>CM031597.1:82398171-82410671 GCA_018398815.1 Conus ventricosus
CATTGGCTAAAGCCCAGCCCTTGGCATACAATTGACAGAGCTGAAGAACCTGATGAACAGTCCTTCACTGTGACGCCCGCCCCGAGCACTCTTTACAGAGAGGGAGGGAGAGAGGGGGGGGAAGGAGGGAGAGAGGGAGGGGGTAGAAAAGAGAGAGAGGGAGGGAGGGAGAGAGAGAGAGGGAGAGAGGGAGGGAGGGAGGGAAGGAGAGAGGGAGGAGGAAGGGAAGGAGAGAGGGAGGAGGGAGAGAGACGAGGGAGAGAGGAGGTGAGGAGAGAGAGAGAGGGAGGGAGGAGAGAGAGAGGAGAGAGAGAGAGAGGAGAGAGAGAGAGGAGAGGAGAGAGAGAGAGAGAGGAGAGAGAGGAGGAGAGAGAGAGAGAGAGAGGAGAGAGAGAGAGGAGAGAGAGAGAGAGGAGGAGGAGAGAGAGAGACGAGAGAGGAGAGAGAGAGAGAGAGAGGAGGGAGGGAGAGAGAGAGAGAGCGGGGGGAGAGAGAGAGAGAGAGAGAGAGAGAGAAAAGAGGAGAGGGGAAAGAATTGGTCTGAAGCAACATTATATGGTGCTTATATATCTGTCAATGGTCTCACACACACACACACACACACACACACACACACACACACACACACACACACACACACACACACACACACACACACACACACACACACACCAAGCCTCTAATTAACGTTAGACTAAAGGATGATGATAAACTCCCTGAAATGCAAAATATCAAAGTAAGCAAAGCAGGAGTATTTAAGTTACTGACCAACATCAATGAAAACAAAGCTACTGGTCCTGATGGCATTCCTGGCAAGCTCTTAAAATTATGTGCTAATTAATTGACTGAGGTATACCAACTACTTTTCCAAGCTTCACTGGACCAGGGAGTAATACCTGATGAGTGGCGAGATGCTAGCATTGTCCCTTTATTGAAAAAGGGTGACAAAACAAAAGCAGAGAACTATAGACCTGTATCTCTTACATCCATATCAGCAAAACTACTTGAACACATAATATATAGTAGCATAATGGACCATCTTGACAAATATGACTTCTTAAATAACGCCCAGCATGGTTTTAGACAGCGAAGGAGTTGTGAGACTCAACTTATAACAACTCTCAATGGTTTTAATAACTGTCTTAACAACAGACAGCAAATAGATGCAATTGTATTAGACTTTTCTAAAGCCTTTGATAAGGTTGATTATGAGGGCCTGTTGCTTAGATTAAAACACATCGGCATTGGCGGTTCTTTGCTAAAATGGTCTAGATCATTCCTCGTTGGGAGAACGCAGAAAGTTGTTGCGGAAGGGTCGTCATCCCATTGTAAACCAGTCTTGTCGGATGTACCACAGGGAACTGTTCCGGGGCCCTTGTTGTTTTTTTAAAAATTTATATAAATGACATAAGTAGAAATCTCTCTCCTGGAACTACTATAAGGCTTTTTGCAGATGACAGCTTAGTATATAGAACAATCAGAAGCAAGAATGATACACGCATTCTACAAGAAGATCTAAACGCTTTACAAGAGTGGGAAAGAAAATGGAATTTCATCTCCAGAAGTGCCAAGTGTTGCGTATTTGTAATAAACGCTCACCAACTAGATCAGAATATTCTATTCACAAAATTATTCTGAAAGAAACCAATGCTGCAAAATATTTAGGCGTGATTATAGATAGTCGTCTCAAATGGAAAGAACATTACAATTTAGTATGTAAGAAAGCAAACAACATCTTAGCTTTCTTATACAGGAATATCGACGACTGCCCCAAAAAGGTTAAGGACGACTGCTACAAAACACTGGTTATACCAGTACTGGAATATAGTGCTCAGTCTGGGATCCTTACAATCTAAAGGACATTGAGAACCTCGAAAAGATTCAGAAGAGAGCAGCACGGTTCGTAACAGGGAACCATAATTATCAGAGAGAATGGGAATACTAGGAAGAACATGAGGAAATTAGAATGGAAACCCTTAGAAGAGAGAAGAGCTTTTATCAAACTTAATATTCTCTTCAAAGGCAGAGCTAAACTAATTGATGTCCCATTGGAACAACTAGTATTGAATAAAAGTAGCACCAGGAGTGGCGGTCAATCTTATGCCATACCTGCATCAAATATTGACAGCCATTTACATTCATTTTATCCTAGTTCTGTACGGCTGTGGAACTCACTGCCGGGTGCCATCAAGATTGCCACAAATGCAGTCTCATTTAAAAATCAAATTTATACGATAGTCTTGAGATCTGCATATTGACTGATTTTTCTGTTTTAACTTCCCCAGATATTTTATGGTTACCTGGGCCTGAACCTGGCCATTGCTTTTAACTTTTTGAATATCGTGTGCGACCCCTTGTTGCCAAATTTTGCTCCAGGGGCGAACAGGCTTAGTCGCACTTTATTTTATTTTATCTTATTCTTTAACATGCGCGCTGGTGACCTACCCGTTTTTGAGTGAACCAGCCTTTTAGGAAGAAGAAGAAGACACACACACACACACACACACACACACACACACACACACACACACACACACACACACACATTTGTACTGACGCATTTTCTTCCTTCAACAATATCCTTTGTGCTTTCGCAACCCTGAACATCAAACAGCTGCAAGTCAAAGAAAGATTCACCACTGAAACTGCATACGAAGACGCCGAAATACAATACCATGAAATGAAAATTTGACATGACTACCAAGACCCTGACAAAAAACAAACAAATAAATAAATAAATAAATAAATAAATAAATAAATAAATAAATAAATAATAAGGGGTACTTAGATATGAACGTGGAGATGTTGAAACAATACGCACATCGATTGAATGGGAACTACCTGTCCTTTGTTTTTAATTTCTTATTTTCTGTATGCTGTGTTAGTTAAAGCGTCAGTGACAAATTGTTCAAACGTGCATGACAAGGGAATCTATTAAATTTCCCACCCATTTTGCTTTAGATTGTGCTTCTCATAGTTCAATTCAAAATGGGATTGCTGAAACCAAGAAAAGAATATTTCTTCAGAAAATTCATCTTAATTTAATCTATCGCCAAACCACAGAAACAGCGTGTGAATACCCTGTTGTAAAGATTCTGATGTAATTGTCCATATTTCACCTGATATGTAATATGCATTATCTTCGATATATTTGAACTCCTGTATTAATATCATTAAATGTACTGGAGAAGTATTCCTCCCAGAAACATAAAACAGGGTAAGAAGAGAAACTTTACCATTAGCGGAGACCATTAAAACATCATTTTACATGTAACAGACCATATTCTGTACTGTGACCAGCTTGGCAGGTGGTCTGGAATATTCTGTACTGTGACCAGCTTGGCAGGTGGTCTGGAAAGGGCAGGTAAGGAAGTCCAACAACAATCTTTTCCGAGGTGTTTTTAAGGCATTTTCGAATTGTAGACAAGATAGTATATTTGTTTGTTTGTTTGTTTTTCAGTGGACAGACTGATGTCAACGAATTGTAGACAAGATAGTATATTTGTTTGTGTGTTTGTTTTTCAGTGGACAGACTGATGTCAAGATTATGCTTTTTGAAGGAGGCTTTACAATAGTTTTATCCTTACGATCATCACATCATCATCATCATCATCATCATCATCATCATCATCATCATCATCATTATTATTATCAACGTTATTATTATTGTTATTCCTGTTTCTAGTAATGTATTGAAGAACGGCATGATAATGGGAACTGATTATTGAAATACAGAATCGCTCGAACAACAATTCAGTTCAAAGAATTTCAGTGAGCGTCGGTTTACAGTTTTACAGATCTACTGTAAAGTTACAAGCGTATACTCAAATGGGTGGAATGAAACAGAAGAAAAAAGCCACGGCTTTGCAGAAACAATAACAGTGCAGTGTAGAATGAAATTCAGCCAGTCCTATAGACTGAATGAATGGTCTTTAATGATAGTCCACTTGGCAGATTCTTATCAACAATATACTTTTGGCCGGGCTAAAATACAAATGTTAAAGAGAGAGAGAGAGAGAGAGAGAGAGGAGAGAGAGAGAGAGAGAGAGAGAGAGAGGAGAGAGAGAGAGAGAGAGAGAGAGAGAGAGAGAGATGAACATTTAGATTATTTTATTTTGGCCATCAAACAAATCCAATGGTTTGAATCAAAACGATTTCGAACAAGCAGTGATTTAACATGAAGCTCTCACATCAGAAGTCTGAATTAATGATAAACCTGAACAAATACAACAAAACGATAAAATCAAGCAAACACGTCTGCAAACCCACCCGCTTCGATAGATCTCCCACACCTGTAATTTGTATTCCCGAAATTCATCATGTGAACATTCTTCTCCCGTCTTGTCACTGTCTCCACTCCCTCCACTCTTCTTTCAGTAACGCTGCCACTCCCCAACATCCATTTTTGCCCAAATACCTCACTCCCACCCTCAACTTTTCATTGTTCCCTGCTCGTCGCGTCTTCCATGTCCTTTTTTCATCTGTACACCTTACCCCTCACCCAAACCTTCTCTCTCTCTCTCTCTCTCTCTCTCTCTCTCTCTCTCTCTCTCTCTCTCTCTCTCTCTCTGTGTTCATCTTCATCCTCCTATAGTTTTATATGTCATTGTTATTGTTTTAATGTATTTGTGGCACTGCAGTTACCTGACATCAAAATCTTTTCGCAGTAATTTTTTAAAATGTCGTGATGTCACTTTCTATGATTCTGGTAGGCTACTAGGCACCACGGAATTTTCGCGCTGTTCCTGTTCAGGCTTCGTGGTGCAAGGTTAGTGCTCGTTCGAAATTTGACTCTACCTATCAGCAGAGAGCTCACTGAAAGAAGGGAGCAACTTTCATGATTAAGCGGCAGAGCAGGAGAACATTTGCTAAGCCATGAGAGCACGATGACCAGAGGCTACAGCTAGATTAATAAATAACAATGAATAAATAGGAAAAGTCTAGGTAAGGGAGTTTCGTCAACGAAATTTCCTAGAGGCCTGACCTACGTACATGGCAATGTGCTGGGCAGGGCGTGGAGAAAAAAAAAGAAATGTGTAGGGTAATAGGATTGTGCAGAAGCTTTGACGACAATCTGTACGACGGCAGCCGGGCTGTAAACCATGATTAGGACAGGACAATGTTATCATTCTGGAAGAGGCTTGCCAAATATCGAATCAGCCCAACCAAGATGCACTAAAACTGTCGCCTGTCTGTGCGTGCACAACGCGGGAATCAAACATTAAGAACTGTGCTCATCTGGACGTATGCTGCTGAGCTGCTGTGACACGCTGTAAACAATGCCGTGCCAAAAACACTGTCAAGGGAAGTTATCTAATAGGGTTTTCAACAGAAGGCCCTCATTCAAAACATCAGAGAATAACTTCCCTTTGAAAGACAAGTTTCGCTGTCAAGTGGTCGAATTGAATTAATTAAACAACAATTTTGACAACTTGTTTTTATTTGGTATTTTCATGAAACATTAGGATGTTTTCTCATTTAATTCATTTTGATCTTTGACGAACACGCGCACACTCACACACACACACACACACACAAACACACACACACACACACACACACACACACACACACACACACACACACACACACACACACACACACACACACACACACACACGCACGCACGCACGCACGCACACACACACACACACACACACACACACACACACACACACACACACAACGGAGAGACATCATGTTTGAAGTCGCAGTGAATGGTAATTCTTCCTGCATAGAGTGATTCTGGTGTGTGACCCTAACAACCTCTCTACGATGGACTTTAGCAGCAGCCTGATGAAGCTTCCATGGGATGAAACGTTCCCAACATTTTCCTTCAAACAAAAGGATAGGTTTGTTTTTTCTTCTTCCTTTCGATTTTGTGTATCATTTATTTAGTGTGTCACTGCCGTCAATATTTTCTTCGTCACAGCGAGGTTTTGTGTATCATTTATTTAGTGTGTCACTGCCGTCAATATTTTCTTCGTCACAGCGAGGTTTTGTGTATCATTTATTTAGTGTGTCACTGCCGTCAATATTTTCTTCGTCACAGCGAGGTTTTGTGTATCATTTATTTAGTGTGTCACTGCCTTCAATATGTCATTCGTCACAGCGATTTTCTATGTCATTTATTTAGTGTGTCACTGCCGTCAATATTTTCTTCGTCACAGCAGCTAGGGTACGGAACAAACTGTCACAAGCGCCATGAAAGACAGGACCTCCTTCTGCTTAAGGTCAAAGGCTTCCAAAGACATCAACCAGAGCAGGATTCATGTTCAGCTGATTGTGGGCTTTAAAGCCTGATAACAGTTTTTCATGACCAGATGTTTAACACTATGGACGTTTGGCCATCACATCACCATGGTGATCCACTCTTGAGAAGTGGTCAGACTCTATGTGTCTGTCTGTTACAACCTCATCTTGAGACCCCAGGGTTTTTTTTTCGGACTACCCCATAACCCATTTCCAGGTACCGCCTTTAATAGTGAAGGAATGATAAAACCAAAACAAAGCAAAACTAGCGACGGAACAGTAAAAACAAAACAAAAAGAAGAAAATGACGATGGTCTCTATATGGGAGTCAAAACAAAAACAAAACAAAACAAACAAAACAAAACAACAACAAAAATTGACAGTGGTCATACTACACGGGAGTCAAAACAAGACAAAACAAATAACAGCAAATGACGGTAGTCACTATATGGGGGTCAAAACAAAACAAAACAAAATAACAAGAAATGACGGTAGTCACTATACGGGAGTCAAAACAAAACAAAACAAAATAACAGCAAATGACGGTAGTCACTATACGGGAGTCAAAACAAAACAAAACAAAATAACAACAAATGACGGTAGTCACTATACGGGAGTCAAAACAAACAAAACAACAACCAAAGAAATGACGATAGTCACTATACGGGAGTCACAACAAAACAAAACAACAACCAAAGAAATGACGATACTCACTATACGGGAGTCACAAGAAAACAAAACAACAACAAAAGAAATGACGATAGTCACTACACGAGAGTCACAACAAAACAAAACAACAACCAAAGAAATGACGATAGTCACTATACGGGAGTCACAACAAACAAAACAACAACCAAAGAAATGACGATAGTCACTACACGGGAGTCAAAACAAAACAACAACCAAAGAAATGACGATAGTCACTATACGGGAGTCACAACAAAACAAAACAACAACCAAAGAAATGACGATAGTCACTATACGGGAGTCACAACAAAACAAAACAACAACCAAAGAAATGACGATAGTCACTATACGGGAGTCACAACAAAACAAAACAACAACCAAAGAAATGACGATAGTCACTATACGGGAGTCACAACAAAACAAAACAACAACCAAAGAAATGACGATAGTCACTATACGGAAGTCACAACAAAACAAAACAACAACCAAAGAAATGATGATAGTCACTACACGGGAGTCACAACAAAACAAAACAACCAAAGAAATGACGATAGTCACTACACGGGAGTCACAACAAAACAAAACAACAACCAAAGAAATGACGATAGTCACTATACGGGAGTCACAACAAAACAAAACAACAACCAAAGAAATGACGATAGTCACTACACGGGAGTCACAACAAAACAAAACAACAACCAAAGAAATGACGATAGTCACTACACGGGAGTCACAACAAAACAAAACAACAACCAAAGAAATGACGATAGTCACTATACGGGAGTCACAACAAAACAAAACAACAACCAAAGAAATGACGATAGTCACTACACGGGAGTCACAACAAAACAAAACAACAACCAAAGAAATGACGATAGTCACTACACGGGAGTCACAACAAAACAAAACAACAACCAAAGAAATGACGATAGTCACTACACGGGAATCACAACAAAACAAAACAACAACCAAAGAAATGACGATAGTCACTATACGGGAGTCACAACAAAACAAAACAACAACAAGAAATGACGATATTCACTACACGGGAGTCAAAACAAAACAAAACAACAAGCAAAGAAATGACGATAGTCACTACACGGGAGTCAAAACAAAACAAAAACAACAAGCAAAGAAATGACGATAGACAGTATACGGGAGTCACAACAAAACAAAACAACAACCAAAGAAATGACGATACTCACTATACGGGAGTCACAACAAAACAAAACAACAACCAAAGAAATGACGATAGTCACTACACGGGAGTCACAACAAAACAAAACAACAACCAAAGAAATGACGATAGTCACTACACGGGAGTCACAACAAAACAAAACAACAACTAAAGAAATGACGATAGTCACTACACGGGAGTCACAACAAAGCAAAACAACAACCAAGAAATGACGATAGTCACTATACGGGAGTCACAACAAAACAAAACAACAACCAAAGAAATGACGATAGTCATTACACGGGAGTCACAACAAAACAAAACAACAACCAAAGAAATGACGATAGTCACTATACGGGAGTAAAAACAAAACAAAACAAAACAAAACAAAACAAAACAAAACAACAAAAATTGACAGTGGTCATACTACACGGGAGTCAAAACAAGACAAAACAAAATAACAGCAAATGACGGTAGTCACTATATGGGAGTCAAAACAAAACAAAACAAAATAACAAGAAATGACGGTAGTCACTATACGGGAGTCAAAACAAAACAAAACAAAATAACAGCAAATGACGGTAGTCACTATACGGGAGTCAAAACAAAACAAAAAAAAATAACAACAAATGACGGTAGTCACTATACGGGAGTCAAAACAAAACAAAACAACAACCAAAGAAATGACGATAGTCACTATACGGGAGTCACAACAAAACAAAACAACAACCAAAGAAATGACGATAGTCACTATACGGGAGTCAAAACAAAACAAAACAACAACCAAAGAAATGACGATAGTCACTATACGGGAGTCAAAACAAAACAAAACAAAATAACAGCAAATGACGGTAGTCACTATACGGGAGTCAAAACAAAACAAAACAAAATAACAACAAATGACGGTAGTCACTATACGGGAGTCAAAACAAAACAAAACAACAACCAAAGAATGACGATAGTCACTATACGGGAGTCACAACAAAACAAACAACAACCAAAGAAATGACGATACTCACTATACGGGAGTCACAAGAAAACAAAACAACAACCAAAGAAATGACGATAGTCACTACACGAGAGTCACAACAAAACAAAACAACAACCAAAGAAATGACGATAGTCACTATACGGAGTCACAACAAAACAAAACAACAACCAAAGAAATGACGATAGTCACTACACGGGAGTCAAAACAAAACAACAACCAAAGAAATGACGATAGTCACTATACGGGAGTCAAAACAAAACAAAACAACAACCAAAGAAATGACGATAGTCACTATACGGGAGTCACAACAAAACAAAACAACAACCAAAGAAATGACGATAGTCACTATACGGGAGTCACAACAAAACAAAACAACAACCAAAGAAATGACGATAGTCACTATACGGGAGTCACAACAAAACAAAACAACAACCAAAGAAATGACGATAGTCACTATACGGAAGTCACAACAAAACAAAACAACAACCAAAGAAATGATGATAGTCACTACACGGGAGTCACAACAAAACAAAACAACCAAAGAAATGACGATAGTCACTACACGGGAGTCACAACAAAACAAAACAACAACCAAAGAAATGACGATAGTCACTATACGGGAGTCACAACAAAACAAAACAACAACCAAAGAAATGACGATAGTCACTACACGGGAGTCACAACAAAACAAAACAACAACCAAAGAAATGACGATAGTCACTACACGGGAGTCACAACAAAACAAAACAACAACCAAAGAAATGACGATAGTCACTATACGGGAGTCACAACAAAACAAAACAACAACCAAAGAAATGACGATAGTCACTACACGGGAGTCACAACAAAACAAAACAACAACCAAAGAAATGACGATAGTCACTACACGGAGTCACAACAAAACAAAACAACAACCAAAGAAATGACGATAGTCACTACACGGGAATCACAACAAAACAAAACAACAACCAAAGAAATGACGATAGTCACTATACGGGAGTCACAGCAAAACAAAACAACAACGAAAGAAATGACGATAGTCACTACACGGGAGTCAAAACAAAACAAAACAACAAGTAAAGAAATGACGATAGTCGCTACACGGAGTCAAACAAAACAAAACAACAAGCAAAGAAATGACGATAGTCAGTATACGGGAGTCACAACAAAACAAAACAACAACCAAGAAAATGACGATACTCACTATACGGGAGTCACAACAAAACAAAACAACAACCAAAGAAATGACGATAGTCACTACACGGGAGTCACAACAAAACAAAACAACAACCAAAGAAATGACGATAGTCACTATACGGGAGTCACAACAAAACAAAAACAACCAAAGAAATGACGATAGTCACTATACGGGAGTCACAACAAAACAAAACAACAACCAAAGAAATGACGATAGTCACTATACGGGAGTCACAACAAAACAAAACAACAACCAAAGAAATGACGATAGTCACCATACGGGAGTCACAACAAAACAAAACAACAACCAAAGAAATGACGATAGTCACTACACGGGAGTCACAACAAAACAACAACCAAAGAAATGACGATAGTCACTACACGGGAGTCACAACAAAACAACAACCAAAGAAATGACGATAGTCACTATACAGGAGTCACAACAAAACAAAACAACAACCAAAGAAATGACGATAGTCACTACACGGGAGTCACAACAAAACAACAACCAAAGAAATGACGATAGTCACTACACGGGAGTCACAACAAAACACACAACCAAAGAAATGACGATAGTCACTACACGGGAGTCACAACAAAACAAACAACAACAACCAAGAAATGACGATAGTCACTATACGGGAGTCAAAACAAAACAAAACAACAACCAAAGAAATGACGATAGTCACTACACGGGAGTCACAACAAAACAAAACAACAACCAAAGAAATGACCATAGTCACTATACGGGAGTCACAACAAAACAAAACAACAACCAAAGAAATGACGATAGTCACTATACGGGAGTCACAACAAAACAAAACAACAACCAAAGAAATGACGATAGTCACTATACGGGAGTCACAACAAAACAAAACAACAACCAAAGAAATGACGATAGTCACTATACGGGAGTCACAACAAAACAAAACAACAACCAAAGAAATGACGATAGTCACTATACGGGAGTCACAACAAAACAAAACAACAACCAAAGAAATGACGATAGTCACTACACGGGAGTCACAACAAACAAAACAACAACCAAAGAAATGACGATAGTCACTATACGGGAGTCACAACAAAACAAAACAACAACCAAAGAAATGACGATAGTCACTACACGGGAGTCACAACAAAAACAACAGCCAAGGAAATGACGATAGTCACTACACGGGAGTCACAACAAAAACAAACCAAAGAAATGACGATAGTCACTATACGGGAGTCACAACAAAACAAAACAACAACCAAAGAAATGACGATAGTCACTATACGGGAGTCACAACAAAACAAACAACAACCAAAGAAATGACGATAGTCACTACACGGGAGTCACAACAAAACAACAACCAAAGAAATGACGATAGTCACTACACGGAAGTCACACACAAACAACAAGCAAAGAAATGACGATAGTCACTACACGGGAGTCAAAACAAAACAAAACAACAACCAAAGAAATGACGATAGTCACTACACGGGAGTCAAAACAAAACAAAACAACAACCAAAGAAATGACGATAGTCACTACACGGGAGTCAAAACAAACAACAACCAAAGAAATGACGATAGTCACTATATGGAGTCACAACAAAACAAAACAACAACCAAAGAAATGACGATAGTCACTATACGGGAGTCACAACAAAACAAAACAACAACCAAAGAAATGACGATAGTCACTATACGGGAGTCACAACAAAACAAAACAACAACCAAAGAAATGACGATAGTCACTATACGGGAGTCACAACAAAACAAAACAACAACCAAAGAAATGATGATAGTCACTATACGGACGTCACAACAAAACAAAACAACAACCAAAGAAATGACGATAGTCACTACACGGGAGTCAAAACAAAACAACAACCAAAGAAATGACGATAGTCACTACACGGGAGTCACAACAAAACAAAACAACAACCAAAGAAATGACGATAGTCACTACACGGGAGTCACAACAAAACAAAACAACAACCAAAGAAATGACGATAGTCACTATACGGGAGTCACAACAAAACAAAACAACAACCAAAGAAATGACGATAGTCACTATACGGGAGTCACAACAAAAACAAAACAACAACCAAAGAAATGACGATAGTCACTACACGGGAGTCACAAACAAAACAAAACAACAACCAAAGAAATGACGATAGTCACTACACGGGAGTCACAACAAAACAAAAC
>CM031597.1:82423171-82440671 GCA_018398815.1 Conus ventricosus
CTTCACACCAGCTTCAACTTCTTCTTTTGTTATTTGATCATGGAAACATACATACATATATACATACATACATTCATACATAGGTAGCTAGATAGATTGGTAGATACACAGACATACAGATGAACAGTATATATATATATACAGAGAGAGAGAGAGAGAGAGAGGAGAGAGAGAGAGAGAGAGAGAGAGAAGAGAGAGAGAGAGAGAGAGAGATGGAAGAATGCAAGACCGGCAGATAACGGACTTGGTGAGGTTCTGCTGGAATCGCCGTTCTTGGCGAGTTCATGGACTGTCGTTGGCGGCGGTGCCCTCTGAAGGGGACGCTCCTGCATGATGGTTCTTCCACTAAGTGATCATTGTCATTGGGAGGGCACCGGGTAGATGGTTTTCTGTACACCACCGAAGTCACTCGGCAGCGGTGCAGTGTCTCCTCCGGTGAGTTGTCTGACGACGACTTGACATTGACTGCTTTCTGTGGATTGCCGGTGCCGTGCCGTGGCTGCAACCGATAAAGCCAGGCTGTACTTGTGAACGTTGCCGTGCCGTGGCTGCAACCGATAAAGCCAGGCTGTACTTGTGAACGTTGCCGTGCCGTGGCTGCAACCGATAAAGCCAGGCTGTACTTGTGAACGTTGCCGTGCCGTGGCTGCAACCGATAAAGCCAGGCTGTACTTGTGAACGTGGAGCCGGAATAAGCGGCAGCAGAGCAATGCCAATAAAAAGGCAGGGAAGATGGAAGAAAAGAAGATAACTGAACGTTACATTGCACCTTAACATCATTAAAACGGTGAAACTGGAAAGCGCGCACAGAGAGAGAGAGAGAGAGAGAGAGAGAGAGAGAGAGAGAGAGAGAGAGAGAGAGAGAGAGAGAGAACAACGTACAACACTCCCATGCAGCTTCAAACGAACCCGACACAACACAACACCGTACAACACAGTACAGAACATTACAATTTCAGACTGACAACAGAGCAAAAGATTCACCATCCAGCAGCACAACTGAAGACTGATAACATAGCAAAAGACTTATCCAGCTGCACAATTTAAGACTGACAATATTGCAAAGCGCTCATCCAAGAACACAATTTCAGACTGACAATACAGCAAGACGCTTCTCCAACAGCACAATTTAAGATTGACAACACAGCAAAAGACTCATCCAACAGTACAATTTTATAATAATGACAACATGCTAACATTGCAAAACACTCATCCAACAACACACTCTAAGACTGACAACACAGCAAAAGACTCACCTAGAAATACAATTTACGACTAACAGCACAGAAAAGACTCGTCTACCAACACAATTCAAGACTGACAACAAAGCAAAAGACTCATCCCACAGCATAATTCAAGACTGACAACACAGTGAAACATTTATCCAACAGTACAATTTAAGACTGATAACACAGTAACACATTTATCCAACAGCACAATTTTAAGACTGGTAACACAATAAAACATTTATCCAGCAGCACAATTCAAAATGACAGCGCAGCAAAAACTTAACCCAACTGCACAATTTAAGATTGACAACATTGCAAAACACCCATCCAACATCACAATTTAAGTCTGACAAGCACAGCAAAAGACTCGTCCAGCAGCACAATTATGACTGACAACACAGTTAAAGACATCCAACAACACAATTTACGACTGACAAAACAGTTAAAAGCTCACCCAACAGCACAATTTAAGGCCGACAACACAGCAAAAGACTCATTTAACAGCACCAATTCAGACAGAACACAATAAAAGACTCATCCAACAGGACAATGTAAGACTGACAAACACAGCAAAAGACTCATTTAATAGCACAAATTCAGACAGACAACACAATAAAAGACTCATCCTGAATCCATCAGAATGGGAGGAATGGCGTTTCCATGATAACCTGACCACATCTCTCATTGACCACGGGCAAGGCAGATCGCCACTAACCCCTAGGGACCGGTTAGATAGATCCCCGTTATGACAGCGAAAACCGACCTGACAATACAATCTCGATCTCAAACGATTAGACCAGGGACAAGGAGGGGAAGGTGGGGGTGGGGGGAGGAAGAAGTGAACAACAGGACGACAAGGGAGGGGAATTGGGGTAGAAGGGGGTGAGGGTCGGTGGATAAGATGTCGCGGCGGGGGGAGGGAAATGGCGGAAGGGGAGGGGGGGGAGAGGAGGGGTTTATCTCTGGGGCCGTGACTGTTGATTATGGAAATTGACATGACGTGCAAACGCTACTCCTCTCTCGCTCATCAATCATTGCACAGGCGCGCGCGCGCCCGCTAGCTGCAACGATCGACCCGCGGACAAGAAAGGGTTGTGAGGGAGGGGAGGGGGGGGGGGGCGGTCTGGTGGAAGGAGAAGGAAGGGGGGGGGAGGCGAAGGACAGGGAGAAGAGAAGGGGGGAAGGCGAGAAGGGGGAGGAGGAGTAATAGGGCAATTGTAAAACAAAGCCCCGAGGAGCGTTTGCGTGTTGCCTACAAGTCTTGGGAGGCGGCTTGCCGCTCGCGATGCGTCGTCCCGAGAGAAGCACGTGCACCCCGGCCAGCGGAGGCCTCAATTAGTGAGGGGGCGAGATGGAGGAGCTCCCCCCGCCTGCTGGGCTTCCCCCCCTTTCACGCCTTCCTCGATGGCTTCACAGCTTCCCCTGTCCGCGGCCATTTTGGCAGTGGCCTCTCCTCCTTCTGTGTCAGCTTGATTTGTGGCTGCGTGCGGCCCGCCATTGAACTGCCGTCACCCTCAGCAAATGACTTGTCGCTGGAACAGCGATAGGGGCCGGGACCTCACCAGGGTCCGAGCTCTCCAGAGACAGATCTGGATCCACCTCGTAAAAACAGACGTGTTTTCGCTGATTACTAGACTCTTACTTCATTTCTCCACTCGCTCGCCTCCCCTGTCAGCTTCTCGTCCAATCAAAAACCAGCAAGGGCCAGAAAGAAGAGGGGAATAGAAGGAGCTGGAAAGATGGAGTTGGGGGTGGGCGTAGGGGTGGGTGGGGGGTTAGGGGGTGGGGGTCGAGTGCAGAGGAGATCGATAGGGATGAAGAAGAAAAAAGATGGATGTGTGGGTAGGGAGGAAGAATGCCGGGAGAAAGGTGGGCGGGGGTAGGTGGTGGTGGGGTGGGGTGGGGTGGGATGGAGGTGGGGGACATTTTCGTGCAGCGGTTTGATGGGTGTATCAGGGGAGGTTCGATTCCGTGTCAGCGATCACATCATCAGCTTCGATTTGCCTGTTATGGAGTAGTCAGCCGTTTAATTGCTCCCCGCTTTATGGCGGCTCAAGTCTCAGCCACTTCGAAAAACAGATCTCCCAGGAGGCTGGCGCGTGATTACAATGGCATGGACGTTCACTTCGATGCTGGCACGATGGTTGCTCACGTGGCGGAGAGGGGGGGGGGGGAGGGGGGGGGGAAGAGCAGTTTGGATGCGGTTTGATGCCTCCTCGGCTTTGGCGTCTAAGACGTATAGGGGAGAGTATGATCACTGAACGAGGGAAATGTAGACCCTAATCGTCTGTTTGGGATGTGGTGGATTTTTCATGTTCTTCTCTCTCTCTCTCTCTCTCTCTCTCTCTCTTCTCTCTCTCTCTCTCTCTCTCTCTCTCTCTCAAGAATGTTAAGAAATACCGACGCATGTAAAAAGAAGAAGAGAAACAGGGTCAAATTTTAGAAAAGGGCTTTCGAAAATTACGCATTTTTTGTAAAGTAGGTTTTTAATGATTTTTTTTTACAAGTAAAGCAAAAACTCAACACTCACGGCGTTTACCGATGAATAATCAATGCGTGAAATCAAGCCTGATATAGCTCAACATAAAATGAAATAATACAATACAATATAGTATAATGTAATAAGACATAAAAATGACATGGTATTGTATAATGATTATAATGTAGTATTATTTGGTACAAAATAATCTGATGTAATACAGTAAGACAGTTTAACATAATTTTATACACATTTATTCGTCTAATTCATACCAGGACCATAACAGAAACTGTATATCATTTTTCTCTCTTAAATTTGTTGGCATCAAAGCTTAGATCTATTCTCTCTCTCTCTCTCTCTCTCTCTCTCTCTCTCTCTCTCTCTCTCTCTCTCTCTCTCTCTCTCTCTCTTTCTCTTTCTTTGTGTGTGTATAGAGAAAGAGACAAGAAGGAGACGTGATTTGTTTATTGATGATCCAACTTTTCTTATATCCGTGGAGAAATGTTCATCCGTTGTAATTAGTCTCCACCGATTTTTTTTCTAAAGATGAGATCCGTTTTCTGATATTTATAACAACAACACCAAGACAACCGAAAATTGGGGGTAGGGGACAGATTTTTATAACTAGCTCACTTTTCAACGTTGTTCTTATTATTGTTGGACTCAGTTAGAAGCAAACATTCATGGTCTATTTTTGCTTTATCACAGACTTAAGTTTCTGTTGTTGTAACTGCATGTGCAAAGTTATGCAATGTTCCTTTTTCGTCGCGTATGTTTTCGTTATTGGCTGCTTTTGACCCAAAAACGTGAGTCATTTGTTTATAAAGTTTAATGCTGGGATGTTTCCTTTGGTAAAAATTTGTACGAGTAATAATGATGATAATAAGAATGATGATAATAATTGTAGTCGTAGTACCAACAATTATATAAATATCAATGATGGTAATAATAATGATAATGAGAAGAAGAGAGAAGAAGAAGAAGAAGAAGAAGAAGAAGAATGATAGGAATAATAATAACAACGAAAATGATAATAATAGAAATGATGACGATGATGATGATGATGATGATGATGATGATGGTGATGGTGATGATGATAGTAAGCTTTAATAGTTACTATAATTTTAAAAAAAATAATAACAATGCTGCTGCAGTTGCTGCTGCTGCTGTTGCTGATGATGATAACGACGACGACGACGACGATGATGATGACGACGACGACGACGATGATGATGATGATGATGATGATGATGATGATGATGATGATGATGATGATGATGATGATGATGATGATGACGACGACGACGACGACGATGATGATGATGATGATGATGATGATGATGATGATGATGATGATGATGATGATAGTAAGCTTAGATACTCTCCAGTCTTAGGCACAAACGTCACTGGGTAGGACAACTGGTTCTGTCCTTCCAGCTACTATAGGCTCAGAATTAATGTTTGAGGTCTCAGGTATAACAGAGGTTCCACACACATAAAGGGAAAAAAATCAGCTTGTTAAACTACGACGTAAAGGCAATGAAGCTGTTGGAATAAGCATCAAGGAGAGTAAAAGGCACAAGGCAACTGCTGAGAATTTCTTCCTCGAACGAGGAGGGAAAAAGCTCCAGTAGGCCATAGAGAATCTGAATCCTATCTCTACAGCTCAGATTATCTTATTTCAGCACGTCAGTCTTAATTTCGTTCGGAAAAGGGGTATGACTTTCAGATCAACCCTGCAGTAGATTCTCTTTAATTTCTAATCCGTTTACTCTTAGTCATTTCAGAGTCTATCAATAGATCAGATAATGAGAATGCATGAATAAGTATAGGCATACAGCATTTTTTTAAAAAATGATTTAAAAATAAAAAGGAATGTGAATTTAGTTGCAAAAGTGTGCGAGAGCTGGAGGATGGTTGAGGTGAAGTAATAAATCACTATGAAAACAACCGGACCAGCAGAACCAAAAACCAAATCGATTTTCTGACAAATAGAACAGGTCCGATCGATAAATATCTTCTTACTTCAGAATTAAATATCGGTTTGGGAGTTTGGTTCTATGTTCAATTTCTGGTTTGTGTGCAATCGTACTCGTGAAATTTTACTTCCTTACTTATATTGATCTTCTTCTTCTCTTGCGATCGGTTTTATTGGTTGCGGCGGATCTGAAATCCTGTGGCCAAGATAAATCCACAATCTTCACGAGGTCTTGATGTCTGCCCCAAAGCTGTATCTGCAGTTCTACACCCTCTAGCCAGAATTGACACCGTAGAACATCATGGGCTGGACAGTGTTGGAGGATTATATTGATGTTCGATTCCCCATACAACGCGGCATTGCAAAAAAGAATATGAGTATCAAACATTGGATGGACACAAACATATGCGGCATTCTGAAAATGTTTAGTTTTTCATGCACTTAAGGTACTATGCTCGGTTTGAATGCATCACTGTTATTTCTGTGCAAGCAGAACCATGAAAGTGGTGTCCTGCGTATGTTGGATCAGAACAGGTACCACTGAAAAACACGGGGGGCCGGATAGCTCAGCTGGTAGA
The DNA here is from genome assembly GCA_018398815.1 of Conus ventricosus. Classification (NCBI taxonomy): domain Eukaryota; kingdom Metazoa; phylum Mollusca; class Gastropoda; order Neogastropoda; family Conidae; genus Conus; species Conus ventricosus. The sequence goes on from CM031597.1 coordinate 82,429,436, forward strand.
GCGCCGGACTCGTGATCCTGGGGTTGCGGGTTCGAATTTCGGTATAGGGGGATTTTTCCCTCGGAGTTAACATTGGTTCTGACTCCATTCCCCATACAGTCCTTCGAATGAGACTATAAACCGAGGTTCCGTGTGTGAACGCACGCATGACATCTTGCACACACGTAAAATCCCATCACCAACTTTCGGAAGAGAAGGCCAGTTTGGCCGTTGGTATGGATGACACGTGACACATAGCATGCACCTTCCCCGAAGATGGAGTATGGCTGCCTTAATGGCGGGATAAAAAAGGGTCATACACACAAAACTCCACTGCCTGGCTATACAGGGAGTGTCCGCAGGAGTATCAGCCTGCGTACGCAGAAAAAAAAAAAAAACAACTGAAAAACACGGAAGTGGCTCGGCTGCAGGGCAGTGTCTCTTCTGATGAGTTGCCTCTTTACACATTGACATTAACCGCTCCCTGTTGAGTGCCGGTGCCGGGGATGAAGCAGGAGGACAAGCCTGAGTGTGGCTGTGGACGGGAAGACGGAATGGGCAGTGTTGGGTGTCACTGACGTGGCACAGAAGATGACACAGAATGAAAAAAGAAAAAGTTGTTTCTTATCAGGGCTGTACTCTGCGGTTATATTCATTATAAACCGCGGTGTCAATATGCCCGAGAAATATTTACACCTGAAGAAATGGTCAGGAACAAGAAAAGAAAAAAAAAAAGAAGCAACTTAAACATCCACCTGAGTGGGCTCCCTTAGATTTCCGTGGCTTTTTGCTGTATGCGCCATCTTCTTCCTCCTTCGACTCCACCCCATCTCCTTTTTTTTTTTTTTTTTTTTTTTTTTTTTTTTTGTACACACCTCAGATTTCGCCATCCATACGATTCGCAGCTCTCAAAAGAAACAAGCAAACAAACAAACAAACAAACAAACAAACCTAAATATATTCGGATTATCCAAATAAATAAACACAAAGAAAAAGGGTCATCGTGCACGTTTGTGTCGCCATTGGACACAGTCTTTGAATGAAGCATGCGGAGATGTTGTCTTGTGTTAAAAAGTCAGGAACAGGAATCAGTCCGTAACATACACTCCCTCCCACCACAAAGGTTTTCTAGAACAGGATTGTTCAAAATCAGGTTGTGCTCGTTTTACAAATCTGTCTGAACAACGTCTGTTGGATAAAACAGTACTTGGGTCTGTTTGTTTTGTTTTGTTTCTTTGATTTGTTGCTCTTGTGTTCATGGGTTTATGTGTCTACATACGGTTGGTATGTTTATTTTGTCATTGTATTACTTACAAACTCTTATATTTGTCGGTTTCTGTTCGTGTCCTAGTATCAATGAATTTGTTCATTGCAGCTGTTTTCGAATGTCTGGATTTATGGTTGTTCAGGTTTGTATAGGTTAGTTGTGGATGCGTCCGAAAATCAATCCCCGAGTAACAGAAGGCAAATAACTGTCTACCTGTCACCTGTCATGGTCATTCGCCTTTATGCTTGCACGTCTAACTGTCTGTCTGTCCATCTGTCTATTATACTAGGTTATCGAAACAACTGCATATCTCTTGCAAGCCCATGAAATTTTAAATCCTAATTCCTTCTCTTCTACCTTTCCCTACCCAGTCTTACCACCTTGATTGTCTGCTACATATGTGATGTAATTTATCAACTGGTCTGAAATATTTCAGAGCGGTTAGAAGGATCGGGCTGTGCCTCTGTGGAGAACTAGTCTGTTCTGTAAGGCAACACACAGTTGCGAACTTACAGCTTTATAAATGTTCAGTGGTTGCCTGACCATCTCTGTCTCTGACTCTGTCTGTCTGTCTGTATGCCCGTCTGTTTGTCTGTCTGTCTGCCTGTCTGTCTGTCTGTCTGTCTGTCTGTCTGTTTGTATGTCTGTCTGTCTGTCTCTCTCTCTCTCTCTCTCTCTCTCTCTCTCTCTCTCTCTCTCTCTCTCTCTCTCTCTCTCTCTCTCTCTCTCTCTCTCTCCCCGCGAGAACTCAAAGGTTCACAATTGGTGAAGTTCTGCGTCTGCGATCGTTTTCAATCCCACAATGAAGGCAGCCACATCCTGTCTTCTGGAATTGTATCCGACAACAACACCAATGGGCGTATATTTTAGTTTTGTGTTATCCATCCCACTGAAGATGGTATTCTCCGAAAGATGAAGTGACATTTAATGAGCGTGCGACATCTGTTTTTATGCATGCGTGCATGCGACAAAGGACTAGGAGCGGATTTGTGTCTGCCTAGATTTAACTCCCAAGAGAAAGTCTCTTCCAGTTTGACTGTCTTAAGTGCAACTGGAATCTCGGATCTTGCAACAAGACTCAGACGCCAAGTAGGTACAAGAGATTTTAGATACAGGTGTTAGTAAACAACAGCTTGCAGGAATGGTCAGCTACGAAAATGTGGACGACTGGGAGAGTCTTGTAAAGAAATCTGTTCCAGAAAAATACATTCGCTCCAACAGCTACGACCTGAAGTAGCTGGTATCACTTGAATCAAAGTGAGTGCCTGAACGGAAGAAATAAAATAGTTGATTGACAGGACCAGTATTAACAAAACAAAATAAACTGCAGCGGCAACAATCAAAAGGTCAGTTGCTTACAAGGTTTGCAGTTACAACACATGATCAAATAATGACCAGTCTCCTAAGGCAGCGGCTTGCATCTCGGGTCGGGAGGTCGCTGACTGGAATCCTGTGGGAGGCCTATGAAGGATGCGGGGTTGTTTGAGCCGGTCGGGTCACACCCAGAGTTGTGGAGTGTGTTCCATCCACTCCATGGATGCGCTTTTCAGTGTGTTGCTGCAATTTTCTGACCAACACGACAGGTGTCTGGATTTCTCGGGCCTGATTGACGACGAGGGGTGTATTATGAGAGGAAGCGTAGAACGTGTGACCCTGCCATGTACTTTCAGACCAGAATGGGTCACCTTAGCGCCAGCGGCATCCTCATCTTCGTGAATATTTTTTGTCAAGCCTCAAATGACGTGGCTCTTCATGCTCTGCTCAAGTTTTGACCCGCGGTCCATTGCTGTGGTGAGTTGGTATCAGTGACGGCAAGTTGATAGAGGTCTGTCGTTGGATGGACGAGGTGGCAGTCTGCCTCCGAAGGAAAACGTTCACCTACCCTGGCTCCGAAAGAAATCAGTTATCATTGTCGGTAGGAGGGGCAGTGGAATGTGTCCTGAGTGCATTAGAGCAGGAAAGGCATCACTGTGCACTACCAAAATGACATATTTGCGAAACATTGCCTCCTGTAGAGTGCTGCCTCATGCTGATCTGGTGGTATTCATAGTTCCCTGTGAACTGCTAGCCCTGGGACTGTGAGAAAATGTTCTGGGTGTGGGTGTGAAAGGGGTGTCAAAATAAATGGAATACAGGATAATGTCACTGAAGCGGATATAAAAGATTAAAAAAAGGAATGTTTGAAAACCTAAATATCGTAGAAAGGCATTCTCTCTCTCTCTCTCTCTCTCTCTCTCTCTCTCTCTCTCTCTCTCTCTCTCTCTCTCTCTCTCTTCTCTCTCTTCTCTCTCTCTCTCTCTCTCTCTCTCTCTCTCTCTCTCTCTCTCTCTCTCTCATGAAACGGGTTTGGTGTTGTTTGGGTAAGTCAGGAAGTAGGGAACGATAAGCTGTTCATTTCCGAATTGAAAGATAGACTGGTGTGTATGTTTCAACAAAATTGGCATTCTGACATGGAAGGAAATGATAAATATGAAATGTTCCTTTCATTTAACAGTAACCTGCAAGCTGAAAAGTACCTATCAGTAGTAACAGACAGATCGCATAGAACTGTACTCGCACGTTTTCGAATCAGAACCTTGGGTCTACATGCAAACAAGGTATGGTTCATGCCCAGCACAACAGCAATCAATAACTGTCCAGTATGTAAGTTGAATGACAATGAAGACGAGTGTCACTTTTTATTCACTGCGAAGCTTACAGACAAATACGCGAAAAATGTTGCTTGTTTCAGTTGCCTGCTGCGAAAAGCCACAATCTAGCCTGTGTGCTGACACTGGAAAATGAGCTGTTAATCAAATCTCTAGCAAAATACATTGCCGAAACATGCAGAGTTAGAAAAAACACGCTGACTTGATTTCTGTTTAGTAAACTCTTTCCTTATTCAGTGCCCAGCGGTCATTGGTTATGAGATTATGAATGTAACTAACTTGAATGTACATGTGTGTGTGTGTGTGTGTGTGTGTGTGTGTGTGTGTGTGTGTGTATGTGTGTGTGTGTGTGTGTGTGTGTGTGTGTGTGTGTGTGTGTGTGTGTGTGTGTGTATGCATATGAGTATGTGCGTAGGCACGTATATGCATGTGTGTATGTATGTATGAAATTGACGTGAAGCTGTACCTACATATATACAATGGTTATAGTTGTGTTAAAGTTAGTCGCTATACATGATCTTTTTCATGGGTGAATACGCCCCCATGTCATGATGGCTGTACTGCTATTGACATTAAAATATCAATGAGTCAATGAGTCAATGAGTGAGTCTGTCACGGACAAAAAAAAAAGAAAAACCGAATTCGTGGTCAGTCGCCAGCCAGTTCAATTGGACATAAGCCCAAACTAAAACATCCTGGTTTCCAGGCAGACGACTTCATATGTCACGTCAGCCAATTAGGCACGGCGAATAGGCTATTTTTAGTCCTCCACGGGAGGGCCCACCGTCCCGCAGCCCCGACTGAGTGGCTTGACCGACGCTCAATAGGTCTGGCCAGACAGATCTCGGCGTCTGGGTCAGACTGTTGCAGCTAATTTGCAAGACACGCCCACAGTTAAGCCGGGACGTCCCCAGTTGAAGTAGGAAGGGGGGAGGTTTTTGTGTGGTGGGGGTGAAACAAGCTAATTAAATTAAATGACCCATTGACCCACCACAGAGAGAAAGGCCCGGGTAGATGTGACTTTGACGATTTGCATGTCCAATGAAATTAGAGGGGGAAACCTCGGTACAAGGCGGGGAAAAATTTTCTGCCCAATGGCACTCTTCCTTTTGCCCGATAGGAACGGATAAGAAAGCGAGGGGAGTGAGAGAACGAGGGGAGGAAAGAAGAGACAGAGAGAGAGAGAGGTTCTGGGAGTAGGCTCTGCACGAGAGAAAAGCAGAGAGATGAGAGGAGGAGTGGAAGGACCGAGTTGAAGCATTAGACACCATATAGAGTCTGCAGGGAAGGACTAAGGAGAGAGTGAGAGAGAGAGAGAGTTGCTAATTGATGAAGAGAAAAAAAAAGAAAAAGAAAAAAGAAGCAACCATGTCCATTTGATAGAGCAGGACCAGAGAGAGAGACAGAGTGCATGCTTTTAGTGCAGGAAGGAAGGAAGGAGAACGTTTCAATGTTGGTAGTCACTGTTCAATCTGAACCGGGGTTCGACCTCATACCTGGCAGCGCCACTTTCATCAGGCAAAACCCACGGGGCCAACGCCAGTAACCTGACCAGTGCCAGCAGCCCCAACCTGACCGTCCCGGGCGGTCCAACTGACCAGTGCGCAGTTGTGTCGTGACTGGTGTTTGTGAAGTGACAGTGAAAAGAAAAAAAAAAGAAGAAAAAGGAAAGACAGTGATTCGTAAATTTTTAAAGATCACCTGGCCGGGTAAGTAGAAAATCTTTTTATACCCGGGTTAGTTATGAGATTTAGATAAAGGGTTTTGTGAGTTCAAGGAAAGAGAGAATGTTTTATTTTGTTTGACTCCATGCGATTGATGTTTTTTTATGATTATGTGAGTAAAGTTATAGACTTTACTAGTGGTTTGATGTGACAAAATGCATGATATATGAATGAGATTGTAAGCAAGCTGTGAGTGTGTTTGGGCTGTGCGCTAGTCCTTCCTCCACTGACATACCCGAGGTTGACAATTTATTGGCGAGCTTGCCCGGATATTCTGGCCCATTTATTAATAATTGTTCAACTTCTCAGAGAGGAAGTGGGTGGGATTCAGTATTGTAACCCTAAGGCAAGGTAGTGTCTTACTGTTGTTTTTCAGATAGTTAAATACTAGGCTTGGCATTGCTTCCAAGATAGTTAACACTGGGCTTGGCATTTCGCCCCAGAGTTTTTATTTCGCACAGATTGCCTATAATTCGCTCTCATAGTTGGGTCAGGCGCTAGGCGACTTATAAAAACTAATTACGTTGTCCCAAGCTAATATTATCATTCATAGGATTGTGCTTTTTACGTCACTCGTGTTGGTAACCACCAGTTGCTGTCGTGTATATAAAATCTTGTTCAAAAAAAAAAAAAAGAAGATATAATGGCGGACGAAAAAAAACACCCCTTTGAACAACTTGTGGCATCGCTCGTGATTTAGGCTACTCGGGGAAAAAGGAGTTGCGAGCATTCGTTGAAACCCAAACAAAAGATGGAAAGAGATGAGCGAGCGGAAGGACGCCGTGTCGCAGTAGAAATAGCAGGGCAGGAAAGGTTTAAAAGTTTGCGCAATGCAGGAAACAGAAAGATTAACGCAGGAAACAGAAGGATTAACGCGGGAAACAGAAACAAAAAGGGATTCAGGTAATGAAAACACAGGAAACAGAAGATTAAGGATTCAATTTGAGTTAGAGAGAATGAGAATACAGAGGGAGACCACTTGATGGTAGTCAAGTTTCCGTGACCCCGTGCGCAGTTATGCCCCCCCACCAAAGTTGCCAAAATTCTCTGAAGGAACAGATTCGATTGATGCGTACACAGTCGTTTTGAAACGTTTGCTACTCGTGAGGGTTGGCCTTCAGAAGAGTGGGCAGTCATTTTGTCAGCGCTATTGACGGGTAAGGCATTACGATTTCACTGCGTTACCGCAGACCAACTAATCTGATTTTGGTGCTGTGAAGGAGTCTTTGATGAAGGGATTTGACCTCACAGAGGAGGGGTTTAGAAGAAATTCGATCAGCTAGATTATAACAGGTGAAAAAGTACACTCAGTTTTGGGGCGCGGTTAGATCACTATTTCGAGAATGGTTAGAGTTTAGTGGTACGAGAAAGGAGTTCGCTGAATTGAAAGAGTGGTTAGAAAGAACAGATTTGTCAGGTTGCAGTCCAGAGTTTTTATACTTTGAAAGAGGCAGCCGAGAGCAGGGGAGTTGCTGAAATTAGCAGAGGTGTACAGGGAGGCACGTTTGGGCACTAAGGTGCAGGAGAAACAGGTGCCAGGACAGGTGAGAAGAGTGCAAGGAGATAGGGGAGTTTTCTGCAAGTCTGCAAACCCAGTGGTGGGGCAGAAAAGGGGGACAAAAGGGACAATAGGTGTTTCATTTGTCACAAGAAGGGACAGTGGCGAGGGAATGTCCATGAGGTTCCAGAAGGGGCAGCCTGGGGAAGAGGTTTTATAAGGGTGCCAGGAGAAACGACCTGCAGTGGAACCAAAAGGGATCCAATCTGAAGGGGTGGAGGCGGCCTATGGCTCGTGCTGGACAGCAGTCAGTGTCAGGGATGGAGGGCACTAGGCTGAGTGGTTCATTACCAGTGGAAGAGGGATGGATTGGCAGCAGGGGTGAAAGTGTTACGGGACACTGGTTTTTCATGTGGTGTAGTAAGAACAAACGCTGGTCGAGGGAAGGGGATTTGACAGGGCAAATCCAGACCCGTACTCTAATCAATGGCACTGTGAGGGAGTTCCCCGTTGCTAAGATAGAAGTACGTACCCCTTACTTCAGGGAATTGTCTGCGTGGTGATGGAGAAACCCCCTTTTTGATTTGATCATTGGAAATATTCCAGGTGCAAGGGGTCCAGGGGATCCTGAGTTGTGACTGCTACAGGGGCAGCAGTTCAAAAAATGGAGCAAGAAGGAGGAAAAGGTTGATAAACCGTTTTGTCGTTCTAGCAAGGAAGTCAGGCAAGATGTGTCGCCTGATGAGTTTAGGGCAGCGCAGGAACAAGGGCCCTTCGCTCGTGAAGTCTTGGGAGTTGGCAAGGGTGGAGAGAAACAGGTGGTTAGAGGAGGGTGAGACAGAATTTCTTGTGAAAGGCGGGTTGTTGTACGAGTGTTTACCAAGGGGAAGACAGGTAAGGTTACAACTCAGTTAGAGGTTCCAGCATGTTATCATGACACTGTCATGTCAGTGGGTCACGAGTCGCTCATGGGGGCATCTTGGCACGGGCAAACAGCTGACCGAATCTTTGATGATTTTCACTGGCCAGGGGCAAGGCAGACATAAAGCGGTTCTGCATGTTATGTGATGTGTGTCAAAGGTCAGCCACAAGAGGGGTGAAGGGGAAAGGGGCCTCTTAAACAGCCCCCCTTTAATTGACACACCATTCAGGAGAGTGGCTGTTGATCTGATTGGCCCCAAACTCGCCCCGTCCAAAGGTGGGCACAGGTATCGAGTTCAGTAATTCCAGGTCAAACAGAATGTAGGAGTGACTATTTAAAATCGTGTAGTTTTAGCAAGCTGCAACTCAGAGGAAGTCATCATATCCGGGGTGCATAGCTACTTTGTAAATAATATGGGTTTTTACAGTGAGATTTTAGTGGATATGGGTTCATTCCCCATTTGGCTATGGTTCTATTTTCTTTGTGGACTTGTTCATGTAAATGTAGTTATGTTTTGGGGCATACAGTCGCTTGTGTAGTAATGCACTGTTTGCGATAAGTGAGGATGGAGATTCCTGAGTGGGTGTCATGGATCGTGGTCATATCGATTGTGCTCTTCATAGTAGTTGTGAAGAGAAGAGGTGGTAAATCCGCGGTAGGGGAATTGCATAGGTGCGCACAGAGGTTATCAGAAATGAGTTGAATAAGGCAGAAGCGCACGTCATGATAACCCATTGGGGTGATATTTACTAGTGATTTCATGCTGATAATTGTAAAAACCCTTTGTTGTAAATAATTTTGCAAAACTTGCACGTGTAGCTGTGGTGTCAGCAAATTCGGTTGTTGTTGCTTTTTTGTACCGTTGTTTTGAGACAATGCTGAGCATAGTCTTTTGCAAGGGGGAAATTGTCACGGACAAAAAAAAAGAAAAACCGAATTCGTGGTCAGTCGCCAGCCAGTTCACTTGGACATAAGTCCAAAACTCAAACATCCTGGTTTCCAGGCAGACGACTTCATGTGTCGCATCAGCCAATTAGGCACGGCGAATAGGCTATTTTTAGTCCTCCACGGAGACGGCACCGTCCCGCAGACAGACTGAGTGGCTTGACCGACGTCTCAATAGGTCTGGCCAGACGGATCTCGGCGTCTGGGTCAGACTGATGCAGCTAATTTGCAAGACCAGCACCCACAGTTAAGCCAGACGTCGCCGGTTGAAGTAGAAGGGGGAAGGTATTGTGTGGTGGGGGTGAAATCAAGCTAATTAATTAAATGACCCATTGACCACCACAGAGAGCAAGGCCGGTAGATGTGACTTGACGATTTGCATGTCCAATGGAATTAGAGGGGAGGTAACCTCGGTACAAGGCGGGAAAAATTCTGACCAATGGTACTCACCCTTTTGACAGATAGGAACGGGATAAGAAAGCGAGGGGAGTGAGAGAACGAGGAGGAGGAAAAGAAGAGACAGAGAGAGAGAGAGGTTCTGGGAGTAGGCTCTGCACGAGAGAAAAGCAGAGAGATGAGAGGAGGAGTGAAGAGAACCGAGTTGAAGCATTAGCACCATATAGAGTCTGCAGGGGAAGGACTAAGGAGAGATGTGAGAGAGAGAGAGTTGCTAATTGATGAAGAGAAAAAAAAGAAAAAGAAAAAAGAAGCAACCATGTCCATTTGATAGAGCAGACCAGAAGAGAGAGACAGAGTACAATGCGTTAGTGCAGGAAGGAAGGAAGGAGAACAGATCAATGTCTGGTAGTCACTGTTCAATCTGAACCGGGGTTCGACCTCATACCTGGCAGCGCCACTTCCATCAGGCAGAACCACAGGCCAACGCCAGTAACCTGACCAGTGCCAGCAGTCCAACCTGACCAGTGCCGGCGGTCCAACCTGACCAGGCCAGCAGTTGTGTCATGACTGGTGTTTGTGAAAGTGACAGTGAAAAGAAAAAAAAAGAAGAACAAAAGGAAAGACAGTGATTCGTAAATAGTTTAAGATCACCTGGCCAGGTAAAGTAGAAAGTCTATTATACCCGGGTTAGTTATGATGATTTTAGATAAATGGTTTTGTGAAGTTCAAGGAAAAAGAGAATGTTTTATTTTGTTTGACTCCATGCGCATTGATGTTTTTTTATGATTATGTGTAGTAAAGTTATAGACTTTACTAGTGGTTTGATGTGACGAATGCATGATATATGAATGAGATTGTAAGCAAGCTGTGAGTGTGTTTGGGCTGTGCGCTAGTCCTTCCTCCACTGACATACCCCGAGGTTGACAGAGTCTCTCTCTCTCTCTCTCTCTCTCTCTCTCTCTCTCTCTCTCTCTCTCTCTCTCTCTCTCTCTCTCTCTCCACGTAGACTGTCACGGTCCGAACTTCTGTCCAGATTGCGAGGTGGCAGCTCGTGGTATTCCAAGAGCCAAGTGGCAGGTCACTCTAAAGGGTCGTCGAGGTGACAGATCAACAGCAGGACGAAACAGACTTCCTTCCTTGCTGTATGAGAGTTGGTCGGCTCTTTTTGTCACGAAATCTACGGCTTCTGACAGCCTGGGGCGGTACAGTTGCAATCTACTGTGCTTCTGCGCTTCAAGTGCCAACTTTCTACCCAAATGTGGGTCACTTTAATGGCTATCTATATGTCTATATACCTATATATCTATATTCAGACACCTGCATTAGGAAGCGGCCTCTAGGCACCGATTGTTTTTTGATTTGCTATTCCTGGTGTCCTTCAATGAATCGGAGGCCTGAAGGACGAGTTGACCCTCACTCCAGCATCCTAACACACCACCTGGTGACCCTAGGATGAGGGAGGGAGGGGGGGGGGGGGGTCGGCCACGATCATTCTCCGAACAGGATACTTCCCTCCAGAAGACAGGGAACCTCGTAGCAGCTCCTGACTGCGACCAACGACCATCCTTGGATGGGCCGACTGCAATGCATGCTGCAGCACAGGAGCATCAACCAACAAAGACAATCCTGCCTGCGAATTCTAAAGGGGCATGGAACAACGCCAGTCTGACGACAAACATGATTATCATGTTGGACAACGGACTAGGAACTACTGGAACTCCCTCATTCCAAGCAGGTGTTTTTGGACTGTGAATAACCTGTTTGCAAAGGGACTCCAGTTGGCAGGACGTTAATCTCACGATTCATCTCAGACACCGAGCGAAAGTAATACTGAGAAAAAGACGGAGACGATTT
>CM031597.1:82448171-82450671 GCA_018398815.1 Conus ventricosus
CCCCCACGAAACAGTCCCCGGTCTGATTGATAGAGGTGTTTATGCTCTCAGAGAAACAACGCACGATGTCCGTATGATTGGTGCAAAACCTTATGTCTAACGGGTGCGCAGTATGTGGTATTTTCACTCTTGATCTTTAAAGATGAATGTTTTGATGTTAAAATACCATGGGGAGAATGAAAAAGGAGGAGGAGAGAAAGATGAGGAAAAAGGAGTAGAAGGAGATAGAGGAGGAGGAGGAGGAGGTGGAGGAGGAAGACAAGGAAGAGAAGAACGAGGAAGAGAAGGAGGAGGGGGGAGAAGAGAAGGATTATGTACGATAAAGAAGAGGAGGAGGTGACCGAGTGTAGAAAAAAAAAGAAGAACGACAGACGACAAAATGTAAATGAAGTAAGTGGCACAGAGAGAAGGAGGGAGGGAGGGAGGAAGAGAAAGAAAGAGACAGAGACACAGAGAGAGAGACAGAGAGAGGGGGAGTATGGGAGACAGATGGACAGACATACAGGCAGGCAGGAAGACAGACAGACAGACTTGCAGAGAGGCAGAAAGGCAGAGACACAGACAGACAGACAGACAGGCAGACAGGCAGGCAAACAGACAGAGACAGACAGACAGACAGATAGAGGCAAGCAGAGAGAGAGAGAGCAAAGAGAGAAGAAGAAACAGAAGAGGGGGGAAAGAGACAAAGAGAAAAGGAGACAACTTTAGCAGAACAGAGCTACTCTCCCTTCACTGGCCGTGGAGGAAGAGAAGAAAACAGTGACGCACTCCCCCGAAAACTAATTAAAGGAGGCTTCACACTTGTCCAAAAACTAATTAAAGGAGGCTTCACACTGTCCGAGACATTCAGGCGGCAGCTTCTAGACGCAACGAACCATGCGCAGGGAACCGTTTCTTACGCCACCGTGTCTAGACGTGTTCAGTGTTAGTTCGTTCACTCTGCAGTAGACCTGATAGTGACTGATCCTGTTAGGTTAGCCCCTATCCCCTCTGTGTCTGTCTGTCTGGTCGGTCTGTCTGTCTGTCTGTCTGTCTCTCTCTCTGTCTCCTCTCTCTCTTCTTCTCTCTCTCTCTTCTCTTCTCTCTCTCTCTCTCTCTCTCTCTCTCTCTCTCTCTCTCTCTCTCTCTCTCTCTGCCTGCCCGCCTGTCTATCTGTCTGTCTGTCTGTCTGTCTCTCTCTCTCTCTCTCTCTCTCTCTCTCTCTCTCTCTCTCTCTCTCTCTCTCTCTCTCTCGCATTTTTCTAATTATTTAACATCAAATACCTTTCAATATTGAAGAAATGTATAGAAAACAATGTACTGTAATCGTTGCAAATTTATACGACAGACGAAGTGATAAAATCAATTCACATAAGTGTTTTGATATAATTATGTGAAGCAGACCAATAGTGACTTTTAACGTCACACCGTATTTCGAATCGGCCAGTGCATTGCTTTCACAGGGTGCTATTGGAGAAGGTCGTTACTTCAGTTGGAGTTTGTCAGGGCTTTCTTCTAACTCCCTAGCTTTTTAACATAATCCTGAAACGCATTATATGACTGATGCATTTGAAGATTAAAGATCATGTCAGTAAAGTCAGTAATGTCAGCAGTGGAGGAAGAACTATCACAAAATCTTTATATAATTTGCAGATGACACTGACGGCCTGGTAGAAATCTCCAAGCTTGTTGAGGACTGGATGAACCATCAACAAGATTTGGTATGGAAATTAGCGCCTAGTAAACCAGGATGCTGGCCGGCCACTATACCATCATCAATACTAATATCACTATCCTTGGCCAGAAGCTAGAAATTGTTATTAAACATTTCACTTACCACGGACCCATTATTCGTATTGAGGGGTCCAAACCAACTATCCTCTCACGGGCAGCAAAGACAGCCACAGCACAGTCAGTCCAGACTAAAACCTGCATGGAGGGACAAGAGCATCTCCATGAAACACAGCAAAGACAGCCACAGCACAGTCAGTCCAGACTAAAACCTGCATGGAAGGACAAGAACATCTCCGTGATACACAAGATCAGGATTTTGCGTGCACTGGTGTATTCCATCGTCCGGTACGTATGCGAGACAAGGACCTTCACATCGGATCTGGACAGAACCCCAGCCACAGAAATGAGATGGTACCACAAGACACTAAACATCAGATCTGGACAGAACCCCAGCCACGGAAATGAGATGGTACCACAAGACACTAAACATCAGATCTAGACAGAACCCTAGCCACGGAAATGAGATGGTACCACAAGACACTAAACATCAGATCTAGACAGAACCCTAGCCACGGAAATGAGATGGTACCACAAGACACTAAACATCAGATCTAGACAGAACCCTAGCCACGGAAATGAGATGGTACCACAAGACACTAAACATCAGATCTAGACAGAACCCTAGCCACGGAAATGAGATGGTACCACAAGACACTAAACATCAGATCTAGACAGAACCCTAGCCACGGAAATGAGATGGTACCACAAGACACTAAACATCAGATCT
>CM031597.1:82455671-82465671 GCA_018398815.1 Conus ventricosus
AAGGGTCACGTGTTGCGGCACAAAGTGTCGCAACTGCACAAAGTGTCGCATGCGACACTTCATGCAAAAGTGCGACACCTTCTGCTGAGAAGATTTGCACAAAGTGTCGCACTTTGGAACATGCGACAATTTGTGCCGGGAAAGCCCTTATTGTGCTAGGGACATAATGTGCACGACCCACACACTGGCTGAGTTTGAGCATTTCGGCCACGGGTATATCTTGGGTTCATCATCGACTGATAGACAGTGAAGGTCAAAACGACGGAATGGTCTGGAAGCTGAGAACGAAGTAGTAGAAGTAGTAGTAGCAGAAGAAGACCAAGTTGAAGGAAAATGTAATAGCAGCACTTGTAGTTGGTTTTACAAATAATATTAAAGAGAAATTATTGCTGTTGTTTCAAACAGTTCTAATACTCAGTAAACGCGCGCGCGCGCGCGCGCGCGCGTGTGTGTGTGTGTTCGTTTTATGTATTTTTTTGATTGTACGTTGGTTTCTTTGTGGTGGTTAAAAGTAGTTTCATACACATAAGTACATAAATAAATGTCACCAAACATACCCTTTTCAAATCATTATCCCTTTCTTTTGTACATGAATGGTAGGAGCAGCATGTAACAAATCGGAAACAATCAAAAGCAGGAAAAAATATGTTGCAGTTGTAATGGTAGGAGTGGTAGTAGTCTACTACTAAAAATTATTGATGTTGTAAACAGTTGTAATGCAGACTGAACGTTTTTCCGGGGTGGTTTTTTTTCGTTTTATTTCTTGTTTTAATCACCGATCAACTTCTATGTGATGATAACAGTAGTTTTGTACATGTGCAGTGCATAATAGAAGCAGTAGAAAATACTGTTCAATAAATGTAACCAACATACCCTTTTTTTTTTGTTCATTATCAATTACTTTTCTATATTACTGATACAAGTAACGTGCAACAAATCAGATACAATCAAATACAACAACCATCTACGATTAGTTTGCCATACAACAGGCACTGAAGTAGGATGGCGCGCCGCCGGAGGAGAGCGTGTGGCGCACGTGCGCATTTAGTAAACAACAGACCGCTCACTGAAAGCTGGCGACACCCTACTATACGCTGGAAAACCTTCTCCTGCGAGTGGAATGCGGTTGTTGACACGGCAGTGACGGTTTGTTGACGGAAATCTAAACAACATCCCCGCTGGTTTCCTCCAGTCCAACCGGCAAGCGTCTGCACAGCTGCTGGACAGGCCGCGGCGCTCAGTTCTCTCTGAACATGGGCTGTGAAGAAAAATTTTAGTTTGCGCTATTTTAATCATTTTGATCACTTGCGTACAATTGAAGAATTAAAAAAAATCGAAGGGGTGGGTGAGACCATGAGAGAACAGGGAAAGGGGCATTCTGGGCCACTTCCGCCCTCACCCAGTTTCGGCGGAAAGTAACCAGAATGCCCCTTTCCCTGTTCTCTGACAAGTAAGACTTCAATAAACTAAAAAATAACGATTATCTACAAACAAACATACTGTGCAGGGTTATCCGTTTTTAATACTTATTTACTAAACTTTTCAGATTTTAGTTTTTGTTTAATCCTGTGTTTTTCCTGATCGTTTTCAATAACATCATTTTCACGCAAACATTCTTCAAATGAGTCTCTGTCTTTCATGTGAAATAACACTACAGTCTTTAACTGTTCTCTAAAGTCTTTTAAAACTGAGTTTATTTCTGGCATAAAATCCACACACTTATCCGAGCATGTCTTCCGCTGAAAGCTAGTTTCGACAAAGTGTTTCTCTTTTTAACTATGTCTCTTTCTGCCGAACAGTAGGGGGTGGGGGGGGGGGGGGGGGGGGGGGGGGGGAGGTTGGAGGGTGGGGAGGGTTTTTAAGGGGGAAAAGGAGGACGGCCCGAAGGGAGGAGAGGAAGGGAATGACGGGGAGGGGGGGGGGGGGGGGCAGGGGGGGGTAATGGAGGGATGGGGAAGGTATGGGAAGGACGGGGGAACCGGGAATGGAACGGCCGAAGGGGAGGAGAGGAAGGGAATGACGGGGGGAGGGGGGGGGGGGGAAGGGGTTAGAAATGGAGGGATGGGGGACGGGATAGGAAGGGGGGGAACGGTTTGGAGGCGCGAAAAGGGAGGAGGGGAAAGGGAATGTGGGGAGGGGGGGGAGGAAGGGGTAGGTAATGGAGGATGGGGGACGGGATAGGGGGACGGGGGAACCGGGAATGGAGGACGGCCGAAGGGGGGAGAGGAGGGAATCGGGGAGGGGGGGGGGGGAAGGGGAGGAAATGGAGGGATGGGGAACGGGATAGGAAGGACGGGGAAACCCGGGGAAATGGAGGACGGCCGAACGGGGGAGGGGACAGAAATGACGGGGAGGGGGGGGGGGGGGGGAAGGGTAGTAATGGGGGTTGGGAGGACGGGATAGGGAAGGACGGGGGAACCGGGGAATGGAGGACGGCCGAAAGGGGAGGAGGGGACAGAAATTAAAGGGGGGGGGGGGGGAAGGGGTAGGTAAGGGAGGGATGGGGGACGGGAGGGGAAGGACGGGGGAAAACCCGGGAATGGAGGACGCCGAAGGGGAGGAGAGGAAGGGAATGCGGGGAGGGGGGGGGGGGGTAGGTATGGAGGGATGGGGGACGGTTAGGGAGGACGGGGAACCGGGGAAATGGAGGACGGCCGAAAGGGGAGGAGGGGAAGGAGGGACAGAAATGACGGGGGAGGGGGGGGGGGGCGGTTTGTTGGGAAAGAGAGGACAGACATGGGGGAAAAGGGGATGCGGGGGTTTGTTGGTGCCATTGTCGGGGCCATAGAGTCGCCGGCGACCATATGGAAGGACTTGGGTTTGCCGTACGGTGCGCCATAAAGTCGCCGGCGACCATACAGAAGGACTTTGATGGCCCTTTAAAAGTGGGTCCCCTGCACTAAATTTTGCAATAACTGATTGTTATGATTTGTTATGCCTTTTTAGTGCAAGTAATGACCTTCGGGAAGGTTTGAGAACAGCGCCTTTTCATACTAGTCTCGTTTCATGAAAGGGCACAGGTCGCGTCTTTCGTCGTCAATCTTGCTCTTGCAAAAACCCCAAAAAATTCATGTACAGAAAGGGTTCAGTGTTGCGGCACAAAAGTGTCGAAAAGCAAAAGTGTGCATGCGAAATTCTTTTGGCAAAAGTGGACATCTTGCTGAGAAGAAATTTGCACAATGTGTCGCACTTTGGAACATGCGAAAATTTGTGCCGGGAAACCCCTATTGTGCTAGGGATTTAATGTGCACGACCACACACTGGTGAGTTTGAGCATTTCGGCCACGGGTATATTTTGGGGTTTTCATCTCGACTGATAGACAGTGAAGGTCAAAAAGACGGATGGTCTGGAAGCTGAGACGAAGTAGTAAAAGTAGTAGTAGCAGAAGAAGACCAAGTGAAGGAAAATGTAATAGCAGATTTGGGTGTTGGTTTTTAAAAATTAAATAAAAAAGAGAAATTAATTGCTGTTGTTTAAAAAACAGTTCTATTACATAAAGCGCGCGCGCGCGCCGCGCGCGTGTGTGTGGGGTTCGTTTTATGTATTTTTTGTTTTGAACGTTGGTTTCTTTGGGGTGGTTAAAGTGTTTTACACTTAAATACTAAATAAATGTCACCAAACATACCTTTTCAATATTATCCCTTTCTTTTGTACTAAATTGGTTAGAAGCATTAACAAATCGGAAACTCAAAAGCTGGAAAAATAGTTGCGTTGTATGGTGGAGTGGTAGTGTCACTAATAAATTATTGAGTTGTAAACATTTGTAATGCAGATGAACGTTTTTCGGGGGGGTTTTTTTTCGTTTTAATTTCTTGTTTTAATCAACGATCAACTTCATGTGTGATAAAGTAGTTTTGACAGTGCAGTGCTTTATAGTTTAGTTGAAAAATATGTTCAATAAAGTAACCAAACATACCTTTTTTTTTGGTTCATTTCATTTTTTTAATTTTTATTAAGTACGGCAAAATTTTGATACATCAAATAACAACCATTCGAATTTGTTTGCCCCAAAGGGCACTGAAGTAGGATGGCGCGCCGCGAGGGGAGCGTGTGGCGCTCGTGCGCATTTAGTAAACAATCAGACCGCCCCAACTGAAAGCTGGGGAACCCTACTATCGAAAACCTTCTCCTGCGAGTGGAATGCCGTTGTTTGCACGGCAGTGCGGTTGTTTGAGGGAAATCTAAAAACATCCCCGTGGTTTCTCAGTCCAACGGCAAGCTTCTGTACAGTGCTGGAAAGGCCGCGGCCCCCTCAGTTCTCTTGAAATGGGCTGTGAAGAAAATTTTATTTTGCGCTATTTATCATTTGATCACTTGCGTACAATTGAAGAATTAAAAAAATGAAGGGGGTGGGTGAGCCATGAATCGCGTGGGAAAACGTTTGGTGCATACCATTTCTTCTAAAGATTACTAGACAAATGCTCAAGCAGAGTTAAAAGAAATCCAAGCTGTCTGCGTGCCAAATTCAGTACAAGTGGGCGAAGGACACAGGCTGAGTTTCGCCATTCTTTCTGTGTTTTTTACAGATGCAAGAAATGGGTTCAGAACTGTAGGGGTGAAGATCACCTGCGTACTTCATGCAAGCTGCTCTGTTTGTTCTGAGCATTTTGAAGCCAATCAAAATTTATGGACGACACCGCAAAAATGTTGACTGATTTACAGTACAAACACTTTTCAATGTGCCAAATTTCCCCCACCAAGAGACAAAATTTCCCTTTTAAAGAAGCAAAACAATACCACACGAAGATAGGAGAGAACTGCTTCCCCGGCTCTCTCTCTCTCTCTCTCTTCTCTCTCTCTCTCTCTCTCTCTCTCGCTCTCTCTCTGTGAAATATACGACAGGTGATGTAACTGGAAAAAAAAAGAAGAAGAAATTTGTGACAGCAAAGTCAACACACAGACACACACGACACACAGACACACACACAACACACACACACACACACACAATATATTATATATTTTATATATATTTTTATATATATATATATATATTTTATTTTATAATATATATATATTTTTATATATATATTATAGGGTTTAACAACACATTTTATATTTTTTATATATTTTTTATATATATATATATTTTATATATATTTATATATATATATTTTTATATATGTGTGTGTGTGGTGTGTTTGTGTGTGGGTGTGTGGGGGTTGTGTGTGTGTTGTTGTGTGTTTTTTTTATATATATTATTGGGAAATTTTAACAAGCTTGCTTTTGTCTTAGATTTGGAATAGGGGGAGTTGATTCATTCTGCATGGGCGATGTTCTGCTCTAAAAGTTATGTGCTTGAGTGGGGAATGGGGAAAAAATAAAATAAATGCTTTTCAAATGAGCCTTCAGCTTGTGAAGGCTCATTTTGAAAAGCATTTATTTTATTTTTCCCCAAATTTACCCACTCAAGAAAATACTGTTAGTTAGGCAGAAACATCTGCCATTGCAGATATGAATGCTTCTCCCTATTTCTTCAATCTAAGCATAAGGAGCAA
Source organism: Conus ventricosus (assembly GCA_018398815.1). Taxonomy (NCBI): domain Eukaryota; kingdom Metazoa; phylum Mollusca; class Gastropoda; order Neogastropoda; family Conidae; genus Conus; species Conus ventricosus. The sequence goes on from CM031597.1 coordinate 82,461,171, forward strand.
GCTTTGTTTTTAATTCATATTTCTTGCCAGTCATTGCAACACCAAGCTGCTCGTAGTTGCTGGAACGGTTTCGGTACTTATCCTTGGAATTTATTAGTTTGGGTTTTATTATATTTATATTTATATATTTATAATATTATTTTATATTTTATTATTTTATATATATATTGTTAAAACAAGTTAAAGAGGAAATTTAAAACTATCTACAAGTTTGTTTGAAGGTGTTGTTGCGCTGTTTATCAGCTAATGTTGCTCCCCAAGGGGTTGAGCACTTAAAAAAATTGTTTTAGGCATTTTTAAATTACTGATCTATATTTATATATATATATATATTTATATATTTTATATATATATATTATATATATATATATATATATATATACGTTATAATTATGTCTCTTCCCTCATACCTTACCCGCTGGCACTCAGTGTGGCGGTCATTTGCTGATGAAGGCGAATCAAGCCGAAACATTTCAATATAACCACAACAGCTTGTTGTCCTTGTTCCTTTGTTTTGGAAATGTATTTATCTTCTATCTATCCCCACACACACACACACACACACACACACACACACACACACACACCACACACACACACATATATTATATATATATATAGAGAGAGAGAGAGAAGGAAGAGAGAGAGAGAGAGAGACAGACAGGACAGACAGACAGACAGAGAGGAGAGAGAGGGAGAGAGAAGAGATTGTCTGTTCTGCCTGTCTGTCTTACCTTTACTGTATCTTCTTCACCTACTTCACTAACTTGCTCACTCATGTACAGAATAACGCCATTGCGACATTTTGTGCTTGGGGACACTTTGTGCTGGTAAGCTGATTTAAACTGTCGCAAGTCAAATTTGGCTGTGCGACACTTTGGGCTGGGGAGGGGAGTGAAAAAGAATGCGACACTTTGTGCAGGGGGCGACACTTTGTGCCGCAACAGTTTTTGCCATTGGTCCGAGGTCCGCTGGTCCCTAGGTCGTTGGTCCCAATGTCCCTTGGTCCCCAAAGTCCGTTTGGGCCCAAGTTCAATAAATCTGTGTAATATTCAGTAGCATGTGGCTATCTTGAAAAACACAAGAGAGAGAGAGAGAGAGAGAGAGAGAGAGAGGAGAGAGAGGGGGAAGAGACAGACAGCGACGAGACAGAGGGATGCATATCGACACTTTAGCTATAAGAAGAAATGAAAAGTTGGTTACTTTGATTGAGTGGCTTTCAAAACAAATTCTTGAATAAATGACTTATTTGATGCGTTACGTGTGTGGTATGTGTGTGTTGTGCGCGCGCGCCGCGCGCGTGCGCGGCGTGTGTGTGTGTGTGTGTGTGTGTGTGTGTGTGTGTGTGTGTGTGTGTGTGTGTGTGCGCGCGTGCGTGTAGTGTGTGTGTGTGTGTGTGTGTGTGTGTGTGCGTGGTGTGTGTGTGTGTGTGTGTGTGTGTGTGTGTGGTGTGTGTGTGTGTGTGTGTGTGTGTGTGTGTTCTACATCCCCCAATGGGTTTTTTTACCAGTTTGTCACCTGAAGTTAGCGGTGAATTAACCCGTGTTTTCAAAATAAAATCCTGGGGGAAAAATTGGTCTTGATGTGTTGTGGGGGAAAACCGAACCGCCACCACTACATCTCTCTTCCCCTCTATCTTCCTTGCCCCATCCCAAGCCATCCACAATCGCACGCGCGTGTGTAAAAGCGTTCATACTGTTCTTCGAGAGGAAGTGTGGTCGACGAGGGTAAATGACGCGATGACAGACGGGCAAAGGTTAGACAAACTCGGCGCCAGTAACAATGGGAGAAGAACAAATAGCTTGGAGCTTGAGAGAGAGAGTAGAGAGAGAGAGAGAGAGAGAGAATTTTTCTAGTGAGAGAATTTTTCGAGAGAGAGAGAGAGAGAGAAGCACTTCATATTACAGGTCATATATTTACTAAGTCGTTCACGTCTGTATTTTCACTGCAGAAAATATCTACACTCAGTGCCCGTACGGTCGCCGGCGACCTTATGGGCAACTGGCGACCGTACGGGCCCCGAAGTCCCTGCCCATACGGTCGCCGGCGACCATATGGGCCGGCGACCATATGGGCACCAACAGGGGATGAGGATTGAGAGGAGGGGGAAGAGAAAGACAGGAACATAGGAAAAGGTAACGAGGGGGTGGGGGGTTGAGGCGGGGGGGGGAGGAAGGGGAGGGAAACGGCTGGTTGTTAACATATACGGAAATTGTCGAATTGCAGATTTCAAATCCCCCCCCCCCTTTTTTTTTTCTTTCTTTATTGCTTTTATCTCTCAATTTACTTGAGAGCATGCTAGCCGGAGGGTAGGATATATACATGTATAGCGAAGGAGGGAAAGGGAAGGATATATCGATGCTTGTGTATCAGTGAGTTATTGTGGGGGGAGGGGGAGGGGAGGATAGTTGAAGAATGAGTGGAAGAGGAAGAGGGATAGAGTCATGACGCAAAAAGCTTACACGCAGGTGTCTTTTGAATCTGTCTGTACTTCATTATCATATTGCCAAAACAAACAAGCAAAAACAACAGACACATATATAACACATGGATACATGAATAAACAAGTAAATGAATAAATATACATATATATATATTATATATATATATATAGAGAGAGAGAGAGAGAGAGAGACAGAGAGACAGAGAGAGAGAGAGAGAGACAGAGAGACAGAGAGACAGAGAGAGAGAGAGATGTATATACATACATAAACACATGCGTACATAAGATAGGCAAATAGATCAATAATGATGTCACTAAGTTCAATTCACCTACTGACTTCCCTCCAGGCTTAGCTACAAAATACTGATTTTTTTCAAAGGCAGTTATTCACGGATGAACAGTCAATGTTCGAACAACGAACTCTTTTAGTGTCATTTTCAGAAATATGAACTGCGTTCCAACGAAAATAATGCTTGCAGATTTGTCTTTGCTTTCCACAGTAAAGCCTTTGGATGTGTCAGAAAGTGCTAGACCTATAAAAAGAATGGCCAATGATAAGAAAAATAGTAGTAATGATAATGATGATGATGATGATGATGATGATGATGATGATGATGATGATGATGATGATGATGATGATAAGGGGAGGAGGAGGATGCTTTTGACATGATGATGATGATTGTGATGATGATGGTGGTGGTTATGATGATGATGAGGAGGAGGAGGAGGAGGAGGAGGAGGATGGGGCTCCCGATGTGCCCCTCTTTATCAATTTATGATTATCATGTACGGGACACATGAGGGTATGGACAGAAGCGTTCATACGCTAGATCTATACATTCAAATTCTGCTCTCGCAGAGTCACTAACATCAGAACGTCACAAAGTGACAGGACACCAATGAATTTGTTAATAATGAATAATGAAATGTATATAAGCATGTGACTCCGAACCCCCATCCGTCACTCCACAAGGAATTCATTTGCATCATGCGACACGTAAATAGCACAGACGATCCCATGATGGCATCTCTTTTATCTCAGTTATTCCTGATTATCCGGAAAAGCCAACATTCCAGTATTCAATCCTGTTATACACAAAGGAAATTAAAAGAAAGAAATTGTGTTTGCCAGTTGTTTCCCTTGCCTGAATTGTACGGGCCTTTCATTAGTCTTCATCATCACAGTCACGTTGACCTCACCGAAGACATCACTTCGCTTCCTCATTCCTCCCTATCTGGCCGAATCTCATTCGTAGATACTGGCAGTGTGACTGCCTCCTTCAAATCGATCCCCTTCTGTATTGTCCACGTCAGCTGAAAAGGCTCCTGTCCGGTTTTTCCTATAGGTCTTCCATCGTTGCAGACACCGTCATTGGCTGAAAGCTTCCTCTCCAGGCCCCAGCAGGTTTGACGCGCCTTGCTGTCTTCCATCTTCCACACAGGTAGACAAGTCTTTTGTCCGGTACCCAGGAATCGGATCCTTACATTACATTACAGCGACTGACACTAATCAGTAGTTCTGAAAATCTAACTTCACTGGTCTCCGAGTTATTTGGCTCAGGCAGCGATCTCAAAGAGCTGCGTGCAGGTGGATAGTTACTGGACCGAGACGCCGACGCCCAGCCTCAGTTATCCTGCTTGGATCCCACGTCTCCTAGTTCACACTCTAGAGTCCACCGGAGAACCTTAGCCGTTAGCGGATGTGAAACGTTCTTCTTCTAGGCATGCTAGTTTGATATCCACTTGTGGCATGGTCAGCCGAGTGGGTAAAGCATTTTTCTCCTGGCCAAAGGGTTCTGTGTAGGCTTACAATTCCCGCTTATGAAGGTCGGGTTAGTGGAAATTTTCCCCTCTAAGCCAACATTTGTGCACATTCCACCCCTTCTCCATATCTTTTGAAACATTTTGAACTGAGGTTCCATGTGTGTATGAAAAGAAAGCTATACTGGTGCAGTGGTTAACACCGTCGACTTGCAGGCTGGGAGATCAATGTTTGATTCCCCTTCGTGGCATTTATATAAGATCATTATTCGCCCCGGTAGCCTCCTACCCTGAGTT
>CM031597.1:82470671-82473171 GCA_018398815.1 Conus ventricosus
CTGGACAAAGACAGGAGCATGGGGGAGCGGACCGGACCGCAGTTACCGCACAGACTGTATTCAGGATGAAATATCACGACTATGTCATTGTACTTCACGGTATGAATGCATCAGCTGTGTCCTATCAGCTGTTTGACGTCAGCACACTTCTCATGCCAGCGTGCTACATTCGTCGAATCTGGAACCAGATTCAGACATCACGTTGTCAGAACAGATGCCAATCAAATCAGCTGCTGCTTCGCGCCTCTCGAGTGTTTGTCATTTCTTTTGATGGTCTCACCCATCATCACACGGCGGCAAGATAACTAACCAGTGAAGCTTTGCAGAGGGGGGAAAAAGGCAGATTCTGTGAAGATACTGCTCGATGCTAGAAAGAGCAAGAACAAATTTAGACCTCGCTTTTGCTAACATTCCCCCCACCCCACCCCACCCCTCCCCCCCTCACCACCATCCTTCTTCTTCCTTTTTTTCTTTTTTTTTTCCCCTCATACTATACCCAGTGGCAAGATCGTTGCACAGTCCTGTTTCGCTTTCCTGTCTTCTACACAATCGCAGATGAACTGCAGCTATATCGGGCACCAATCATAGGAAACTTTACACATTTCGAAATCCGACTCCTAAATCGGTATGTATAAAACAACCACAAAAAAAAAAAAACACCAAAAAACCCACAGACATGAAAACCAAAGTGGATGTTTAACAACCTGTAGTCTCTGATTCAGCTTCGTTCTGTTTAAATTCACTTCATCTTCAATAGTAGAGGCCCGTAGACAGATGATTAGACCGTTTCCCTGTTATAGTAGAGGCCCGTAGACAAATGATTGGACCGTTTCCCTGTTATAGTAGAGGCCCGTAGACAAATGATTAGACCGTTTCCCTGTTATAGTAGAGGCCCGTAGACAAATGATTGGACCGTTTCCCTGTTATAGTAGAGGCCCGTAGACAAATGATTGGACCGTTTCCCTGTTATAGTAGAGGCCCGTAGACAAATGATTAGACCGTTTCCCTGTTATAGTAGAGGCCCGTAGACAAATGATTGGACCGTTTCCCTGTTATAGTAGAGGCCCGTAGACAAATGATTGGACCGTTTCCCTGTTATAGTAGAGGCCCGTAGACAAATGATTAGACCGTTTCCCTGTTATAGTAGAGGCCCGTAGACAAATGATTGGACCGTTTCCCTGTTATAGTAGAGGCCCGTAGACAAATGATTGGACCGTTTCCCTGTTATAGTAGAGGCCCGTAGACAAATGATTAGACCGTTTCCCTGTTATAGTAGAGGCCCGTAGACAAATGATTGGACCGTTTCCCTGTTATAGTAGAGGCCCGTAGACAAATGATTAGACCGTTTCCCTGTTATAGTAGAGGCCCGTAGACAAATGATTGGACCGTTTCCCTGTTATAGTAGAGGCCCGTAGACAAATGATTGGACCGTTTCCCTGTTATAGTAGAGGCCCGTAGACAAATGATTGGACCGTTTCCCTGTTATAGTAGAGGCCCGTAGACAAATGATTGGACCGTTTCCCTGTTATAGTAGAGGCCCGTAGACAAATGATTGGACCGTTTCCCTGTTATAGTAGAGGCCCGTAGACAAATGATTGGACCGTTTCCCTGTTATAGTAGAGGCCCGTAGACAAATGATTGGACCGTTTCCCTGTTATAGTAGAGGCCCGTAGACAGATGATTGGACCGTTTCCCTGTTATAGTAGAGGCCCGTAGACAGATGATTGGACCGTTTCCCTGTTATAGTAAAGGCCCGTAGACAAATGATTGGACCGTTTCCCTGTTATAGTAGAGGCCCGTAGACAAATGATTGGACCGTTTCCCTGTTATAGTAGAGGCCCGTAGACAGATGATTGGACCGTTTCCCTGTTATAGTAGAGGCCCGTAGACAGATGATTGGACCGTTTCCCTGTTATAGTAGAGGCCCGTAGACAGATGATTGGACCGTTTCCCTGTTATAGTAGAGGCCCGTAGACAGATGATTGGACCGTTTCCCTGTTATAGTAGAGGCCCGTAGACAGATGATCGGACCGTTTCCCTGTTATAGTAGAGGCCCGTAGACAGATGATCGGACCGTTTCCCTGTTATAGTAGAGGCCCGTAGACAGATGATCAGACCGTTTCCCTGTTATAGTAGAGGCCCGTAGACAGATGATCGGACCGTTTCCCTGTTATAGTAGAGGCCCGTAGACAGATGATTGGACCGTTTCCCTGTTATAGTAGAGGCCCGTAGACAAATGATTGGACCGTTTCCCTGTTATAGTAGAGGCCCGTAGACAAATGATTGGACCGTTTCCCTGTTATAGTAGAGGCCCGTAGACAGATGATTGGACCGTTTCCCTGTTATAGTAGAGGCCCGTAGACAGATGATTGGACCGTTTCCCTGTTATAGTAGAGGCCCGTAGACAGATGATTGGACCGTTTCCCTGTTATAGTAGAGGCCCGTAGACAGATGATTGGACCGTTTCCCTGTTATAGTAGAGGCCCGTAGACAGATGATT
>CM031597.1:82478171-82480671 GCA_018398815.1 Conus ventricosus
TTGTGGAGGGGCCTGCGCTATTGGCGCAATGGAGAGTGTAGGGGAATCAACATGAGTTAGAATGAGATGTTATACATTAACCACACAGTATCCAAGTCTTTGTCATGCGTGTGTAAGGGGACACCAGTGTTTCCATTGGCTGAATCGATATAACACGGAGCCTCATTGATTAGATTTTCACGACTATTAGTGTAACTTGTTGTGGTGCGTGTGAGTTGCACGACCAGTTATTTCATTGGCTCAACCGGAATAATTGGAGTAGTCATGGTGATATGAGATATAATAATGTGTTCACCATAATCCATTGGCTGGACTCCGATGAACCTAAGATTAACTGGTGAATTCTTAAAAAACTATCGTTGGAAATCGCTGTGATTCGCATGTGTTGATGTGACCAGTGATTCCATTGGCGAACCAGTATCATTGGGGTTGTCATTATTCAAGAAACGTAATAAGACACACGGAAAACCAGTTAGGTTGTGACTCACTTGTGGAGAGTGAAATCATCGCGTCTTGCTGAGGCTCAGAAGAATACAAGAAGGCAAAGTCAAGACTAGATGATTTTACGTATCTAGAATGTCTGCTGTAACCTCGTATGCTGACGTGAACCAGAGTTCAGGTTGCTCGACAAGAGAATTGTCTACCTGTGTGGGAGATGGAAGACAGCAGGACGGAGCCAATACTGTTGGGGCCTAAACAGGAGCTCTCAGCCAACGAGGATGTCTGCGGCTAAGGAAGACCTGTGGGAAAGACAGACAGGGCCCCTCTCAGTGAACAGGACGAATTTCAACAGAGTCTTGGGACTCGATTCAAGGAAGACAACCACTCTGCCAGTATCCCCCAACTGGGTTCGGCCAAATTGGGAGGACTGAGGAAACAGTGTGGTGTCTTCGGTGAGGTCAACGTGACTGTGATGATAAAGACTGATGAAGAGCCGAACAGTTCAACCAAGGAAACAACTGGCAAGTCGGGAATTGCTCTTCTTTCTTTTGTTTTCATATGGGCACAACGAGACAGAATATTGGAATGTTTCTTTCCCGGGTGGTATAGAATCATTGAGATAAAGAGAATGCAACCACTGGACTGCCTGCATACTGTTTACATTGTATGTGACACACATGGATGTGTAGTATAGTGATGGAGGGGACCTCGGAGTACAGTTTTCAATAAAATTTCATTTCGTGAAAATTATTTGATTCCCGTCACCTTTGTGAGGGCCTGATGTGAGTGATAAGGTGTTGGTGCCTATGAGGGAGCAAAATTTGTATGTGTTGAGTGTGAACACTCCTGTCCGTACCCCCATGCATCCCTGTATTTGACACTCATTTTTTTTTTTTTTTTTTTTGCTGTCCCAACCTCTGCGCCACCTCAGAGGCAGTGTACCCACGCCGCTCATTCCGACACCCCTCCCCAGCCACAGCCCGGTCGGCCCCGCCGCAGCCCCGGCACCGGCAATCCACAGGGAGCAGTCAATGTCAAGTCGTTAAGAGGCAACCCACCGGAGGAGACACTGCACTGCTGCCGAGTCACTTCGGTGGTGTTCAGTGACGCCTGTTCTGATCTAACATACGCAGGACACCACCTACTAAGCCCCTACTGACGACAATAATTGCTTAGTCGCGGAGCCGGCGTGAGTGAGCTCTCCCTCCGGAGGCGCCACCACGTCCGTCCACCGACAGACCCCATGGATTCGCCGATACCGGTGACCCCGACGGAACCAAACCAAAGCCACAGATGTTGAGAGGACATCGAAATTGAGGTCACCATGAGAGCAGGGCATGAAGGGCCACAGAATTTGAGACATTTTTTTAAAATGCTGATCAATGAGAATGAGGATGATTAAGATGATGCTACAGATTTCCATTCCGGTCTGAGATTACATGACAGGGCTGTACTCTACGCTTCCTTTCATAATATATCCCGGCGTCAACCAGGCCCGAGAGATATAGGAACCTGCAGTGTTGGTCAGGAAATTTGAGCAACACTCTCAGAATCGCATCCATTAAGTGGATGAAACTCGACTGTGTGGTCCCAGTCTTCCCAACTGAATCCGCAGCAAACTCAACTCTGGGTAGGAGCCGGTCGGGGCAGAAAAACCCACATGACTTCTGATGGGATTCGAACCCACGACCTCCCAGCCGGGAGTCCGCGACGCTAACCACTTCGCCACGGCGGCTGGTCGACACTCATATTTTTTGTACGTAGGGGGATCCCGTCACACATATATTTTAAAATTCTACAAATTTTCTTTTTTTACATTAAAGGGTGAAATTTCACAGCTTAATGGTTTTGAGGATAGTGAATTGTTGGATGTTCACCACGTCCAGGTCATGGCAAATAGGAGTATGTGTGTGTGTGTGTGTATGTGTGTGTGTGTGTGTGTGTGTGTGTGTGTGTGTGTGTGTGTGTGAAGAATATGAAAAATAAGACCATATGTTTTTGCCACATAAAAACACAGGTTTTGCAAGCCACACATGATCTGTCTAAAGCATTTGAAATG
>CM031597.1:82483171-82485671 GCA_018398815.1 Conus ventricosus
AGGGGTGGGGTGGGGGTGGAGGAGACGAGGCATTGACGCAATGGTTTTTGTAAAAGTTGGAACAAGGTTCTCTCCCTTTACACCCCCACCCCCCACCCCCGGTCCCGCCCTACCCCACCCCCATCCCCCACCCCTATCCTCTGATGGAGGCGAGACCTCTGCTCACAGCAGTGTCGTCGTCGTTCATTCCGGCAGACGGCGGTAGAAAGATGTTCCAGACATCAGCTGGCCGCAAGACAACATGTTCGGACTGTCGGCAGTCGGGCAGGCAGGCTGGTGTCAGGTTCTTGGGTTGAGCGGCTCTTCATCTTCATCCCTGGGCCCTGCTGAATGAAGACTGTTGATGAGGCCGTGTCGTCACGGATTTGGGTGATTTTGCCTTGGTGTCATCGATTTTTCTTTTCAAGTCGCCTTGAGTTCTGAATATTGTCTCTTTTTTACATACAGTTGGATATTTTTTTCATGGTATTTCTTTTCTAAGCGACGAGGTCCACTGATTTTTTTTTCTCTCAAATATGTATTATAATTACTGATGTATGTCCAATTTTCGTACGCGTTGAACTACAAAACAATGTTTTATTTTCATCAACGCAATCGTATTACTGGTATGACTAGTTATAACAATCAAAATGACAAAAATCAAGTTCACTTCAGACTTGAGGACACAGTGAAGAAATCGTTCAAACCACAGTTCCATTGACCAGAACAGTGACGAAAAGACTCTTTTTCCTTTTCCTTTTTTTTTCATAAAAGACAGCCAACATAAAAAAAAAGAAATAAAAAAAGTTCAATGAAAAGTAAAGAAAAATCTCATGGGATTACGAAGAGTATATGAGCACTTCAATATTGAAGAAAAACAAACTGGCTCTGATAATCTCAAATGAGGAAATGAAAACTCCAATGAACAGCCCTTAGTCTGAAAAATTGATGAACTAATCGGGATTGTTTCAGAGGTGAAACTGTAAACAGACTAATAGAAAAAAAAAGTCACGCTTGATTGAGCATGAGACCGAAACAGCTACACGTCCCATGAACATGTGACCAGGTTTTAACAGCGCTGCTTGAACTTCCCAGCACATCTTGGTGATTTTACTTTCTTCTCGATGTAATCGAACACGAGTCGCCCGTCATGTCCCCTGAGGAATCGAACCCCAGCTCGCCAGGGGACGTGGTCCCACGGAGCAGCAAACCCAGTGGCTCTGAGAACCACCTGCTGCTGTACGGAGCGGAGAGGAGGGAGGGGGTGGCCGAGTTCCCCTTCTCCACCTTCCGGAGTCGCGGACAGGTGACCGATGACGCGGACAGGTGGGGAAGGGCAGGGAAGGACTCAGTGTGCGCAGAGGCGGACGATGCCAGAATCTACCCCCGTGCCTCCGTCGCCATCACCAGCACAGAATCATCCTCCTCCACCGACTTCGCCCCACACTACGATTCGGACAATTTCGCCCCGAACCGTGGGACCTACAATACAGATAACCTCACCCCCAGCCATGGGTCGTACGACACAAAGTTCACCCCGAGTCGGAAGTTCTTCGACGTGGAGAACTTGACTTCCAGTCAGGGAGAGCCAGTGTCCTCGGACACGGACAAGCGCTTCACGGGAGCCTACGACACCAGCTTCCCCTCAGCCCGGGCAAGGACCTACGAGAGCATCAAACAACGGCCTCATAGCCCCGACACCCGAACCCCCCACAACGACCCCAACGACAAACCCAGCAGTCGCCTGTCCTTCGGCATCGACCGAATCCTCGGCTCTTCTTCCCACCACACCGACGAAGACAACGACGACGATGACGACGACAACAACAACAACAACAATAGCGGCGGCACCAATAAGTCCTGCAGTGACGTAGACAGCGACCGGGACGAAGAGGACGAAGAAGAAACAGCGGCAGACGATCCGCCTGACGACAGTCTAAACCAGCGAGAGTTGCAATCTCCGCGCCCCCTGCCGCCCTTCAGCGGGTTAGGGGAGCGCACTCTCAGGGACGGGCACCTGTTCCTGCCTCGCTTTGGTCTGGAGCACGTGCACCCGGCGGCTCTCCTGCCGCATCCTGGGGTTATCCGGGTACCCACCCATCGCCCTCAGCCCCCTGTCTTCCCTCTGTGGCCACCCGGCTTTGGTCTGCCGTGGATGGACATGAGACGGGATCGCTTTGGATGTGAGTACTGACCGTTTGTTGTTGGTGTTGTTTGTTTGTCTGCTTCTAGCCGGGAAAATCTGCAGAGTTGCTGAATACCAGCCGATGCTCAAACACACATGGGTGTAGAGTCGCGCTTATTTCATACACAAAACCACGCAGGCAAGTGAATTGTAATCTCCTTTAGTCGTCGCAAATAGAAGGCATAAAAATGTGCAAAAAAACAGTGCAGGATGTCATTGTTTTATGTATTGCATTGTGTTGTGTGCTGTTGTGTTGTATTTTGTTTCACTGTATTTCGGTGTGTTGCATACTTTTGTGTCATATTATATGACCTCCACAGTTCCTATCGATGACAT
>CM031597.1:82498171-82503171 GCA_018398815.1 Conus ventricosus
GGGGGGGGGGGGGGGGGGGGGGGGGGGGGGGGATGACTCAGCTTTCCCAAAACAGCTCGGAGAGAGAGGCTGAAATGAAAATCCCGCAGCCTAATTGCCAGAGGTCCACTCTGCTTGGGGCATGGCATTACGAAAATCAGAGCCCAAGCATCTCCTTCCACAGCCTTTACATTCCCTGAGCAGATGCAGGTACCCCTTTACTGCTGGGTGGGCAGAGTGGGTTTTCAAGCCGTAAATATCCGACCCCACGTCTGGCTCGAACTTGCGACGGTTAGCTCCGTTATCAGACGCTCTGAGCACGTGGCTAGGATGAAGGTAAAGCGTGTCGTCTCTGCACACTGATGGCAGCTGTGTGAGGTGAAAGATGCACTGTACCGTTGAGCAGTGAATTCAACCGCGGATGGATTCAGCAGAGCGCTTTGCCAAAGGTTGACAAAAGCGCTCTGCTTTTCTTTATGTTTCTAGTAATTAACTTATGCATAAAGGGAGATAAATCGCCTGATTTCGGTTAGCGAACGTTCTTATCCTGACTGAACAACCTACGACAAGAAGCAATCCTATCTTGAAGCATACAGTCAGAGAGTGTTCTTACTGTAGCTGAACAAACACTACAAATCCGCAATGTCCTACACAAACATGAAAAACGAAACCCGACCACAATCGCCACCATCTTGTATCTCTCCGCAAACATCCTTTGCGGGCCGCCAGAGAACGCTCCGAGCGCTCGCGGCAATCATACCGTTACACACCGACAGCGTCAGTTTTGCTACAGAACGGCTTTCTGGGCAGCTGCCACGTCAGGGAGAGTTTTAGTTGAATTAGAGCCCAGGCCATCTAAGAAACGTTTCAGGCCTGTCACCGCTCGTAACGGGCACTCTCCTCGTGAAAATGAATAAACAAACAACACATGCATGGCCACATTCGCTTGGGATTATCTTTAATCGGACAGCAATGCGTCAGCACTATACCCTCTGATAAATACAAACATGAGATGTAGCTTTGGTTTGTATTCATGTTGACCCACCAAGGTTTCTATTTTTCTATCCAGAAACCGGTAAACAAAATTGCTTTTTTTTTGGTATGAAAATGAAACTGAAAGACATGATCACATCGTGGGGTTTCCAGTCTGACTTCTAACGGGTTTTGTTTTTTTATATACAACCAGCTGTTGTACCCGTCTCCCTTTCTTTCTCGTTTACCTTCCCCCTTCCTCTTTCTTTCTTTTGTTGTACCACGTGACGTACCAGTTAGTACAAACGCGATTCGCTCTTCATCTACCCAGTACGCTAATGACTCACCACGCCAAGTTTGGAGATCAGTCGAAAACAGTAGATTTGTCTGAAGAGCAAAAAGACAGACAGGCACACGCAGACGAACAGAACGTATTTTATAAGAATGTGTTATTAAAGGGCAATGAAATATTGTAGTGTACGCAATCGTCTGTGTAACAATTCGGTCTGCTCTGTTCATGGAAAGAGAATGTCGCCATCGTCCTTTCGCAAAGTATTTTTCAGTCTGTGTATCTTTCTGTTTACCTGCCAAGTTGGATCTTTCTCCTGAATTTCGCCAAGGACAAGTTCCATGTTGTCATGAGTTCGTTTACGTGTGCTATATGCATTGCTGTGCACGCAGGCCTCGGTGTATTTCGTCACCCGAAAGACTAGCATTCAGACCACAGCAGTGGAGAGGGGGAGAGTAGGAGGGCGGATGAAGGGGCGGGGAAAGGAGGGTGGGCGAAGGGAGGGGGACCTGGTCCGAGACTGCCCCTAATAAGACTCAAACCGTATATCTCGGATAACACACTGTGACAGCAATACTGCCGTAACGTTTTCGGCGTACACTGTAAACTCTACTGTGGTATTTTTCGTGATAACAACTCTAGCCAACACGTTTAATGTAAACAGTTACCCACCCAAGATACACTATCCCTCGCTTTTTCAAACCAACAGATCTTACCGACTTTTGTTTTGACTTCCCCTGCTAATTCAGACAAATTTAATTTTAACCTCAGTAACATCTATACATACAGAAATTCTAGCGAGGAAAACATCTACGCTACTCCAAAGTGATCTTTCCAACTTGGAAACGGGTTCTTCAGATCTCCCCCCCCCCCCCTCCCACCCCATCTCTCTTTCTGTACCCTATCATAGCTTTCTGTAATAATGTTTTCAGTAAGATTGGGTGGTGTTTGGAGCTCTAGAGTAGTGTAATTTGCGTAGGCTGAATATGGTGCATGTAACATGCGTAACCCATGTTACAGGACAGTTCACTTACTTCGGAAAGGAGGCATAATAGGTGAACTTGGCGACGCCGTTGCCTGATGCTTGAAAAGAAATCTGTTATTTCCGTTCTAATCCAAGATAAATTTTTGTATTAAAGAAATACAAGATACAAACAAGACACATGTTGACTAAAAGACCAACAAGATACAAATTTATATACATATTATCTGAGATGCAAGATATAAACAAAATGTATGCTTTTTAAAGTGCTACAATATACAAACATGACACATATTGTTTATAAACTATGAAATATAAGCAAGATATATACTGTCTTAAAAAGGCAACAAAATACAAATAGAAATATGTCTGAAACACCTGTAAAAATACAAAAAAAAAGATACATGCTATCTAAAGAGCTACAATGTACAAATAAGATGCATGCTGTCTTAGAGAGCTATCAGATCGAAACAAGATACATATTGTCTTAAAAAGCTTGAAGTCAGAAGAAATCTTTCCAAAATGTTCATCCCTCCTATCCCCCCCCCCCCCCCCCCCCCACCCTACCCACCCCCAACCCCCACCGCCCCTTCTCCACGCACCAAACCCACGCACTCCACCCTCGGTAACACCGAACTAGAAACATGAGTTCGCTGGCTAGTTCATATTCTTCACGGAATAGTCACACTATTGCTGTTGCTGTATCATCCCATTCTTTCTCATTCAACTGGCTTGACATTTATCTGTTTACGTGACGAGGATTATCAGCCAAAAGAAGCTGAACCAGAGTTTTTGTTTTTGCTTAAATTCACGCTCTCGACAAAGGTGTTGGCAAGGTCACGTGCTACACAAAATTTTTCACAATACGTGAACCGCGGAGGAACATGGATTACGGCGTTACATAATATTATACGTCCGTTGTGAAGACAATCGTATTTACGGCATACGCCATAGGCATTACGGTAGCTTTCAAGGCGGAGAGAGGATTGCCATATTGAATATGGCGGTTCTTCCAGCGTAAATTAATTCTTTAGTGATGCCACGGCGTTCTCTCGCTTCCTAGATGAGTGTGTTATCCAACAGGCCACTTTTACAGGAGGCCTATTTTGTTTTCGGGGTCACATGTTGAATAGCTGACTATTTTGTCTGTGAGTTAGGGAAGTATGTTATGCGGTGGGACTTTTTTTTTCTTGGGGAGAAAAGTGGGCGGGGAGGGCGAGTGGGAATGGGGAAGAAAATTTGGTTGGGTGTGTGTTTTTTTTGTTGTTGTTGTTGTTGTTGTTGTTTTTCCTCTTGCGGATGGGGAGGTGGGAGATACAGTGTTTCATTAGATCGAACCATTACTTCGAGCACCCCAATCGTCAGGCATTTATAGATTATAAACTGAAAATTCAGTATTCACGATTTACATTGCCTAACTAATCAAAATACATGGAATATTGTAGCAAGTTCCAGAACCGTGACATAACGTAGCCAATCAAAGAGTTGTTGTTTTTTGTTTGTTTGTTGTTGTTGTTGTTGTTTTTTTGGGGGAGCGGTATTGGCATACCGTTTCTATGTTGAATTGATTCGTTGTGTTGTTTATTTTTCAGACTACTGTTAATGGCAGCTTTGTCTGATTCGTATATACAGTGTGCGAAACGATTAGATAAGCATTGAACAACTAGACATTCTGTTAAATGCAATGGAATGAAAAACAGATTGACAACAATAACAATGAAATGTAATTTCCCATACAGTCCTTCGAATGAGACTATAAACCGAGGTTCCGTGTGTGAACGCATGCATAACATCTTGCACACACGTAAAATCCCATCACCAACTTTCGGAAGAGTAGGCCAGTTTGGCCGTTGGTATGGATGACACGTTACACATAGCATGCACCCTGCGTGAGAAATGGAAAGAATGAAGGAAGTAAGGAAAATGAGTGATCGATATTGAACGATACTGAATGGATGACATGGGAAACGACTGAATGAAGCGCCAGCTGGCAGCTCTTCAGTCGGCACTACCCAGGTAGGCAGCCCGTTGTGTAAACGAGTGTTGATTGTAAAGCGCTTAGAGCTTGGCCTCTAGCCGAGAATAGACGCTATATAAGTATTCATTATTATTATTATTTAATGAATGATTTTTTCCCTTTAAAACGCAGGCTTCAAAGTGCATCTATTGATTGTTTGCCTTCAAAGTGCATCTATTGATGTTTGAAAGCAAAATTACAATTAACCCGCCAGACAATAGGGACAAACAAATTACCAGACAAAATTCCACGCGTTTCTATCTCTACCTTCTTCATCTTGCGCCGAAGTCGAGAAGAGAAGTGATTGCTCGTTCTTCGTTCTCATTGTCCTGAATGCTGTTTTTCTTGCCTGAAGAAGACCTAAGAGGTCGAAACGCGTCGTGTTTTGTCATTTGATTTGTTTGTCTCCTTTGTCTGGCGGATGAGTCATCATTTTTTCTTTAAACAATTGGTTTCAGTTTCCGCCTGCAGTCAACTCACTTTAAAACCCATTTAAAAGCACATTTAAAACCACATTTAAAACCACATTTTAAAACCACATTTAAAACCACATTTATTGAATCAAAATGACATGGTTACAAACAGGCTGCTTTTATCAGTTCAAAGCTACAGCCCTAAGTAAATGACATGGTTACAAACAGGCTGCTTTTATCAGTTCAAAGCTACAGCCCTAAGTTCGTAGTCAGATGTTGCCGGTTCGAATCCTGCATGCGCCGGCGCCAGACACGAAAAATGCTCATTTTCGCTGTCCCATCTTAATG
>CM031597.1:82505671-82508171 GCA_018398815.1 Conus ventricosus
GAGGAATGCTTTCTCAAAGAAAGTGAAACTAAAGCTCTGCGGCGATTTTTGTTTGTTTGGTTGTTGTTGTTGTTGTTTTTTTGTTGTTGTTGTTTTTTGTTCGTTTGCTGCTTTTAACATTCATTTGACCACGGACTATTTATAGACCTTGACTGATATTCTGAGTGAGTTGATAGATTGACTGACTGACTGATTGAGTGAACAATGCTGTGTCGAAGAAAGTGAAACTGAACACTTGCGTACTTCTTGTATTACCGCTTTTATAGTTCATTTAGCCATACTTACTACCAAAACATAAATAAATAAATGGGTTTTTTTTTAGAATAGATAGATAAATAAATAAATAAATAAATAAATAAATAAATAAATAATAAATAAATAAATAAATAAATAAATAAATAAATAAATAAATAAATAAATAAATATAAATGAATTTAAAAACAAAAGAGCTACGGGACGAGGTGACTCCGACGAATTTTCGTCATATTGTACAAGTGTAAGTACGGTTCATATTCACAAATAAATAAACGACTGTCATCCAGCTTGACAGGGATTCCACAAAGCAAGAACTTTCAGACTTGCCCCTTCCTTTCTCGAACCACAAACGGCAACTCCTGGGATACGTCCAAGAGCTCTGGCGAGAGGAATGGATAGAACACACAAACTAAACAACAGTCCCTTTCAAATCCGTCCAGACGTACAACAATGCTTTCTCTCTGTCAAGGGAAGCTGTAAAGAGAAAACGGGCGTTGTGCTAACTACGTATTGGTCACATCTATTTACATATCATATATAGGCCTACCGCCCAGTATTAGTATACTTCGTTGTTGTTGAGTGTTGGGATGGGAACAACAGTCGTAACCGTTTTACTGCTGATTTCATGAAAGCCCTGTTTTGGGTGGTTTCACTTGATGAAATCAATGTTTTCTTGTAAAGGAAATCAATAGGGTTGCTATTATTATTATCATTATTATTATCATCATCGACATCACCAAAACTATTATGATGATGATGATGATGATGATGATGATGATGATTATTTATTATTATTATTATTATTGTTGTTGTTATCGTTATAGTAGTAGTAGTAGTAGTAGTAGTAGTAGTAGTAGTAGTATCATTATTATCGTTGTTGTTGCTATTGTTGTTGTTATCATCATTATCATTATTATTATTGTTGTTGTTGCTGTTGTTGTTGCCGTTATCATCTTTATTATTATTATCATCATCATCATCATCATCATCATCATCATCATCATCAAACGTAATTGATGAGACACTTCCAATCAGATCGGCCATCCAGTCGCAGGAGAGTTTAGCATTTTAATCTGTGCTCAGTTTTGGATTCTTCTTTTTTTTTCTTTTGTATTTTATTTTGTATATAGGTTGTGTTTTGTTTTTCACTTGCTTGCAAACCTAATGAGGCCTTTATGGTCGACTGGACTATAAACAATATGTCTTGTTTTAATATTTCTTTGAGCAACTCAGACACAAGCCAATGTTCATTTAAATAAAGAAATCGTTTGCGCGCTAGATAACTTTCAAAATTATCAGGGAGATCTTCGTCAAGGCTCTGCAGGATTATTTGTGTGGTCAGTAGCTACAAGCTACCATCTTTTGTGTTGTCGGTAAGGTCAAAACTAATCATTTATTTAGTTATAAAACCACTCATTACCTTTGTCGACGATCTCTCTCATTTTGTCGAAAATGCCACTAAGTAATGTTACAATTAAACAAGTTCACGAAGGGTGCTGAACCATTGGCAGCTTAGTGAAAACAAAATGCTAGTTTTCATGAGTGCACACTATGTGAGATGTACATTTGTATAAGTGGACGGGCAATGGCGTTAATTTTTCTTGAAAATGGAGTAAGTGCTGATACAACGTTTTTCAACGTGCATACCTCTTGTTTCTCTTAATTTTGCTTTTCATTTAGTTAAGCGTGATGCTAAAATGAGATATTTGTATCATTACACTTTCTTGCTGTCGGTGATTTTGGATAAGATTCAAGACTGACCAAATGCCGAGAAGCCCAATCCTTAACCCACAAGACGCCAGCTGCTCTTCAGACAAACATTTTCCAGCACTAGGTGACTCTGAAATTCATCATTACTGAACCAAGTCTCTCGCTCTTCTGTATGCTATAAATGAAAACGATAAGAATCTCTATTGCATTTTATTTTCTGTCTTTCGAAAGAGAGCTATCGTTCTTATAAAAGGATCGCTTGAGTTGATGAAAAACAAAATGGTGCATGGAAATTGTCGAGTTTTGCGCTAGCATAATTGTCACATTTGCACTAAAACGGTTAATCAAGCTGAGCTGGTCACAAGCACTCCCAGACAGAGCTGATGATAGCTGGCGAGACTCATCAAACGCTTCAGAACATTTTGTTAATCACAGTGGAACAAGGGGACGGAGGGGAGGGGGAGAGGGTGGAGGGGGGTTGTGAGGGTGGTATAGTCGATGTATTATATTTCTCTTCACCCCCAGCGATCCAAGG
>CM031597.1:82510671-82530671 GCA_018398815.1 Conus ventricosus
AGAGAGAGAGAGAGACAGACAGACAGAGAGAGAGAGAGAGACAGAGACAGAGACAGAGAGACAGAGAGAGAGAAAGAGAGAGCAAAAATGTGCTTAAAAGCTATTATGCATGAAAATGATCTGTTATTCGAGTGAGAGAGGGACGTTCATGTATGTAACTGTGTTCACGTTGTCTTTCAATCGAAAGAAAGAGAGAGAACGTTTATGCATGTTACTAAATTGATGTTATCACTGAATGGAGAGACAGAAAGATAGACAGGCAGACAGACGGACACACAAATAAGAACCCCAGACACATGACAAGGAGGAGAAACAAATTTCCAATCGAACGTACCAGCACAGTTATATTCTCCGGGGAGGCAGCGAAGCAACGTGCAGAGAGAATATGAGAAAGAAATTAGAGGGCAACTTGTCAAAAAAGGAGAAAGCAAAAAAAAAAAAAAAAAAAAAAAAAAAAAAGGGGGAAAGAAATTTCAAAACGAGAGAAGAAAAAAAAAAGGAACAGATGAAAAAGTAAAACAAAACAAAACAAAAAAGACGAAAGAGAACGGGAAATGCAATGGAAAAAAAGACGACAGATGAGACAAAAAAGAAAAAGAGTGGATTAGTGTAAGAATAAAACAACGAAAAGAAAAGAAAAAAAAAGCAACAAAAACCAATTATATGTTTTTGTCAGCACGTTAGAGGGCTATCAGCTTGAGACTTTTTTTTTTTTTTTTTTTGGTGCATCTTGACAATTTTCCTTTCTCGTCTTCCGCTTCTTCCTTTACATTCATCCATTC
Organism: Conus ventricosus; assembly: GCA_018398815.1. Classification (NCBI taxonomy): domain Eukaryota; kingdom Metazoa; phylum Mollusca; class Gastropoda; order Neogastropoda; family Conidae; genus Conus; species Conus ventricosus. The sequence continues at coordinate 82,511,454 of CM031597.1, forward strand.
TTTCTGACCTCAAACAGAACGAAAGAAAAACAACCACACAGAATATGAACAACTCCAAAAGAATCCCAGTTCAGTGCCGACCTCATTTGAGAAAGAGAGAGAGAGGGGAGGGGGGGGGGGGTGAGTCATCACCATCATTTTAATCGTCTGTGTTTATTTATCTGTCTATCTATCTAATGGGTCTTTTTTTTTTCAAGTGTAATCAAAATGCTGCAGAAGCTGGTGGACAAATATACGCAGCAGATGTTTCGATGCATCAGAGCTGACGGGTGGGAGATGCTGGTATGGACATGGCGATCATGTTTTGGCTCCCGGGTCCAACTCTGAAGCAGATGTCTTTCTTCTTTTCTTCTTCTTCTTCTTCTTCTTCTTCTTCTTCTTCTTCTTCTTCTCTCCCATTTTCAGCTTCATCTGTTTTTCGTTTGGTCGGTACCTTTTTCTTTCACTTTCGTTTTTCTGTCGAACATTCTTTCTTTCTTTTGTTCATTCTTCCTTCCTGTCTTCCTTTCTTTGATTCTTTCCTTTTTTTTTCACTTCCATCTTTCTGTCTTTCTTTCATTCTGTCTTGCTTTCTTCTATATATTCATACTGTTTTCTTATTCGTTCTTTTGTTCCTTTCTTCCGTTCATTCATTCTTTCTTTCTGTCCTTCTTTCTCTCATTTTTCATTCTTTAATTCATTCATTATTTTCCTTATTTTGTCCCGCATTCTTTCGATTTTTCTTTCAATTTTCAGTCCTTTCTGTCTTTCTCTCCTCTTTTCTTTCTGTCTGTCTTTCTTTTTCAGTTCCTTTCTTTCCTTCATTCATTTCTTGCTTTCTTTCTTTTTTTCTTGCTTTCTGTATTTATTTTCTTCTGTTTGTCTTTCTCGTTTCTCCCCTTTCATTCATTCATTCAAATGTATTTATTCATGTATTTATTCATTCATTCAATCGTTCCTCTGTTTGCTGTTCATTTATACTTGTTTTCTTTCTTTTTGTTCTAGTCTCCTCCTTTCGTTCTCCCTTTCATTCATTTTTCTTTCTCACTTTATCACCTAAACAATGCATACATGCAACGAATAACATTAAAAAAAAAATTCAGTAGAAGTAGGATTAACCATTTTCTCTACGAACAATGTATCTCTGCTTTCTACGTCATTCGGGATATTGTAATGCAATGATGACGCTGTTCAATCACGAAACTTAATCAGATTTTTCAGTTGGCCGGCAGGAAGAGTGGGAAAAGTTGGGCGGCCGGCAGAGAGAAGGGGGGTGGGGGAAGAGGTATCGTCATAGGTGGACAGTAAATGATTCGCTTTTTTCTTTTTCCTTTTTTTTTTTTTTTTGGGGGGGGAGGGGGGGGGGGGGTAGTGGGGGCGGTTTAAATTCAGAACGCAGACCTCACAGTTTTGAGAAACAGTCAAAGAGAGAAAACCCGCATTTCCTGTATATGGTATTGTGTGTAAAGGCTTGCCAGAGCGCGTTGAAATGGAAAGTAACCGTGACAATACTGAACACCATTGTCTTAGCCGAAATCTCGTTCTATGCCATTTTCTCAACCCTTTCTTGTTCTGCGCCATTTCCTAGAAACACTCCTTTTTTTTTTGTTCTATGCCGTTCCCTTAAAACACTCTTTTCTCGTTCTGTGCCATACCTTCAAAGCACATCTCGTTCTCGTTGTATGCTATTCCCTCGAAAAACTTATTTTTCATTCTATGCTATTCTTTCAAAACACTAGTTTCTTGTTCTATATGGTTTCTTTAAAACACTCATTTGTCGTACTCTGTGACTGCTTCAAATCATTTTCTTTCTAGTGGTAATGCCACACGCTCAAAGCACTCCTTTCTCGTCTTACTCAACTCTATTAACTTACTCTTTTCTCGTTCCATTTAATTCCCTCAAATCAGTCATTTTCGTATAACATCACTTTCTCAAAACACTCCTTTCTGTTTCAGTCTCACTTTCCAAAGGCATTCCCTTGTCGTCTAAAACCATTCCCTCAAAACATACATTCCTCGCTCTGTGCGACTCGTTCAAAATACTCAATTTTTGTCTAATCACCTCACCCGCCAAGCCTTTATTTCTCGTCTTTTGCCGATCCTTAAATGTACTCCTTTCTCGTCCAATGTCATTCCCTCAAAACACTCTTTTCTCATCCAGTGTCATTCCCTCAAAACACTCCTTTCTCATCCAGTGTTATTCCCTCAAAACACTCCTTTCTCGTCCAGTGTCATTCCCTCAAAACACTCCTTTCTCGTCCAGTGTCATTCCCTCAAAACACTCCTTTCTCATCCAGTGTCATTCCCTCAAAACACTCCTTTCTCGTCCAATGTCATTCCCTCAAAACACTCCTTTCTCATCCAGTGTCATTCCCTCAAAACACTCCTTTCTCATCCAGTGTCATTCCCTGAAAACACTCCTTTCTCATCCAGTGTCACTCCTTCAGAGCACTCCCTTCTGGTTCAAGATCATTCGTCAAGGCACCCCTTCTCGTCAAGTGGCACTCCCATATAGCACTCTTTTTTTTTTCTTTCTTTTTGTCGAATGTCACTCCCTCAGAATAGTCCTTCCTCTTTCATTGTCACCCTCTCCAAGCACTCCGTCTCGGTCTTTTACTACTAACACTCCTTTATTATCCAGCGTCGCTCCCGCAAAGCACTCATTTCTTGTTCAATGTATTTCTCTCAAACCACTTCATTCTTGTCCAGTGTCACTTCTTCCAAGTTCTCTCTCGTCTTGTGTTCCTCCTTCAATACGCTCTTTTTCTCGTCCGATTTCATCTCTTCAAAATATCCTTTATCGACCAATGTCATTCCTTTGACGCACTCCCTTCTCGTCCTGTGTCAGTCCTTCAAAGCACTCTCTTTAACCTAATGTCACTCCCACAGAGCGCCTTTTTCTTGTCCAGTGTCACTCCTTCAAAACACACCTTTTTCTCCCATCATCACTCCTTCGAAACATTCCTTTTTGGTCCAACGTACCTATATAAAACACACACACACACACACACACACACACACACACACACACACACACTTTGTCGCCAAAATGTTTCCCTCGTGGCACTCCTTTTTAGTACATTACTCTGTCCAGGCGCTTTTCATCGTCTTCTCCTACCACTTCAAAACACTCTTTTCTCGCCATAATACGATTCTCTCAAAACACTCCTTTCTTGTTCCCCATGCTACTCCACCAAATCACCCTTAGTACTAATAGTTGTAGTACTGGTACAGGTACTTGTACCAGCACCAGTAGAAGAAGAGGAGGAGGAAGAAGAGGAGAAGGAGGGGAAGAAGAAGAAGAAGAAGAAGAAGAAGAAGAAGAAGAAGAAAAAACAACAACAACAACACAACAACAACAACAACAACAACAAAAACAACAACAACAACGTCAACAACAACAAGATGACAACAACAACAGCAGCAGCAAGATGATGATGATGATGATGATGATGATGATGATGATGATGATGATGATGATGATGATGATGTTTCACTAATTTTCCAATGAACCGGCTGTGTCTTTTCAGTCGTGAGGAGGATCGGGCACCCTTACCAGAACCGGACGCCGCCCAAGCGCAAGAAGCCCAGGACGTCGTTCTCCAGGGCCCAGATCGTGGAGCTGGAGAAAAGATTCCACCGGCAGAAGTACCTGGCCTCGGCGGAACGCTCCTCACTGGCCAAGCAGCTCAAGATGACCGACGCCCAGGTCAAGACCTGGTTCCAGAACAGACGGACCAAGTGGAGGTGGGTGAAGACTGTGGGTAGGGAGGAGGGTTAGAGGGAGGAGGGAGTATGTGGGGAGGTGGTTTGAGGAGGAGGTGGGTGGGGGCAAGCGGGGTTTCACGGCGATTCAAAATGGTTGATGCCGAGGTGAAGACCTGCTTCCAGAAGACACGGACCAAGTGGACGTAGGTGAAGACTGTGGGTAGGGAGGGGGGTCAGAGGGAGGAGGGAGTATATCGGGAAGTGGTGTGAAGGTTGGGAGAGGTGGGGGAGGGGGGTCTCACGGCAATTCAAAATGGCTCATGCCGAGACGAAGAACTGGTTCCAGAAGAGACGGGCCAAGTGGAGGTAGGTGAGAACTGCGGGTAGGGGTTAATGAGAGGCGGGAGCATCTGGGGAAGTGCTTTGGGGAGAAGATGGGTGGAGGTAAGCGGGGGGGGGGGGGGGGGGGGTGCTCACGGCAATTCAGAATGATTCATGCCGAGGTTAAGAAATGGTTCCAGAACACATGGATCAAATGAAGGCACTTGTGTACTCTGTAACAAGAGGGCTGGGAGAGGGGCTAGAGGGCAGAAGTCCCCACACAGTACAAGACAGAGCAACGATTGGGTCAAGACAATGACCAAGAACAGAGGTACCGAAGGGAGGTAAGTGAGCCATGGGAATGATGAGGAAAGGAAGAGAATGCCAAAGGAAACCGAAGTTGGGCTGCATATGTGAAAAGGGAGTGGGGTGTGGGGTGGTTGTAGGGGCTGGTTGGGGGAGGGGGGGGGGGGGCGCGTTTAAACTGGCCATACTCTCCCTTTAAAATGTACTCATGGTCATAGTTAAAAAAGTTGCTTGCATCGAACTTCGTCCCCACAATGTTCAACTGTGGATTGCAAACTAATTATGGGATACTAAAGGGGATTTAAGCGAAAGACGTGTGGATGTTGAGGAGGGAAGAAGATGAAAGGGGAGGAGTGTGAGGGGATAAGGGCGGAGGAAGAGGGATATGGGAAAGGCAAGATGGTTAGAGAGGGTGTTATTCAAACAGGTCAAGGATACCGAGACTACACACAAAATATTGGAGTGTGAAGACAGCTGAATCTGGACAGGATGCTGAGGATGGCGGGTCATGCTACGGTCCCCTACCCCCACCTCCTACCGCTGTTCCCCCTGTGCTACTGTTCCCCAAGTACCGCTGTTCCCCTGTACAACTGTTCCCCTGTACTACTGTTCCCCTGTGCAACTGTTCTCCTGTACTACTGTTCCCTGTACTACTGTTCCCCAGTGCTACTGTTCCCCAAGTACCACTGTTCCCCCTGTACAACTGTTCCCCTGTACTACTGTTCCCCTGTACTACTGTTCCCCAAGTACCACTGTTCCTCCTGTACAACTGTTCCCTGTACTACTGTTCCCTGTGCTACTGTTCCCCTGTACTACTGTTCCCCTGTGCTACTGTTCCCCCTGTACTACTGTTCCCCTGTACAACTGTTCCCTGTACTACTGTTCCTGTGCTACTGTTCCCCTGTACTACTGTTCCCCTGTGCTACTGTTCCCCCTGTACTACTGTTCCCCCTGTACAACTGTTCCCCTGTACTACTGTTCCCTGTGCTACTGTTCCCTGTACTACTGTTCCCCTGTACTACTGTTCCCCTGTGCTACTGTTCCCCTGTGCTACTGTTCCCCCTGTACTACTGTTCCCCTGTGCTACTGTTCCCCTGTACCACTGTTCCCTGTGCTACAGTTCCCCTGTGCTACTGTTCCCCCTGTACTACTGTTCCCCTGTACTACTGTTCCCCTGTGCTACTGTTCCCCTGTGCTACTGTTCCTCCTGTACTACTGTTCCCCAAGTACCGCTGTTCTCCTGTACAACTGTTCCCCTGTACAACTGTTCCCCTGTACTACTGTTCCCCTGTGCTACTGTTCCCCAAGTACCGCTGTTCCCTGTGCAACTGTTCCCTGTACAACTGTTCCCCTGTACCACTGTTCCCCCTGTACAACTGTTCCCCTGTACCACTGTTCCCCTGTGCCACTGTTCCCCTGTGCTACTGTTCCCCTGTACTACTGTTCCCCTGTGCTACTGTTCCCCTGTACCACTGTTCCCCTGTGCCACTGTTCCCCTGTGCCACTGTTCCCCTGTACTACTGTTCCCCTGTGCTACTGTTCCCCTGTACCACTGTTCCCCCTGTACAACTGTTCCCCCTGTGCTACTGTTCCCCTGTGCTACTGTTCTCCTGTACTACTGTTCCCCTGTGCTACTGTTCCCCTGTACCACTTTTCCCCCCTGTACAACTGTTCCCCCTGTGCTACTGTTCCCCCTGTGCTACTGTTCCCCTGTGCTACTGTTCTCCTGTACTACTGTTCCCCTGTACTACTGTTCCCCCTGTACTACTGTTCCCCTGTATCACTGTTCCCCTGTACAACTGTTCCCCCTGTGCTACTGTTCCCTGTGCTACTGTTCCCCTGTACTACTGTTCCCCTGTACCACTGTTCCCCCTGTACAACTGTTCCCCCTGTGCTACTGTTCCCCTGTGCTACTGTTCCCCTGTGCTACTGTTCCCCTGTACTACTGTTCCCCTGTACTACTGTTCCCCTGTACTACTGTTCCCCTGTGCTACTGTTCCCCTGTACTACTGTTCCCCTGTGCTACTGTTCCCCCTGTACTACTGTTCCCCTGTACCACGGTTCCCCTGTGCCACTGTTCCCCTGTACCACTGTTCCCCTGTACTACTGTTCCCCCTGTACTACTGTTCCCCTGTACTACTGTTCCCCTGTGCCACTGTTCCCCTGTGCTACTGTTCTCCTGTACTACTGTTCCCCTGTACTACTGTTCCCCTGTACTACTGTTCCCCTGTACCACTGTTCCCCCTGTACAACTGTTCCCCCTGTGCTACTGTTCCCTGTGCTACTGTTCCCCTGTGCCACTGTTCCCCCTGTACAACTGTTCCCCCTGTGCTACTGTTCCCCTGTGCTACTGTTCCCTGTACCACTGTTCCCCCTGTACAACTGTTCCCCCTGTGCTACTGTTCCCCTGTACCACTGTTCCCCTGTGCTACTGTTCCCCCTGTACTACTGTTCCCCTGTACTACTGTTCCCCCTGTACTACTGTTCCCCTGTACCACTGTTCCCCCTGTACAACTGTTCCCCCTGTGCTACTGTTCCACTGTGCTGCTGTTCCCCTGTGCTACTGTTCCCCTGTGCTACTGTTCCCCTGTGCTACTGTTCCCCAAGTACCACTGTTCCCCTGTAAAACTGTTCCCCCTGTGCTACTGTTTTCCTGTACAACTGTTCCCCTGTACTACTGTTCCCCTGTGCTACTGTTCCCCTGTGCTACTGTTCCCCTGTGCTACTGTTCCCCTGTACTACTGTTCCCCTGTACTACTGTTCCCCTGTGCTACTGTTCCCCTGTGCTACTGTTCCCCTGTGCTACTGTTCCCCTGTACCACTCTTCCCCTGTGCTACTGTTCCCCTGTGCTACTGTTCCCCCTGTACCACTGTTCCCCTGTACCACTGTTCCCCTGTGCTACTGTTCCCCAAGTACACTGTTCCCCTGTACAACTGTTCCCCAAGTACCACTGTTCCCCTGTACAACTGTTCCCTGTACCACTGTTCCCCTGTGCTACTGTTCCCCTGTGCTACTGTTCCCCAAGTACCACTGTTCCCCAAGTACCACTGTTCCCCTGTACCGCTGTTCCCTGTACCACTGTTTCCCCGTGCCACTGTTTCCCGTACTACTGTTTCCCCGTACTACTGTTTCCCCGTACCACTGTTCCCCCGTGCCACTGTTCCCCCATGCCACTGTTCCCCCATACCACTGTTCACGCCGCACTGCCGTTCCTCCGGCATCACTGTTTCCGCATTGTCAACCTTGATAGGAGGCACTTGCTATGTCCCGTCCCGCAACGTTAGGTTTAGGTTTAGGATTAACAACCATTTTGCGCCCAATATGACAAGATAAGTGGTTTCTGGTTCTTCGTTTTCACTGTCCTAAAGTAATGTTGTTTGTTTTTGCCTGAAGATGACCCAAGAGGTCGAAATGCATTGTGTTTTGTCCTGTAATCTGTTTGTCTGTGTCCTTGGCGGTAACTAACCGCATTTCTATCTAAATTTTGCTTCATTTTCCGCTCTCAGTTACTTCGTTTTGAAACTGATTAGGATTAACGTTAGGTCCGATTAGGATTCGATTCAAGTAAAAAAATAAAAGTTGCTAGGTTGGGTTAGGTAAGGATATAATATAGGTTAGGTAAGGATATAGTATACATATTATGTGTGTAGTAGTAATGGTGGTGGTAGTAGTAGGAGGAGGAGGAGGAGGAGGAGGAAGAGGAGGAAGAAGAGGAGGAGGAGTGTCAACCTCGGGTGATGTCGATGGAGGAAGGACTAGCGCACAGCCCAAACACACTCACAGCTTGCTTACAATCTCATTCATATATCATGCATTCGTCACATCAAACCACTAGTAAAGTCTATAACTTTACTACACATGATCATAGAACGAAACATCAATGCATATGGAATCAAACAAAATAAAACATTCTCTCTTTCCTGAACTTCACAAAATCATTTATCTAAAACATCATTAACTAACCGGGTATAAATATATTTCTACTTTACCTGGCCAGGTGATCTTAACTGTTCACGAATCACTGTCTTTTTCTTTTCCTTTTTTTTTTTTTTTCACTGTCACTTTCACAACACGACACAACTGCTGGCACTGGTGTTGGTCTGCTTGCACCGGTCAAGCTGGACTGCTGGCACCGGTCAGACTGGACTGCTGGCGTTCGTCAGGTTGGACTGCCGATGAAAGTGGCGCTGGCCAAGTATGAGGTCAAACCCCCCGGTTTAGATAGAACAGTGACTATCAACATCGTTTGTTCTCCTTTCTTCCTTCCTGCATTAACGCATTGCACTCTCTCTCTCTCTCTCCTAGTCTGCTCTATTAAATGGACATGGTTGCTTTTCTTTTCCTTTTCTTTTCTTTCTTTTTCTCTTCATTAGTTAGCAACTCTCTCTTTCCACATCTCTCTTTAGTCCTCCCTTTGCAGACTATATCTGGTGCTAATGCTCAAACTTCACTCCTCTCATCTCTCTGCCTTTCTCCTGCAGAGATTTACACCCCAGAACCTCTCTCTCTCTCTCTGTCTCTCTGTTCGTTCTTCCCCTCGTTCTGCCGTTCTCTTACTCTCACATCCTTCTTATTCCGTTCCGATCTGTCCAAAAAGGGCGAGTACCATTGGTCAGTATTTTACCCCTGATACCCGAAGTTATCCCCTCTAATTCCATTGGATATTCAAATCATGACAGTCACGCCTACACGCCTTACTCTCTGTGGTGGTCAATTGGTCATTTAATTGATTAGCTAGATTTCACCCCCACCACACACTACCTTCTCCCTCTCCCTTTCCTGCTTTAACCTGCGACGTCCGACTAACAATGGCGCTGGTTCCACAAATTGGCCAGATGAGCCTGAGCAGGCGCTACGACTCGTCTCGCTAGACATCGAGGCGTCGGTCAAAGCTGCTTAGTCCGTCTAGCCGGACAGACCGTCTCTGTGGAGCCTCTCCCCTATGCTTAATTGGCGGGAAATCCGAACCATGGGCCCCGTTTTACGTGGCGCCCAGAATATTTGAGTTAGAGCTTATGTCCAAAAACCTGGACCACGACTTGGTTTGTTGTATTTTTGACCGTGACAATTTCCCCCTTGCAAAAGACTATGCACCGCATCGTCTCAAAACCACGGTACAAAAAAAAAAAAAAAACCGAATTTGCTGACACACAGCTACACGTGCAAAGTTTGAAAAAATACTTTACAACCAACGGTTTATAAATTATAAAATATATCATTAGTGAATACCACTCCAATGAGTTATCATTGACGTGCGCTTTTGCGTTATTTCAATTCATTTTATAACGACCTCTGTGCGCACTTATGCCATTCCCTACCTGCGGATTTGCCACATTTTCTTTTCACAATTCTTATGAAAAGCACAATATAATATGATCACGATCCATGACACTTCACTGAGGAATCTCCATCCTCACTTATTGCAAATAATGCATCACTACACAAGCGACTGTATGCTCCAAGCATAACTACATTCACATGAACAAGTCTCACAAAGAAAACATGAACAAGTCTCACACAAAAATATGAACCATAGCCAACTGGGAATGAACCCATATCCAATCAACATAACTGTAATCAACACATATTATCAACAAAGGGCACCCGGATATGACTGACTTCCTCTGAGTTGCAGCTTGCTAGACTACGCGACTTAAATAGTCAGCTCCGACATTCTGTCGACCTGGGATGTACTGCACTCGATACCTGTACGGCTGCAGTGCCATTGCCCAACGCAGAACCCTGCTGTTTTTCAGCTGTGCCTCCTGCAGGAATTTGAGTGGTTGATGATCCGTCTCTATCACGAACTCTTTCCCATACAAGTATTTGTGGAACTTCTGCACGGCCCACACGACAGCTAAACACTCCTTCTCCACCGTTGCGTACCTTCTTCACACTTTGTCAACTTCCTGCTAGCATATCTCACAGGGAACTCGACCCCTTCATGCTCCTGTAACAATACTGCACCTATCCACCACCTGATGCATCTGTCCGCAACAAAAATGGTTTGGACATATCGGGTTTAGCTTCAAGATGGGACGGGAACCTAGTCTTTCCAGCACCGTCTGCAGTGCTTGCTCTGCAGCGTCTGACCATTCGACCACTGCCGGTTTCCTGCCCTGACCAAATCACTGAGAGGACTCGTGATTGCTGCAAAATTGGAACAAACTCCCTATAGAACCCAATAAAACCTAGCAGACTCCTGACTTCTGTTTTGGTCTTTGGTCTCTCTGAATTCATCATCTTCTCCACCTTTCCCCTTTCTGGCTGCTTTGTGTCGCCTCCGACAACAAAACCTAGGAACTCCAGGCTTGGAAAACCAACCTGGCATTTGTTGGTCTGGCTGTGAGATTGGCTTGTCTCAACCTCTCTAAAACTGCTCCTAGCTGCCTCATATGCTCCTCCCATGTCTCGGATGCTATCAGAATGTCATCCATGAAATTCACAACGCCTTCCAATCCGTCAATTAACTTCCTCATCATCCGAGAGAAGACTGCAGGTGCGTTGACCATCCAAAAGGGAGTACTCGCCACTGGTATAGCCCCATAGGAGTGGAGAATGCTGTGACTTCCTTTGAGTCCTCACTCAGGGCTAATTTGCCAGTAACCCTTGCTCAGATCTATCCTGGTGAAATACTGGCTCTTGCTTGTGGCGATCTGAGCGAACAGGTCTTCCATGTTTGGAAATGACCTCTGCATCGACCTTGGGTGACACTGTTCAGACGTCTATAGTCGACACAGAATCGATGCTCCCCTGACTTTTCCTCACTAAGACGACGGGGGCACTATACGATGATTTGGACGGTTCAATCACCCCAAGGTCCAACATCTTTTCTACCTCCTCCTCGATCACTTGCTTGGTGGCATATGGGATCGGGTGGGTTTCACATGTACGGGTTTTTGCGATGTTAACTCCACCGTACATGTCTCTAGAGTTGTCCTCCCTGGTTTATCAGTCAGGGACGCCCTATACTGTTCTAGAAGCCCCCTAACTTCCTCCTGTCTCCTACTGTCTAGCCCTTCATACAGTGACACATCCCTGTATGACTCTTCTCCTGGAAACTCAGGCAACAAAATCTCCCCTTCTTCTGCTGGGGTCTCCTTCACCTCCATCAATGATTGCTGCTGCGCCTATGTGCTGGGTTCTCACGCTGAATGTATTTGCGGAGCAAATTTGCATGGAAAAGTTTTGATTTCCCATTCACATCGATTCGGTAGTCCTGATCTACCTTTTCAATGATGGTGAATGGTCCCATTCCAATGCATCAGCAGCTTGTTGTGATCGTGGGAAGCAGTAACAGGACTTGATCTCCCACCTTGAGGAATTGCTTCCTCACCTTCCTGTCATACTGCTTCTTCTGGACGACCCTAGCCTCCTGCAAACTCTCCCTTGCGACCTTACATGTCTCCTCGAGCCTATTGCGTAGGTCCACCACATACTGATAAGTGGGTTTTGACCTCTTCGGACTCCTGTTTCTCCGGACCACAGCTCTTTGAGAATGCACACCGGTCCCCGAACTGTCCGCCCATACAGCAGCTCAAATGGCGAAAAGCCTGTGCTCTCCTGAGGGGCTTCCCTGTAGGCGAACAGTGCCGCTGGAATGTAGCGGTCCCAATCTGCTGGCCTTTCCTCACAGAGCTTCTTTAAGATGCCCTTCAGCACACCATTGAATCTCTCCACCAAGCCATTGCATTGTGGGTGGTATGGGTAGTGAGAAGCTGTGTGATCCCTAGCAGCCTGTTGACCTCCTCATCACGCCTGAGGTGAACTGTGACCCCCTGTCACTGAGAATTTGTGCTGGCACACCCACGCGAGAGAAGATGTCTACCAGCCCTTCAGCGACCTGTTGCGTATCTACGCCTTTCAATGCAACCGCTTCTGGTATCTGGTCGCGTAGTCCACCAGCGTCAACACATACCTGTGCCCACCTTTGGAACAGGGCGCGATTGGGCCAATCAATCAACAGCCACCCTCCTGAAGGGTGTGTCAATTAAAGGGGGATGTTTAAGAGGCGCCTTTCCCCTTCACCCCTCTTGTGGCTGACCTTTGACACACGTCACATTTACATGCAGAAACGCTTGATGTCTGCCATTGCTCCTGGCCAATGAAAGTCATCAAAGATTCGGTCAGCTGTTTTGCTGGTGCCGAGATGACCCGCCATGAGCGACTCGTGACCCACTGACATGACAGTGTCACGATAACCTGCTGGTACCTCTAACTGAGTGGTCACCTTACCTGTCTTCCCCTTGGTGAACACTCGGTACAACAGCCCGCCTTTCACAAGAAATTCTGTCTCACCTCCTCTAACCTCCTGTTTCTCTCCACCTCTTGCCAACTCCCCAAAACTTCACGAGCGAAGGGTCTTGTTCCTGCGCTGCCCTAAACTCATCAGGCGACACATCTATGCCTGACTTTCTTGCTGGAACAACTAACGGTTTATCAACCTTTTCCTCCTTCTTGCTCCGTGTTTGAACTGCTGCCCCTGTAGCAGTCAACAACTCAGGATCCCCTGGATCCCTTGCACCTGGAATATTTCCAATGATCAAATCGTGAAGGGGTTTCTCCATCACCAACGCAGACAACTCGCCTGAGAAGTAAGGGGTACGTACTTCTATCTTAGCAACTGGAAACTCCCTCACAGTGCCATCGATTAGAGTACAGGTCTGGATTTGCCCTGTCAAATCCCCTTTCTCGACCAGCGTTGTTCTAACTACACCACATGAACAACCAGTGTCTCGTAACACTTTCACCCTCTGCTGGCCATCCACCCTTCTTCCACTGGTAACGAACCACTCAGCCTAGTGCCCTCCATCCCTGACACTGACTGCTGTCCAGTGCATAGCCATAGGCTGCACTCCACCCTCTTCAGACTGAATCCCTTTTGGTTCCACTGCAGGTCGTTTCCCTTGACGACCCTTATCACCTCTTGCAAGGCTGCTGCCTTCTGGAACCTCATGCGACAATCCCTCGCCACATGTCCCTTCTTGTGACAAATGAAACACCTAATGTCCCTTTGTCCTTCCTTCTGCCCCACCACTGGGTTTGCAGACTTTGCAGAAAACTCCCTGGTCTCCTTGCACTCTTCTCACCTGTGCCTAGCACCTGTTCTCCTGCACCTTAGTGCCCAAACGTGCCTCTCTATACACCTCTGCGAACTTCAACAACTCCCCTGCTGTCTCTGGCTGTCTCTCTTTCAAATGTATGGTTAACTCAGGGCCGCAACCTGACAAAATCTGTTCCTTCATAACTAGCTCTTTCAACTCAGCGAACTCCTTTTTCGTACCGCTCAACTCTAACCACTTCTCAAAATAGTGATCCAAACGTGCACCAAATGAGTGTACGTCTCACCTGCTTGTAATTTAGCTGAACGAAATTTCTTCCTGAACCCCTCCTCTGTGAGGTCAAATCCCTTCATCAATGATTCCTTCACAGCGCCGAAATCAGACTGTTGTTCTGCTGGCAACGCAGTGAAAATTTGTAATGCCTTACCCGTCAGTAACGCCGACAAAATGACTGCCCACTCTTCTGGAGGCCAACCCTGACTGGTCGCAAACGTTTCGAAACGACTGATGTATGCATCAATCGAATCGGTTCCTTCCGAGAATTTTGGCAACTTGGGTCGGGGGGCATAGCTGCGCACAGAGTCACTGGAAAGTGAACTACCATCATCGGTGGTCTCCCCTTGTATTCTCACTTTCTCCAACTCTAATTGAACCTTTAGTCTTTCTGTTTCCTGCGTCTCCCTAGCTTTAATCCTTTCTGTTTCCTGCTTCATTCTTTCTGTTTCCTGCGCTTCCCTTATTCTTTCTGTCTCCTGCTTCATTCTTTCTGTTTCCTGCGTTTCGCTAGCTTTTAATCTTTCCTGCTCTGCTATTTCTACAGCGACACGTCGTCTTTCTGCTCGCTCATCCCTTTCCATCTTTTGCTGGTTTTCAACGAATGCTCGCAACTCTTCTCCCGAATAGCCTAAATCACGAGCGACGCTCACAAGTTGTTCAATAGGGGTGTTCTTTTCTTCCGCCATTATATCTTCTTTTTTTTTTAACAAGATTTTATAACTACGACAGCCAAACTGGCGGTTACCGACACGAGTGACGTAATAGCACAATCCTATGAATGATAATTTAGCTTGGGACAACGTAATTAGTTTTTATAAAACGCGCCCCGCGCCTGACCCAACTATGAGAGCGAATTATAGGAGATCTGTGCGAAATGAGTACTCTGGGGCTGAAATGCCAAGCCTAGTATTTAACTATCTTGGAAGCAATGCCAAGCCTAGTATTTAACTATTTGGGAACATACAGTAAGACAACCCCTTGTCTTAGGATTACAATACTTGAATCCCACCCAGCTTCCTCTCTGAGAAGTTGAACAATTATAATAAATGGGCCAGAATATCCTGGAAGCTCGCCAATAAATTGTCAACCTCGGGTGATGTCGATGGAGGAAGGACTAGCGCACAGCCCAAACACACTCACAGCTTGCTTACAATCTCATTCATATATCATGCATTCGTCACATCAAACCACTAGTAAAGTCTATAACTTTACTACACATGATCATAGAACGAAACATCAATGCATATGGAATCAAACAAAATAAAACATTCTCTCTTTCCTGAACTTCACAAAATCATTTATCTAAAACATCATTAACTAACCGGGTATAAATAGATTTCTACTTTACCTGGCCAGTGATCTTAACTGTTCACGAATCACTGTCTTTTTCTTTTCCTTTTTTTTTTTTTTTCACTGTCACTTTCACAACACGACACAACTGCTGGCACTGGTGTTGGTCTGCTTGCAACGGTCAAGCTGGACTGCTGGCACCGGTCAGACTGGACTGCTGGCGTTGGTCAGGTTGGACTGCCGATGAAAGTGGCGCTGGCCAAGTATGAGGTCGAACCCCCAGTTTAGATAGAACAGTGACTATCAACATCGATCTG
The DNA here is from genome assembly GCA_018398815.1 of Conus ventricosus. Classification (NCBI taxonomy): domain Eukaryota; kingdom Metazoa; phylum Mollusca; class Gastropoda; order Neogastropoda; family Conidae; genus Conus; species Conus ventricosus. The sequence continues at coordinate 82,526,714 of CM031597.1, forward strand.
TTCTCCTTTCTTCCTTCCTGCATTAACGCATTGCACTCTCTCTCTCTCTCTCTCCTAGTCTGCTCTATTAAATGGACATGGTTGCTTTTCTTTTCCTTTTCTTTTCTTTTCTTTTTCTCTTCATTAGTTAGCAACTCTCTCTTTCCACATCTCTCTTTAGTCCTCCCTTTGCAGACTATATCTGGTGCTAATGCTCAAACTTCACTCCTCTCATCTCTCTGCCTTTCTCCTGCAGAGACTACACCCCAGAACCTCTCTCTCTCTCTCTGTCTCTCTGTTCGTTCTTCCCTCGTTCTGCCGTTCTCTCACTCTCACATCCTTCTTATTCCGTTCCGATCTGTCCAAAAAGGGCGAGTACCATTGGTCAGTATTTTTACCCCTGATACCCGAAGTTATCTCCCTCTAATTCCATTGGATATTCAAATCATGACAGTCACGCCTACACGCCTTACTCTCTGTGGTGGTCAATTGGTCATTTAATTGATTAGCTAGATTTCACCCCCACCACACACTACCTTCTCCCTCTCCCTTTCCTGCTTTAACCTGCGACGTCCGACTAACAATGGCGCTGGTTCCACAAATTGGCCAGATGAGCCTGAGCCAGGCGCTACGACTCGTCTCGCTAGACATCGAGGCGTCGGTCAAAGCTGCTTAGTCCGTCTAGCCGGACAGACCGTCTCTGTGGAGCCTCTCCCCTATGCTTAATTGGCTGGATCCGAACCATGGGCCCCGTCTACGTGGCGCCCAGAATATTTGAGTTAGAGCTTATGTCCAAACAACCTGGACCACGACTTGGTTGTTCTATTTTTGACCGTGACAAGGAGTACTAGTACTGGCACTAGTAGTTTCATTTTACGTCTTTTCACAAAATTATGTGAGTGTGTCTTTATGCAGATGTGTGTGTTTATTTGCTTGTTTGTTTGTTTATGTAAGTGTGTATGTGTGAGTGTGAGTGTGAATGTAAGTGTGTGTGTATATATATATGTGTGTGTGTGTGTGTGTGTATATATATATATATGTGTGTGTGTGTGTGTGTGTGTGTGTGTGTGTGTGTGTGTGTGTGTGTGTGTGTGTGTGTTTGTATGAGTGTGTGTGTGTGTGTGTGTGTGTGTGTGTGTGTGTGTGTGTGTGTGTGTGTGTGTGTGTGTGTAAATGCGCGCGCATATGTGTGTGTTTGTGTGTATGTGTGTGTAAGTGTGTGTGTGTGTATGTGTGTCTATCTGTCTGTCTGTGAGCATGTCTGTCTGTCTTATTAAATGATTGCAATGCTTTAATGTTGTTGTTTTTTTATCTCTCCAGTTTCAAGCTCGAGTAAGATTCCAACGTGAAGCGAACATTTTGTGACATTAAAACGGAGCTATAAAGCTTTGTATCATGCTATGTTTTTACCGCTAATGTGCAGTTGAATGGAACAGTGGGTGGGAGTGGGGTGATGCGGTGTCCAGCACACACAGTGGATTTTTTTACACCTCTCTCTCTCTCTCTCTCTCTCTCTCTCTCTCTCTCTCTTGCTCTCTCTCTGTATGTATACATGCATGCATGCATGTATACATGTCTGTGTGTATGTCTGTCTTTCTGTCTGTAGTATGTATGCATGTATGTATGAATGCATGCATGCATGCATGCATGCATTTTATGTATGTATGTATGTATGTATGTATGTATGTATGTATGCATGTATGCATGTATGTATACATAAATGTATGTATGTATGTATACATGTATGTATGTATGTGTGTATGTATGAATGCATGTATACATGTATGTATGTATGTATGTATGTATGTATGTGTACATGTATGTATGTATGTATGTATGAATGTATGTATACATGTATGTATGTATGTATGTATGTATGTATGTATGTATGTATGTATGTATGTATGTATGCATGTATGTATGCTTTGTATGCGTGCATGTATGCGTGCATGTATGTATATATGTATGCATGCATGTATGTAGGTAAGTAGGTAGGTAGGTATGCATGTATGTATGCATGCATGTATGCATGTATGTATGCATGTATGTATGTATGTGTATATATGCATGCATGTTTGTTTGCATGTTATGTATGCAAGTGTCTGTGCAGGGTTGCGACTATGGTTACAGGACAGCCTAGTAAGACCACGCCTCGGCCCGAACTCATCATTCTTAAGTACACAAGATCAATCAGTCCTTTATGTCTCTGTCTTTTGTCGTGTCTGCAGACGACAGACGGCGGAGGAGCGGGAGGCGGAGAGGCAGGCAGCCAACCGTCTGATGATGAGCCTGCAGGCGGAAGCCAGCAAAACCGTCTACGACATCCGGGACCCCTTGTGTCTGTCCAACTCGTCGCTGCACGCTCTGCAGAACCCGCAGCCTTGGTCCGAACCCCAAAGGCCCTGAAAAGAAACCCGAATAAGAGCTGACCGGCTGCTCATCGCTTGTTGCCTGTGAGAAGAAACCTCGCAACTCACCCAACCCCCAGCTCCCACCACGGCCTCCCTCCCCGCCGTCTCATCCACGCCTCTTCTTCTCCCTTCTACCATCATGAATTATGCCGTGCTTGCAAAAGGTCTCGGTGGTCATTGTGACGATGTTATCATTTTCCCCCCCTACCCCTCACTTCCCCCCCCCCAATCTCCCCAGTCTCCCTCCCCTCCCCTCTCCCACCCACCCACCCATTCTCTCCTTCACCATCGAGAACAAAACTCTTTGACCCTATGAGCCGTTCATGTGAAGTTCAGTAGTTCTTGAGTGACAGCATTGTGCTCATTCCAGAGGGTGGGAGACTGGTTGGAGAAGGGTGAGGGTAGGGTGGGGGGTGGGGGTGGGGAAGAGAATGACACACAGGGGTCTCGGGGTGATGCCGCCTCCTCCATTTAACTCTACCCGGCATTTTTTTGTTTTTTCATAGAAAGAGCGGGTTTGGGAAAGCTCCGTGTGTGTTCAAACAACAAAACCAAGCGCTGTTGAACTAACTCCCCAGAAGAGACTCGGCAGTAACAGCAGCGGCAGTGTCTCCGTGGAAGGGGGGGGGGGGGTCTCGCGAGCTTCAGCTGGACCGCTAGCGCTGGGATTCCACGACGATGCTGAACGCGGCTGTTTAGGGCCAGTCTCGGGATGAGTGGAGTGAGAGTAAAATGACACCCAAGGGGAGAAGATAGTGGAGGCATTGGGAGCAGGGGGAGGATGGGTTAAGGACAGCATAGAAAACAGCACAACAGCACAACAGCACAGCAGCAACAACAGCAGCGACAACAACAAAACTGGGACACACCTATTCCTCTCTGACGACGTGGAACGTCATCTACGATGACCAAATACGTCAGGGAATGAGTGAGTGAGTGAATCAGAAAGTGAAGGGTAACCTGATGTGTTGTTCAGCTCACTCAGACACACACGTCAGTGACTTGTATACAGGACTGAAAAAAAGTTTGTTATTGTTATCGAGAGACAGGAAATAATAATAATCAAATGGTTCTTGTTTGGATGTTTGTTTGTTCGTTTGTGGGCGTGCACGAAAGCAATGCTGATTAACAAACACTGGTCGTTTTGTGTGTGGAAAACAGCGTCCTGTCCACAAAAATGAAGTAGTTGTTGGTCGTTTGCTTCTCTTTCCATTTTGTGTTGTTTATGTTGGATTCCACTTTTTTTTTTTTTTGAGTGATGAGCCGTTCGTGACTCGACGATGAACTGGTCGTTTTTGATGAGGGAGATGATAATAGGCTGCTCACAATAATTAACCGGTCGTCCTTGATGAGGAAGACAACAATGAGCTGCTCACAATAATCGGCTGATCGTTAATAATCAGCTGATCGTCCTTGATGAGGGAGACGACAATGAGTCGCTCACAATAATCGGATGATCGTTAATAATCAGCTGATCGTCCTTGATGAGGGAGACGACAATGAGCCGCTCACAATAATCAGCTGATCGTTAATAATCAGCTGATCGTCCTTGATGAGGGAGACGACAA
>CM031597.1:82538171-82555671 GCA_018398815.1 Conus ventricosus
AAGCAGTTTTAAGTATTAAAAAAGGGAGATTGGGGACGCAAGGGATTTTAAAGAGGGGGGGTGGGGGTATCCGGGGGAGGGGGAGAAGGGGTTAGGGGTAAGGGAAATAACCCCCAAGCCCCAACCCCCCCCTGAAAAAACAAAAAAAAAAAAATCAAAACACAGGGTTTACCCCCCTTTTCAGAAAAAACCAACTAAAAAGTTTAAACGCAAAACAAACAGAAAAAAAACTAAACAAAAAAAAACCAACCTTTCTAGGTCCCCACCGGGGAAAACCCAAATCCCCCCCAAACCCCGCCAACCCCCCCCCTTAAAAACCCCCTCCACCGTCCCCCTCACCCAGGGATTAAAACAAAACAAAACAAAACAAAACAAACCAAAAAACAACAACATTTACATACCCGGGGAAAAAAATAATACGCCCCCCCCCCCAAAACAAACCCCAAACCAACGTCAAAAAAAGGGGCAAAGGCGGGACCAAAACCCAAACCACCACACGGGGGGGGAATAAACAAAAAAAAGGTTTTTGAAAGGGGAAGTAAAACCTCAGCAGGCCAAACGGGGACCCCTTAGTCTTTCGTGCTGTTTTAAAAGGACCGTGCCCTCAAAAAAGGCAACCATACTGAGGGTTTAAAGGAGTTAAAATAAATAGGTTTCAAAAATTTTTAAAAAATTTTACACGGGGCTGTTCCCATTTTGACAAAAATAAAATTTTATTTTGGGATTTTTAGAAATAGAAAAAAAGGGAATTTATTTTTTAAAAATTTTCCAAAAAATTTTTAGTTAAAATAAAATTTTTAATTTATGTTTAAGGGGTTTTTTTTAAATAAGTTTTTAAAAAAGGTTAAGTTTTTTTTAAAAATTAAAAATTGGGAAAAAAAAATTTGTGTGGTGGGGGTTTTGTGGTGTGTTTGTGTGTGTGAGGAGGAGGAGGGAGGGGAAGGAGAAGAGAGAGAGAAAGGGAGGGAAAAGGGAGAGGAAGGAGAGGAGGGGGGGTGGGGGGAAGGGTGGGTTGGGGGTTTTTTTGTTGGGGGGGGTGGTTTTTGTGTTTTGTTGTTGTTTGTAGTTTTTATAAAAAATTTTTTTAAAGAGGTTTGGGTATGGGGGAAAATGGGATGGAGGGGAAAAGGGGGGGGAAAGAATAAAAATAGAAAAGGGGAAAGGTAGTTGGGAGTTTTTGGTAAGTTAAATATAAAATGGAAAAATTAAAGTTAAAATTATGTTGGTTTTTAATTTTTGGGGGGTTAGGATAATGACAGATAAGACAACATGACTATCAGAGGGCAAGAGAAAGTCGTCAAAACTTTTTCACTGAAACTCTGAAAAAAGACATAAAAACAAAAGAATTTTTTCAACAAAAGGGCCGGGTCCCACCCAGAAAGGGCCTAAAGCTGTGAACAAAAGACTCTGAATTAACAACAATGCCGTAGTCCAGAAAAAGAGTCTTGTATACTTTATTTAAAAATCCCGCGAAATCTGGATTTCCAACTTTTTTGCCATGACTAGCTTTCCGAACTGAGTGCCCATAGGCTTCATCTCGGGAATTAAAAGGTGGCTTTTTTTTTTCACAGATTTTCTGAATTGGACTAGTCTTTGCGGGGAAAAAAAAAGAAACAAACAAAAAAACAAAACAAAATCCATCATTTGCTCTCCTAATATTCCGGCCTTTCCCCCCAATCTCGGGTCAGTTTGACTGGACAAAGACTGAATCCCTTTCATTAAACGGGCGCCACACAGACCTTCTTGGTTACCAGCAATTTTGGGACTCTAAACCGGAGATTGCCCGGGAAAAAACGGCAAAGCGAATCGATAGCTCAATGGAAAACCACCTTTCCTCCCTTTCCCCCCTAACCTCTCCTCCCCCTCACTCCCCCCTACCCTTTCCCTACATTCTGCCGAATTTGCCCAAATTGACGCAGTGAAAAAAAATTCCCCCCCTTGCTCGGGCGGGGTTCCCTTCCCCTACTTTTTGTCGCGGTGAGAAACAAACAGCGCACAGAGAAAATCAACAAACAGACAGATAATAAAGAGTGGGAGCCCCACGAGGGGAAAGAGCGATCAAAGGGAGCAAATCGGGACACCATCTACCCCGTCGTTAAAGGGAAGATAAGCGAGGTAACGCCCCAAAACCGGAGCGGCACTGCGCAGTGGCTGGCTCGGCACAGATTTTTCTGTCATTTTGGCGAAGTTGATGATGTCAAAATAAACGCGTTAGGGCCGACCAAAGACCGAACGAAACGAAACCCCAAACGGAGCTAACGACTGGAACGAGCAAGTGCGGTGAGGGTGGCCCAGGGGGGAAAATTTCCAAATTTGACCGTTTCTCAATCCCCAGTCTTGGTTTCCTTTTCCCCTCTTTGGGCCATGGGGCCGGGGTCATGACTATTGAGATAAAACGGGCGTCAGTATTGACAATAAGTTTTTTTTTTTTAAAAAAAATTTTTAGGGGGCGCGCGCCGGTGGTGTGTTGACAGCAAAAATGGTTTTTTTTTTTTTTTGGGGGGGGGGGGGGGGGGGGGGGGTTGGGGGGGGGGGGGGGGGGGGGGGGGTGGGGGGGGGGGGGGGGGGGGGGGGGGGGGGGGGGGGGGGGCCTCTTTCATATAAACTGATCAAAAAAAGCTATCCCCCGTTTTTTTGGGAAATTTCTGGTGATAATTTCCTTTTTCCTTTCCTTCCCCACCCCTTTACAAGCCTTTCCCTTTCTTTTTTTTTTTTCTTTTTTTTTTTTTTTTTTTTTTTTTTTGTTAAGAAAAAGATTTAAATTCCATGTGGCTTTTGTCCCTTCGCTCTCGTGACCCCCTTCACCCTATCTTTTTTGTTTCCCACGTTTCCACCGCCCCCCTTTACAATTTTTTTTGGGCATTTTTTTTTTGGGGAGTGGGGCCGCGCAACAGAAGGAACACACCAGCTGCCCCACCCGAAGTGTTTTTTGCTTTTTTATTTTTTTTTTTTGTTTTGTTTTTTTAAGCGTCAGGGTTACTTTGTTTTGTTTTGTTTTTTTCCCCAATTGATTTTTTTTTTCATGTAACTGGGTAATAATGAAAAGACTGTCCCCGGTAAAAAAATAAAAACAACCAAAATCCAAATGTGACAGGACAGAATGTTCCCCTTTAGACATTTGTCTGTCGTCTGTCCCTCTCTCTCCTCTCTCTTCTCTCCTCCCTCTCCTCTCTCCCTCCCCCCCCCCTCTCTTCCTCCCTCTCCTCCTCCCCCTCTCTTTTCCTCTCTCTCTCTCTCTTTTCTCTCTCTTCTCTCCCCCTTCTCTAAGAGCAAAAATTCCACCTAGTAAGTTCATCCTTTGCTAGAAAAACATTTTCAAATTAGCCTGCGTCGAAGGGGAAACACAGCCCCGGGGTTGACATCCGGGCTTTCATAATTAGCCTGACAGACCGTCTTGGGAAGGGGGCCTTTCCGACCGGCGAGAAAATTTAACCACTGTCATCGTGGACTCCTGCTCCAATTAGGGAACTTTTTGGACTGGGAATGACCCCATAACACGGGAAAACGGGCTTTAACCCCAATGATTCCAGGGCAATTTAGGAATTGTAGCGTGGGGACGGGGGGGGAAGTAGTCCCAAGGTTGAAAATTACCTTTCTTTTGCAGGGAAAATTGGGGAAAAAGGGCGAGGTAGAAAGATTTGTGCAGAAAATACCCTCTATGATGTATTGAAAGCGAATTTGTAGATGTACTGGACGATGTCAAAAAAATGAGAACAAGACGGCTCTTTTTATTGTGTAAAAATCTGGTAACTTTTTTGCTTTTTTTTTTTGAAACAATGTATCCTTTTGACTTTTAAAATTCATATTCATTGTTGACTGATGATTGTTTTGTTTTAAAAAAAGATGTCTTCATTAACTTTGATGAGGGGGTTGTGTACTTGCTTGTTTTTTTTATTTTTCAGTACGCAATGAGAATAGTATTATACTTTGGGGTTAGGTGGAATGACAAAGTATGGGGGGGAAGTAAGATTAGAAGTCCTGGGGTTAGTCATGTTGGAAGAAATTAATTGTGGGGCCCCACTTGTTTGTCTTTGGTAATGCATAAATTTTTTTTTTAAATAAAACAGAGGGGGTATTTTGTGGGGGAATTTAAATTATATTCCCCAGTTTTTTTAATTCCTTTTTTGAATGCTAAAAGACTTAAGTATTGTGAGGCATAAAGGGGGCCAAAAATCCCAGAGTGTTAGGGGTGTTTGTAAAAAGACTGGAACGAAATCAGGTTTTAAGGGATGTAATGTAAAGAATTTCCGGGATTTTTATAGCGTTTATCAACGGTAAAAAATCCGGTTTGTGACGTTAAAAGTAGGTTCCAGAATTAAAAATGCAAACATAATTAAAGCAAATTTTGGTTTTCTACGTTGTAGCCCCAAGACGTAAGACAGAGACCCTTTTTTGCAGTCATTTGAAGTCTTCCTTTTTTCTTGACAGCCATGTCTGGGAAAAAAAATTAACCAGTCTCGGCGCTGACTTTTAGCACTGCTCTAAGCCACATTAAATTCCCCGTTTTGGACCCCCCTCCTTTTTTGATTTTTAAAAACTACAGCTTTGTGTCAATGAATTTTTACAATGTGTTTACTTTTTTAAAAAAACTCTCATTTTTGCTTGGATAAAATTCATACTGTGACTATAATCTGGTAAAATGATTTTTTTTATAAATATGTTTTGGGAAACGCTTTTCATTTTGTTTATTGTTATTGCCATTTCTTTTATGGGTTTGGGGAGGAATTTTTTTGTTACTTTACTTATTTAAATCGTCATTTTTGCTGTAAAAAATTTTTGGGTATCATGAGATTGATCAAGGAGGGAATTTGTTTAACGCAGTTTTTCTTACTTTTATAAAAGTTTGGATTACGTTGGTAGGTTGTTCACTATATTTTTTTTAAAAAGTTGAAACCTAAATTTCCACAAGGGGAAAAGGCCCCTTTAATACATTATCTATGCATGTGTGTACTGTTGAAATCCTCCCTTTGTTTACATACTCAGACCAAGTGGGGAAGTGCTGTTACAGAGGGAGTAGACGCGGCATTGGGGTTGCTCTTGCTTTATAAGATGACCGTAGTAAAGTGCCCGGGGCGGGATCACTGCCCAGGGTGTGCACACTCTATTTTTTGGTTGTTGCTATTGTTGTTTTATTAGGGGTTTGCATGATTTTTTGTAACTTTTTTGTAGGGGACACACATCCTGGGGTTTTTGAAAAAAATTTTTCCTTTGCTTTTAAGAAGAAGTGTTGAAGGAAAAGAGGAATACCACACTCTTTGGGGTTTTTTACATTTTGTTTCATTAAATTAAAAATGAGGCAAAGTGAAAAGGGAATAATGTCCCCCTTGGTTTTGGGGTTTGATTACTGATCCCGATCAGCTTCGAGAAAAGAAGTGGTGACCCCTAAATTTCTTTTTATTTTTTATTCTAAAATTTCCCCTTTCACCTGGTTCAAGATTTTGCACCGGGCGACTATTTGGGGACTTTTGTTTTTCATTGATTTTTCAGTTTTTTCGTAAAAATGTTTTTTTTTATTTCGGTCCACGGGACTAATAATAATGCCTTTTCTTGTTTATGATAATTTGTTATTTTTTTAGATGAAATTCCAATTTTCCCATTACCAACTTTTTTTCTGTATTTCTGTATTGCATATTAGTAATTTTTTTTTTTCCCTTTTCTGGTATATTACGGAGGTTGCAGTTTTGATGTAGAATAAAAAAGGAAAATGGAGAGTAGAAAACGGCGTGTTGAGAAGGATTTCTCCCTATCCCCTCCCCCGCAGGCACCATACCCAACCTTGAAAACCACTACCACCACCCCCACTCCACCCCCTCTCCCCCCCAAGAGGGGCGTCGCCGACGGGAGGACACCAACCCCCGGGGCGCGGGGAAAACGCCTCGACACGATGGACAAGAATGTACTGCGCCGACCCCGGTGAATACGCTGTGAAAAAACTTCGATATCCTGATGGAAAGGAAGGAAATTAGTTTCCTGTAAATAGTTCAGAGTGATTTTAGGTATGTAAACAATTTTGTATGAACTGAATGTGTGCGTGAAAGGCTGTTAAAAAACCCTCTTCGATTGTTTTTTTATTTATGATTTAAATCAAAAGTCATTCAGGTCTGAACGGAGGAAGGCAAGGAAGTGCGAAAAGGGTTAAAAAGGACCATGCACAACTTTTTGAAGTGTGGGCGAGCGAACAGAGGGGGACAAGCTCTTGGGGAGTAGTGAAAATGTAAACTGCACACCACATGCCCCACAGGATTTTCTCCATTTATTACGTTTTGGGGAGAACCCGTCTTCCCTGGATCTGTTTTCCCTTTGGGGAAGGGGCTCAGACGGATGTGCCACCCGTAGAGTGGGTGAGTGATACCGAAAAGCCTCCGGGTGGTCCCCCACACAGCGGGGACGGGAAGGAAAGAGGCGGCAAGAGAAAGGCAAGAAGTGATCGGGAATACGAGTCAGATCGAGGCCAGGAGAACGTTTTCACCAAAAAAGCACTACAGGAGGCGGTGCAAATCCAAAATTTTTGGGGGGGAAGGGTTTCACAGTCACTGAGGTACCAGGGCCAGTGGTGGCCAAAACCCCCCGCCCCAAATGGCCCGGACGGTCCCCGAAAGGGGAACGAATGAATACGACATTTCTTTGCCCCCCAACAGCCGGGCCAGGGGACAGCGGACCTTGCCCTCCTGAAACAGAAGCGGAAAGACAATGTGAAATTTCCCGGGTGGCCATAGTTTGGGGGCCCCAAAGACCACAGTCCCCATACCGATCGCCCCTCCGTCCCTCCAGGGCCCCCCGGGGACAGCAACTGTCAGGGCGCCCAGTCAGCTCCCCCGCTCTAACACGCACACCTGTACACCCGCCGATCGGCCGGAGTAACAAAGGTGGAGACCTATAAAGTATGACAGGCGCAAGAGAAAAAATGCCCCTAGTTTAAAACCCTTTTTTGGGATTTCGTTTTGCGGGAAGCTGTTTTTTTTTAGTGTGTGCTCCCTATTTTTTTGTGTGTGTGCCCCAAAATTTCTATACATGTATTTTTGTGTGTGTGCTCCCAATTGCATTTTTTTGATTCCGGGTTATTTTAAATTTCTTTGCTGGTTTCCAGTTGGGGCATGCGGATCGATTTTTTGTGATTATGTTTTGATGTAGAAGCCTGGTTTTACAGGGGGACCATTACCGAAACAGTATCGGTTGTTATTGTCCTCATATTTGGAATTCAGTCAGAGGAAATGGTGTGGTGTTCTTTATAAGACAACATATTTTTTGGGGGTAAACGCACATCATTGTCAGTGGAAAGCAAGAAAAACGCACTGGTAATGCATAAACCCTTTTTACCTGCAGGTCAGAGTGGGGGCTACTTTCATGAAAGGAGGTAAAAACGTCACTCCTTTTTCTGTGGGCTTAAACGCCAAAAAAGTAGCTTCCCTTTTTTTTCTTGTTATGGAGTGGGTGGGAATGGGCGATCGCCCCCACTGATGAAACAGTTCAGAAAAAATGGGGGTGTTCGGACCCAGATGTTTGTTGTTGTTTTGTTGCTTTTGGGGGATCAGTTTGCCAACTTAACAGCTGGTAGACTCTGATGGTCAGAACTTTTTGTATTTTTTATCCCCTTTTGCAGTGTCTGGTGCACCGGGGGGAAGCCTCACTTTGATGTTTTTTTTGGTTTTTTATAGGTTTTTTTTCATTGTATGTTTTTCGTCCGATGGGGTTACCTTTTTTTTTTCGGTTGCTCTTTTTTGGGAACACATTTTTTCCGCCCATACTTTTTGTCAATCTTCAGTTTTAAATTTGGGTGTAGGAATCTTTCGTTTATATTCATGGGACCATGAACTTAGCGGGGGGGAATTGTGACAGGGCAGAATAGTTGCCCCCGTAGACTATTTGTCTGTCTGTCTGTTCCCTCTTCTCTCCCCTTTTCTCCCCTCTCTCTCTCTCTCTCTCCCCTCCCTCCCTTTTCTCTCTCCCCCTCTCCTCTCTCTTCTCCCCTCTCTCTCTCTCCCCCCCTCCTCTCTCTCTCCCTCTCTCCTCTTCTCTCCCCTCTCTCCCCCCTTTTTAAGTCAACAATTCCACCTAGTAAGTTCATCCTTTGCTGAGACAAAAAGTTCTATTCAGCCTGGTCAAGCAGGAAACCGCCCCCCTGGTTGACACTTCCGGCTTTTTTAAAATTTGCCTGCGGGCCCCTTGGAAGTGGGCCTTCTGACCGGCGAGACAATTGTACCACATGGGCAGTCCCTGACTCTCTGCCTCCAGATTAGGGGAAATATTTTGGCGAGGAATGACCCATAAAACTGTAAAAAGGCTTTCAGCCAATGATTCCAGGGCAATGTAGGAATATGTACGTGGGGAGGGGAGGGGAATAGCCCAAAGTGTTGAGAATCTTTCTTTTGCATCGGAAATTGGGGGGAAAAAAGGCAAAAACGTGTAGAAAACTTGTGCAGAAGTAGCCCCCTATGATGTATTGAAGCGAAGTTGAATGTACTGAACAGATGTCAAGAAAAATGAGAAAAAGACGGCTCTTATGAATTTTGTGAAAAATGGGGAAGCATTTTGTTTTTTTTTTTGCAACAATGTATCCTTTTTGCGTTGAAAAATTTATATCCCCTTGTTACTGATGATTGTTTTGTTTAAAAAGCATGTCTTCATTGACGATTGATGACTGGGTTTTGTATTTCTTGTAAATTTATGTTTTTATACCAATGAGTACATGGTATTATATACTTTTGGGTTTGGAGGGAAGACGAAGTATGTGTGGAGAGATAAGATTATGAAACCCCGTGGTTGTCAGTGTTGGAAGATATTAATTTTGTGGCCCCATCTTTATTGCTTTGGGAATGATAATTTTATTTAATAAAAACAGAGAGGTATAGTTTGGGTTTGGGAATTTTAAATTTTTCCGGTTTTAATTCCATTTTTGAAAGCTAATATACTTAAGTATTGTGAGGGATAAAGTGGGCCTAAAATCCCAGAGTGTTAGTGGGGTTTGTAAATAAGACTGAAGAAAAGAAATCAGGTTAGGGACGTAATGTAAAGTATTTTCCGGATTTTTATACGCTTATCAACGGTAATATAATCCGGGGTTTTGACGTTCAAAGTTTTGGGGCCAAATTCAAATAGCAAATTAATTTAAAACGAAAATGGTACTACATTTTGACCCAAAACGTAAACAGAGACCTCTTTTTTGCATCCCGCTTGAAGTACTTCCTTCTTTTTTGTACAGCCATTCTGGGAAACAATTAACCCCTCTCTGGGGCTGGAAATGTTAGCACGTCTCTAATCCGTACATTAATTGCCCGGTTTTAAGGATTCCCCTCCTTTTTTGATATTTTTACTACAGCTTTGTGCAATGAATTTTTTCAAAACTGATTACTTTTTTAAAAAGAAGACTCTCAAATTTTTGCTTGGATTAAATTTATACTGTAGTACAAAAATTCTGGGTAAAAACTTTTTTTAAAAAATTTTTTGGATGAACGCTTTTCATTTGTTTATTGTTATTGCCATTTCTTTATAAGGTTTGGAGGGAAGAGTTTTTTACTTTACTTATTTAAAAGTCATTTTTGCTGTAATTTTATTGACATGTAGAATTTATCAAGGTGGGAATTTGTTGTAACCAGATTTCTTTCTTTTTAGTCAAAAGTTTGGATTACGTTTTTAGGTTGTTCACTATACTTTTTTAACTAGTTGGAAACCCATAATTCCACAAAAGGGAAAGGGGCCCTTTACATGTTCAATGCATGGTGTACTGGTTAAATTCCCTTTGTTTTTCAGCTCGACACTAAGGGGGGAATGCCTGTTTCAGATGGATAGCGCGGCATTGGTTCATCATTTTCTGTAGAAGATGACCGATGAGTGAAAAATGCGTCGGGCGAGAGTCACTGCCCCAGGTGTTGCACACCTATTTTTTGGTTTTTTCTTATTGTTGTTTTTTTTATGGGTTTTACGATTTTATTTTTTGTAATGTTTTTGTACGGGGGACACACCCTCGGGTTTTTTCATAATTATCCGTTGCGTTAAGCAGAATGGTTTTAAATGTGAAAAGAAACACCACTCTTTGGGGTTTTTGTTACATCTTGTTTCATTAAATTTAAAAAATATGGGGAAATTGAAAAGGGAATAATGTCCCCCCTTGGTTGGGTTGATTATAATGCCGATCAACGTTCGAGAAAAGAAGATGGTAGCACCTCAATTCTTGTTTTTTTTATTCTCATGTTTCCCCCCCGCCTTGGTTCAAGAGTTGCACCAGTGCTGACTTTTGTGGACTTTTTGTTTTCTCATTTATTTTTCAGTTTTTTTCGATAAAATTTTTTTTTATTTCCCCCGGCCACTGGGACAATAATAAGCCTTTCTTGTATTAAGATAATTGTTATTATTTAATGAAATTCCCAAAATTTGATTACCAAATTTTTTTCGTATTTTGTAAAATTGCATATTTGTAATTGTTTTTTTTTCCCATTCTGGGGTTATTACAAGGGTGGTGCACGATTTAGTAAAAAAAAAGAAAATGAGATCAAGCGGCGTGTGAAGGGTGTTTCCCCATCCCCCCCTCCCCGCAGGACCATCCTCAACCCTTTCAACCCCTACAAAATCCCCCTCCCCTCCCCCCACTAAACCTCCACGGGCAGACTAAGTACTGACCCATGCCTCGATGTCTGGTCAAAACGGTCTCACCCCGGGTCAGACTCATCCAGCCAATTTGGGACAGCGAGTAGATAATCCAAAACCTCTCGGGGACGGTCTGCCACCCAGACAGACTAAATAGTACCACGCCTCGATGTCTGGTCAGACAGTCTCAAAAGGCCCGGAACAGACTGATCTGCCAATTTACACGTACCGGAAAGGGGGGGGGGGGGAAAAAGGGATTGTGGGGGGGGGGGAAACAAGTAACAAAATGACCAATTGACCACCACAGAGAGTAAAGGGGTGTGCGTGACTGTCCCTGATTTGAATAGCCAATGGAAATTTGGGGAGATAACTTCGGGTACGAGGGGTAAAAATACTGACCCAAGGTACTCCCCGGGCCGTAGGTAGGGGAAAAAAGTAACGTGGAGTGAGAGAGAAAGAACGAACAGAGAGAGATGAGGAGGTTCGGGATACTCTGCAGAGAGAAAAAGGCAGAGAGAGAAGGAGTAAAGAAAAAAAACAGAGAGAGAGGGAAAAGGTTTTGGTAAGCTCTGACAGAAGGGGAAACAAGAATGAGGGAGAGAAAGAGAACCCAAATTTAGGATTACAGAGATGTTGCAAGGGAAGGCAGGGAGAGAGTGGAAGAGGAGTTGCTAACTAATGAAGAGGAAAAAGAAAGAAAAGAAAAAAGAAAAGAAAAACCCCAACCCGTCCATTTGATAAGGCAGACGAAGAGAAAAGAGAGAGTGCATGCGTTTAAAGCAGGAAGGAGAAAGGAGAACAATTGTGTTGATAGTCATGTTTCCCCCTAAACCGGGGTCGACCTATACCTGGCAGCGTCACTTCGCAAGCAAAACCCCAGACCAACCCATGCCCAGTCTAACCTACCCGGGACAGCAACCAAGACCAGCCCGCTTTTTGTCGTGTTGTGAAAGTGACATGAAAAGAAAAAAAAAAAAAGAAAAGCAGTGACTCTGAATAGTTAAGATCACCTGGCCAGGTAAAGTAGAAATCTATTTATACCCGGGTTAGTTAATGATGTTTTAGATAAATGATTTTGTGAAGTTCAGGAAAGAGAGAATGTTTTATTTTGTTTGATTCCATATGCATTGATGGTTCGTTCTATGAACATGTGTAGTAAAGTTATAGACTTTACTAGTGGTTTGATGTGACGAATGCATGATATATGAATGAGATCGTAAGCAAGCTGTGAGTGTGTTTGGGCTGTGCGCTAGTCCTTCCTCCACTGACATAACCCGAGGTTGACAAAGACAGCCTGCCTTATAGCTTTGCGAGCTTTCAGGATATCAATAGTTTAGCTGTCATGGCATGTCTCTGTCAGTGGCATAAATGGTTTACATTCTCTTTTCCTCATCAATTCTTTATATCCCCATATGCTTCTCGAACCGCGTTCCTGTCCCCTCCTACCCAGTCTCCCGCAACCTCCACCCCTCCTAATCCCCCCCCCCCCCCCCCCCCCACTGTCTCTCCCGCTCTCTCTCTCTCTCTCTCTCTCTCTGACTGTCATTCGTTGTCTGTCTGTCTGTCTGTCTGTCTGTCTGTCTGTCTCTCTCTCTCTCTCTCTCTCTCTCTCTCTCTCTCTCTCTCTCTGATTCTGTCATTCGTTGTCTGTCTGTCTGTCTGTCTCTCTCTCTCTCTCTCTCTCTCTCTCTCTCTCTCTCTCTCTCTCTCTGTCATTCGTCGTCTGTCTCTCCATGATTCTCCAGTTCTCTCTGCAGCTCTTCATCAATCCTGTCTTCACTTTCCAGTTTTCGGGGAATGGCAGGAGCTGTTTCTTTTTTCAGCTGTAGGTAAAAGTCCCCTGACTGTTGTAAACCGTGCACCAGTGGTCTCCACTCTCCGTAACACTCTTCTACTGTTTTCCGCCTTTCTTCTTTTTATATGGGTCGCCCCCTCCTCTCTGTTTTCCGATCCAGTTATATTTGCGTTTCATTCTCCTACCCTCCCCCCTTATCCGCCCTCTTGTGTGTGTGTGTGTGTGTGTGTGTGTGTGTGTGTGTGGTGGTGTTGTGTTCTTGATATAGAACCTTTTTTGCGAGTCACTCGGAGAGGAAAGAGTGCTTTCTTTCTTCATTCCTATGAAATTATTGTAAATGTGAAAGCAATTTGTTTTTATATATCATTACATTTGGTTTGTTTGTTTGTTTGTTCTCGTTTTTTCTATCTTCTGTACTTGTAAAATAATACACTTTTTTATGATTGTCATTCGCGCATATTCGTTGATGGGTTCTAAAATTTGTATCTAAAGATGAGAAAGAAAATAACTTTTTTCCTCAGTGCGTTGTGATCATGTCGTTGTCAATTACGAAATGATCCCAGTTGCGAAGGAAGCCAGATTCCGGGGTGTGACCATTGCACAAAAACTTAACTTCCGTAGCCACATGTAACATCAACAACCTCCTGCCAAAAACTGCTTTTGACGTCTTACGAGTTGGGGCTCACACAGACTGGAATGCAGACCGCATACCCCCCCCCCCCCTTCCCTCCCTATCCCCTCCCTCCGTCTCTACAGGGGTCTAGTCCGTTCCAGCGGCTGTGTACTGCTCTGCAAGGTTCTTGACCTTTCTCACAGTGCAGATGATTCTGTCCACCTCTACTGACATTCGGCACAAGCACAGACTCCATGACAATCATGTTTCACGACTGCCACCTGGCGTTATTTTTTTATTTTTTTAAGGAGACTGAAACAAACTGCAGCATTACTCAAAACAAGCCAAAATACTCACCAATACACAAACAAAAAAGAGGATAATGCTGAATTTAACATACAAAACGAAACAGTTTTGTTTTTTGTTACAAATATGTCTTCTTCGGATTTTACAAACTGAAACATAAAATGCACAAAACTGTCCTCACTAGATTACAGTCTGGCAGGACAGTCTATACGAGTGCAATCACTTAAGTACGGGGTAGTTGAACAGTTTCAATTCAACATTGTCGTTTTCATGCTGATTGCGGAGTATTACTTCGTGCATTTTTTATGTCTGTTGTTTGTGACACATGAAGAAGGCATAGTTGTCGAAAATTTACTTGCATGTTTCGTATTGAGCATCAAATGTTAATTTTTGTCCGGGGGGGGGGGGGGGGGCGCGCGCGCTTGTGTGTGTGTGTGTGTGTGTGTGTGTGTGTGTGTGTGTGTGTGTGCGTGCGTGTGTGTGTGTTGCCCTTTTTTCGTTTTCAAAGAAATTAACATTCTCTTTCATTTGATCTGAATTAGATGTAAAAGAATGTGTTGTGGACTAGTTTTGTCTTTCTTTTTCTTTTATCTTTTAAATTGAATTTTGGTAACTGACTTTAAGGTATCTAAGTTCTCGGTGGGTGATATATTTTCACTATTGTCTGTCCGTAGGTTGGTTTGCCTGTCCATGAAACTACGTAAAATCTACTGAATAGACCAGTTTTACCGCAACTTGGCGAAGAGACTAAATGTAGCCTATAATGAACCCATTAAATTTAGACTTAGATCAGTATCAAAAGGGCAGATCCAGGATTTTTGTTTTTCACTTTCTTTAACATTTCGAGATTGAGCATTTTTCAACATTTTTACACATTATCTTAAATACTGCATGGATCTCAACGGGTCGAGGGAAACCAAACTTAGTAGAGATGTACTAATGTCCACGAACTGGCAAGGAATGAAACAGAGAACAGTAGACAGTAATTAAAGAGTAAGTAGGGTAATTCTTGCTCTGTTTATGAAATGACCAGACAACCGCAACTCCAAACGAATGCTGCTTACGACACCCAATCGTTTAGCAGAAGGGACAAGAGAGAGCACACGGAACAGACAAGCGGACATTTGGCGCGGGTCCGCGTTAGAACCCGGATATAGTGAGCAAAATAGAATTCATTGATGGGAAGGGGGAAGGGGGATATTCAGCCACTACACATAATTAGACTGAACTAGAAATCAATCACTGCCACCAAAGCGTAGCTGAAACGTTTATTCAGTCTGGTTAAACACAAATATTATGGATAGAACGGTCAAATATGCTTTTTGAAACACTTTTTATCAAAATTTTCTTTTGGATACATTTAGAAACAGAGTTTCTCAGCAGAGAGCAGATCTTCTTTACCATGATGTAGCTCTGGCACTTTTTGTCTGACATGAAATCGGTTTGTATCGTTGAAAAGGGGGTGGACTGCATCGATGGGGTATCGCCAAACACACATGAAAACGACAGCATGACTGACGTAAAGCTCTGTTGATAATGCAGGGTTACAAATCACTATCACCAACTATAATCATCGACCCCATCTTGGTGTTTGCTTCTCGGGTTGTTTATTTCAAATGCCAGCTGAGAGAGAGAGAGAGAGAGACGAGAGAGAGAGAGAGAGAGAGAGTTGCGTTGGCCAGTTGTATAGTATTATGTTCTAAACATCTACCGCATGGCACCAAATTCTCTGTGTGTGGAAATCTGGGCGGTTGTCACTCGAGGAGAGCTCGTCGCCCCATCGTGCTGTCACCCACTTTTGTCCTGTTTGTTATGTGCTGTTTCAGACTTTTGTCCTGTTTGTTATGTGCTGTTTCAGACTTTTGTCCTGTTTGTTATGTGCTGTTTCAGACTTTTGTCCTGTTTGTTATGTGCTGTTTCAGACTTTTGTCCTGTTTATGTGCTGTTTCAGACTTTTGTCCTGTTTGTTATGTGCTGTTTCAGACTTTTGTCCTGTTTGTTATGTGCTGGTTCAGACTTTTGTCCTGTTTGTTATGTGCTGTTTCAGACTTTTGTCCTGTTTGTTATGTGCTGTTTCAGACTTTTGTCCTGTTTGTTATGTGCTGTTTCAGACTTTTGTCCTGTTTGTTATGTGCTGTTTCAGACTTTTGTCCTGTTTGTTATGTGCTGTTTCAGACTTTTGTCCTGTTTGTTGTCTGCTGTTTCAGACTTTTGTCTTGTTTGTTTATGTGCTGTTTCAGACTTTTGTCCTGTTTGTTATGTGCTGTTTCAGACTTTTGTCCTGTTTGTTATGTGCTGTTTCAGACTTTTGTCCTGTTTGTTATGTGCTGTTTCAGACTTTTGTCCTGTTTGTTATCTGCTGTTTCAGACTTTTGTCCTGTTTGTTATGTGCTGTTTCAGACTTTTGTCCTGTTTGTTATGTGCTGTTTCAGACTTTTGTCCTGTTTATGTGCTGTTTCAGACTTTTGTCCTGTTTATGTGCTGTTTCAGACTTTTGTCCTGTTTGTTATGTGCTGTTTCAGACTTTTGTCCTGTTTATGTGCTGTTTCAGACTTTTGTCCTGTTTATGTGCTGTTTCAGACTTTTGTCCTGTTTGTTTGTGCTGTTTCAGACTTTTGTCCTGTTTATGTGCTGTTTCAGACTTTTGTCTGTTTATGTGCTGTTTCAGACTTTTGTCCTGTTTGTTATGTGCTGTTTCAGACTTTTGTCCTGTTTATGTGCTGTTTCAGACTTTTGTCCTGTTTATGTGCTGTTTCAGACTTTTGTCCTGTTTATGTGCTGTTTCAGACTTTTGTCCTGTTTGTTATGTGCTGTTTCAGACTTTTGTCCTGTTTGTTATGTGCTGTTTCAGACTTTTGCGTTTGTTTGTTTGTCTGTTTGGTCTTGATTCATCAAAGTGGATTTTTGTTGTTGTTGTTGTTGTTTTTACAGAATTGTGTCAAGAAAGTGACGACACCTTGTTCCGGCGGAGTTCTCTTTGTGCGTTGAAGTGTAAGCCGTACGCTGCGTGAGACCACCAGCTGAGGCCTGCGGGTGAGAGGGAAGGAAAACAAGCCGGTGGCCTGTGCGGGGACTCAAACCGCCACGGACCTGAATTTCCTTTGCTACGTGGGTGAGTGTGCTATCCACCCCGAATACTTCTTAGCCCCTCGCGCGCGCGCGCGCGTGTGAGTGTGTGTGTGTGTGTATTTTGTGTCTTCATTTATGAGTAATGGGCCCTCCTCATCAGCTTACACGGTCGGCCCGTGCCCCGCGGTTTATAGCCAACTACGGTGGCCCTCTGCGGTCGGCTGGGCTATAACCAGCATGAATTGAATTGAAGTGCCGTTGCCAGTATGACTATGTGACTTTTGTGTCCCCCTCAGTCGAGTATGCAGAGGGAAAGAAAAGATGGAAGAGGGTTTTTTTTTTTTTTTTTTTTTAAGGCAAACCAGACAAGCCATTCCATTCGATCGCTACCATGTCAAGGTTCGACAGCTCATGATGACGATGAACTATCTCAAGAACTGGTTGATGGTTTGCTTTTCGCGTGTGTGTGTGTGTGTGTGTGTGTGTGTGTGTTCGTGCGCGTGCACGTGTGTGTTGTGTGTGTGTGTGTGTGTGTGTAGGGGGCCACCCTCGTGGCGTCTGCCTTTTGTCCTTCGGATTCTTTACTTCGGTCCTCTTCCTCCCACACCCATCCCAGTCTCCCCATTTCCTTCACACATCTCTCCCACCCCACCCTCCCTCTCTCTCTCTCTCTCTCTCTCTCTCTCTCTCTCTTCCCCCCCCACCTTCCTTCCCTTCTTCCTTTTCTTCCTCACCACCTTCACTTCCCCTTCTTCAGTGTCACAGTAGTTCCCACAGAGGCAAGCGGAGTGCTCAGTTCCATCCCGACCTCTTGTCTTTGTGTTAAAAGACTCATTAGACAGCTAGCGGGTGGCCGGTAAAAACTTGATTATTCGACCCCGGGGGAGTGGACAGGAGGGGGCGAGGGGGGGGGGGGGGGGTACAATGTGCGCAGGAGGTGGTGGGGGGGAGGAGGATGTGGAGGTGGAAAGTGTGATGCTGGGTAGCCAATGAATGAGGGTCTGTGGCTCGGCGCGAGACCTTCAACCCCTTTAACAACCTTGGCGTTTGTTGGATCGTTGGTGTGTGGCAGTTTGCTCGGCTGCCGTCGGTCTCAGGAGAGATGCACTAACCGTTTATTTTTATGGATAATTGGG
>CM031597.1:82560671-82585671 GCA_018398815.1 Conus ventricosus
AATGTTTTTCTTTTGATGTATGCAAGTTTGGTTTCGTTTATTCCGTAGGCCGAATTCTTTCTTTTCATGCTACTGTGGCAGATCGGTTGTCGTTTACATTGAGTAGTAATACATGTCTGGTTAAAATGCCCTTTGGTTGGCAGGCTAAGTGCTGTACAAAGTAATAGTAGTAGTAGTAGTAGTATCATTATTATTGTTGTTGTTATCATTATGATTGTTGTTATCTTGGTATTCTTATTGTCATGATCATTAATGTTGTTACAAATCCCGCAGGCCACGCCTTCATGAGTAGCGCAAGCAAGCTGGCCGATTTTCGTTCTGTGTTTCAGGATTTCTACGTTCCGTGGAAAAAGAATTTGCATCGTGTCTGTCCGAGGCGTCCAGCTGTACGTGTGTCTGCAGTAAAGAGTAGGTATGACAGACACTGAGAGGTACTCTCGGATGAAAACGACGGTTGAAAATTAATTTCGGTCGGTTGTGTTTGTGTCTAGTAGATCAGTTTAACACAGCAACCGTTCAATTGATTTTGGTTCCAGGTCTTGCTTTTGACAGGGTGATGTGTGCATGCGTGGGTGCGTGCTTTTGTGGTGTGTGTGTGTGTGTGTGTGTGTGTGTGTGTGTGTGTGTGTGCGTGTGTGTGTGTGTGTGTGTGTGTGTGTGTGTGTGTGTGTGTTAGAGACACAGAGAGAGAGAGAGTTTGTCTGTCTGTCTGCCTGTCTGAGTGCGTGCAGGTGCCCGCGCACGTATGTGGGGGGAAGGAAGGGGAGTGTAAGTGTTTAAAGTATCACCGTGACGTGTCTGATGCCATTAAGAATTTATACTGCAAATAGTTTATTTTTTCAACTTTCTTGCCGCTATGATGTGGCCTCTGTGGTCAACTAGAACATGACTTGACCAGAATCCACACATAATTATGGTAACAGGATGGAGTCAACACTCCCGGACCGCCAAGATCCAAACAGGAATGGGACGGTGCGCAGTGGACTTCCTGCATTGTTTACAAGGCTTCAAACCTTGCAGTTCAACACGAGGACACCATGCAGATCGGTTGTTGTAAGTATTGATAGACGTAGGCCAGACTCTAGGGGGAAGGGGGTGCATCAGCTGAACAATAAATCTAATGAAAAGGCAGTCAGGACCAAACAGAGAATTTAGCTTTTAAGATAGAAGCTATCGAGCACAGTGTTGTGAAGCTGTCACTGAAATCAGTTGCGTCATCTTCACTAAATGTGTTAGAGAATCATATTGAAATTTTCCTCGATAATCTGCTACCGTTTCTGTGGTCTGTCCGTCTGAAGTGCGTGGCTGTTATTTCATTGGCAAAGGAAACAATCCAATCCATGCCTTGTTTACTTTCGAACTGCACGTCGTCGTTAGAAAATAACCTTTTCGTTTTCTTCTTTTGTGCACGCTCGCACAGAGAGAGAGACAGACAGACAGACAGAGAAAAGAGTTATGTCACCATGATCACTTTACATACAGTTCAGAAAAGGTTGTTGTCTGACACGAAAGTGGCAGCACCGGAATGACGTTTACTGAGCGAAGAAGGATCACATTTCGCCTTGTGGTGGCGGTATTCTCTGCCTATTTCTCCGTCAAGTAACCATGGATATCGTGTGACGGAGTCCAATGCTGCACGTAGGAGTACAAGCCTAAAGGTCATCGTCAGTATGCCACAACCTTCAAATATGATCAGAAAGAAATAAGCCTCCCGTGCGGTCGGAAAAAGGTAAACTTCCAGTGAGGTTTGAAAGTGGTGGAAATCCAGTGTGGTGACAAAGATGTTTACATTTCAAATGCGACTACAAAAACTGTTTAAATATGGTCACAAGCGTAATGCAAATGTGGTCACAGAGACAATACATGTGTGGTCACAAAAAAGTAAAGTTCTAGCTATTGTCATAACTGAGACCAGAAACATTTAGAATTCAATGTGGTCACAGAGACAATACATGTGTGGTCACAAAGAAGTAAAGTTCTAGCTATTGTCATAACTGAGACCAGAAACATTTAGAATTCAATGTGGTCACAGAGACAAAACATGTGTGGTCACAAAAAAGTAAAGTTCTAGCTATTGTCATAAACTGAGACCAGAAAACATTTAGAATTCAATGTGGTCACAAGAGTGTTCGGTTCGAATATCATCGCAGTGGTATACAATTCAACATGGTCAAAAAGTTGTATAATTCATGTAAGGAGCACAAAAATGCACTGTTCAAATGCGGTCACAAAGATGTTCGGTTCAATTGTGTTCACAAAACTATTGAATTCAACAGTGTTTAGAAAGGTTAGTTCAGATGTGATCACTAAGATTTACAATTCAGGTACAGTCCTAAAGGGGTGCTATTCAAATGTGGTCATAAAGGCGCACAATGAAAGTGTGGTCTCAAAGAGGGACTATTCAAGTGTTATCGAAAAGGGGCGCAACTTAAACTTGGTCATAAATGTGCAGAGTTCAGTTATGGTCACAAAGGGGACAATTCAAATGTGATCATAAAGAGGACCAGTTCGAATGCAATCACAAAGATATACTGGTTAACTGTGGTAACAAAGAGACTCAGTTTAATTGTGGTCATAATGGGGTACAGTGTTAATGCCACAAAAGAGTACAGCTCAAATTATAGTAGGTAGAAGGCAATTAAGACGTGAACACAAGGACCAGGAACTCCTGTTTGGTCTCACAGTGAGTGTGCAGTTACAAGCTTCAAACAACGGTATTCAACTCCCTCGAGGTCAGACAGGCGTAAATCTCGCATGGCCCATCCAGCCTCGGCCAGCATCGCTGAACCATGGAGCCAGGACAAGGACACACGATTGACGACGCAGAGTTCAGCTCAAACCAAACCAGGATGGTAATGCCGTGTTCACATCAGATTTTGTAGTAGTAGCAGTAGTAGTAGCAGCAGCAGCAGCAGCAGTAAGTAGTAGTAATAGAGAAAAAGTAGCTGTAACAGTAGCAGTAACCATTAAAGAAAAACAATACAGTAATTGCTTTTTAATCAAAACGTGTCATTACGGTAGCTGGGCTATAAGCAACCTTACCTTACCTTACCTTACCTTGCCGTACAATGAACGGTTATTTTTCAACATGCATTCACAGGATCATCATCCGCCCTCCAAAGCCTGTGCGGGATCGGTTGTGCTATTTATTATAAACTGAAACAGTTGCTGCGTGAAAGTTCGGTAGCCATTGGCTGTGTCACGGCGAAACTGGCGGTGGTCATGTGCGGCATGGAAGTTTAAACTGCGCGGTTGCAGTTAATTAGAGAAACTTTCTCTCTCTCTCTCTCTCTCTCTCTCTCTCTTCTCTCTCACACACACACACATACGCACACACACACACACACACACACACAAACATACGCGCTCGCGTGTGCACACACTCTCTCTCTCTCTCTCTCTCTCTCTCTCTCTCTCTCTTCTTAAGTACACACACACACACACACACACACACACACACACACACTGAGTTTTGACAGCTAAAAAATTTCAGATGCACGTTTATTATTACTTCTTTGTACCCGTTATGTTCTGGATGTCGGCAAAGTTTAAATTTGTGCCCATCCATTTCTTCTTTTTTTATATCCAAGAAACGAAACAAGTGAAGGATAACTTATTTACGTCACCTTACTCAAAATCACCATCAGATGTTCAGTAGATCAAGCAACCCCATCAGTGAAAGCTGACAAGAAAACAGCTTCAGTGTTAAGATACAGTCAGCTGAGCGATGATGATTAAACTTGAAACAGGTCACATTGAGTTCATGCCAGTATTGCGAAACACGCCAAAATGACCATCTCTCTCTCTCTCTCTCTCTCTCTCTCTCTCTCAAGCACACTTCGATTCATGTTTTTATAATCCAGCCTTCTCTCTCTCTCTCTCTCTCTCTCTCTCACACACACACACACACACACACACATTAGAATTTAATGAAAGCGGGGAAAACCGTTACTACGCAGTTACCCCCGAAAGTCCAAAGTCAGAAAATGACCCGCCAAAACTTAAGATCTAAACAGAAAGAAAGTGGGTGGGGTGGGGGAGGGCAGGGGGAGCCGTAACCGACTCTCGTGCTATTCAGTGTGCATGTCCACTAATGGTGCTTGGGAGATTTTCAAATCCTGATGTGGTCTCTCTCTCTCTCTCTCTCTCTCTCTCTTTTTTTCTTTTTAAATTAAACAGCTCAGAGTCTCTAACGGAAAAGCGGCCCAACTGGTCCCTACCAGTCAAGAGAAAGTTCACAGCTTCCGGTGACTTGTGTATCCCGCCATCTTTTGTGAAAAAAACAGGTAAGTAAATGATGAAAGAGACAGAGACGAAAATGGATGTATTAGCAACTTTCACTCGGGTTCAGCGCTCTACACAGTTTATATTTCACAAAGACTAGTGGTCAAAAAGAAACATTCTTATTTTAATATATACTGCTTTTTTCCCCCACTGCTCCGTAAATAGTAACGCCATCTGATTGGTAGGGACTCTGCTCAAATTCTGACCACATTTGGATTGCCCCATTGACATTCTCCATTTGGTCTTGAAATGAATCCTAACGCCCGCACAACAAAAGAAAAAGAAAGGAAAAGAAAAAGAAGAAAAAAAAGGGGGAAAAAGGCAAAAAAAGAAAGAAAAGAAAGAAAGAAAAAGTGTGGGTGGAGGCAAAGAAATGGTCTATACCTTCAGGAATGATTTGCTACATGTATTGCAAGGTACTCTACACCTGAAGGTTGATCGACTCTCACTCCAGAGACAAGCGACCGTGTAACAAGAAACGCACAAAACGCACCATTAAGCAACAAACGCACGCGACGGCCAAGGGAAAACTCACGTGGACAAAAAGCCCGAAAACCCCCTCATAGTACAGAGAATGGCGACGCCTGACAGCGCGGAAGGGGATGGGGGGGGGGGGGGGGGGGGGGGGGGTTCTCTGCTGAACTTTGGTGCTTTTACACCCGAAAAGCCTTCGTGTATCATTCTTTTCGTTGTCTGAAGTCGCCGTCAGCTTGCATAGAAATGGTCGTGGAAAGCTGCCCGTGAGATTATATGGGGCTGTATTCGGGGTGAGGCAGTCTGTGGAGAATCGTCCCTGTTCGGGTGTGAAAGTATGTGACGATTTAGAGTTATTCACACCTTTCTCATCCCTGACACAAATGTGTCCCCACTTCCAGTCCCTGTCTTTCTTTCTTCCCACCTTCTCATATTATCTTCCCGCCCTTACCCCATCCGTTTCCCGCTCGCCTAGCCATACACACACGCGCACATACGTCCACGTGCGTGAATATACACATGCATGTGCATGCGCCAAAAAAGAAATGAGGTAGTGGCGGTTTGAGACAGAGGGAACGAGAGGTAGAGTAATGATTACAAGAACTATGTAAGACGAGAGGTTGATGCACAAAGTGCTCGTCTAACCTCTACTTTATCTACCTACCTATTTCCAGACAAACAAGAGACAAACACGATTTCCAGACAGACAAACAAGAGACATGCACAATGTACAGACAAACAAGAGACATGAACAGTTTTCACACAAATACAAGACAATTTCCAAACAAACAAAAGGCAGGCGCAAAGACAGACAAACAAGACATACATAATCTCCAGACAGACAAACAAGAGACATATTTTCCAGACAGAACACATCAGAGACATTCATCATGTTCAGACGCACAAAAGAGATACTTTTTTTTCCAGATCTGCAGTCTTTCATTCCAGAGGGACGGACAGGTAAGAAAGTGACAAGAGACAGACAACCATTCTTTCTAGAGATAGACAATCATTTCTTTTCCAAAGACAGGCAAGAGATGGGCAACCACTTTTCCCAAAGAAAAAGAAGAGATGAATTACCGTTCTTTCCAAAGATGGACAAGAGCTGGACAACCATTCTTTCCAAATCGCCAAGAGACTAGCCGTACAGCTGTTCCTCACAGACAGAATAGAGAAAAGTGTCGGGCATCCATTTTTTTCCAGAGAGACAGTCATCCATGACGGTGACAGCCATTTTTCTGAACACACAGAAAGCAATTAACTGACCATTCTTTCTATACGAGCAAAAGACACATGCCAGCCTCTTTCCCAAGGAAGCAAGAGACAGATATAGAGCTATGTTCCTCCCTGGGCAGGCGATTTTAGACCGCTAAGCAGCTCTTTCCGTACAAACGAAAGACAGATACCCGTCTATTTTTCTCCAGACGGGCAAGAAACAGCTGAACGGCCCGTCCTTCCGAACAGACGAGAGAGATAACGGCCATTCTGTCCGGACAGGTAAAAGACAGATAACTGTACACTCTTTCGAAACAAGCAAGAGTCAAACGGTCATTCTTTCTGGGGAGAAAAGTATGAGTCACTATCTCAAGAAAGGCCAGACAGAGATAAACAGCCATTCTGTTCCCGGCGACAGGCATGAATGGCCGTTCTTTCCTTGCAGGGAAGAGAGAGTTAACCAGCTGGTGCTTCCGGACGGGCGAAAAATATCATTGGCCGTGCTTTCCTTATGGGCAAGAGATGGATATACTCGGCCATTCTTTTCGGACGGTCAACAGATATAAATAGCCATTCTTTTTGAACAGGCAAGAGACAGATAACATACCATTCTCTCCAGACAGGCGACAGACATAAGTGGCCGTCGTTTCTTTACGGGCAGAAGGACAGACAATCTGCCATTCTTTCCGACAGACGGCAGGCATAAGTGGCCTTTTTTTCTTTACAGGCAAGAAACAGATAACCGGTCATCCAAACGGTCCAACAAGAAAGGGGCAGCTGTTGTTTTTCCAAACTGAAGAGAGAGACAAGTGCGTTCTTTTTGTCATGGAGAGACTGCGCAGTCATACTTTTCAAACAACGAATCATTCGTTGCTGACAAAAGGACATTTTTGTGAAAACAGCCGGCCGTACTATGTAGACAGAGGGGCATTCGATGCAGACAGACAGGCATTGTTTGCAAACAGGCAGCCAGTCTCTGTAGAAAGACGGACATCCTTTGCACGTAGATCACCTTTATTTGAACAAGCTTCAACTGACTTAGCCTCGGGCACCACACTTGATGCTTCGAGGTCTGGGTGAATAATTCATTTCCTATACAGTATTTAGAGACTCGACCTCAGGAAACCTCCCAGCCTTCGATGATTAGTTTCACCTGCCAATAAACACCCGACAACTTAGACCACCTTCACGTTGCCGGAGGTCTGCACCAGCTGGGATTCCCAATGCTAATTTGCCGATTATCCTTCTCTCTATCACGCTGTAAACCGTTGTCGTTTAAAGCCATCTAAGAGCGGTTTCGCTCCCTTGACACTATCTTTTCAGACAGAAAGCCATTGTTTGCAGACAAAAGGCCATTCTTTACAGACAGAAAGCCATTCTTTGCGTACGAAAAGCTATATTCTTTACCTTCAAATATTCTATGCCAGAAGACAGAAAACCACTGTCTACAGACAGTGACCAGTTCTTTGCCGACAGAAAGCCATTCTTTGCAGACAGCCAGATATCACTGGCCAAGATCGGCAGACATTCTTTGCAGACAAACGCTCTTTGCAGACAGTCAGCCATCTTTGGTATCGAAATGCAGACAATCTTTGTAGACAAACACTCTTTGCAGACAGTTATCCATCTTTGGTATCGAAAAGCAGGCACTCTTTGCAGACAAACATTCTTTGCAGACAGTTAGCCATCTTTGGTACCGAAAAACAGGCACTCTTTGCAGACAAGCATTCTTTGCAGACAGTTAGCCATCTTTCGTTCCGAAAAACAGGCACTCTTTGCAGACAAACATTCTTTGCAGACAGTTAGCCATCTTTGGTATCGAAAAGCAGGCACTCTTTGCAGACAAACACTCTTTGCACAGTTAGCCATCTTTGGTATCGAAAAGCAGGCACTCTTTGCAGACAAACACTCTTTGCAGAAAGCCAGCCATCACTGGTGCAGAAAGGCAGAGTTTCTTTTTTCTTTTTTTTCTTTTTCTTTTTTAACAGACAGCCTTTATTGGTACAGAAAGGCAGACTTTCTTCTTTTTTTTTCTTTTAACAGACAGCCTTTATTGGTACAGAAAGGCAGACATTCCTTGCAGACAGACACAAAGAGGCTATCAGACAGTGTTTGTTTTCAGACCGCCAGCCATTATTTTCAGGCAGGGAGTCAGACCGACAAACAGAAAATTATTCTTCACGGCACAATGGTCACCTGCAGCGAACAACACCTCCTCGTTCCACAACCAGCTCGGGGCACGCGTTTCGGCGCGCGCCGACCGTCGTCGCACTCGGGCTGCCACGTGACCTGCCAGAGAAACCCCTAAGGGACGATGCAGGACTGTCTCCCATTGGATGGCACAAGCCATTGAGACCCCCTGTAGCAGACCCCCAGACCAAAATGGACCAGAAAAACTCGTTATCCCGAGTTCCGCGCACAGGTTTGACAGCTTGATGCCAACACAAGAATTACGGATGTCGCTTAAAAAAAGTGTCAAATGAAAACAGGAGTTATGAAACAAGTAATAAAGACAGAGAAAAACTCTCCAACCTGTTGCCGACTTCAAGGGCCATTTACACGAAACGGCCGGCCAAACAAGACTGACAATTACCGACCTTATTTATCACGCTGTTTAGGGCTTCACGGCTCATAACAACAACACTCGTGTCAACCTAAGCTTAATTTAAGCCACGCGTGCTCGTGCACACCGGGTGTCTGCGCGTCAGTCTGTGTGTGTGTGTGTGTGTGTGTGTGTGTATGTATACATCTGACCTTTAGAGCCAAAGAGACCTAAAAACAAGGTGATACCAGATTGACAGTAAACCTCCATTCCTAATCGCATATTAATTCCAGCTGATATTGCAGACACTGGTAACCGGAGAGAGGGGTGAGTGGGCCAGTCTGACTCTGCACCATGCCACCAGAACGACAACGCTGTAATAGAAAAAAAAAAGCGAAAGAAAGTGTGAGGTTTTTATTCTGGGCTGAAGGGAGGTTCAACATCCGCTGTCTGGCGGCGAGCTGGATGCTCTATCACAGAGCTAGAACAGCACTCAAGAACACAGACTGTGTGACATGCATCCTCATTACATTGTCTTTGTAACGACTGCCAGATATCTGTTTTACAAAATGGGTCTTATTTAGAGATAAATATTCAGTTCAGACAAAGATAAACCCATTTTCCAGAAAAGAAAAAAAAAAACTTAATAAGCGTCTTCAATGAGACAGAATGTCTGCACGATGAGTGCACACACTATGACGCCCAGAACATTGCCGGATAACAGAATGAATGATTTCACTAAAAGTCGATGAATAAGTGGTGACTAAACCAAAAATATTTCTGGAAAAAGTGTCTTTTCTATGGCACTTTGGAGAACATCATACTCTTCTGTTGTTCCATAAATGATACGGAGGTAAGAGGGGTGGAAGGGAGCAGGAGAGGGGTGGAAGGGAGCAGGAGAGGGGTGGAAGGGAGCAGGAGAGGGGTGGAAGGGAGCAGGAGAGGTGGTTTGGGGGACGAAGGAGGGGGGGGGGGGGGAGGAGGAGGAAAGGAGGGACGGGGGAAGAATCAAACGATTTGTGTCTGTCTGTGTGTGTGCGTGCGTGCGTGCGTGCGTGTGCGTGTGTGTGTGTGTGTGTGTGTGTGAAAATGACGCTGCCCAGTTTAAATCATTCAGGACACAAATACACACACATGCGCGCGCACGTGTACACGCAGGCACGCATACGCACACACATATGCGCTCTCTCTCTCTCTCTCTCTCTCTCTCTCTCTCTCTCTCTCTCGACGAAGAAATACCCACACCCTTCCCACCCCAAAACCTCTCTACCCGAAGCCATGCCAAACGACCCAGCAAAAATAAATCTGCTGAAAACGACCCACAGTTGAAAAGCTGCCATGGCACCCGCTTCTGGCCGACAATGGAAAGATTCGAACCCCCCCCCTGAAGAGAAAGTGACCGACGCGATGGTCGGTAGGACGGAAAACCGTCAGCACTTCGCGTACCCCGACCATCGACCCACTCACTGCCTGTGCCATCGCTTGTCTTTACCGACCATCGACCCACTCACTGCCTGTGCCATCGCTTGTCTTTTTTTTTGTGCCACTCTCCATGCCCCCGCAGAGCGACGGCCATTTTCGCGCGTCGAAACCAAACATTTTCCGCCGGATATGAGCTCCTTGTCTGCCCCTGGTAAGTCAGTCTGCTCCCCGCTAGGGGGACGCCACTTCCGCGGGCCGGAAGCAGTGGGATTGTGGGGAGAAGATGAGCCCATTTTTAATGGCGCGCTGATGCTAGTAAAGATGTCGCGCGACTCACGTGCCACTGAAAGCGGCGCACGCGCTCGCGCGCGTTCTCCACGCGTGAGGGAAGAATACAAAGCGGGCTTTAAAGCAGAACTGGGTTTTAATGGGGGGGGGGGGGGGGGGGGGGGGGGAGGGCGTCGATGGCGGCTGTTTGTACCGTGGCATCGCCGCGGCTTTGTGTTGAGGACTTGCTTCATTGTTTTGGGAACATCAGTGAAAACGACAGGGAGTGGGAAAGAAAATGTTTGTTGTTTTTTTTCTCGATCGATTGCCCCCCTCTCCCACCACACCCACGTCCCTCCCCTCTCCCGCCTCATTTGGAATGAATAGATCCGCTTTTATCACAGGGGCTGCAAACACTGTTGAACGTGTTTAAAAATAGGAATGTGAAAAGCACGAGAGAGAGAGAGAGAGAGAGAGAGAGAGAGAGAAACTCTTATCAGCGGGATGGAAAGTTATATTCCTAATGTGGCGAAGACAAAAATAAACTAATTACTTGCAGTAAAACTCCACAAGCTGTTGTAGCCTACATACACATAGCGTATTGACTTGCTCTCTCTCTCTCTCTCTCTCTCTCTCTCTCTCTCTCTCTCTCTCTCTCTCTCTCTCTCTCTCTGTATGTGTGTGTGCGTGCGTGCGTGCGTGCATACATGCGCACGCGCGTGCGTGCGCGCTTGTGTGTGTGTGCAGCGGGAAAGAGGCAGAGGGATGAAGGAGAGGGGAGTGCAAAAACAGGCCTTTCATACATTACTCCTGAATGTACTTGAATGTAGCCCTGAACAAAAAAGAAAATATGTTAAGGTATTTATCATAATTTTTGTTTACGAAAACTACAATAAGCGTACAACGAAGTGTACGTGAACCCCTTTTTAGCACAGTACAACTCCAACAAGAACATGTTGACAAACTGTCCTCTCAGACTCGCACACAACAAGGAACTGAAACACAAGCAACAAGCAAGTTTAGTACTCTCCAAATAATTATCAGGAACAGCTAATGACTCATTTCTTTACTCTTGAAATAAGAGGCTGACTGACAAGTCGTTTGGCCAAAGAATAGTTTACTAGATAGATAGTTTGTTTACTTGCTGATTAGCCAACGTCATCGCTAAAATTAGTTTAAAAAAATTTCTGCTTAAGCGATCGATGTCATAGTGTCTTCAAAAGGGAAGAAAAAACAATAACAGGAAATGGAAAAAAATGAAAAGGGGAAACTAAAAGAGGGGAAAGAAAAAGAAAAAAAAAGGAAAAAGGTTAATTAAATTGAACTACCATACTTCAACACAATACTTATGGAAAAGATGGTTTCTACCCTAAACTACTTTACGTTATTGTATAAGTTTCTCTCATGTTTGTGAAGTGTTCACATATTCTTGTTGATGACGTGATTGCTGTTTCCACTCCCTTCCTCCCAATTTTCATGTTATTCATTTATTTTTCTGCTACTGTTTTTTTTCGGCTTTTTTTGTTGTTGTTTTTTGTTTGTTTGTTTGTTTGTTTTTCTTTTTCTTTTTCAGTGTTTCCTTTATAAAAAAAAACCAAGCACGAAGTGAAATGCTTAGTATATTGTGAATGTATTTAACCGCCATTATATTGTAAATGTCTATTTGAGCACGGTATAAGCCTAGGGCTTGTTGTTGCTCATTCGTCCTGTCAATTATGAAGGTGTTCTGTTCATTTGTTTCTGAAATAAAAGTTATTTAAACCAAAGACTCGGAAATTCGAACAGCTGACAATGTCGTTTATATGTCATGCCTGTGCAATTCATTATTCCCCTAAATGCTAATACCCACATCACCACTTGCAACAGTCCACTACAGTGATAGAACGCGGAACGAAGGATGAGATGGTGTTGTTACCCAACCTACGAAAATCTGTTGTTGATTTTCTTTTCTTCTATTATTGTGACATTACACAGCAATAAGGTATAACAACATCCAAAACTATTGAGATGATTGTTGACTAATCATAAGATATCAAAATGCAAGAGGATAAATCATATTAGATAAACAACTGGGCTATGGTAACGTATTTTGTGCAAAGTTGTATAGATGTAAGCCCTTTTCGTTTATTTTGAAGACATGTATTGTTAGGTGTACTATAGCATGTTGGCAATCAGTTTATTTTTGGATATTCAAAAAGACGATGTTTTAATGGGAGTATTTCCTGCTCAGGTACTGTTCACGTGATTAAAAATGTTTTGTTTTTCATACATTGAACCTCTGCTTGCAGATATTTCCGCCATGTGGATTGCCAATAACAACTAAGATATCACTGTAATTTTCTCGTGCTGGACACGGGACGCTGAGGAGACTACTATTGCAGACCCTGCGAATCTCAATTGTCAGTAAGTAACCAGGCGCGCATGAAGCACTAATGGAAGGGGTAAAGGGTTCCTAACTGAGACTGGGTGGGTTACAGTGGTCGCCTAAGAGCTCTGTTGGGGTCCAGGGACAAAGCTCCTGTCAATGGATATGGGAGACGAAGCATCCCGGTTGCTGAAGAGATAATATGAATATATATCGGGTGCATTGGAGACAGTCATGTAGGTATGTATTCAATAATCATGTGTGAACACGTTTTTTTTTTTTGTTATTGTGGAGGGTTGGGGGTGGGGGGGGGGGGCAGGGATGGGGTACTGGAACCTGGAGGTGACCTCTACCCCCCCCCCCCCCCCCTCCTCTCCGAATCTCCCGCTGGTAACTTGCCTCGAACAAGTCCTTCTGTCCTTCTGTCCTTTTTTTTGTACACATTTCAGTTTCATTGAGTAGACTGTGTGTGTGTGTGTGTGTGTGTGTGTGTGTGTGTGTGTGTGTGTGTGTGTGTGTTTGGCTTGACGAGAGGGAGGAGGCGGTTGATGCTGCTGTTGTTGTTGTTGTTTTGTTGTTTTTTTGACGATGAATAACTGATCGACCTGAGAATTTTTACAAGACCGAAGATTTGTTGTTGTTTTTACTGTAACGTCAGACTGACATCCCCCGCCCCCTCCCTTTTTTCACGGAGTTGGCAATTACACGTCAAGAGTTCGAACCTCCGCGGGCACCCGACATGAAACTTGCCTTCTTTTTTTTTTACTACGTATCTCCACGTGTCGTCATCCTGGTTCTGTCAGTCTAGTGCAAGATAGGTCCCTATCCCTGTTAGTGGCCTCACTGTAGTGTAACATAGGTCCCCAATCCCTGTTGGTGACGTCAGTGTAGTGTAAGATAGGTCTCCTGTCCCTGCTTGTGACGTCAGAGTAGTGTAAGATAGGTCTTCTATCCCTGCTGGTGACGTCAGTGTTGTGTAAGATAGGTCCCCTATCACTCTGGTGACGTCAGTGTTGTGTAAAACAGGTCTTCTATCCCTGCTGGTGACGTCAGTGTAGTGTAAGATAGGTCTTCTATCCCTGCTGGTGACATCAGTGTAGTGTAAGATAGGTCTTCTATCCCTGCTGGTGACATCAGTGTAGTGTAGGATAGGTCCCCTATCCCTTCTGGTGACGTCAGTGTAGTGTAGGATAGGTCCCCTATCCCTGCTGGTGACGTCAGTGTAGTGTGAAATAGGTTTTCTATCCTTCCTGGTGACGTCAGTGCAGTATAAAGATAAGTCTTCTACCCCTGCTGGTGACGTCAGTGTAGTGTAAGATAGTTCCCCTATCCCTGTTGGTGACGTCAGTTTAGTGTAAGATAGGTTTCACATCCTTCCTGCTGACATCATTGTAGTGTAAGATAGGACCTTAGTCTCCTGAGATGGTTATCGCTGTTATCTATATTACCGTCGACGAGTGCGGACACGGACCCTGGATATTAACTAGCTGAAGCTAATTTGGGAGGTACAGGTTTCCTAATGCAGCCCCAGCCTGACAGGCTCTTCGGTGCGGAACATGGTCACGACAAACAAGAAGGGAGGGACGTTGAAGTCAGCCTCACTCAGAAGGCTCCAGCCCTCGGTTCATCGTCCCACCAGCCGCTCGTTCGTTCCATTTACCGGCCTTTTCTTCACTGTGGCGTGGCTCACGACACGACCACACGGGCCGGGGCTCAACGACCCGTGACCACTCCACGCACACAACCAGGGAGCCCGACACACTTCATTAACTCAGGTTGTTGTTGTTGTTGTTGTTGTCGAGGACAAGGTTCGGACTGATAACGAACGAATCAACCACCCAGGCTCGAATCGTCGTCTCCGGCGAAGTGCACTGGGCACGGAGTGACCCTTCCCAATCGACTCGCTCGCCCGCATCGTCCACGGGTTACGAAACACTGGCGTTCCGCCTCAACCTGCGTAGCAAAAGAAAATGGAAAAAGCCCATTTGAAACCGCTGCACTGTAACGGATTCCCTGCCCCGCTCTGTCTCTCTTAATAGTTCTCCCTTTCGCTAGTGTCATGGGGGGGGGGGGGGGGGGGTTGGGACACGGGGACACTGACAGATCTGTCCCAGCCTGGCCTTAACCTTCTCGCCGGACAATCGGGGAGTTTGGGGTCCTAATGGTGTTGGAGTGTGCGACTCCCGTTGATTCTCCGAATAGAATCGACACGCACTTTTCAAAACGGGGTGGGGGGAACGAGCATCAGATAACGCGGTCGTGGCGAAATGAGACAACCGTTGGCATCTTGTGAATGATGCCCCAATGAAAGAGTTGACCCAACTCCGCGCTTGTGGTCTATTAGTGCCATCGCCTGGGCCAGAGAGGTGTCCCTACGACGTAAACAGTAACGCACAACTGTTGAGTGACATGTCGACTTCATCACAGAATTGTTACTGTTGATGTCCCGTTACGGGACAGAACGTTGAACGGTCAGTCGTCACGTTTTGAGGGAGGGGGGGAGGGGACTGTTTATCATATTCTTCCAAATAATGAAATGTCATTATGCTTGTAGACACTATTTAAGACCCCAGATAAAGTTTTGATGCTGTGTGTCATATTCACACTTTGCAGTATAATTTCTCAGTAGGAAAATCGGACTTCTGTTCAGGGCAGAGTACGTTACCATAGAACGATGCAGGGGCCGGATCGGTTGCATAGGAGGAGGGGGGAGGGGCGTCCAGAGGGGGACTTTGGGGTTCTCCCTCACGCCACAGTGTTGTAAGAATGGGAAGTGGGATGAGAATCCCCTCGCCCAGAATGTCACTATTTTGTAAAACAAAACAAAAAATAGGAGGGGGAGGGACGGGGAAGGGGGGGGGGGGACTCCTTTCCCAAAATGTTTACAAGCGAGGGGCGAGGGGGGATATCATCTGCACAGATGTTCGTAAAAGCGGAGAGCGGTGGGAGGGCAGGAGGGGGGTGGGGAGGAAGATCTGGTCTTCAAAAAAAAATTATTAAAAAAGAAAGAGGGGAGTGGGGAAGGTCGTTTTCAATTTCGACCAGTATGGGTAAACAATACGGCGGATTTTCACACCAGCTGCGAAAACGGGGACTTATTTAGAAGCCTGAAAGGATTTCCATACACCCTAGGGAAAGGGGATAGGAGATTCTAAACGGGTTTCGGGGTCCTTTACATGGCAAAATCGCAATTTCGCTCGTCCCACTCTCATTCGGCCCTAGATGCCACCAACCTTTTTTTCAGTGTGTGTGTGTGTGTGTGTGTGTGTGTGTGTGAAATCTGTCAGTAGTTTTACTGTTTATGTATTTCTGCTGTGAGCAATCTGTTGGTTAATGACTTAATTATTGAAGTAGAATGCGTGAAGCAGTAAGTAGGTGAAGAGGGGCAGCGAAAGGCACGACGGTGGGTGGGTGGGGGTACTACAGGTAGGACGAACGAACGAACATAACGCAGATCTCTCTGACAAACAGGTGGAAAGCAAGGACAGTTTCAGTGCCCCTGTGTGTTGAACAGTTACAGCTCGTTACAAAATCTGTTCGTTTAGCTGTGACAAAATGCACATGGCAAGAAACAGCCAGGTTTGCACGTTCTCTTTGACTCGGTCGGGGATAGAGCCCACGTATTTTTCTCTCTCTCTCTCTCTCTCTCTCTCTCTCTCTCACACACACACACACACACACACACACACACACACACACACACACACACACACACAGCCCACGTATTCTCTCAGTCTCTCTCTCTCTCTCTCTCTCTCTCTCTCTCTCTCACACACACACACACACACACACACACACACACACACACACACACACACACACACACACACACACACACACACAGTCGAAAGGTGGCTAATGAGTCGACCAGCTGCTGCAGCCGGTATGAACGGCGTGAAACAAATGCATCATTTCCACCGCAGGCTATTTCCACTACATACTGGGACCTCTGAAGGCCGGGGCTGTATCAGGAGCTAGCATCTACCCCACAGTCAGAGATACGTCAGCCCGACTCATGAATCATTCCCCTCCCCCCCCCCTCCACTCTCCGCCCCTCTCACCTACTACCCCCTGCCTTCCCCTCCCTCTCTATCAACCTTCACCCTACCCCTCCCTCACTCAATAAGCTCAGCCTACAATCACATAAAACACTGCATTCGTGTCATAATGTTATATGATAAACGTGTCTATGTTTGTGTGTTGTAGTATTTATGATGACTGTAAATTGTGAAAGTGCATTAAAATGTTGTTTTTAAATGAATAAACAAGTTCGCTGCACTCGTGCGCGTACTCACGTACACACACACACACACACACACACACACACACACACACACACACACACACACACACACACACACACACACACACTCACACGCTCTGATGTACCACCTGTATTGACGGTCAGACGTACTTCCGCTGGGAATGTGTGTCGTGAATTTTTCCCGTCTGCGTGTATCTTTCTTCTTTTGACTACAATTTTGGAAGGCCGTCTGCGAATTTCAGCGGACCAGGGTATGGGAGCATACTAGCGTCAACAGGCAGTAGACAGTTTTCCTCAGGAAAAACGGCTCTGATCCTGGAGGGAGATGGCGAGAAGAGGGAATAACAGTTATTATCCCAGACTGACAACTTTTTCTTCATTAGGATCACAGCTTGTTTTCTTCAGAAGTATAACTCTTGTCCTCCCGTGGATCACATGTCCTTGTTTCCTTGAGGAAAATGGGTATCATCGCAAAGAAAACGTCGTTAACAGGGAAAACAGCAATGATCGATGTGTACCATGTCTGGCGCCAGTGGGGCCGGCAAAATAAGAAAAACAGATGTGATCCTGGGGATCATAATTGCTTTCTTATTTTCGTTGTTTTCTTTAGAGATGTTGTGGTTGTTGTTGTTGTTGCTGTCGTACCCTGGCTAAAGGCTCCAGGGATCATCCGAATAGCCGAAGTATTTGAACACTATGGTGCAAATGTATCAGCTAGGGATGAAAACATTATGTATGTGACCGTTTTTGATTACCCCGCCACGTGGGCAGCCACACTCCGACTTTGAGGTATTTTGGAGACTGATAATGTTATGATTGGAGCTTGTCACGACTGAAGACAATCCCCGCATAACTATGCAGAGCATAACAACATTTTGATGTAGCCTTGGTGTTCTAGTCTATGTCAATTGGTCTGACACAGCCTTAAGCCAAGACGATTCTTTAGAGATAATAACCATTTTCCCCACACACAAAACTAGAGGAAACAGCTACGATCCTTTGGGACAGCACTAATGATAAACGCTCTCCTTTGGGGAAAAAAGGGAAAACACTTGTAATCCTTAAGGAAAACATGAAAACCAGCTGTTAACCCTAAACAAAACAGTTGTGATCCTCAGCTCCGTATTCCTAACGGGGAATAATTCTTTTTCTGGGAAAACAGCTATTATCGCGTTGTGAAGCTAGTATGCCTCTATATCAGGGTCAATACGGCTTTTTTTAAACTTTTTTTGTTGTTGTAAAACCAAGGGAAAGGGGTGGGGTGTAAGAGCAATGGGGACGGGGAAGGGGAAGCGGTTGTGGGTGTAGGTGGACTCGCCTTAGCAACTGTTTTGCCTGCCGCAGCATCGTTTGACCGTGTTATAGCTTTTGTGTTTGTTTTTTGTTTCGTTTTGTTTTGGTTTTCTAAGCCACTGTAAGAACGGTGTTTTGAACCGAACCTGGGTGTGCTGCGTCCATGGGAAGAGAAGGGAAAGAACTGTTGTTGTTGTTGTTGTTGTTGTTGTTGCTGTTGTTGTTGTTCCTTGTGTCGTC
Organism: Conus ventricosus; assembly: GCA_018398815.1. Lineage (NCBI taxonomy): Eukaryota > Metazoa > Mollusca > Gastropoda > Neogastropoda > Conidae > Conus > Conus ventricosus. The sequence goes on from CM031597.1 coordinate 82,579,038, forward strand.
CGGAATGTGTGTCACAATGACTGACGCACAGACTGATAATTATTTATGTACGTCAGAGTTGAACTTCCACGCTTCTTTTCATTTACATGTGTTTGTCTTTGGGAACACTGGGGTTTTTTTTTTTTTTTGTTTTGTTTTTTGTTTTTTTTTGTTTTTTTTTTTCCCATCAAAGTGGATTTTTCTCCACCATTTCGCCAGGAACAAGTTCCCTTGGCTGCCTAAGGTTTCGTTGCACGTACGAAGCGCGGTGTTGCAAACGGGACGTCGAATCGAACGTCCCACCTTCGTTTAAGGTCGATTGAAAGGAGGTGGGCAAGCGGTTGGGGTGGGACTTGGCCGTTCAGATTTCTACTGCTGATCTCCTTTTTTTTTCAATTTTTTTTTCTGATGGTGAAAAACCCGCGAATGTCTCTTAACAAGAAGATGTACGTTACTGTGTATAATATACAGATGACTGGGGAGCGGATGAGAGGACAGAGAGTGCTAAGTATTTCTGTTCTGACTCTAGCCCCTATAGACAACACAGATCTCGTTGCTATCGAAGTTGAAGCGGATTCTTAAGGGAAAGAAGACGGATCACGTAGAGTGGGTTGAAAATTTCTTTTTCATTTATCTCTTTTATGCAGAGGAAGTTCAACTCAGGACGAGTGAATAAACATATACAAGCGCGCGCATACACATACGCAAACACATACATACACACGCGCGCGCGCACGCGCATACACAGATAGATACGTAGATAGATATATAGACAAATTAATAGATACAGAACGAGACAGACAGACAGACAAACAGGCAGACCAACACAGAGAGAGAGAGATTCACACACACACACACACACACACACACACACACACACACACACACACGCACGCACGCACGCGCGCGCGCGCGCGCGCGCACGCGCACGCACGTACGCACCACACACACACACACACACACACTCACACACACACACACACACACACACACACACACACACACACATCACACACACACACACACACACACACACACACACACACACACACATACACACACACACACACACACACACACACACACACACACACACACACACACACACACCGATGTATAAACATATTGCAGGCAGTACAGTGAGGTCTACTGTGCGGCGTCTGTTTCACCCACACCTGTTGCCTGGGTGTGTGTGATTTCACCAGTTCCGTTGTACTGAGCATCAGGGCCAGGCGACATCTGCCTTTTTACCGTTAGTGACTTTGTTTGTCCGTGTGGCTTTATGACGATGTTCATCTTTCCATCAGTCCATCCCTCTGTCTGTCTGTCTGCCGGTCGGTCGGCCTCTCACTGTCTGTCTCTGTCCCTGTCCCTGTCCCTGTCTCTGTCTGTCTGTCTGTCTGTCTGCCGGTCGGTCGGTCTCTCACTGTCTGTCTCTGTCCCTGTCTGTCTGTCTGTCTGTCTGTCTGTCTGCCGGTCGGTCGGCCTCTCACTGTCTGTCTCTGTCCCTGTCCTGTCCCTGTCTCTGTCTGTCTGTCTGTCTGTCTGCCGGTCGGTCGGTCTCTCACTGTCTGTCTCTGTCCCTGTCTGTCTGTCTGTCTGTCTGTCTGTCTGCCGGTCGGTCGGTCTCTCACTGTCTGTCTCTGTCCCAGTCCCTGTCCCTGTCTCTGTCCCTGTCTCTCTCTGTCTCTCTCTCTCTGTCTGTCTGTCTCTCTCTCTCTCTCTCTCTCTCTCTCTCTCTCTCTCTCTTCTCTCTCTCTCTCTCTCTCTCTCTCTCTCACTGTCTGTCTGTCTCTCTCTCTGTCTTCTCTCTCTCTGTCTGTCTGTCTCTCTCTCTCTATCTCTCTCTCTCTCTCTCTCTCTCTCTCTCTCTCTCTCTCTGTGTTGTGTGTGTGTGTGTGTGTGGGTGGGTGGGTGGGTGGGTGGGTGGGAGAATGTGTATGCGAGCACGTAAATATGTCTGTGGTTCGTTCATCTCCTCTCCCTCCAAGGCCTTTCTTCCCCACCCCCACCACCACCCCTCACTCGCTCCTCGTCCCCTCTTGTGTCATTCTCACCTTGTCCTCACTTAGAAGAGTGTTTTTTAACAGTACGGTGTGATCTTGTACCTACGTTGTGACACATGTGATCGGCGGAGCGTTTGGCTGGCAGAGGGGTGTAAACTGCCCACAGGCTGGTTCCCACAGTGCATTGGGCAGGACAGGCTGGCTCGCCGGTCGCCAGGCACGTGAAACTCCAGGCCTGCAGGTCTTTCTTTGATATTCACTGGCCTGGCCGCCTGGGCAACTTAGGCTGTTGTCTTCTCTTTCTCCTCCTCTCTCTCTCTCTCTCTCTCTCTCTCTCTCTCTCTCTCTTCTCTCTCTCTCTGTCTCTCTCTCTCTCTCTCTGTATAATTTTTAATCTTAATTTAATTTCTGCCTTTAGACTGCTTTTCAAATCATTGTTCGGAGTCCTCATTCCTGTTCCGGTCCCGACGTACTGAGACTCGATGACATGGTACAGATGACATGGTACAGATCTGGGTTTCTCTCTCAGGAATGGTTTGCCCGATTTACGAATTTAGACAAACCTGGCGAACATTTCCTTGAAGAACTACTCAATAAATTTACACAGGCCGAACATTGAATGCACCTCCAACTATCGATTTGGAACGATCTCATGGTGTAAGGCTACATATCTGGGGCAGCGAGTCAGAAAATGGGAATTCATCGCCTTCTTTATTCCCATTACAATCTTCACCATGAATGGACGATGGTAACATCCCCAAGGATGCGCCGTGAGAATAGGTGACGATAGGCAGCAGATCCAGGGGCTTCTTCTTCTTCTGCGTACGCAGGCTGATACTCCTGTGGACACTCCCTATATGGACAGGCAAGTATTAATCCCATCTACCCAACAAAGAGAGTGAAGTTTTGTGTGTTTTGGCCGTTTTTTATTCCGCCATTAAGACAGCCATACTCCATCTTCGGAGATGGTGCATGCTATGTGTAACGTGTCATCCATACCAACGGCCAAACTGGCCTTCTCTTCCAAATTTGGTGATGGGATTTACGTGTGTGCAAGATGATATGCATGTGTTCACACACGGAACCTCGGTTTATGGTCTCATTCGAAGGACTGTATGGGAAATGGAGTCAAAACTAATCTTAACTCCGAGGGAAAAATCCCCCTGTACCGAAACGGCCCGGCGGAGATTCGAACCCGCAACCCTTGGATTTCGAGTCCGGCGCTCAACCAACTGAGCTATTCCAGCCCCCGATCCAGGGGCTAAAAGACTAGTTTTCCACCTTTCAAGGATATCTGTAAACGACATGGGAAGACCAGAGGCATCGACCGGTTCCACAACGTGGACAATTCCGGCGCTAATAATTAAGATTCGATTTGAAGGCCGACAGTCAGATCTCAATAAAACGAACCGTGAGGCGGGGAGAGGGAGAGGGGTGATGAAGGCGTAGGGAGGACAGAGGAGAGGAGTGGGGGAAGAGGTTGATAGGGATGGGGGTGGGGGGGAGAAGAGACACAGTTAATGCACGCTCTGTTTGACAAGTTGTGGATGCGTTCACCTGCATCAACAAACACCACCTGCCTCTCCTGAGGTGGCCTCGTCAGCCACAGCAGGTGCAACAGCCGACCACTGTCGCCAGTTGGCACGCCGCTACGCTGCCATTGTGTCTCCATTGGTATACAGACTGTGACAAAAAAGAGCTGTTTTTACCCATGCTGGACCAGTCAGTCACCATACCACTAAAAATATACTTTAAATTGCATTTTTAGTGAAGACATTAGGCGAATGCCATTTCCCCCCCCAAGTCTTGCGAACACACAGCACGCTCTCTCTCTCTCTCTCTCTCTCTCTCTCTCTCTCTCTCTCTCTCTCTCTCTCTCTCTGTCTCACACTCACACACACACACACACACACACACACACACACACACACACACACACACACACACACACACACTGACTGAAATCATTTACTGTCAGATTAACATAGTGTTGTACTCACACACACACACACACACACACACACACACACACACACACACGCACGCACGCACGCACGCACGCACGCACGCACGCACGCACGCACGCACACACACACACACACACACACACACACACACACACACACACACTCATGGTGAAGGAAAAACAAAGAGAGAAGGGGGGAGGCTGCAGACAAAGACAAAAATCAAGTAAAGCCCATCCCAACAACTACACACACACACACACACACACACACACACACACACACACACACCACACAGACGCAAGCACGCACGCACGCACGCACGGACACGCACGCACGCACGCACACGCGCGCGCGCACACACACACACACACACACACACACACACACACACACACACACACACACACACACACTCACACACACATAACAACCCACCCACGCGCCTCTCCCACACCTGCGCAGGTAGAGGGAGACATCCCCAAATTGCTGCTTAGACAGCACCCTTTCATTAGGAGGGGAGGGGGAACCGGCCACTGTAGAACAGAATTAAAGCCACCCCGATTACCTCTGTCTATACCCCGGATGACTTTGAGGAAAGGCGCTCCAACAGTAGCCCTGGAGCGGCCCCCTTCCACTTGATGGAGGGATGGAGAGGGAGGTGTGGGGGAATTGGGGGCGGGTGTAGGGAGGGGGCGGCAAGCACAGATCATCGGTCAGGCTAACTTTCCTTGTTTTCGTCTTTTTACACTAAAATTCCAGGCAAGCTTGTGTGTGTGTGTGTGTGTGTGTGTGTGTGTGTGTGTGTGTGTGTGTGATTCTTAGAAAATCAAAATGTGCTCTTGCTGTTTCTTTCAGGGTCATCATCCTCTTAATCGTCGAGATAAACAAAACTATTGTTTTCAGGGGTCAGGTATTATAAACAAAGTCTTTCCCTCAGTATTGTTTTCAATTGGATAGACGCTATGAAATATATAGGCCTACACACAGGCGCTATGAAATGTACATATTCGTGACATCGGCGCCACCTGGTCACTTCTGCGTGTGAAAGAAAAAGGCACGCCCTTTTTGAATTGGTCATTTCGCCACAACAACCGCTTTTCAGTTCCACCTTTTCAGTTCCGCGCTGCGTTAATGAAAAATAAATCAATAAATCAACAACAACAAAAGATGGTAGCACTGGACTGGAAAATATTTCCTTTCTTCCGTCAGGCCCTGAAAGATACGAACGAACAATATTCTATCAACTGAAAGAAAAGAATAAGCACAAGGAGGATCATTAACGTTTTTCCCTCAAGGCAAATCAATGAATTAGGAGACCGCCATGTTAAATTAAACAATACAACACTTATACAATAAGTGAAAGATTGAAAACTGATATGGAAAACAAAAATCAAGCGGCAAAACCACGTTCAACGGATACACAGAATATCACAGAATATCAGTTCGTGATGGAGTTCGGACGGCAGAACCGGTGTGGGTAGAAATGTGAAGGGATGGCTGATGGAAATGAGGAGTGTGCAGGGCAGACAGGGCGAAAGACACGTGGTCTAGGCGACAGATGTGACAGCAAAGTCTTAGGCGTGAAAGACAAGCTGAGAAAGAAAGACTGAGTTTGAAACCCAGAGGTGGGTGAAAGAGACAAAGAAGAAGATTTCTACGTCGTGTCCCCAGAGACGACCACGGAGACCCAGTCCTGGAACCTGTTGGCAGACAACCAAAGGCGTCACCCAGTGCTGAAGAAAATTTGAAGTGACTTGTTCGAGAACAATGGTGTGGTGTGCAAGTATGTGTGTGTGTGGAAACCTGGCCAAGTAAGAAGCCTTTTTAGTTTAAAACCCAGGATTAGGAAGTATTGATCTCTTATGTTTTGGTTATTCCTTTTTGCGCAACTGGATTTTTCATGTGTAATTATAAGTAGCGTAGAAAATGTATTTCTTGTTCTCAGTCGTGTTAGGAGAGAAGCGAATGCGTGACATCCCATTCCCAGAGAGAGGTGAATGGTTGGTGGGTGCATGAGTGCATGTATGCGTATATAAGTGCAGAGATAACCTTGGTGTGTTAAGCCTGACTAATACATCAACTTAGTACACTTAAGCAATACTATCACGATTTTCCCGTCCTGGACAGGAGAATGAAGAATGGTAGGGATGTGTTCAAAGAGAAGCAGGAGAGACAGAGAAATGACAAAGTGCAAAAGCCCTCCTATGGTGGAAAGGGACTGAGAACCTTGCAATAAGGAGAGAGGGAAGTGGGGACAGGGAAGGTGTGAGAGAAAGAGAGACAGACAGGCAGAATGCAGAGGATCAAACTCTGCGACAGACGCGCGCACGTGCACACACACACACACACTTACAGAGAGAGAGAGAGCTCCCTTGGAAAAAAAAAAAAAAGAAAGAAAGAAAACAAGAGGGCGAGAGAGAGAGGACGGATATTCGGCACAGCTGCGTGCCGAGAACCTAAGCGTCAAACTGTCATCAGCCTGTTCGGAACAAAGTCGTTGAAGAGGAGAGGGTTGTCCTCGGGCGTTGGCTGACCAGCGGTCAAGTTTCAATGGAGGACACCGTAGATCTTGCTGTAGATGTCGGTCTGTGGGTGAGGACCGCCACCTCTGCCGGAAAATACATTCTTGTGTTAAAAAATGGGTGATTAGGGCAGAGATACCTGAAGGAAATAGATGAAGGA
>CM031597.1:82598171-82600671 GCA_018398815.1 Conus ventricosus
TTTACGACGGACGGGACTCCAACCTGTTGCTCGTTGAATTTGTATTGTACAACTTCATCGTCAGGGCAGATTTTCACCTGTGAAATTCGGACAAACGCTTTTTTGCTGCGAGTTTTTTTTTTTTTTTTTTTTTACATGACCTAATATGCTGTACGTGACATCGATTTAGTTTCTCATCCAGAGTGAGAGAGAGAGAGATGCAGGATCCCTTACTGACTTGCTGTCTGAAGATCCCCGAGTGTTCGACAGTCCCTCACTGACTGGCTATCGGAGGATCCCTGAATGTCTGGGGATCTCAGAGCGACCGTCGCGCGCACGGGCGCGCGCGCGCGCGCACGCACACACGCACACACACACACACACACACACACACACACACACACACACACACACAGTAAACAACACACTAATCCCTGACTGTCTGAGGGTCACTTACTGTCTGAAGATCACTGACTGTGCGACGAGTCGGCCGAATGTTCTCAAGTTCTTTCAGCTAATTAAGGGTAAATTTGACCGATGTTGACATTAGCTCCTTGGGTCCTTTAAGTGTGCGAACTCCGGCATCACCAGAGCGGGATACCCCGAGTTGTACACTGAAGGAGGGAGAGTTACTGGGAAGTGAGATTAGTTCCTTGGGTCCTTAAAGTGTGCGAACTCAGGCATCACCAGAGGGGGATACCCCGAGTTGTATACTAAAGGAGGGAGAGTAACAGGGAAGTGACTGGCATGTCCAGGGGGGGCAGTAACAAGTACATATCAAGCTGCGGGTCCTGGGCAAGAGAGGCATCCAGCCTCAACCGACGACTATTCACTGGGTTCTCCAGAGGGCGGGAGGAAAGGCGGTCGTGGCAGGCGACCGTCGCGGTTCGGTGACCGTCGGCCGGCAGGCAGGGTACAATGACCATTCAGCCGTTCTGGTCCTGAGGGATGAACACGTTCGGCGAAAGCTTCGGCCTAAAGAGTGGTTTGCACCTTGTTGGCAATAGTACGTAGTAAACACTTGAAACATCAATCCTGGTTTGTGGAGAAGCCCGGGCTGTTAGGACAATGGGTATCTTCGGGGAATCGAACCTGAGTTTGAATTGAGGTTATGCATTAACCACTCGGTACCCAACTCTTTGTTGGTGCTGGTCGCTGTGGTGTGTGTGTGTGTGTGTGTGTGTGTGTTTCGGTGACTAGTGATTCCGTGGGTGGAATCAAAAGAACTCAGAGATTTATTGGTGTGAATCGTGTGATGTGTGTGTGTGTGTGTGTGTGTGTGTGTGTGCCAGTGATTCCATTGGCTGAACCAGTTTAACTCCCAGGTATTCTTTGTTTGAGAATGGTTATAAGATGCTCAGGAAACCAGAAAAGGCATGACTCACTGAGGGAAAGTGAACTCATCCCGTCTTGCTGAGGGCTCAGGAAAATACAGCAAGGAAGACTTTACGTGGAGCAGAGGTTTGCGGTCGTTTCGAAGCCGACGACGGTAGAGAATTGTCTCCTGGATGGGGACATAAGACAGTGGAGGTTGCTGTAGCCTCGGAGCCGACAACGCTATAGTATTGTCTCCTGTGTGGGGACGGTAGACAGCAAGACGTGTCAGCCTGTTGGGACCTAGGCAGGGAGCTGCCAGACAACGGTGGGGTGTTTGCAGCAAGAGAAGACCTGTGGGAGAGGCCGACAAGAACCCTTTCCGTGGAGAAGGCGAAGTTCAGCGGAGTCCGGGAGACTCGGTTTGAGAGTGCAACTCGAGCTTCGTTGCCAGTGTCCCCCAACTGGGATTTGGCGAATCGGGAGGACACAACAGTGTGGCAGCTTCAGGGATCGTAGTGGCACAGAGTGATGAGAGAACTGACTGACTGTCTGGTCAACAAGGAAACGCTGGCAAGTTCTGAACATTTATTTCTCCTTAAGTTTATATGTTTTCAACCAGAATAATGGAACGTTCTCTTTCCTGGTTGATTAAGAGAACACTGAAGAAATGGGGATGCGATTGTGAGATTATCTGTACGTATGATGTTTACATTTGTGTATAATACAGATAAGTGTGTTGTGTAGTGACGGGTGGGGGCTCGGAGTCAAGTTTAATGAAATTTGATTGTTTTCTACGGATTGTTACTGATTTCCCGTCACCTTTGTGCGGGCCCGATGAGAGTGACAGAGTGCGTGTGCCTGTGCGAGAGCGCAATTTAGTTGTGAAGACGTGAATGCTTCTGTCCATACACCCACCCCCCACCCTGCATCCCTGCATACGATAATCATTTTCTAATGATGAGGGGGAACGTGGGAGACCCGTCACACACTGAGGGTCACTGACTCTCTGAGGGTCACACACTGAGGGTCACTGACTCTCTGAGGGTCACACACTGTCTGAGGGTCACTGACTCTCTGAGGGTCACACACTGTCTGAGGGTCACTGACTCTCTGAGGATCACACACTGTCTGAGGGTCACTGACTCGCTGTGGGTCACACACTGTCTGAGGGTCACACACTGTCTTAGGGTCACACACTCTCTGA
>CM031597.1:82610671-82613171 GCA_018398815.1 Conus ventricosus
TGGCCACTATTAATACAGTAACTGCTGTCATCATGTTGTTGCGAAAAGTGGTAGTAATCTTCTCTTTATTATTATTTTTTGATTGTTTTTTTATCGTCATCATCACTATTATCATTATCATCATTGTTATCGTCATCATCATCATCATTATCATTATTATTATCAGTATTATTTTGAATCGCAGTGTCTCCTTCCCAGCAGCCTCGTTTTCATTCCACGTCCATTTTGCGCTCAACCTGAGGAGACAAGAGATTGTTCGTTGTTAGTTTTCATTGTTTCGAAGATTGTTTGTCTTGCTTGATGAAGACCAAAGAGTGGAAAACGCGTCGTATGTTGTTGTGTAATTCGTTTGTCTTGCTTGATGAAGACCAAAGAGGTCGAAACGCGTCGTATGTTGTTGTGTAATTCGTTTGTCTTGCTTGATGAAGACCAAAGAGGTCGAAACGCGTCGTATGTTGTTGTGTAATTCGTTTGTCTTGCTTGATGAAGACCAAAGAGGTCGAAACGCGTCGTATTTTGTTGTGTAATTCGTTTGTCTTGCTTGATGAAGACCAAAGAGGTCGAAACGCGTCGTATTTTGTTGTGTAATTCGTTTGTCTCTTTCGTTCGGCGGAATAATTTTTTTTTCTTTTAAGTTTATTGCATGTCGGTTTTTTTTTTTAAGTCAGAAATGAAAATCAGACAACTTTCCAAACAACCTTGTTTGGTTCAACTTCCGCCGCTTTAAAATCCATTTAAACTTCAATTCAATAGTTTGACAAATGTCGTCTTCTACAGCCTAAGGTGAGAAAGGAAAACGTTTTCTAACGATGTTTTGTCATTATTTTTCTGACCCCTGTTATCGATAGCCTATAGCGTCCTCTGACCCGCGCATGGAATGGGACCCATTCTCATTGTGCTGTGGCAGAGCGTTCCGAGCGAGATGAAAACTGCGCAAGCATTGCGGTCTGAACAATGGGAACACCCCGTGACCCGTGAACCGACAATCTCTTTCCTTGTCCGAACGTTATCCGCACCTGTCAGTTTCCGACTAGTCATGTACCACTCGCCTCCCAACACTCTTCCCTCCTTTCTCATCCCTCTCACCAATGCACACACGCGTGCGCGCGCGCACACACACGCACAGACGCACACACGCACGTACACACACACACACACAGAGACGGAGAGAAACAGACAGGCAGAGAGACACAGAGAGGGAGCGAGCACCATGACCATCCACCCTCTCTCTGTCTCTGTCTCTGTCTCTCTCTCTCTCTCTCTGTGTGTGTCTCAAATTATCTGCCTCCCCCTTCTCTTTCTTTCTCACTCCGCTCTTACTCTTTCTCCCCCTCTCGCCCCCCCCCCCCCCCCCCTCTCTCTCTCTCTCAGTCTCTGTCCCTCTCATTGTCTCTGTCTGTCTCTGTCTCTCTGTCTGTCTGCCTGTCTGTCTGCCTCTCTCTCCCTCTCGCTCTCTCTCTCTCTCCAGTTGATAACTTGACGGTATATTGGCTCGTATTTTTTGTCGTCCCGGAAATTGTATTTGGCCGTATTTGGGTTGTATTTTCGTGTTGTTGTTTTTTTTTTTGGTTTTTTGTTTTTTGAGGGGAGGAAGGGGCGTGATGGTGGTGGAAAGGGGGGGGGGGTAGTAGGGGTAGCGGCGGGGTGGGGGTATTCCTTGTTTTATTATCTGATGGTAAATTGTTTGGCGTGTGGAAATCGATGGAATGGTCACTGCCAGACGGGCTGAGGAATGTTCTGGGTGTAATGTTTTAATAGGACTGTACTGACTTTTGTATATGTGTACGTGTGTGTTTGTGCGTGCGTGCGTGTGTGTATGTGTTTGATGTAGGAATGTGTGTATGCGTGTATGCGTGCGAGTGTGTGTGTATGTGTGTGTGTCTGTGTGTGTATGTGTGTGAGTGAGTGAGAGATAGTGTGTGTGTGTGTATGTGTATGTATGTATGTGTGTGTGCGCGGGCTCGCGCGCGCACGTGCGTATATGCGCCATGACGAAAGAGAGAGAACCATGTTAATAGAAGCACTAGTGAAAGGCCATAGCATCACCCACTCCACAACCAGCACCACCACCCCTACCCCCACACATCCCTACCCCTGTCCGTCATCCTCACTGGAGCAGTCCCAACCAAGAGACGAGTCGTACGTGCAGGCACCCTCCACTCCCGTTCCCAAGAACAACCCCGGTTGGTACCAAGACCCGCCAGCAACTCCACCAGTCGTAGCGACTGCAGCTGGATTGAAATAAAAGCAGAGAAGAACCCGCCGTGAACATTGAGTCATACGCATTACACAGGCTGTAAATGACAGCGTTTTTCTAGCCAAAGAAGACGTAACTTTATGGGAACCGGGCTAAGCTTTAAGACGAGAACACATGGAATTGAGAACTTCACCAGGGTGATCATGATTTAAGGAAATACGACGGAACAGATTTCCTGCTCCCCCCAACCCCCCCCCCCCCCTCACCCTCCCCACCCCCGTGCCCCCCCCCCCCCCCCCCCCA
>CM031597.1:82615671-82623171 GCA_018398815.1 Conus ventricosus
CACCCCATCCCTCCCGACCTCTCCCCCACTGCACCACGAACACGTTACCAATATTCATCGCGAGGGATGTCCTACTCTCCAGATTGCAATCAATCGACTTCTGGGATTATTGCCTCACCTGTACAGGTATGTTTTGTTCCTCCCACTCACCCGTCCCATCCACCCATCCCCGCTCCCCAGTCCCCAGAGGGGTGGGTTGGGAGGAGGTGAGGGGGAGTCGAGGGGAGGTGGAGGGGGTGGGGTGGGGGGGTGGAGGGGGTGGGGTGGGGGGGGGGGGGAGAGGCGCGCGACAATTCCCCTGACAATTTCAGGCTTCGGCGTTTCCTGTTCTTACAACCAGCCATCCGTTCTTATTGACGGCCGTTTGGGAGAAAGGAAAGGGGGGGGGGGGGGGGGGGGGGAGGGAAGAGAGAGAGAGAGAGAGGAGAGAGAGAGAGAGAGAGAGAGAGAGAGATAGAGGGCGTGAAAAGGGGGAGATACAGGTGGGGAGGACCGACGTGCTGAAAAGTTTTTTTTAAAAAAACACCCTCTTAATAGAGAAACTAAGGGATCCAGTAAACAATGAGAGAGAGGGAGGGAGAGAGAGAGAGAGAGAGAGAGAGAGAGAGAGAGAGAGTCTGGGAGGGAGGGAGCAATGGAATGGAAGGAGAGACAGACAGACAGAAATACAGAGAGTTTTTTGGTGGTAGAAGAGAAAGAGTTAGAATTACAGCAAGGTGAATATTCAGAGACAGAGGGGTGGAGAGAAGGAAAGAGGAAAAAACTTGTTGAAAGACACAGCGATAAACAAAGAGAACAAACGCACGCACGCACGCACGCACGCACGCACGCACGCACACACGCACGCACGCACACACACACACACACACACACACAAACACACACACACACACACACACACACACACACACACACACAGCGCATGCAGCCACGCACGTGAACATGGACACGTGGGCACCCAAGCGTGCACGCGCAGACTGAGAGACAGAGAAACCAGAAACAAACCAACAAAGCAAATCTTACCACCTCAGTCCCCAGCCCCTCCCCCGTCCCTACTCCCATCCCACCCCCACCCCCACCCCCTTCCCAGCCTCACTCCATCACCAAACAAGACAAAATGATGAGTTGGAAGATGGGGGGAAATACTTCGTTTCCCAACCGGTCCACCAATATCGAACCGCTTGGAGGCAAGGGAGTGAATTCAACCAGGCGGCCACCTACCGCCCGCAGCACGTGCGCTGCTCTGCTCCGCCATATTGGCAGTCTGATAAGAGAACTACCAATAAATAATGGCTGTGCGGATATGCCTCGTGGGGAGGGGGGGGGGGGATCGGATGAGGAAGAGTGGGTGGGTAGGTAGGGGAGGAGGGAGGGGAGGGGAGGTGGGCATGGAGACAAAACATTTGAGTATAGGACTAAACAAAACAAAACAAAGAAATAAGAAAAATACAACGAAAAAAAAATAGAAGAAAAATAAAAGGAATAGATCAGAACACACTCGGACAGAACCGTGCACGCAGGTAAAGAGGAAAAGACAGCGCGCACGTGCACCTGCACACAGATCCACGCACTATCGGATGGGTACATACGCGCCTAAAGAACAAACACACTCGATGTCAGACTATGCTACGTCACACAACACGAAAGAGGAAGAGCTGGATGGTTTGACCTGAAACACGGTAAACTAAGATTTCCTGATGAGATGTTACAGCTAAAAGAAAAACTAAGCCAGTCTACTTTGTTGTAGTTGTTTTTCTTTTGTGCAAGGTAAAACGTTGAAAATGTGGATTGAAAATCCTCCAAATCGCTACTAACGGAGACAAGACTGTGTTAGTTCTGTTCCATCTTAGTTAATCGAAAACTGAGGCAATGTTTTTTACAGGGAAGATAGTGTTGTGACTTACTCGTACTGACATACGGGCATACATGCGCGCGCTCGCGCGCGCACACACACAAACACACACACACACACACACACACACACACACATACACACACACACATACATACACGCGCGCGCGTGTGCCTGCATGCACGCACGCACGCACGCATACACACATGCACGCACGCACGCAACACACACTCACACACACACACACACACACACACACATACACACACACACACACACACACACACACACACACACACACACACACAGAGGAGAGAGAGAGAGGAGAGAGAGGAGGAGAGAGAGAGAGAGAGAGGGGAGGAGAGAGAGAGGAGAGAGAATAACACCATCAACAAATCGATGATAACTCCGTACCAATGTACCTGTTTCTACAACGGCTGTGTTTTGTTTCAGATCCCGCAGATATGACGAAACCGGTCTTGTCCTGACAGCCAGCTCACCGTGTCCTCCGTGTCCTCCGTGTCCTCCGCTGTTCCTTCACAACGGCAGTCCGAGGTGCCCCTCCCAGCTGAATTGTTTCAGTAATGAGCCCAGTACTTGCCTCTCCATTTTCCCCATTTCATCGGCGGAATCAACCACAATCCATCTTTCAATTCACTGGCTGCACTTCCTTCGGTTGCTGTTGAACTGAGCTTCTCGCCTCTCACTGCTGTTCCGTCGGGGTTGTTGTTGTTGTTGTTGTTGTTGTTGTTGTTGTTGTTGTTGTGTTCTTCTCGTTTATCCCAGCGATGAAGACGCGGGCAAGAGATCGAGAGAACCAACAGAACCCGCCTCCGTCTACCGTGAGCCCACAACGTCCACCGGCGGAGTGCCGCTGGCCTTCGGCCCGTTTGGAAAGAAACTCGGGGTCGTCGGTCAACCCAGCGCCCCTGAACATCACCAGCACGATTTCTGATCTGGTGGACAGAAAGGGACACACGAGCATCACCAGCACACGTCCTGCTGTCACGGGTACTTCAGGGATGCAGACCGTCACCGAGACCTATTCTCGGCCCAGTAGCGGAGGGGGCTTGTCAGAAAGGCGACTTCCATCTCAGAAAGACCCAGAGTCGACGTCCCCTGTGAACCCAGCGGTTCGCGCGCACGTGCAGGACGTACAGTATTCGGTTCCAGACAGACACGCGTCACCTGTTCAGCTGACGGAGCTGGCCTCCTCTGCCATGCCCAAAACGGGCTCTCCGCCCAGTGACAAGAACCACAACGTTCCCTCCTGTACGTCACATCTACAGGTCCTCCCTTCCATGTTCGACTTCTGGCCACCACTGTCAGGGGCAGCAACCCCAACCCAAACTCGTTGATTATTCTGGCCTCCCCCTGGCAGGGAGCACGGGGTTGGCCGCCTGTTATTACTACCACGACCTGAGCCCAGGCAAGAAGGTGGACTCTTGCAGCGCCAGTCATTGCTCCGTGTCCCCCATGTGCTGTGTGTACCCCAAAGACAGCCTGTACCCTCCCCAGTATCCGCTGGACAGCCCGGGCTGCAAGCTGCTCACTCTGTGCAGCATGGACACAGGCCGGGAGTACTCTCCCCCCGAGATGTCCGCGTACAGCGGCGGCAGCAGCACGGCCTACACGTCTCCCATGACCAGCTCCGTCACCTCCTCCGGATCGCCGGACTCCCTGCACTGGAATTCAGACAGCGCTCACGTGCTTCAGTCCGACTCGCTTCTGTCCCAAAACGCTAGCACCCAGCCCACGCCGTCGCTGCTGGAGGCGATACCAGACACGGAGAAATCCGCCTCCGACTTCCAGCGCTCGATGTATTCAACTTACTACGGCGACGAGCACAGTCTGGAAGAAGACTCCATGCGAGAGATCAAGCAGGACATTCTCATGTCGGACATCCACAAACACATCTACCAGAACGTCTCGCAGCACCTCAGCTTCTCCCTGCTGGACGAGGAGTCGCAGGATCACGCTGAAAACCGGACTCCGGGCAGAGCAGGGGCGGCGGGCAGAAGCGGCACGGCGTCCAAGAAACGGCGGCGTCGAACTCAGACCCCGGTGCAGCGGACGGCGGCCAACATGCGCGAGCGGAAGCGGATGTGTCACCTGAACTCGGCCTTCAACTGCCTCAAGGACCGTCTGCCCAACGTGCGGAGTAGGAAGAAAGCTGTCCCGGATCCAGACTCTGAAGGCGGCCATCTTCTACATCGGTTTGTTGTCAGAATGCCTGCAGTCGGCCTGAGGTCTGTGACTCTTCTCCATGACGCTGGGGGAGCAGCGGTCGCCATGTCTGAATCTTACTTCAGGAAGGGTGTCGTGAAAGGTTTTCATCCACACGTGTGTTTTCAGTTGTTGGTTGTTGTTTTTTTAAATATGTGGATGGATTATTTCAATCAAATTACTCCTCGTCCTCCCCCCCCCCCCCTCCTTCCCCCAGGCCCGCCCTCTCATCCCAGCTCGATCCCCAACTCCTCTGCTCCTCCCTCTCTGCGCCCGTCCCCCGAAATATCTGTATTTACTCTAAACATTCCCAGATACCCCAGTTTATCTGTTCTGCATCAAACACCCGGAAAACGATTGGCGTATGTACAGTTATGATATTTTTTTTTAGTACAAAGTATGAGACGTGACATGATCGAACGACAGAGAATTCAGCATCCTGTATGAAACGCGTTCAGAATTTCCGTATATTTGTGTTTGCGTCAGAGTTCCAGAAAACTTGACTCATAGGCTGTCCTGAAGATCCAAATGTCCCGCTCATGTGAATGGCATTGTAATGGTACTTGCACCGTCATTGTGCGTCAGACACAATGCAGAAAACTTAGCAGGATGTGGCTTTTGATTCGGAGATATTCTGAGGCTCATTCCACGAAGAAAAAAACTCTTTCCCTGAAGATTGTGTGTCACACATCCCCTGCCCCCCCCCCCCCCCCCCCCCCTCCATCCCCTCAAAAAGGGACCTCTTCACATGAAGATTTTGATTTGGACATGCCAGAAGGCTCTCTGCATTTTTTATTTTGCGACAGAGACTTTTCAGAAAAAGAAGACCTGTTGTGTCAGGATTCTGCGCTAGAGACATTCCAGAAATTTCTGCGCGTCTCCATTGAAATGCAGAAATTGACAGAACTGAATGCTGGCGTTGTGTCAGGAAACGATTTGAATCAGTAACTTTCAGAAAGTGGAAGAATGCAAATAATAAACTGAGTGGGAACAAATACTGGCATAACTTCTTTCTGCATTTTTTTCTCTTTCTTTGTCCATCGGACATTTTAAGAAAGCACTGGATATTTGGACTTCATTGGAGCCTTCCAGGTATTGCAACATCTGTTTGCTGTTCATCGGACACTTCCATGGAGATCGATGGCTGTGCATGTTGCTGTATTCTGATACCTCCAGAGTGATGGACACCTATACCTGTACCTATACAGCCAGTCATTTCTGTCAACATCAGTGTCTAAAATGACAAATATTTTGTTTGTTTTTCTTTCTTCTTTCCTCGCTACCTATGTGTTTTGTAAATCTGCGCTCAACATCTGTTTGTTCATACATATGCTTCACAACAAATAGTTACGACAACGGAATAAAAGTGACGTACACAGAATTGTGTTACATTTAAAAACACACATTTCCAAACCATCAGTTCCACGCAGTTTCGCTTGTCACAGAGTATTCAAGGAAAAAACATAACCCTAACATCACAAACTCTCAGATTATTTGTGGAATCGCATTACCCCCGAAGAACCATAAACAAATCACATTTTGACAAATCATTCAAAAAGTATCAGTGAAGTGTTAGATATTTCTGCTCAGTGCCACTTTAATGCTTTGATTCTTCTGTCAGTATAGGATTGTCTATATAGAGGAAGGTGTCTCTTTTATTTTCCGTCTTAGGGAATGAAATGTCAATATCTCAATAAAAATCAATAAAATGTCAGATATTCAAGGTCACTGCCATTCCTTAATGCTTCAATTATTCTGCGGGTAGTAGGGTTAGATGTTCATTGTAGTGTTTGATCATGGTGGTAGTGTCGGTGTACTGTTAATATCTTTATCCATCTTAATTAAACTGTTCTGTTCGCTCAAGAACAAGGAGAAGCTGTGTGGGTAAGTCTGCACTCGTTTTCCTTCTGTGGCAAAAATTGAGGTTACCAAGAAGCGAGTAGTCGGCTTCGATGTAATGGATGGATCCGAATTTTTAGAAATTGAATAAATGACCACACTGATCAGTTAGAAACACAAACAACACAGAAACAGACACGCGCGGCAAACTGCCATCACCACCAGATTTTTGATAGAATATATATTTGCCGGCATTTAGACCACAGGATTAAAAGAAATTAAGTGCCGACTTTCATTAGTTCGACATGAATTTGTTTGATGCTCTAAAATGTATAGTATACGATTGTTACTAAAGAAAAAATGATAGTTAAAAGGTTAATACTTCAATGATTTTGGAGGGATCAGTGCCGTTGTAAATATCTCACAAACGAATATTTCACAACTTCCTTCACTCTAAAAACTGCCATAATTTGGGTGGTGTTGGTCTTCATGTTTTTCCGTAACCTGTCTGTCACCCACATTTCAATCAAGCTATCTGAATGCCTGCGTTCTTTTGGTGACATCTGTCATATTTCCAGTTTAAGCTGCTTATCGCCACATTTCCCTTTAACCCGTCTGAATATTTCCATTATTTGGGTGGCGTCCGTCACCACATTTCCCTTTAACCCGTCTGAATATTTCCATTATTTGGGTGGCGTCCGTCACCACATTTCCCTTTAACCCGTCTGAATATTTCCATTATTTGGGTGGCGTCCGTCACCACATTTCCCTTTAACC
Organism: Conus ventricosus; assembly: GCA_018398815.1. NCBI lineage: Eukaryota > Metazoa > Mollusca > Gastropoda > Neogastropoda > Conidae > Conus > Conus ventricosus. The sequence goes on from CM031597.1 coordinate 82,622,366, forward strand.
CGTCTGAATATTTCCATTATTTGGGTGGCGTCCGTCACCACATTTCCTTTAACCCGTCTGAATATTTCCATTATTTGGGTGGCGTCCGTCACCACATTTCCCTTTAAGCTTTCCAAATCCTTGGATTAATGGGGTGGTAATCGTCACCAAATTTCAGTTTAAAACAACTGAAGGCTTCCATTGTTTGTGTGACGTCCGTCACCATATTTCCCTTTAAGCCATCAAAACGCTTCCATTTTTTGTGTTATATTTGTCACGCCATTTCCCCTATCTTAGAGGTACCATAACTTGTGTAATATATGTCTGTGTCACCACCTTTTTTCTTTAAATCCTCAGAATGATTCCATTATTTTCAGAATCCATTACCACATTTCCCTTTAAGTCGTCTAACTGCTTCCATTGTTTGTAGAATCCACTATCACATTTCCCTTTAAGTCGTCTAACTGCTTCCATTGTTTGTAGAATCCATTACCACATTTCCCTTTAAGTCGTCTAACTGCTTCCATTGTTTATAGAATCTATTACCCCATTTCCCTTTAAGCTGTCTAACTGCCGTCGCATTTGTCATTAAACCAGCTGAACCATTATGTGGGTCATAGCCATGAACACATTTCCCTCCCCAACAGTCTTTCTTCAAACACAACAGAACCACATCGCCTACCACGTTGACTGACCTGAAGTGATAAATGCACTGGGTGGAAGTGGTCACGGTGATCAAAGCCAGGGACTCTTTTTAAAGCACATCATTGGAATCTTCAGTGACAGAGAAATCAATACACTTCATAAGCCTTTGTTATTCGCGAGGT
>CM031597.1:82630671-82680671 GCA_018398815.1 Conus ventricosus
GTTGCTATCATAAAACTGTAACTGAAAACTACAGGAGGCTTCAACCCTGAAAGCACGCTGTGTAGTCGATGGGCTATTCTAAAACTGTAACTGAAAATTAAAGGAGGCTTCAACCCTGAAAGCGCGCTGTGTGGTCGACTGGGCTATGACCAACTGTACCTGAAAACTACAGGAGGCTTCAACACTGAAAGCGCGCTGTGTGGTCGACTGTGTAATGATAAAACTGTTACTGAAAAATACAGAGGGCATCAGTGCATGCAGACTAACGCTATACACTATACCGCATCTCCATGGCCTTGAGTCCACAATGCGCAGGGGATACAGCTAAGTAAATAAGTAAGTGACTACCTGAATAAATGAGGAAAGACTGGGGAAGAAAGGTTCATGGATGAGGCTCAGCCGCTACTTACTTGATCGACCCACTGACCTGAAGTGCTGGTGAAGACTTGAGTACTACCTCCCTGACGTGGTCTGCCGCCACGACTGTAGTGTGTGTGTGTGTGTGTGTGTGTGTTCGCGCACGCATGTGCCCCCGTGCATGCATGCATGTAAGCACGCGCGCACGGGCACCTGCACCAGTACATGAAATGGCGCTTCAGGAGGTGACAATCTACAGATCGACATCGCTTAATGAAGAGGCAAGTACCCGCAAAATGGTGTGTCATTTTTATCGGGAAGACGTTTAGGGTGGCGAGAAGCATAGAAAGAAAGGAGAAAGGAGGAGAGAGAGAGAGAGAGAGAGAGAGAGACAGAGGAGAGAATGGGGCGGGGCATATAGAGCTAGATAGACGAAAGGACAGGCAGGTGCCTATGACTAACTGCCCTAAGCCCTCACCAACAGTTGTGAAGAGAGAGAGAGAGAGAGGGGGGGGGGGGGTGAAAAAGAAAACCGCCACGCGCACCTGCAAACAGGGGGTAGCTGGGGGGAGAGGAGGGGAGGAAAAGGGCAGGTAAGCCGGCAAAGACAGGTAATGACATGGTTCCACTCGGCTGCACGTGCATCTCTCTTCATTGCCACGCTCGACCGACTGCCGTCCTCTCTGTTCCGAGGGCCCGGCACAGCGCCACTACCCCTCACCACCCACCCACCACCCCTCCACCACCACCACCACCGCCACCGCCGCCTCCATCCCCTTCCCTTACCCTCCTCCCGCCCACCTCCTCGAAACCTCCCTCCCACCTTTTCCTCCGCAGGCCGCGAAGAGTTATTTCCCCTCTTGTGGTGGATGGCGGGGACAATGGGTGATCGGTATCTTTTCTCCCCCCCCTCCCCACCCCACCCCCACTCTCACCCCCCAACCCCCTCACCCCACCAGTCCACGGCGGCTTGTTTTCTGTCAATTTGTCGCGTTCTAATCATACAGATTTCCTGGAGCCATCATCAGAGGAAGTGGACTTTGAAGGGGCCTTTTATTCAGGCAGACAAACAAACCGCCAACCTGATCACACCGGATGCTGAGCGCCAAGGGCAGAGACAGGGAGAAGGGGAAGGACGGACGGGGGGGGGGGGGGGGGGGGGGGGGGGGGGGGGGGGGGGGGGCTGGGGGAAGGGCTGGAGGGAGAGTTGTGGTTCGGAGATCTGGGACTGAAAGCCAATAAAGGGAAACTGGTCGGTTCGCGTGAGACAGACAACCAACAGCTAAAACTCACAACCGCTTTGATTGACTCCCTGAAAAAAAGAAAAAAAAAAACTCAGTCCGACCTGCGAAGAGCCGATAGGGGGGCGGGGGTTGACGAGATGGAGAGAAGAAGACCCGCTAGATCAGATCGAGATGAGCCGGTCACGAACGGCAAAACTTTGATGAAGTCTTTTAAAGGTTTGTAGAGACACAGGAACCGGAACACTTGTTCATGGCCATCAGAGTACAGAGATGGCTATCAGTTGTTCGTTCTGGCTGGTCATTTCTCTCCTCGTTCGGATGGGTCTCTATGATATGAAATCAATCGCTATTGTTCCACTCAGCATTGATAGAGCATTCGCACTGGCTGGTTTGGGGGGTAGAGATTGAAATGAAATGTGTCTCGGTCCTCACTGAAAACAAACAAATGCACTGGCAAACACAGAAACAAATACGCGGAACCCAGCTGTGTAGCCCGGCTGTCGTTTATGAACATGAATACGATTGTGCAAACAACTTCGTTCCGGCCATCAGTTGCTCATGGAACCGTTATTGACAAAGCAGACAGGGCTATGTGTAGTTCTGCTACCATCAGGAAGGATTGGGGAGGGGGGGGGGGTGTAGTTTTAATGCCCGGTTTGTTCATCCGTGAAGTCAGTCAGCTGTGTCTGCGTGTGGGTGGATGGAAGGTTACTCGTGCTGCGCACGTGTTTGTGTGCCAGGTACGTTCAGAAAGGGATAGCAAGGTGTTGAAATGCAACACACACACACAAAAGAAGAAAAAAGAAACGAAATGAAAGAATGAAAGAAAGATTAAAAAAAAAGAAAAAACAATGGAGGGAGGGTTACGCACATGAATCATAACATGATTTAAAAGACCAGACTTTCACCGTACATCCTTTACAAAGATGGCGTTATATATATTTAGTCGTGACGTCATCAAGTGGTAATGCGTCATATCATACCAAAGTCACTCTACGCCTTGAATAAACAATGGCTCAATAAATCAGGTGAACACTGTTGCGTTCTCGGTGGCAACAACTTGGAGGCTAATGAAAGAAAATCTACGAGGATTTGATGGTAAACTTGTCGGAGGGACTTTTCTGTATACCTAAAAATGAGAAGATGGCGGAATGAATTTAATTCTGAAAAAGGGGAGGTAATAAAAAAAAAAGGGGGGGGGGGGCTATATGTAGGCGAGAAGTGCCTCGAGCGAGGGGAGACTCTTATCCTGCCATCGCTGAACACGTGGAGGAAAATTCAAACATTTTATGCTAGAATTTACCGCAGAACGGGCTTTGTCCAGCGGCACTGTTCACAAAATTTACCACCATGATCATCATTTAAGAAAGCTCACCGGTTAAAAAAATAAATAAATAAATAAATAAATAAAAAAAGAAAAGAATGCCGCACAAGCTGACTGACTTTCAAAAAACAATGAAGAAAAGAAAGAAAAGAAGAAGAAGGAAAACAATAAAGGAAAACGGAAGAAGGTATCAGCCATACGCTATGAACCCAACAGCCTTCAGCCAAATGGACCAAAAACGCATCAATGATGTCAACGGGGCTGAAAACGGAACCCCTTCTATGGCGGTGCAAACTACGCCGGAATGATGGAAAGAAGTGTGTGTTGGTCCTAACGAACAGCGACACAAAGTTTGCCGCCTTGGATTTCAGAGCAGAGAGCGGGTGCTCACTGTATAAGTTCAGCTACAACGGACCTGGTGCAGCTGACCTTTTCGCCGGAGAAACACTGCAGTAACGTGTACTTACTTTGCCAAAATGGTGCTGTCCAAAGTGACACAGGAGGCAGACAATCCCTCTCCACCGTAGCGCCGGTCCTCATAAGACAAGGGTCGTAACTCAGTATTCAAAAGTGAGTCAAAAGTGAGCCTCATACAAGTCTTTTCATTTCTGCTGGAGGGTGTCTTTACCAGCGGAAGACGCCTAGGTGGCAGGCAGGCGTAGGCCGGCGCAGCATACCTTCCTCGCTTCAGCTGTGACGACGAGTTTAGCCTGTATTGCCGGGGGGCGGCTCTTGAGGCTGTAGAACAGTCTGGAAACAAGGCGGCTGCCAGTCTGCGGCTTCACGGTGGCCTGCACGACCAGCAGGCCCTATCCTCCTACCCCCCTACCCCGACCCACCCCCACCTTGGGGAAGGGAACGGTGAGAGCATCCCTAACGTGCGCCGAATGGACACGGATCTTCGCAGCGGCTTGGCGACGACTGTCCTGTCTGTTTCCCTGAGTCGGCGTCACAGGCACAAGACCATCGCCACTCAACATGAAGACAGCTGCCCGGTAGCCTTGACGACGGCTTTGGGAGGAGGGCCACAAGGCAAGACACCAGCGTCACGACTGACAACGGAGGGAGAAAAACACCGACCACATTACGAATGAACAGCTTGGCCCAGGCTCCTGCCTGAGGTGATCGACTGCCCTGAGTGCCTCCTTCCCAGCGCAACACAGCCCATACTCAGGCCTGAAAGCCACGGCGAAATCCGCCAGACAACTGACTCTGCATGTTGCAACTTGCTGCAGCACACAATGTTTGTCCCCAGAAGCCGTGCTGTGAAGTCGCTAAACTCAACTATCACGCTAGTCTTGCCCAGCCTGCCCGTACGGTCACACAATGTTTGTCCCAGAAGCCGTGCTGTGAAGACGCTTAACTCAACTATCACGCTAGTCTTGTCCAGCCTGCCCGTACGGTCACACAATGTTTGTCCCCAGAAGCCGTGCTGTGAAGACGCTTAACTCAACTATCACGCTAGTCTTGCCCAGCCTGCCCGTACGGTCACACAATGTTTGTCCCCAGAAGCTGTGCTGTGAAGTCGCTAAACTCAATTATCACGCTAATCTTGCCCAGCCTGCCCGTGCTGTCAAGTCGCTAAACTCAATTATTACGCTAGTCTTGCCCAACCTGCCCGTGCTGTCGAGTCGCTAGACTCAGTTATTACGCTAGTCTTGCCCAACCTGCCCATGCTGTCAAGTCGCTAAAATCAACTATCACGCTAGTCTTGCCCAGCCTGCCCGTACGGTCCTGACCTTGACACAATCCTAACTTCTGTCTGTTTCTGTCCTGCAAGAGCAGAGTTGCCCAAAGCAGGTTTGGTTGTGTACAAGACCTCACCACAGGGGTTCAATAAGAACTTCGAGCCATCACTAAAGAAGCTCTCCGCCAGACTCTTTCCAATGGGTGATGATCCTGAAACAGCGCATCGACTTCGGAGGACTTGCTAGGATTGGGTTTGGTGAGTACAACTGATCTGGACCGTACAAAGAAAACAGCTTACTGTGAGCAGCACCCTTCGCCGGGACTGTTATGAACTTGGGGACAGAGCTGTTCGACAGGTATGTGGGAAGTATACTTCCGGTGACGAGGTGTGCGGTATGGAGTGTGTTGGCCATCTCGTTGTGGGGGAGTAAAATACTTGTAGAACAGTGTTTTCAGTTTAGAACTACTGGTGAAAGATTTAGATGTCTCGTCCTTCCGAAGCTTGCCATTTTTTTGTATGCGATTGGCAGCAGTTGTAAGAAAGATTGTGACTAGACGAGTGGAAGAGACTGCAGTGTTGCTGACAAGAAGCCAAATACAAAGAAAGGCACACAGTGCAAAACAACGTTTTCTTAAGCACACGATGAAAACAAAATGCATATTCGACAAATTCTTCTTGAGATGTTAAACAAGGATGGAATCTGGCTTTTGAACTGGGGGGGGGGGGGGGGGGGGGAGAGAGAAAGACTGCACACCAAAAACTAATGCACTTAAGGCCTTGCTTAAGAGTCGAGTATCTATAGACTGGCGCAGTTAGATTGTTTTGAGAATGCTTATTGTGTCTGAAAGTTGACTCTTCTCATTTTCTTTTATATAGGCCATCAAGCTCCAAGCAGGTGGTTTCATGTAGGCAGATTGAAATCAAAGGAACGGGACTGTTCTGGCTCTCTGAGCTGGCACAAAGATGGGGTCACGGGTGAGTGCAAAGGCCTGAAATGTGTGTTAACTAAGGCGAAACTCACGTATTTGAAAATTGTGATTTCATCGGTGAAGATCACCCCAAATAAGGGTGGGGGGAATTGTTCTTTTGATCAATTATCAGTTTAACACTAAATGCTGGCTCATGTTTATGGTAGGCCTCAAAACGCTTACACGGGTTATATGGTGTGTGAGTGCAAATATCTAATGTTAGCGTGTGGCCAATTAACGCGCTTCCGTGTACAGCTAACTCTTCACTCTATCCACCTTCATTTGCCTCCCTTTTCCTCTCCTCTCAGCAGACGCTCTGGGGCATGCGCTGCAAACTGAAACACACATCTCACGTTGTTCAGCAGTAAGTAGTTTGTAATTTAGCCTATACAAACCAAAATGCTAGCACACTCGTCCCACCCCTAACCCTGCTTTCCCCCCCCCCCCCCCCCCCACCCCAACAACCACCACCACCACCAGCATCACCGCTACCACCTTCCACCCTCCTTCCATCCTCTCATCGCCGCTTGAAGAGCGTCACTTCAGACGCCCACTTCTCATCACTTCCTCAATCGACAGCCCTTCATAAACCCTGCCCTCTTTGTCCCCGTTTGGTGCCCTTTGTATCGTTAATAGACTTGTCCGGAAGACTGAGAGAGAGATGAGACAAACTGTTGTCCCGGATTTGTTTTTAATGCGAGAGAACGTCGTTCATGCAGATGTGTGTGTGTGTGTGTGTGTGTGTGTGTGTGTGTGTGTGTGTGTGTGTGTGTGTGACAGAGTGAATGTGTGTGTGTGTGTGTGTGTGTGTGTGTGTGTGTGTGTGTGTGTGTGTGTGTGTGTGTGTGTGTGTGACAGAGTGAATGTGTGTGTGTGTGTGTGTGTGTGGTGCGTGCTTATGAAAGAAGTCCCATGAGACATGAATGATAGTCACTTCGATTGTTCATGCACTATTTGAAAGCAGGTAATTCGTCCCAGAGACACACATACTTATTGAACATGGTGTTGTGTGTGTGTGTGTGTGTGTGTGTGTGTGTTCGCAGGATAACTGAAACATAGTTATTCGGATTCTCATTCAATTTTACAAGGGTGTTTGTAGGGACAGTCCATAGGGTTGTTTTGTAGAGTCTGTGTCTACAGCGTTGTTTGTAGGGTCAGTGTCTACAGGGTTGGCTGTAAGTCAGTGTCTACAGTGTTGTTTTTAGGGTCAGTATCTACAGGGTTGTTTTTTAGGTCAGTGTCTACAAGGATGTCAGTAGTTTCAGTATCTACCGGGTTGTTTGTAGGGTAAGTGTCTACAAAGTTTTTTGTATGGTCAATGTCTACAGGGATGCATGTCAGTTCAGTGTCTACAGGGTTGTTTGTAGGGTCAGTGTCTACAGGGTTGTTTGTAGGGTCAGTGTCTACAGGGTTGTTTGTACGGTCAGTGTCTACAGGGTTGTTTGTAGGGTCAGTGTCTACAGGGTTGTTTGTAGGGTCAGTGTCTACAGGGTTGTTTGTAGGGTTAGTGTCTACAGGGTTGTTTGGAGGGTGAGTGTCTACAGGGTTGTTTGGAGGGTCAGTGTCTACAGGGTTGTTTGTAGGGTCAGTGTCTACAGGGTTGTTTGTAGGGTCAGTGTCTACAGGGTTGTTTGTAGGGTCAGTATCTACAGGATTGTTTGTAGGGTGAGTGCCTACAGGGTTGTTTGTAGGCTCAGTGTCTACAGGATTGTTTGTAGGGTGAGTGCCTACAGGGCTGTTTGTAGGGTCAGTGTCTACAGGGTTGTTTGTAGGGTCAGTGTCTACAGGATTGTTTGTAGGGTGAGTGCCTACAGGGTTGTTTGTAGGCTCAGTGTCTACAGGATTGTTTGTAGGGCGAGTGCCTACAGGGCTGTTTGTAGGGTCAGTGTCTACAGGGTTGTTTGTAGGGTCATTTCTAAAAGGTTGTTTGTAGGGTCGGTGTCTACAGGATTGTTTCTACGGTCATTTCTAAAAGGTTGTTTGTAGGGTCAGTGTCTACAGGGTTGTTTGTAGGGTCAGTGTCTACAGGGTTGTTTGTAGGGTCAGTATCTACAGGGTTGTTTGTAGGGTCAGTGTCTACAGGGTTGTTTGTAGGGTCAGTGTCTACAGGGTTGTTTGTACGGTCATTTCTAAAAGGTTGTTTGTAGGGTTGGTGTCTACAGGGTTGTTTGTACGGTCATTTCTAAAAGGTTGTTTGTAGGGTAAGTGTCTAAAGGGTTGTTTGTAGGGTCAGTGTCTGAAGGGTTGTTTGTAGGGTCAGTGTCTACAGGGTTGTTTGTAGTGTATGTCTACAGGGTTGTTTGTAGGGTCAGTGTCTACAGTGTTGTTTGTAGGGTCAGTGTCTACAGGGTTGTTTGTAGGGTCAGTGTCTACAAGGCTGTTTACATGATCAGTTTCTATACGAATGGATTGTTTGCAGGCTGCTGCCAATCATCACAGTCCAGTGCCACCAAAATGGTGAGTGTGTGTGTGTGTGTGTGTGTGTGTGTGTGCGTGTGTGTGTGTGGTGTGTGTGTGTGTGTGTGTGTGTGTGTGTGTGCGTGTGTGTGCGTGCGTGCGCGCGTGCGCGTGCGCGCGCCCGTGTGGTGTGTGTGTGTGTGTGTGTAGGCGCTGTTGCTTTTTTTGTCACTTGTAATGATGATTTTTTGTTTGCAACAAGTAAACCTCTTCCCCACTCATTCCACCCACCTTCCCCTCCCTCATCCCAATCCCCCCCCCCCCCCCCACCCCCCAACTTGTTGCCCTAGGTTCTTCTTCGTGCGTCAAGTGTCTATATTACCTGAGACTTTCCACCCAAAAGACTAGTGCACAGATTAGCGTTGAAGGTCTATAAGAAAGCGGACAAATTTCAAAAAATGAACACACAAATACGCCAGAGGAGAATTGAACCAGATACCCAGAGTAAATGCCGGCTAAGAAATATAGGGAATAGTACTGAAGCGCGCAGGATCTGTTTGTTCCGCTATGGGACGCGCGGATTTTATTGTTCAAACTTATTTACGCGATCAAGGATGTGCTGTTTGAGTATGTTCGCTTTGTGTGTGTGTGTGTGTGTGTGTGTGTGTGTGTGTGTGTGTGCGTGTGTGTGTGTGTGTGTGTGCGTGCGTATCTGGGTGCACGCCTGCGTCCGTGCGTGCCTTCGTCCATGCGTGCGTGCCTATGTGCGAGCGTGCCTGCCCAAGTGCGAGCGTGCCTAATTGCATCTGTCCGTTTGTCTGCTCAGCTGTCTTTTTTTTTTCCAAGTTGTTTTGTTGTCTTTGTTTCTCCATTTGTTTGTTTTCCAAAATGTGACCCAGGCTACCACCAACTTTCGATCATCATATTCGCGCAAAAGAATTTTTAAAAAGTAAAAATTCCGCCGGCTCTTTCTACAAACCAGAGGACGCCACTATTACTGGTGAACGCAGAGAAACAGCCCAACATAATTAGAACAGGTGTCTTCCTTTGACCTGACACCCTTCAAGACAAGAGTCATCCTGGCTGTGTTGAAGAGGAAGTCGGTCAATTTGAAACGGAAGCAAGTTGAACTAGAAACTCGAGTGTCACTGTTAAAACTTCTTTCTTTGTTTTTCATCCTCTCCGTCTCTGTTTATAAATATTGTCAATATAACGCACTGGGCCCTAGATTTGTCAAATTCTGTAGACTTCCGTCTTGAAATTCCTCTACTGAAATAATAACAGGATATTTTTATACCTAGTTTTCCAACACCTCAAAGCGTTTGACAATGTTGATACAAACTCGCACAGATAAACAAACACACAAAGGAGATGACTGTGTTCATGTGTGTGTGTGTGTGTGTGTGTGTGTGCGTGTGCGCGCGAGTGTGTGTATGTGTACGTGTGTGTGTGCTTGTGTGCGTGTATGTGTGCGTGTATGTGTGCGTGTATGTGTGCGTGCGTGCGTGTATGTGTGTGTGTGTGCGTGTGTGCGTGCGTGTGTGTGTGCGTGTGTGTGTGCGTGTGTGTGTGCGCGAGAGAGACAGCGAGTGAGAGAGAGTGAGAGAGAGTGAGAATTTGCATTCGTGCCCTCCTTTTAATTCTTTGATTGCTGTCACGATATATAATATTGAAAACTTATGTATCACTGATGTTCAAGCAGACGATATTTTAATTTTTTTATAATGAATGTAAATACTGAAAACAACTATACACGGGACACGGCACATATGTTTTGCCCTTGTTGAAACGAGAAAGGTGTCAAATGACACAATCCCCATTTTGCCCTCGTTGAAACGAGAAGTGTCAAATGACACAATCCCCATTTTGCCCTCGTTGAAACGAGAAAAGTGTCAAATGACACAATCCTTATTTGCGCTTGCAGGATTGTTAAACTTTGAAACTTTCAATAGTGTTTATACAATTTCGCTGTCCAAGATTACAGATGTAACTGGGCGACACATCCACTCACAAATGAAGCTAACATTGCACTTTCAGACGCTCGATCGTTTTGGGGTTTGTTTTTTGCTCGTTTGTTTTTTTCGCATTTAAATTGTTTGAAGTTCACCATCTGTGGCCCGCTTTTGCGCCCTTCTCGGAACACTGGAATTCCGAATCTGAAAGTCATCAGATGTGACTTTTGGTCCTGACAATGTCACTAATCAGCTTCTTTCCTTGTGTAATCCGTTTGATCTCCAACCCCAAAGAAATGTTTTCAAAGAGGTCAGAAAGGAAACCTGTTCTTATGTACCGACATCACTGTTCCTTGGTACCTCAAAATGGTACGATCCTCCGATTGACTATCAAAATCATCTTTTTTTTAAAACTCCCTCCTTCCCCATACCGTCGACTGAACTCACTGTACAATGGGACGCAACTCAAGCCAGTAGCCATTATTTTCCTCTTCGATTATGTCCCTTAATGGGAACTCGGTTCCTTCTGCGACTTTGAAAAAGGTAGCTTTTTCATGGACACATGTAAATGCAAACCTGACATCACGTGACAAAGGGGGAGGGGAGAGAGGGGGGGGGGGGGAGCTATACGTTTTCTCAGTGAATCGAGCTGGTGGGTGTCCCCTTAATATCAACGAGAAAAACCCATTCCGTCTGTTGGCCTACCGCTTTCCGCTTCACCAGCAGGTAGTGTCGAGGCCTGCGCCTTTTGTTCGGTCTCCAAGTCTCTAATTAAAAGGTCAAACGTAACAGTCCTTATAACTTTCGATCAAATCCGTTGTCCAAAGACGAAATTTGAAGGTCGGCAACGTTCATCTGTTCTGTAACGATTACGTACAGAATTATCTAGCATGTGCACAATTGTCATTCGTTTTACTGTCAATAAATCTTATGCAAGTAAGTACAACGTTCTATTTAGCCGTTATTTCATTGTACAAATTCTTATGTTTTTTGACCAAATTTCTGTATTTGTCATCCGCTTCAGTTGGCTTTGGCCTTTTCTGGGAAAAAACAAACAAAAAAAACCCATTCGTATTCGTTATGTAAAGGTGATGGGGTAGTTTTTAATTAATCAGCGGAGCAAGGTATTTGACTTGTTCCAATCCTAACCCTATCCCTAACCCTAACCGGGGGAGTAAAGAGCCGGGGGAGTAACGATACGGGGGAGTAATGAGCTGATCCGGTTCCAATTGAACTGAAAATGTAAGCGAGGTAGCATTTTCCATAATAGCACCACTACACGACAATCTTGCAATATATTGTTCATCCACACATTTTAATGGTGAACCGTTTATCCATACCATAACCGTTTGGTGAGGTACCGTTTATCCCTCCACAATCGTATTGCGAGGTGGCGTTAATAGTTTTAATTGTGAAAATACTGTTCTTCCATGCGACAATCCTTTTGATTGCGAGTGCGTCTCCATACCACAATCGTTTTAACGGTGATGTACCGTTTATTCATACCATCGTTTTAACTGCGAGGTATTTTCAATCCATATCAGTCGTTTTTATTGCGAGATACCTTTAATCCATGCCACAGTTCTTTTCATTGCGAGGCACTACATTATACTATCATCGTTTTAATTGTGAGGTACTGTTCGTCAATAACAAAATAGATCAATTGTTAAGCATATTTATCCATCCCACAATCCGTTTAATTGCGAGGTACTGTTTATCCATATCACATAGATTTTCAGATGCGCCAAGCGTTACATTTGTTTGTCGTTTTCAAATTTACAATTTATCGACACCCCTTTTTCAATCACTGCATACTACTATAATCTTGTTCGACATCCGTCTTCGTATCAACACGAAAATGTATACGATCGTTGGTTTTTTGTCGAGGCGTAAAAACCACCCATTAACCGTTTCATGTCGAGAAGCTCCGTTCATTTAAAGGTAAAGTAATCCTCCACTCGAGTGCAAGGTCGATTATGTAGTGTGCGTTTTGCCGTTCTGAAAAAGAACTTGGTCTAAATTGTGTCTAAATTTAGTCTAAAGTGCTTAATCGAACTCTGTATGCGTCTGCTTTTCAGCGATTTATCTTTAAATACAGACGGCAAATTCGGCACGAGATCTCGGTTGAAGGCATGTGAAGTTCGTTGCAGATGTTGGGGGGAAAGATGATATGTACAGCGATCCAGTGCAGCTGAAGAGTGACCGAGGTTACAGCACCGATATGGGCCTTGGCGGTCGACTGGGCTATAAACAAATACTGAATATTGTCGAGCATTTCATCTGTCGAGTTTCATCGTACGATCCGCTTAAACAAAAAAAAATTGAATAATATCACGCTAATGGTGTCATAAGTCACCTTGGTGCCGGTTTATTTCCACTATTTTTCCATTACTCCGGTGTTTATTTCCACTATTTTTTCATTACTCCTATCGATGTAATGCAGTTTTTACTTCATGTAGCATTATGTAAGCAATGTCCTTTGGTATTCAACCCCCATGCACACGCAATTTTCCGATTGCATTAGACCGATTTGCTATTTCAAGTGGTTAACCGGTCGGTTAATCTTTTTCAATGTATCTTTTAAGTTCGTTAACCTGTACATTTATTAACTTCTTAATCCGTTTATCATGAACTCTTTTCCGGCTTGAATGCAATGACAAAATACAGCTTTATGTAAAATTGTGAAACTTTCCTTGCATGGTGCATTTCAGGATGCAACGAGCACACGCATGTTAGGTCTCAATAGGCTCCAATGTGAACATTGACTAACGGACTTCAAGATAACTGCCCCTTCGGGATGTTACTTTATTAGCCTTCAAAAACTTTTAAACTAATAATCGGGATGTTACTTTATTAGCTTTAAAAGAACTTTTAAAGTAATTTAGAGATGATCTTTCCAAACATTCCAGTGATAATTTTACTTTAGACCAGTTCAGCTGGGAACCCATTTGTCAAATCAGTTGGGTTCATTTTCGTACACTTTTTAAACGACATTCCTAAATATAACCGATCACTATAGACATGAATTCGTTCAGCGTATAGCATGTACTATCTTGTGGAAGTTCTTGCGTTTCTACAAGTGTTAATAGTTCTTGTCAGAATGACATGCAAGAAAACATTCAGCGAGCATGCAAGGCCGAGCCACACATCTGTATGCATGATGTACAGTGCACGGCTCAGAAAAAAAAGTAATGTGCTACAGTCGATGGAGGCCCAAGACATTTATGTCAATGTTGCTAGCAAAATACCGGGTTGTTTTGTTTGGGTTTTTTAGATGTTGCATTGTTAAAACTTGTAAAGCGCCCTGTAGCCTACGTCGTTAGGATGGGCGCTATAGAAATCGTCATTACGAGACGGACAGAGCGACAAAGACGGGAGGGGGAGAGAGAAGAGACGAGAAGAGATAGCAAGAGAGCGAGAGCGAGATTCGCCACTGAAAACGCCAAACTTAAATTGTATGCCTTTACTGCAAACCAAAGCCAAACCAATAAACCGCAGACATGGAGAAAAAAAAACTTGTCAAGCGTAGCACATCACCTCGAAAAATATCTGGGAAAAAAGACGATCCATCCAAATCTGCGAATACCAGTCTTTCAGACTCGCAATCATACACGCACGCGCGAGTGTACACACACGCCTGCTGAAAGGACTTCAGCGCTGGCCAGGGTCCGGTACAAGAGATATTCGAAGAGGATCTGGTTCAGGCACCCGGTACCATGTGGGGTCTTGGTTCCAGGACCGGGCGGGTTGGCAGGACAGGGGTTCACAGGGAGGGGAGGAAGCTGTGGCCACAACTCCTGCTGCAGGGCTCCCCCTCCTCGGATATGTCGTCCACCACCATGCTCCCCACCCACCCCCAGCCGCCTCGGAACTCCACCACGATCTGAAAAACAGGTCAGGGTTAGGTAGTCCTCCCTCCTCCCTCCCCCCCCACCTCCATTCCCTCCCTCCCCCCCCCCCCCCCCCCCATATTTTTCAAAGTTTTTTCAATTTTTCTTTTTACGAGTCCTCCATCCTCCCACGTGTTCCTTTTTCTTCTCCGTTTGCTTCATCAACTCTTTCACCCATCAAAATCTTATTTTTTTGGGTACAACCCCTTCAAGGTCGAAGCTGCCAAAAAGGCCCCAGCAATGATTTCTCCATCAGTTCAAGCGTTACTACTTAAGACTAATAGATGTTGGAACGATGCTGGAAGAATTTTTTTTAATCATTCTTGCCCAGCTGATCACACAAGGCCATTTCAGGGCGGTCAAACTCGTAAGAAAAAAACCAAAACCTTTTTTTAAAAAAGCCTGACCGTTGAGAAAGATCACGGCTTCTGAAGAAACTAGCACGTCTCATGACCTGGTAGACAAACCATTGACATCTCGATGGTAGATACAATGCCGTGCTAACAGCAGCCATTACGCCCGATTTTTTTTTTCTTAATGAACATTGAGAAATCGTCAAAAAACCCATTTCAATACAGCAAAATGCATTAAAACGCCATACGGTAAAACGGACGCCGCAAGATGGACAGTGTGCTATGTTCACTCATCAATTACACCTAACAAGCTGGCACACCACATCGTAGCAAGTAATGAAAGCCACGCCCACCTTGCGCTGAAGTGAATGAAGATGAGCGATTGCTCGTTCATTTTCGTTGTCCCGACTTTAATATCTTGCATGAGGAAGATCCAAGGTGGAAACGCGTCGTGTTGTCTTGCGAGTTGTTCGTCTACGTTTTCTTGGCGGTTCGCTATTAGTTATTTAAAATTTGCACACAAAAAAAGTTTCCAAAACAGACATGGCTATGGTCCAAAGGAAAAACAAAACGGACGGCATTTAAAACAAAAAGGCTGGGTCTAAACGAGTCACAGAAAAAAAAAAGCCAACAGCACCGAACTCTCAGAAGGCGGGGGTGCTTTTTGTACGAACGCGTTCCCTACTCTCCCTCCTCGAAGGGACGTTGGAAGGAGAGAAAGCAGTAACCCAATGCCTTTTTACCGACTAAAACACAATGCTCGCGGGCACACAACGCAGCGTGCGCTCGCACACAGTGTCTAAGCTCCCCCTACCACCACCAGCATCCCGGTTCTCAGATGTGTATTTCATGTATATATCTCTATAGGCCCCCGGTTATTTCCCCTAGCCGACTCCCGTTGTGTCCCATTACCCTGTAGTGATCGGCCTCCACCGGCACGTGTTCCTCCTCCCACGTGATGATCTGCCCCATGTTGGTGGCCAGGGTCCACGGCTTGGCCTCCGACTCCGGGGACCCCTCCTCCTGCACGTGCACCATGACGGCCTCCGGGAAGCTGCCCCAGGCGTAGATCCACAGGCGGAGACAACCCGGGCGGGCCCGTATTTTCAGCCAGTCGCTCAACAGGAAGTGACGTTCCGGCTGGTGCTCGCCCGCCTGTAAACCCAGTTGTCCTTAGTGTCCTTCACCGTGAATCTACCAATTACATTTGTTAGCGGAGCACACACAAGGCGTTCTCTACCAGCATAGGTTCGGTTGAAATTCCATGTACCCTTAGGGAACAGGTTGAAGTCGGCGTTTTACATTCAAAACTTCATGAGGACATTATGAAAGCGTGCTCTAGTCATTACATAGGACACAAATTCTTACGTACATGTTTTCAGCTTTGAGGCAATTCTAAGCGAGACGGGTGCTTGGAATCAACTTTTCTGAAAAGTTTCCATTTCTTCTGCGGGTCCGTTTTTACGTGTGCTAAGTGAACGAGAAGCGCCAGGAGTTAACAAAAAATACACAAGCTATGTTGACTTTATCGTTTGAGTTTACTTTTAAAACATCACAATGTTGACATCGTTTCGAGTGCTTACAAAAAAAAAAAAAAAAAATCACAAGCAATGTTGACTTATCGTTTGAGTGTTGACTTTTTATCGCCTACCATTTCATGTTGACCGTAACGGAGGTGTACATCCGTTTTATGTTTGCATGAGGATAACAATCAAGATCAGAAGGCTGTGCCACTATGGAATACATGGTACATTTCTTCTACTACCGTGAACATATTTCAAGAGTACTTACAGGGTGGGCGGCTTCGAAAACCGCCGGCCCCCCAAATAAGCATCGGCACTTTTGCTGCGCGTCTTAACGTGTCATGGGGTCGGTGCACTGTCGGGTCCCCCCACCCCCACTTTCCTGGGGTGTTTGGCTCTGACGGCCGTATCAGCCGAGATAGGGTGTCGACAGTCATTGTGAATAACATTGCGAGTCCCCTCGATTTGTTCAGTCTACTTTACTCTTTGTTCTTAATCACTTCAGTCCAGCCAACAATTCGGGGCTTTTTCCCTTTAAGGCTGTCACCGTTATCGGGAGAGAACTGTCCTGTAAAACCTCGCCACAGGCCACCTCATTGGATCATACAAGCAGAAAAGGTGAACATTACAGGTCAATACAAGAGCGACTGTCGCCGATGGGAGAGAAGAAATACGGCAACATTCATGTGCGTCCGCGTAGGAGATAAACTCCACGGAAAGCTGTCGTACGATGAATGAAGAAAGCGGCTTTCCGTCAATAAATCATCTTTCACTGGAGTAAATGTGGAGATAGCCCAAAGTATCTCTTACTGGGGGTAAATGTGGAAACTGTCGAAATTGTATCTCAATGCGGTAAATGTGGATACACCGGAAATCATCTCTTTAGGAGGGGGGGGGGGGGTAAATATGGATAAAGTCTAAATCACGAGCAGATAAATTCCAGGTGGAGATACAGGCCGCACTGAAAGCTCCCTGCAGCCCCACAGGGGTAGTTACATCACCAAGAGGCAAACGTCAGTGCTCGTAGATAAAACTAGCACAGCTGTGCGGGTCTAAGAACCTACACTGGTCCACATAACGGGTCGCTGGCATCCCGCAACAAGCTCCACGTCATGCGAAGAAAAAGCTTCCACACAGGAGTCTGCGGCCCTGCTTCATCCGCCCCCCAACAGCCAAGGTAGCAAGGGATGGGCAGAATGTAGAATCGGAGAGAGTGAAGACTGGAGCATAAAAAAAGAAATCAATATAAGATTTTTTAGCCTACGCTTGATTAAGAAAAGTTTTATGGAAGACAAGAGGCCTGTATAACCCATGCGCGTCAGCGCCAACGACGGATAGAAATAGTATACAGCCTTTTACTGTCAGTTTTCAGTATCGCCTTGACGCGTTCCGTCCATCACAGCATGCATGCTGAACTGAAGGCCGCTCACCGAGTACATATACGCAGTATATTTTCAGCTTGCTTACCGAGCATTTGTCATTGCGTTCTGTCGAAGAGGTAGGCGAATTAATCCCGCCGATCCGATCGGTACTTTTCCAAACAATGGCAGCAGCAATGTACACATGAAGTAAATGCACAATGGCGGCAGCAATGTACACATGAAGTAAATGCACATGGCAGCAGCAATGTACACATGAAGTAAATGCACAATGGCAGCAGCAATGTACACATGAAGTAAATGCACAATGGCAGCAGCAATGTACACAAGTAAATGCACAATGGCAGCAGCAATGTACACATGAAGTAAATGCACAATGGCAGCAGCAATGTACACATGAAGTAAATGCATAATAGCAGCAATGTAACATGAAGTGAATGCATAATGGCAGCAGCAATGTACACATGAAGTAAATGCATAATGGCAGCAGCAATGTACACATGAAGTAAATGCATAATGGCAGCAGCAATGTACACATGAAGTAAATGCATCACACATGTGGCCGGAATAGCTCAGTTGGTAGAACGCAAGACTCGTGACCCTGGTGATCCTGAGATTGCGAGTTTGAATCTCTGCGAGGCGTTTTGGTACGCTGGGCGGGGGAGGGGGCGGGTTGCTTTCTCGGAGTTAACACTTCTGACTTAACTTTGCCCAAAGTCGTTCGTTATGACTTTATACCAACGTTTCGTGTGTGAACGTACGCTTAGCATCTTGCACATGCGTAAAGTCCCATCGCCCAACTTTCGGATGAGAAGACCAGTTTGGCTGTTGGTATGGACGACACGTCTACACATAGGATGCACCGAAAGAATGAAAAGAGGAATGAAAGAGGGACGACACTGAATGACGCGGTTAGCGGCTGAACGTTGCCGCCAGTAGGCGACCCTTCAGACGGCTCTACCCTGGCAGACAGCCCGCTGTGTAAAGCGTGAATTGTAAAGCGCTTACAACCTGGGTCTTCTTACAACCTGGGTCTTCTTACAACCTGGGTCTTCTTACAACCTGGGTCTTCTTACAACCTGGGTCTTCTTACAACCTGGGTCTTCTTACAACTTGTCTCAAACTGGGGACAGGCGCTATATCAAGTAATAATTGTAATAATAGTCATAATTCATCATAATAACATGTACGACAGACACAAATGGCACCCAGCACCACCCCAACCGACATTCAGGGGAGCTCACCAGGGGCCAGGCCTGCAGGAAGGGCTTGGCCTGCTCCTCGCTCAGGAACCGATCCCTCTCGTGCGCGAGGCCCTCTCCGGTAGGGGTGAACCAGTCTGCCACCTTCGCCCCAGCACCCTCATCCTCCCGAGTCCAGAGGCACTGTCGCTCCAGCAAGTCCTTGCGACACGTCAGCAGACGATCCACTGTGGGGAGTGGACAGCACGCAAGTCACTTTTTTGTTTGCGTTAACCATGACTTCCACAATCAGTTATGTCATCAAACTGGTGAAGAAAAAGTTCAATACCAAGTTTAACAAGAAGACTACCACCACCATACCCTTTCCCACACACTCACCCCCCTTTACAACCGCTTCCCATAGTACCTCCTCCCCTTCCCACCCCATCTTCCACTCCACCCTTTTCTTTCTTTTTTGGATGGGGGGGTGTGTGGAGGGGCGGGGCTTAGGAACCGAGTTTTGTACCATAAGCGCACACGCTTGTCCTCAAGGTTTCGAGCTTAAGGTTTTGAGCGTCAGACAATGGCTTCCCCGTCGATATATTTTGTCGTCTTCAATTACCGACACAACTGATCTGCATATGCGCTTTAAACTTGAAAGAAAATCTAGCCTCGAGAGAACGGTTACCATTACACACCGCCACTTCCGGTCAGCCGTGAGCTCGACATCCGGGCTGCGCATGCTCACACACGACAGCAGCGACAATATATCGGGATATTCAGCTGTCTGGGCAACACTCACTCCAACACGTTTGAGCATGACCACACATCGTGACCAAAGTCAACTTGACTGCGCTCACCGTGTGTCTCATCCAGTTCGACGTATTCCTCGGAGTCGTCGCAGAGTTCGTGGGTTATGGTGACCCCCTCCCTGCCGATCTCGACCCCCGGCACGAATATGATGTGGACCTGCAAACGATCACCACGGAATGCGAGTGGAACATGACAGACTACTCTGGTGTGTGTGTGTGTGTGGGTGGGTGTGGGCGTGTGGTGTGTGCGCGCGCGTGTATTTACGCGCGCGTGTATGTGTGTGCACGTGTACGTGCACGTGTGCGCGTGTCTCCCATCCACCCCCAACAGACACGCACGCACCCACGCGCACACACCTTTTTTCTTTCACCTACTACCAACAGGTTTACAACCGCTCATCCCCGCCATTCTATTGTGCAAGACAGGTGGGAAGAAAGGGAGAAGAGGACTGACATCTCATACAGCTACAAACGCCCACAGAAAAGCTGGCAACAAGGCTTCACGCCGAAAACACTCGCTGTTGGATTACATGCTATTTAGATAACCTGCAAGGTGCTTGTCGAGGTGCCCTCGACTGGAATTTTGTCCCGACAGCGACACCCCACCCGCCCTTTCCCAGGAGTATAGTGCCACCTCCACCCACTGCCCTGCTGTGCTCACCGACAGCGACACCCCACCCGCCCTTTCCCTCCCCTTCCCCAGGAGTATAGTGCCACCTCCACCCTGCTGTGCTCACCGACAGCCGACACCCCACCCGCCCTTTCCCCAGGAGTATAGTGCCACCTCCACCCTGCTGTGCTCACCGACAGCGACACCCCACCCGCCCTTTCCCCAGGAGTATAGTGCCACCTCCACCCTGCTGTGCTCACCGACAGCGACACCCCACCCGCCCTTTCCCTCCCCTTCCCCAGTAGTATAGTGCCACCTCCACCCTGCTGTGCTCACCGACAGCGACACCCCACCCGCCCTTTCCCTCCCCTTCCCCAGGAGTATAGTGCCACCTCCACCCTGCTGTGCTCACCGACAGCGACACCCCACCCGCCCTTTCCCCAGGAGTATAGTGCCACCTCCACCCTGCTGTGCTCACCGACAGCGACACCCCACCCGCCCTTTCCCCAGGAGTATAGTGCCACCTCCACCCTGCTGTGCTCACCGACAGCGACACCCCACCCGCCCTTTCCCTCCCCTTCCCCAGTAGTATAGTGCCACCACCACCCTGCTGTGCTCACCGACAGCGACACCCCACCCGCCCTTTCCTCCCCTTCCCCAGGAGTATAGTGCCACCTCCACCCTGCTGTGCTCACCGACAGCGACACCCCACCCCCCCTTTTTCCCTCCCCTTCCCCAGTAGTATAGTGCCACCTCCACCCACTGCCCTGCTGTACACTCACCGTGAAAGGGGCGTTGGCCTGCAGGCTGATGTCGGCCCGGGCCGGTTCCTGGGAGACGGCATCGGCGACCTTGGAGCGGACCAGAGAGTAGGCCGCCTTGGAGCCGTACTGGAACCACAGCAGGGCCACCAGGCGGGGCGCCAGCATGTCATGGTACTGCACGCTCACACACCACGGCCCCTCTGTGCGGACAGACAAGGCGCTAGTGTCAGGGCATGTTTGACGTCATTCATCCCCGCGGGCGCCCTGTTGCGCGCCACAGAGAGAGAGAGGAGGTTGAGGGGAGGTTTGGAGTTGAGGTTTAGAGAGAGGGGGGAAAGGTCTGGAGTTAGTTTAGAGGGAAGGGGAGAGGAGGGGGGAGGCCGGGGGAAGGAGAGAGGAAGAAGACGTTCTGAGAAGAGGCAAAAGCGTTCGAGTAACGGGCACAGAGTGGTCTGGTTTGTGTTGTCAACTGGCAGTTCATAGAGCAGACATGCCGATGCGGGCCGTTTATGTTGGACAAACGTCTACCTTTCAATGTTATAGTTATCTCTCCAACTCTTCTAAAATCTGTCCAAACTGTCCGTAAAGATGGGTTAGTCGTTGCGCTTCCGCTTCCCATGGTCACATGACTTCGCTACCCCAAGTTGCGTAACGCACATTCACTGCCGTCAGGTTTAATTAAAAAAATTCACACACGCACACTCCAAGCCTGGACTTGTCCAAAACAGCTATGCTGACCGACAATAGTCCCAAAAGTGGAAAATCACAGGTCATGCCAAACCTGACCACGTGATCATGATGTTCTGAGTGATAGCACCACTTTTCATGCATCACCTACAAGGTTTCATAAGAAAAAAAATTGTCCCATCTGTAAACTATAAGTTCAAAGCCTTTAAGCAACTGAACTCATATTCCCAGGTGCTTTAACCGAATCCAGAATTAGTGGACCTATTTAATCGACAGCCGAACATCCGTCATGGTGTCTCCTGTCCCGACTGCTGCCCAACAGATGAATGTATTGTGAAAGGAGATAAATCCTTTTTCTTAGCATACGTGAATTCAGCTAGGCATTCTTCCCCGAGGCTGGGGTTTGGCCGTCTTAATGGCGGGATAAAAAAATAAACGGTCATGTACACAAAACTCCACTCCCTTTGTCGAGTAGATGGGATTAATCCTTGCCCGTCTATACAGGGAGTGTCCGGAGTATCAGCCTGCGCACTCGGAAAAAAAAAAAAGCCAGGCGTTGGTACAAGTATTCATTCAGCTAGGCAGTTTGGTAACCGACTAGTTTACATTGTCTAACGGTTTGAACTCTGCATTTCCGCAACCACATGTACGTGCATAGCCACGGACACGTGGTGCTACGTTAAAAGTTCATGATGAACCCGACCACCGCGGCCATATGACAGCACCAAAAAAAAAAAATAGGATTATGTTCACAGAAATGCCAGGTTAAAATTCGAACTCAGCACGTGCTACGTTCGATACTTCTAACATCACAGATCACCAGTCTTCCACACTGAGGGTACTTGCTTTTTAGTAGAACAGTCTGCGCGAGGAGGTGCAAGTTCTTCAGGTCCATAGTCCGGTGGAAATGCTCCTTGTCCACGACGAATGGCCGCTTCTGAAACCAGAAATATGCACCCTCTTAGGCAGATCCATATATACAGATTTGTACAGATTGTGGATAGATGGATAGTATTGGAAGACCGTTTAGTTAAGTCCAGTATTTGGTTAGTACGGCCCCATCGCCTTAACATGAAATTATAAAAATCAGACTTCCATCTTACATTTACATGTTCGCCCTGAACCGTACCATGTACATTTACATGCATGAACTAAGACTGGAAAGCTAAATGCTGGATTAAAAGTCAACTGCACCAACATATACATTAACATTCCGTTTCAGCAACCCGTCAGTCCTGCAGACTCGTGAATGGTCATTACAGCCCACTGCTGTACAGACATTGCATTTGGTTCATATCCCTCTACTTGAAAAGGACTTGACCGCTGACAATCAGGGCGTCACATTTCGCCCGACTGTATTTCACCCAAGAGTCACCTAATCTGTCTATTCCCATACATCCATAACGTTTCGCGCCAAGTCAACTTTCTCTCACACTCGACTACAAGGCCTTACAACAGCTCAAAGCGTATCACGATAAGCACCATTCGCAGGGAGTCTGCTACATTCGATAAATGGAGTGATCCGACATATCCATTTCTATATACCAGGTATGACAACCACAATTTAAATAACCTGGTCTCCGGTTCATTTTCTTTCCGTTTAAAATTTACATCATCTTTGATTCTAACAAAGTTCGCCTAGAGGTAAGAAAAGATATCGTTTGTCACACATCGCCACATTTTCTCCCCGTGCATTACTGTGCACTACTTTTGGCGAACTAGACGTCAGCAGTCGGGATGAATCGTTACCCTATTTTCAGAGCTCCGGTTTGGGAGCACCGACGATTACGTATGAAATCAAAGAGTTTGGCGAAACGAGATGTACCCGTCACACCTCTACCCTGTTGCACGTGACCCGAGGACAGCTGGACTCCCCCAGCAGCTGTTATGGCGCCCCCCCCTCCCTCGATCTGTCATTGGACAGCGGCCCCTGCCTTCTAGGTGGCACTGTTCCCACACCCTTCATTCCAGACAAATACCAACCTCCTGGTGTTGCCCCAAACCCAGTCCACAGGGATCAATACAGAGCAAGTCGTCGAAAGGCAACCCACCAAACGAGAACCGCACTGCTGCCGAGCCACTTCGTTACTGTTCAGTAGTGTCAATTTTCATCCAGCGTGAGCAGCACCCCATTTTCAACGTTTCAACTGAACTGCAGTCTTTATGAGCGAAATTACCGTCACTGAATACTGAACTCGCCACGGTCATAGGTGTACCGAAGACACCAAGCTAGGGCACCCAAAGAGCAGGCAATAAAGGGGCCGGGAATGTATAACTATTTCATGACCAACGAGCTCACGAAAATTCGACGTAGTTCCATTCTGGTTTTGGGGGCAGGAGTAGCTCAGTCGGCAGAGCGCCTAACTTGTATTCGTAGGATCGCGGGTTCGAATGTCCGCCAGGCCATTTCGGTGCAAGAAGGTATCGTTTTCCCCTCGGAGTTAACATTAGCCTTACCCCATTTTCCCAGCATGTCTTTCGAATGAGACTATCAACCGAGGTTCTGTTCGTGTGTGAACGTACGCATAACATCTTGTACATGCGTAAAATCCCATCACCAACGTTTTGAGAGAGAAGGCGCTCTACGCTTCCTCTCATATCACACCCTCGGTCAGGAACGAGAGAGGTACAGCTCCAGCGTTGGTCAGACATTTCTGAGCAACTCTGTAACTTCTCTTAAATGGCCAAAACTCAGCTGCGTGGCTCCAATCTTCCCTCTGGCCCTCGGCATAACCCACTCCTCACAAGAACGACCAGGACCGCACACCTCCAGACTGTGCAGATCGCAACCGGCAGACGCTAATAAACGTTTCCTCAGCGGTGCCAACTGGAATTATGCCCACCGTTTTCTTGCGGTTTTCATCGTTTCCTGTACGCATTCGTCAGTGCACCAATGTGTAAGATTCCGTATTATGGTCCCACGACGTTTAGACAGCCACCCCCCCCCCTCCTCTTCCCGAGGGGGATGTACCGTTTCCTGTACGCATTCGTTAGTGCACCAATGTGTAAGCCGGAGCCGGAATAGCTCAGTTGGTAGAGCGCCGGACTCGTAAATCTTGGTGATCCTGGGTTGCGGGTTCGAACCTCCGCCGGGCGTTTCGGTACAGGGTGATTTTTCCCTCGGAGTTAACATTGGTTCCGACTCCATTTCCCACACAGTCCTTCGAACGAGACTATAAACCGAGGTTCCGTGTGTGAACGCACGCATAACATCTTGCACACACGTAAAATCCCATCACCAACTTTCGGAAGAGAAGGCCAGTTTGGCCGTTGGTATGGATGACACGTTACACACATGCACCCTGCGTGAGAAATGGAAAGAATTTAGGAAGTAAGGAAAATGAGTGATCGATGTTGAACGATACCGACTGGATGACACGGGAAACGACTGAATGAAGCGCCAGCTGGCAGCTCTTCAGTCGGCACTACCCAGGTAGGCAGCCCGTTGTGTAAACGAGTGTGGATTGTAAAGCGCTTAGAGCTTGGCCTCTAGCCGAGAATAGGCGCTATGCAAGTATTCATTATTATTATTGTCCCACGACGTTTAGACAGCCACCCCCTCCCTCTTCCCCCGAGGGAAGATGTACCCTTTCTGCAGTTATTCCTGTGACCATTGTTCGTCCAGGTCCGTTTTCTTGAACAAAAAAATTCTCGTTTTCTTTTTGACAAGCTAATAGTATACATAGCAACGGCGAAGTACAAGTATAATGGACAAATGTTACGTGCAAAAAGCCACTAAACATTTACAAATCTGAAACACACACACGTTAGTGTATAATGTATTCATACAATTGTGCTTAAACTCGACACCTGCCCGAAATAGTTCTGTGCAAGGTTACCTCCCTGGCTTCAAGCCTAACCCTCTGAGCCAGTCATTGGGGATTAACTCGTGACTAAGCAAACTGTAGGAAAAGCATGATGGTCCGGCCTCCGACACGTGTATTAGGCGGGGGAGGTGGACGCCCTCACTTAGAAAACGAACCGATGAGGCGTTTTGCCGAGACAATATTTTTGCGGCATCATGTGCATATTCTGTACCATTTACTGGTCGTTTGAGAAAAAAAATTGCTTACTCACTCGAAAGTACAGAGACACACACACAGACCGACAGAGACAGAAAGAGAGACAGACAGACCGGCAGGCAGAGAGAGAGAGAGAGAGAGAGAGAGAGAGTTTTAAGTCTGAACGCATAGCGAATTTCTGCTGAATATGCACGAACAATACCTATTTACCTTTTTAGGTTCCTCCCCTTTTCTGCAGTGGCCTTGAGAATCTGCAAACGGCCAAACAAGTTCAATAATTATGACTGACAAATCAGTATTCATCTTGCATTCCGTGTTCTTTGCACAGACAGCAGCTAGCATTATCACCATCAGAACTAAAAAAAAAATTTTAAAAAAATCACATTAAGAAGCTAGTAGCTGAAATGGAGCAGAATACAGTTTAAAATAAGCTGTCTAACATCAATCGTCCAGTTAGACCCAATAATGTCACCACAAATACAAACCAACCATCTCTGAAGGCACCCATCGTTCCATTTCGTTCCTATCGGACTAAGAACGAACAAGAGGGGCAATTTGCCTATTTGACTCGCGTGATCAACGCTTAGAACAGCAGGGTGAAAGGCGCAGGGTGGGTGGAGAAGCAGTGGGTGTGTCGATACGATGTCAACGCTACGCACTGGACAAAGTGCGTCGTTGTCAGCACCGGCAGGTGACTTGGTTCTCAACTTCTTAGAACGCGTGATGACCAGTTACATCTGCAGCGTCCTACCTACCACCTGACCTATTTCCATTTACCATCTCTCCCTGCGCCTCCCCCTCTCATTCCACTTTGCCGCTGCTGATGCCTTCCATTTAGAGCCCCCCCCCCCCCCCCCCACCTTCCCCAATGACCCTTCCTCGTCCCTCCTCGACTGGGTCTTGCTTAGCTTAAACAGCAGCAGCTGAAAAGTCCTTACCTTAATTCCCCCCCCCCCTCTCTCTCTCTCTGCTAACTGCGTAATGACCTCACGTGCAGCTCTGGATGAAACGATCATCCAAGAGATCCGTTTCTATCAGACAGGGTTTTTTCCTTTTACTTTTTTTTGCTACTTACAGTTCGCCTACATATTCAAAACGTACATCAGCGTGACTTTCCTTAATTATGCTTCACTGTGCATATGTGGTCTACAGTTTGCAACGTTCTACAGTTTGAAACCTTCCTATCTCCACCTCTGCTGGGTAGAGTAGGCATTAAACGGTCTGGTCTTGACAAAATGAATTTTTGCTACATGTGCAAATGAAACCATTTAATATAAAAAAAATTGAATGTGACCATCAATTCAAAGAAAACGACATTCTCGTAATATCGATGTTGAACTCAAGTCCAGGTTTATGGCCGTCATGATTCAGCCACAATATGCATAGGATGACTGGAAAATATTCACCATTCTGCGAAGTTCTTACGCCAAGGCTTGTATTGCAAATGCTCACGTTAAATGTTTACCATGACCACACGCTCGCGCGCCAGTGCATATACAGACACAACTACATAGATACTTGTCTCACGCAGTCAAAATGTAAGGTCTTTTAATTCATTCGAAAAAACAAACGCTGGCAATTTAACAAAATACCGTTAATGAAAAGCTAATCTAAAAATCCATTTTAGGAAAAAACAAAAACGTTAACACCACATTTACAACTTCACGACCCACGTTGATGTGTCAGCATCAACACAAATTTACGCCTGACGTAATGTTCTCACCTTTTACATGCATTTGTACCATAGTGTTTAAGTACTTCGGCTGTTCGGATGATCCCTGGACTCTTACAGGGTACGACAACATTTTCAATTCCACATTAAACCGCTACGTAGCCTACATGGCACAAATACGGCCGAAGAGGAGAAAGGGAGACAGACCATGATGGGGTAGAGGGGTCACAGGAGGGAAGGAGAGGCTGGAATTAAAAAAAAATGGGGGAAAGAAAGGAAATCGGAGCGGAAAAAAACGAAATAACGAAGACAGCAAGACTGAGCCGAGCATGACACCGAGGCAATACCTGTATATTTGGCCCCTCCCGTTGCTGGTTCATCATAATCCACGTCCACCTCCTGTGTGTTGTCCTGAAATGCAGTCGTGGTTCATAAACGGTCAATCATGGCTCGTAATTGCTTAGGCTAAACCCGATTTAAAAACGGAAAATAAAACCGTCAGCTTATTCATGTGCCCCATATTCGAACCCCGATGAAAGAGCCTTTTCGAAAGACGCTTCTTTCCATCAGAGGGTAAGTGTATTAAGCATAATTTGCCAGTGAGAAGGCCCAAATCCTAAATACATATAGGTACAAAAGCATGTCCGATAGCTATTTGGGCGAGACACCCGTCTAAAAAGACGAGCTTTGATACCAACCCATTCAGGTTTGATTCCCCGCCAGCGCCAAAAATAGACAGCAGAAGGACATCTAGGAGTCATGACTTGTGTGAGCTCCGGCCCCCTTAGGGTGCGAGTTCAAGGCCTGTCTGAGGGGGGGGGGGGGGGCGTCTCGGAATACCTCTTCCTAGAGGTCCTTCATACATTGATATTCTCAGAGTGCTTTGAATTATTAAATTCTTTCATCTTTGACACGTGGATGGAAAGACCATGCCATGCGTTCAAAGACAAAAATGATCTCGAATGGAAATAAAGTACATGGCAAGCCCCCTACTCCCTTTATTCCCCGCGCTCATCCATTATGGGTTTCCAGTGCTCAAGTGCTTCAACAAATAGTTCTACATAAGTGAACATAATTCTTTGGGCGTTTCCATTCACATTTAGTTTTCGCTCACGTTTTATTAATCGATTTGTTATCCCCACGACAATATACAATTCTTTTCATGTTTTTATTAGTATTCTCATTTAAGTCAAGCGACAACAAAATGTTCAGACAAAAGTCGATGACATTTGTCGCTAACACTTCACACACACACGCGCACGCACGCACACACACCTCATTCATCTAAAAAGCGCATTTTAAGCATGGAATAGCCTGTGTTTTCAGCGTTCGAAAGGATATTTTTTTCGTCTTAATATTTAACTCATGATCGCTTTAAACTGCGCTGGCCAACTGAGCGAGTTATACTGTGAAGACAGTCTCCCAGTCAAGACGTTTTATTCTTCACCTTTCCATACGTACTTTTTATTTCATGTTAACGCTTCTTTCCCTATGTATCGACTTTTTTTCCAGGAAAGCAGTAGCGCGGCGGCATGTGCCGAAATCTTTATGACCGCACTAGCCCAAATTAGGCTGGCTTTTTTTCATTATGTACACTCAGCCAGCAACACAGGGCATGGGGGTGGGGGGGGGGGCGACGTACTGGAAGGGAGGTGAGGGGGTGAGAGGGGGTGAGGAGGGGGGGAGCAGGAAAGGGAGTCCCGTCCTGCAAAAAGCAAACAAGCTGCAGATTTTTGGAGAAAGTGAAAAACGATAACTGGTCTCTTGATATCCGCACGGCAAATAAGCCCAGGGCAATGCTGCGGGTACCAGGCATTTCTTTTTCTCCCGTAGTTCACAGGGAGAATAAACTGAATAATGGGGGCAAAACAAAAGCCATAGGCCTATAACCAGATCGATTTGGCAGAACTAGTGTCAAGTCTGGACGAGTGAATTATCTCTCCATTTCCCATACAGTCCTTCGAATGAGACTATAAACCGAGGTTCCGTGTGTGAACGCACCCATAACATCTTGCACACACGTAAAATCCCATCACCAACTTTCGGAAGAGAAGGCCAGTTTGGCCGTTGGTATGGATGACACGTTACACATAGCATGCACCCTGCGTGAGAAATGGAAAGAATGAAGTTAGTAAGGAAAATGAGTGATCGATGTTGAACGATACTGACTGGATGACACGGGAAACGACTGAATGAAGCGCCAGCTGGCACCTCTTCAGTCGGCACTACCCAGGTAGGCAGCCCGTTGTGTAAACGAGTGTGGATTGTAATGCGCTTAGAGCTTGGCTTCTAGCCGAGAATAGGCGCTGTATTTATTATTATATTATTATTGTCCCACGACGTTTAGACAGCCACCCCCTCCCTCTTCCCGAGGGGGATGTACCCTTTCTGCAGTTATTCCTGTGACCATTGTTCGTCCAGGTCCGTTTTCTTGAACAAAAAAATTCTCGTTTTCTTTTTGACGACAAGCTGGCAGTATACATAGCAACGGCGAAGTACAAGTATAATTGACAAATGTCACGTGCAACAAGCCACACTAAACATTTACAAATCTGAAACACACACGTTTGTGTATAATGTATTCATACCACAATTGTGCTTAAACTCGAAACCTGCCCGAAATAGTTCTGTGCAAGGTTACCTCCCTGGCTTCAAGCCTAACCCTCTGAGCCAGTCATTGGGGATTAACTCGTGACTAAGCAAACTGTTGGAAAAGCATGATGGTCCGGCCTCCGACACGTATTAGGCGGGGGAGGTGGACGCCCTCGCTTAGAAAACGAACTGATGAGGCGTTTTGCTGAGAAAATATTTTTGCGGCATCATGTGCATATTCTGTACATTTACTGGTCGTTTGAGAAAAAAAATTGCTTACTCACTCGAAAGTACAGAGACACAGACCGACAGAGACAGAGAAAGAGACAGAGACAGACAGACCTGCAGAGAGAGAGAGAGAGGCGTTTTAAGTCTGAACGCATTGTCGATTTCTGGTGAATGCACGAACAATACCTATTTACCTTTTTAGGTTCCTCCCTTTTTTCCTGCAGTGGCCTTGAGAATCTGCAAACGGCCAAACAAGTTCAATAATTATGACCGACAAATCAGTATTCATCTTTCATTCCGTATTCTTTGCACAGACAGCAGCTAGCATTATCACCATCAGGACTAAAAAAAAAAAATCACATTAACAAGCTAGTAGCTGAAATGGAGCAGAATCATCTCATTCTCTTGCCCATGATGGGCGTAGAGAGATGAGAGACTCTCGAAGCCAGGCACCGCCATCCGGCCCTGTCCTCTGCCCGTCGCATCAGCGTAGGGCCATCCATCCTGGTCCATTCTTTGATGTTGTCCATCCAGCATTTGGCTTGTCCCCTTCGTCTGCCACCTTCCAGCGTGCCCTGGATGACTTTTGGGCAGTGAATTGTGGCGTATGACATGCCCGAACCACGACAGCTTTCTCTTGACTTGCCAAGAGGGGTTCTTGGGGGCCTGCAAGTGATGTTATTTGGCTCCTTACAAGGTCGTTTGTCTTCCGGTCTTGCCAAGAGATCCCGAGCAAGCGCCTGAAGCATTTAGTTTCAAACGTCTGGATTCTCTTGGGTCTCTGCTGTCATGGTCCAGCTTTCGCAGCCATACAGGATGGACAGCACCAGGGACTTGTACAGCTTCATCTTTGTAGGAAAGCTGATCTCCCTGCTCTTCCAGATCTTGTTTAGCTTTGCCATTGCTGCTGTTGCGATCGCTAGTCTGGTCTTGATTTCTGTTGAGCGACCGTCTTTGGTGAGAGTGGCGCCAAGGTATTTGAAAGCGCCCACTTCAAGCTGTTGTCCGTTCATGTAGATTTCAGCATGGGTGTTGGTTGTGCTGTTGACCAGGACTTTGCTTTTTTCTGTGCTCACTTCCATTCCATATGCACCTGCCCTTTCTTCCAGTCTGTCAGCTCTTGTAGTTCTTCGTTGCTGCCTCCATCAGGTCGATGTCATCTGCGAACCTCAGATTATTGATGGTTCTTCCTCCGATGGAGACAGTGGAGTGGAAGTCATGGGTTTCACGCATGATGTTTTCCAGGAAAAGATTGAACAGAATACAGTTTAAAATAAGCCGTCTAACATCAAACGTCCAGTTAGACCCAATAATGTCACCACAAATACAAACTAACCATCTCTGAAGGCACCCATCGTTCCATTTCGTCCTATCAGACTAAGAACGAACAAGAGGGGCAATTTGCCTATTTGACTCGTGTGATCAACGCTTAGAACAGCAGGGTGAAAGGCGCAGGGTGGGTGGAGAAGCAGTGGGTGTGTCGATATGTCAACGCTACGCACTGGACAAAGTGCGTCGTTGTCAGCACCGGCAGGTGACTTGGTTCTCAACTTCTTAGAACGCGTGATGACCAGTTACATCTGCAGCGTCCTACCTACCACCTGACCTATTCCATTTACCATCTCTCCCTGCGCCTCCCCCTCTCATTCCACTTTGCCGCTGCTGATGCCTTCCCCATTTAGAGCCCCCCCCCCCTCCCCCCCCCACCTTCCCCAATGTCCCTTCCTCGTCCCTCCTCGACGAGGTCTTGCTTAGCTTAAACAGCAGCAGCTGAAAAGTCCTTACCTTAATCCCCCCCCCCCCCCCCCCCCTCTCTGCTAACTACGTAATGACCTCGCGTGCAGCTCTCTGGATGAAACGGATCATCCAAGAGATCCGTTTCTATCAGACAGGGTTTTCTTTTACTTTTTTTGCTACTTACAGTTCGCCTACATATTCAAAACGTATCAGCGTGACTTTCCTTAATTATGCTTCACCGTGCATATGTGGTCTACAGTTTGCAACGTTCTACATTTTGAAAACATATCTCCACCTCTGCTGGGTAGAGTAGGCATTAAACGGTCTGGTCTTGACAAAATGAATTTTTGCTACATGTGCAAATGAAACCATTTAAGAATATTAAAAAAATTGAATGTGACCATCAATTCAAAGAAAACGACAATCTCGTAATATCGATATTGAACTTAAGTCCAGGTTAATGGCCGTCATGATTCAGCCACAATATGCATAGGATGACTGGAAAAATATTCACCATTCTGCGAAGTTCTCTTACGTCAAGGCTTGTATTGCAAATGCTCACGTTAAATGTTTACCATGACCACACACGCTCACGCGCCAGTGCATATACAGACAACTACATAGATACTTGTCTCACGCAGTCAAAATGTAAGGTCTTTTAATTCATTCGAAAAAACAAACGCTGGCAATTTAACAAAATACCGTTTATGAAAAGCTAATCTAAAAATCCATTTTAGGAAAAAAACAAAAACGTTACCATATTTACAACTTCACGACCCACGTTGATGTGTCAGCATCAACACAAATTTACGCCTGACGTAATGTTCTCAGCCTTGGCCGATGCATTTGTACCATAGTGTTCAAGTACTTCGGCTGTTCGGATGATCCCTGGACTCTTATCCAGGGTACGACAACATTTTCAATTCCACCTTAAACCGCTACGTAGCCTACATGGCACAAATACGGCCGAAGAGGAGAAAGGGAGACAAAGACCATGAAGGGGTAGAGGGGTCACAGGAGGGAAGGAGAGGCTGGAATTAAAAAGAAAAAGAGGGGAAAGAAAGGAAATCGGAGGAAAAAATAAACGAAATAACGAAGACAGCAAGACTGAGCTGAGCATGACACCGAGGCAATACCTGTATATTTGGCCCCTCCCGTTGCTGGTTCATCACAATCCACCTCCACCTCCTGTGTGGTGTCCTGAAATGCAGTCATGGTTCATAAACGGTCAATCATGGCTCGTAATTGCTTAGGCTAAACCCGATTTAAAAACAGAAAATAAAACCGTCATAGCTTATACATGTGCCCCATATCCGAACCCCGATGAATAGCCTTTTCGAAAGACGCTTCTTTCCATCAGAGGGTAAGTGTATTAATAAGCATAATTTGCCAGTGATAAGGCCCAAATCCTAAATACATATAGGTACAAAAGCATGTCCGATAGCTATTTGGGCGAGACACCCGTCTAAAAAGACGAGCTTTGACACACCAACCCATTCAGAAGGTGGTTTGATTCCCCGCCAGCGCCAAAAAGACAGCAGAAGGACATCTAGGAGTCATGACCTTTGTGAGCTCCGGCCCCTTAGGGTGCGAGGTCAAGGCCGATACGCCTGTCTGATGGGGGGGGGGGGGGGGGGGGGGGGCGTCTCGGAATACCTCTTCCTAGAGGTCCTTCATACATCGATATTCTTAGTGCTTTGAATTATTAAATTCTTTCATCTTTGACACGTGGATGGAAAGACCATGCCATGCGTTCAAAGACAAAAATGATCTCGAATGGAAATAAAGTACATGGCAAGCCCCCTACTCCCTTTATTCCCCGCGCTCATCCATTATGGGTTTCCAGTGCTTAAGTGCTCAACAAATAGTTCTACATAAGTGAACATAATTCTTTGGGCGTTTCCATTCACATTTTTTACGAGTTTTCGCTCACGTTTTATTAATTGATGTTATCCCACGACAATATACAATTCTTTTCATGTTTTTAGTAGTATTCTCATTTAAGTCAAGCGACAACAAAACGTTCACGGACAAAGTCGATGACATTTCTGTCGCTAACACTCCACACATACGCACGGGCACGCACACACACCACACACAGTGACACACACACACCTCATTTATCTAAAAAGCGCATTTTAAGCATGGAATAGCCCGTGTGTTTTCAGCATTCGAAAAGATATTTTTTTCGTCTTAATATTTAACTCATGATCGCTGCAAACTGCGCTGGCCAACTGAGCGAGTTATACTGTGAAGACAGTCTACCAGACTAGACGTTTTATTCTTCACCTTTCCATACGTACTTTTTATTTCATGTTAACGCTTCTTTCCCTATGTACCGACTTATTTTTTCCAGGAAAGTAGTAGCGCGGTGGCATGTGCTGAAATCTTTATGACCGCACTAGCCCAAATTAGGCAGACCTTTTTTTCATTATGTACACTCAGCCAGCAACACAGGGCATGGGGGGGGGGGGGACGTACTGGAAGGGGGGTGAGGAGGGGGGGCAGGAAAGGGAGTCCCGTCCTGCAAAAAGCAACCAACAAGCTGCAGATTTTTGGAGAAAGTGAAAAACGATAACTGGTCTCTTGATATCCGCACGGCAAATAAGCCCAGGGCAATGCTGCGGTTACCATGCATTTCTTTTTCTCCCGTAGTTCACGGGGAAAATAAACTGAATATTCGGGGGGAAACAAAACAAAAAAGCCATAGGCCTATATAACCAGATCGATTTGGCAGAACTAGTGTCAAGTCTGGACGAGTGAATTATCTCATGGACATAGCGTGAGCGCGCGCGCGCTCTCGAACACAATTATACGCGCGCGCACACACGCGTACGCATGCATATGCCAACCATATTATAAACCATAACGAGAAAAAACATGAGTTTCTTCTCCAAAAACAAAATGAACCTCAATAGGCTGAAAATAGGACATACAAAATAAAATGAAAAAGGGACTGAAAAATGACAGGAAAAGGAAATTATTGGCGCCATTCCCAGGAGGCCCGGAATGAGCCCCCATCCACTCTCCCTAGCGCCCATCCCGCCTCCCTCCGAGAAACCGTAAAGGAAGCAGTGAAGGTGCTCCAGGAAATACAAACATACATTATCAAATTCGTCCGTGTTAACCAAAAAAAAAGCTTTTCCACTAAAAGCGTGTATACTGAAGTCATGTTTTCGACCTGGCCAACCAGTGAGGCCGTGTTCCAGGGCTGCACTGGCGTAAGCAAATCACGTGCTTCAACATTGAGAAAAACCGGTATAACAGGTTTTCTTAAACGGTTAATTTCTCCGTGCGTGTGTGTAGTACAAGGAACAGGGACTGCACTCGACCACGACAGCATCCTAGAGGCGTCACTTTTTTCTCTTTTTTTTTTTGTTATATGGAAGAGACGAACTGAAAGACTAGACCTGTTGCCAGCTTTTTTGGCGGTCCCAGCTATCGCATTTGATCAGATGCGTCGGTTTTGATGATTTTTTTCCTTGCGCTATTTCAGCCAGCGTGACTGTTGCTTTGTCACCCTGAATTCGAAATGGCCAGGGCCAAATCGATGGGTTTCGTTTTTGTTTTTTGCTTTTGATTTTAGGTAAAAAGTGTATGTGTAAAGTTAATCCAATGGATGCGATTTTCTTTTTTGAGAAGGCTTAAGCCGACGCCGATTCAATGTTTGAGCAAACTGAATAGTTACTATTCAAACAACATCTTGGGGTTTCTTAATTTGAAAATATCCGTGATGTAGGCCTACCATTAACGGAAAATTAACACATGCTGGCTTGCAAGCCATCTTCATTCGACATTTGCCGCAAAGAATGTCGTACATATGCAAGTTCTTCTGTTATGTGGCCACAATCAACACCGATTATTTTGCCACAATAGAGCGTTTCCATGAACCGGCTGCCCGATTTAAAAAGAAAAAAAATCCTTTTTTCTTTTTCCTATGTGTTTATTGCAAAAGAACTCACTTCAACTTTCACAAGCGATGTTTTCTATATTTTGTTTTATGCTTTAACATTTCAGGCGGAAACAAATACTCACAGCGCTCTGTTCTCCATTCGCCCTAACAGCAGTCAATGCGAGGAGCAGCATCAAGAGCAGGCACCGGGCCAGCATTGTTCAGTCAGTCCCACAGCGCAGATGACGACAGCTCGGAGAAGTAGCACCGGCAGCAGGTGTCTGTCTGTCTGGCTTCGACGGCAGAATGCGGGGACTGCGGAATACGAAGAGCATTTTGTGACAACCCAGCGTGAGCTGAATATCTTTTTTTTTTTTTAAACAGCTGCACATTTTTGTGACTTCCGTGCTGCACGAAATTAGCGTGTGGCTGTTGCTTTTCACACAGGTAACATCGAGAGTGAGCTCTGTGTATGTGTGCGTGCGTGTTTAGGGAGAGAGGAACGGGGAAGAATTGGTGAGAATGACACTTTCGCTAAGAATGCCTATGATGCACAGCTCCCCCCCCCCCCCCCCAAAAAAAAAAAAAAAAAAAAAAAAAAATCCTCCGATTTTCCAGACGGCATTTTGGCCTGTCATAGGCAATCGAAGAACAATCTTTGTCTTTGTTGTTGTCAATACTAGCATTTTAACCCGACTTCTCCCGAGTCCACCCCATACTCCACCACACCCGTTCTTCTGAGAGCTCCGTACGACCCCTGTGAGCACTCGGTACGCAGAGGCTGAGAAAATTTCTGTTATAAACCTAAAACTGAACTATCCCAAAGTACTACTTCAAACCGTATTCTGAATGAAAAAAAAAGAACTTCTATGTGACTTTGTTTTTGTCCAAGTTACAGGAAGAGTCTGAAAAGAATCCTCGTTCCATACTGCTTCTTGTCATAGGAGTTATTTGATTTCCTTTTTGAATTCAAAAATATTTCGCTCTGGACATGCCCCGTCCTCTGCTATGTGTCGCTTTCATCAAACCTCTGAAAGAAAAGATACCACCAGCTCACATGCCACACTCTCGATGTTTACTTCTTCGTCCTGTGTGCTCTGTGTTGACATTAATTTTCTGCTTGTGGATTTCGTGACTTAAGCAACATTCGTTTGGAGTAATGGGCGTGTAATTATCTCATCATGGGAGCAAGAGTTACCGTACTTGTTCGTTTACTACTTACTGTTCCCCTCTTCGATGTCCTTCCACACCAGTCAAACCGAGGTTGCCTGTATTTGTGTCTGTTCATGTCTCCTGTTGGACAATATTCAAGAGGTTGCCTGTATTTGTGTCTGTTCGTGTCTCCTGTTGGACAATATCGAGGTTGCCTGTATTTGTGTCTGTTCATGTCTCCTGTTGGACAATATTCAAGATCAAAAAGCCTGTGTCAGTCTCGAATGAATGTTGGTTTGTGTATGTCCCTTTCTCCAGTTATTGTTCTTGTGTGCATTTGCTAGGTTAAGGGCATATGCCAAGCTTGGAACAATCTGCGCGGGGCGGGGGATGTTTCCTTGCTTGGTCTGTGTGATCTGTGTTGACATTCACGCTAAGCGATTTGGTGTCGTAAACAGCGTGAACATATATTCATGTCACATCGAAGCAAGAGTTACCCTGCTTATTCGTAAAATTGGAACGTTAACTTTTGGTATTCTCAAATCGTATTTAGGGGGAGGGGGGGGGGGGGACTAACTCTTTCAACTCTTTATTTCCCTAGGCGGAATTTTCTTTTTTTTTCTTTTTTTTTTTTAATGGTCATACACTGATTCAAAGGGCGGATTCAAGATTAGTTTGATCCTGGCGAAAGTCAGTCCTCTCAGGACAGCCCTTCTGGCTGAAGACAGTTTCTACCGTGTCAGCAGGTTTTCTTGAACGTCACAAAGACAATGCGATGAACAGGTCACCAATATACCTTTCCTCTCATTGATTTTCTTTGTTTGCTTGTTTGTTTGTTTGTTTGTTTTTACGATGTCAATACAGTGGATTGACGTCTCAGTACGGGTCGAGGTGGTAGTGAGGGTGGGGGTGCTGGGAACCACCACCACCATCACCACCCTCCCGGCTGGCAAAAATGGCATTTCTGCTACATCGCTCCCGCCCCTTCCCTCCACTGGGGAAGGACTTCAAACCCTCTCCCACCCCCCACCCCCACCCACCCACACACACACCTTGGAGACTTCCACCTCTCTTCTCATGTAACTGATCCGGCCCTGCACGGTTTTTCCATACCTTGCCCATAAAATGTAATGATGTAACTGCCTCTTCCAACGCAGTCAGTTATGCAATGCAGTGATTTCTTTTTTCCACGTGTCGTCATCTTGTTAGTTGCATGCTTCTTCAGCAGGCATAAAAGAGCGTGAGAAAATTATGCGTTTGCACGTAAAACAAATAACTGAGTTGGTGAAGGCAACTCATGGCACGCTTCCCGCAACAGTGTGATGCTGATGTAAGCCTTGGATGTCTCGGTTTGCTAAAAATCGCACAGAACATCTTGAACCTCACCACACCTTGATTTCAAAATGAATTCCCCTATTACCGGGTTTCGGCGTTCTTCTTGTTTCTAGTTGAGCGTGAGGTAGTGAAACAACAGATTACAGACCGGAATAGCATCCCTAATATCAGGGAAATGACTTTCTGTTTAAAACCTTCCTGCGGGTCTCCATCGGAATGCCACGAAGGACTGATCAACGGCACTGAGAATTGCCAGCAATTGAAACGAAGGGTAATATTGTGGCGAATCATGTAGCTCAACACGTATGTTAATGTACTAATAATTAAAAGCGACAACGAATAAAAGAATCTAAAGAAATGTATGAACAACATAATCTCCGATTCAACATCTTTGCGTCCATAATCATTTCAATCTTCGTTGCAAACCAGACAAAATGCTCTCTTCAAAGACTGAGATGTCAGAGAGAATTGTTTCAATGATGCACTGACATCATGATATTCCCTGATGCTCCTTAGTCATTTTCTTGCGCAGTTTACACTTGGTTGACCTGTTGCCCCCCCACCCCTCTCCCCACCCCTCCCTTTCCAAACACTGTGCTCACACAGCGCTCCGTCCTGCCCTTTCCGTGGGTCCTGCCGTGGAAAGGGCACGTCATCTGATAGTTGACCGTGAGGAGAGATGTGGCGGTGGGTGGGAGTGTTTGCAGGGGGTGCCTGTGTTTGCCGATGAGCAACCCGCTGACGACGCTGCAGGACTTGAGGGCGGCCGTTTGGTGTTCACTTAAATCGGGGTGAGACGGACGCCGTTCTCCATGCTGCTGTGTTTTGGGGGCAGACGAGGTTAATTACGTCAAGTGTGTGTGTGTGTGTGTGTGTGTGTGTGTGTGTGTACGTGCGTGTGTACGTGCGTGTGTGTGTGTCGCGCGTGCAGGCGGGGGGATAAGTATAGGGACACACACACACACACACACACACACACACACGCACGCACGCACGCATACCACACACACACACACACGCACGCACGCATGCACACACACACACACAACACACACACACACACACACACACACACACACCTCCTCCTCCATAGCCTCAACCCCTCAACTCCCCCCCCCCCCCCCCCAACTCCGCCCCCATTCCGTCCTATATATGCTTACACCTTTCCTACTCGTTCTTAGGCTAACCCTAACCCCTGCCTACACGTTTTTTTTCTTTTTGTTTCGAAATAAGTTGCAGGTAAATGACTGCAGGCTTTTTCCTTTTGTATTGTCTTATGGATTATCTGGCAAAAGAGTTTGCCGTTTGGCACACCTTCATAAGTATGTGAGGAACCTGTAGTCAAATGGTCAGAGCGTTTGCGTGTAGAGCTGAAGGCCGTGTGTTCGAACCCGCGCAGTGAGTCGAATTCGTACAGCGTGGACACTCTGTCTGTCCATTCAGCAGCAAATGGGGGTACTTGATTCACGTCAGGAAAGGTAAAGGCGGTAGAAGGTGGGATGGGATGCTCCTTCCGGAATGCAGTGACTCGTACACTGTGAACCTGTAGCCGCTGAAAGCCGCTACGGCCAGTGGGTGATGGGACTATAAGCTTTCAGCCGTTTTAACTGTGAGCATGGTCCTACCTGTAGTCAAATGATTCAAATTTTTGCCTGAGGGGTTGACGGTCGTGCGCTCAAACTACTGATGGGGCTTGAAAAACGTCTTTCTCTCCTCCCATCAATGAACGGGTACCTGGTTCAGCTCAGGAAAGGGTAAAGGCGGCGGAGGGAAATGTGTAGGCTCCACTTTCGATCACGCCACGCCCAAGACACGGCGAACTTTTGATACTGCCTCTATGGCCGATAGGCTATGGGAACTTTCCCCTTTTTGTCCTTTCACACACACACACACACGCACGCACGCACGCATGCACACACACACACACACGCACGCACGCACGCACGCGCACGCACACACACACACACACACACACACACACACACACACACACACACACACACACACACACGCGGGCGCGCGCGCGCGCCCGCACACACACCCGCGCGCTCATTCCTTCCTCCACCTCCACACCTCCACCACCACCACCACCACCACCACCTTCTTTCTCTTCCCTTTCAGCCTCCTTTGCAACCTTCCTCATCTCCTCTAGCTTCTTCCTCCGAAAAAAAGGAAAAAAACCTGGGAACTGTCAGTGGAAGACCAAGATCAGAAGCAATGCCTGATCTCGTCAGTTATTTTGAAGGCCATGAAGGCACCCAACAAGTAAAGCAATTAGTTTGATGCAGGGAGAAGTACTGATAGACACAGACTGACAGAGTTAATTCTCATATACTGTTGTTGTTGTCGTTGTTGTTGTCGTTGTTGTTGTTGCTGCCGCTGCTGCTGCTGCTGCTGTTGTTGCTGTTGTTGTTGTTGTGGGCAATGGAAAATAAGAAATTGTTGTTGTGGGCAATGGAAAATAAGAAATATCAACGTGTATATCACCAGAAAGTTTTAATATTTCTTGGAGAAAAAAAATTTCTTAACAGAAACTTTACATTCTTTCTTCGAGTGGAACATTTGTGATAATTTTCTCGAACGGATGCGCGGATCCCCACTAAAAGTTAACGGACTGGTACCCAGGCTACATCCCATCTTTTCACCATGTTGCGTTGAAATGGATTGAACAGCTTCAGCATAACTGTCCTCAAAGACGGAGAAGCGAAAACAGGGGAATGTGAAAACGCAACGTGTTCAGAGAAGGTATTTCGAGAAGGTGCCTGTTCGTCTTCTTATGAAAATAAAGCAAACAGAAATGGAGAACTAAGTAATCAGAGAAACAAAACAAAATAACCAGAGAAACAGAGAAGGGAGAGACAGACAGGAAGAGAAAGAGAGGCTTAATGATATAGCTTTGTGCGTGAACTAAATCAAATGACAAGTGAAAAGGCTTAATATTTAAATCTTCGTGCGTGACAAGAGAAAGGGCTTAATATCATTTATATCTTCGTGCGTGACAAGAGAAAGGGCTTAATATCATTTATATCTTCGTGCGTGACAAGAGAAAGGGCTTAATATCATTTATATCTTCGTGCGTGACAAGAGAAAGGGCTTAATATCATTTATATCTTCGTGCGTGATAAGAAAAAGGGCTTAATATCATTTATATCTTCGTGCGTGACAAGAGAAAGGGCTTAATATCATTTATATCTTCGTGCGTGATAAGAAAAAGGGCTTAATAGCAGTAATACCTTCATGCGTGAACTAAATTAGACAACAAGTGAAAGGCTTTTATATCATTTGTACCTTCGTGTTGTGTACAAGGTGTGTGGTGGCTCTCTGAAAGATAAGCACTCGGACGACAGCCAAAGGTTTAGGGACAACGGAGCGGAAAATCCCAACTGGGGCGAAGTTTGAACCACTGACCTGGCGTTTTCTCGCTTGTTTTGTGAGTCTGTCATCCGCTGGACCACCTTCAAACTGCATGTGCGTACACGAGTGTGTCCGTGTTTTGTTCTCAGCTTTTTATCATCCGAACTAAAGAGAGCAGTACACTCTGTTCTAGTCCAAACGACAGAGAGGAGGTGGGGGGAGGGGGGTGTTGTTTTGTACTCAAGAAGTAAATACACAATACGCAGCGGTGCAAAAGAGCAGCAGCCTCAGACAGACTTGTAGGGGAAACGGAGGGCTGGGTGGGCTTTGGGGAAGAGGGGGAGGGAGGGAGGGGGCGCTAGGGAGTCTGAGTTCACTTTAGCGGTTTACTCAAGGCTGGGTCACTGCGCGGACCGGGGATTTACGGTGTGTGGGATGTGTGAGTTGGACACGTACCTGTCCCGGATGGTGACTCAAGTGAACGTTCGTCGACAGTGGGCAGATCCGCCCCTGTTTGTGTGTGGCGTCATCAGCAAGTAGGGTGACTCTGTATGATCTGGCGGGTTATGTTTGTGGTAGATACAGAGAATCGAGTTGAACAAGAACGTGCAGGAGTCGACCTTTCTCCTGCCCGTATTGTCTAGTTTTCTGCCTTTTTCGCCCGCGGATGCGTGTGTATGTGTGTGTGCGTGAGTGTGTTTATGTATGTACGTGTGTGTTTGGTGGGAGAAGGATGGAGAGAGAGAGGAGGGGGGGGGGGTAGTGGGTGGGGGGGCTTGAGTGGAACAGAAAGTGGGAGTGGGGTAGATGGATGGCAATGAGGCCAAGGATGGGGAGTATATGTACTCTCGTGATTGCATGCATATTCTCTTGAGTGTATACAAGATATGTGCGTTCATGACTGTGTGGTGTGTCTGTGGGTGTGTATGAGTGTGTATGTGTGCGTGCGCGCGCACGCACGCACGCACGCACGCACGCACGCACGCACGCACGCGCTCACACACACACACACACACACACACACACACACACACATATATATAAATATATATATATATATATATATATATATATGTGTGTGTGTGTGTGTGTGTGTGTGTGTGTGTGTGTGTGTGTGTGTGTACATATAAGATGTGTGCTTATGCATATCTTTGAATGTGTGCGAGTGTATATTTGTGTGCGTGAGAGAGAGACTGGGGGGGGGGGGACGGAGAGGAAGGGACAACAACCCCCAACACACACAAACACATAGCTACTTTGAGGGGGGGGGGGGGGGGGGTGGGGAAACGAATCTCTATTTTGTATTACAATTTTCACACACTGTCCCTCTGCTGCCGTCCGCGTACTCCGAAAATTCACTAACTCCAACCAACCAATATAAAACACCTGGGCCATCACCAGTTTACACAACACCACTACCCCCCCCCCCTCACACACACTCCCCCCCCCCCCCCCACACACACACACCCTCCACCCTCAGCCCTTATACCCATCCTCCAGTGAGCTGAAGGGATGGGACCTGAAGGAAGAGAGAACGGGATGAGGAGGGAAATGGGAGGAGAAGGGTTTGACGTTGAAGGCAGTGGGCGAGTTGCGGGTATAAAGGAGACACCCGCCGGCAAGCGTCCTCATGCAGACTGCGGAATGTGGGGGTACTCGAGTCTCACTTCCACAGGTGATTTCGGGACGCTGAAAGGACGGTATCATCGCCTTCCGACACTGCTCCAGACTCGCCCACCATACAGTCACCCACCATACAGTCACCCACCAACCATACAGTTACCCACCATACAGCAAAGGGAGAAGACAGCTCGCTACCCAACAAACCGACAGACGGACTAAATGAATCAGTCCGTATCAAACTTCCGTCACGAAGTAACCTGCCCGCTGAGACTACAGAATCCTTAACCTTAGTGTCTCAACCAAGTCTCCATTCCATAAACAGAAGGGAAAAAATACTACCAGACAACCAGCCAGCCTAGCCACACCGATCCAGCCATTGAAAAGCGTCCGACGCTATAATTCATCGGAATTTTTCTAGTGGAAAGTTTCATCAAATGTCGGAACTTTCTCATCAGAAGAAAAAAAATAAAAATAAAAATAAATAAAAAGAATGA
The DNA here is from genome assembly GCA_018398815.1 of Conus ventricosus. Taxonomy (NCBI): domain Eukaryota; kingdom Metazoa; phylum Mollusca; class Gastropoda; order Neogastropoda; family Conidae; genus Conus; species Conus ventricosus. The sequence goes on from CM031597.1 coordinate 82,673,904, forward strand.
ATAGATTTTTAAAAAATCCACCAAAAGTCAGGAATTTCGCCTAGGAATATAACGTTTTCCGTACAAGTCACATGCTTCTGATTACAGTTTTTGAAGGTTTACTTGAGACCTTGCAAAATTTTAGCGCTGGTTACAAATTCTTTTCCCCTCGGACGCATCATCCTACCCGCAAAGAGGCAAACTGGAAAATTGAACAGAAACATCAACTGCTGAGAAAGTGAAAGGAAAATACATCGGTATGCAGATGAAGACGATGGCGATGTCGATGACGATGGTGATGATGATGATGATGATGACTATTACAACGTTGACTTCAGTAACTGGCCAGAATGCTTGGCCCGAAAAGCCAGTGGAGAGTTCAAAGGACAGAATCGAGAGAAAGATTGCGGAGATCGGCAGGAGGAACCAGCTGGATGTCTTCCAGGAGTTCTTCTTCGTGGACTTCTCTGTGGTGTCCAACGATCTATACAACCAGCTGTATCTCTCTGACGACGAAGCGGAGGTATGGAAGCGGGGGAGGGGGGGGGGGAGGAAGAGGGAAGGGGAGGAATGGATCCTTCTTGTAGTGTCTTGTCCTTTGTCTTGTCTTGAGTGTTCCTGGTTCACGCTGTGACTTGTTTTAAGGTATGCCTACATTTCACTCTGTTTTGTCTTCGCAGTGTCTTATCTTTGCTGGTCAGTGTTCTTGTCTCATCTACAGCCACTGTTCAACAGGTCGTCCCACACTGATAAGCAGACAATGAAGGACTTGTCTCACTGTCCGGTCTGGGTATTTCTCAGTTAGAAAGTCTTCAAGCAGCTGTAAACATGAAAAATACCAACCCCGATGGTATACCTCCTTAGGTTTTCAAGGGGGGGGGGGGGGGGGGGGAGACGAGAGGCCGTGGCAACCAAGTTTGTTGAGCTGATGCAACTATGCTGGGAGGGGGGTCGGTGCCATAGGATTTTAAGGACACTAGCATCATCCACAATGGGACAGGCATGGAGGCATCTGGCTGTTGGACATCGCAGGGAAGACCATGACCCGCGCAACCCTCAACAAGATGACGCCACAGTGACTGAGGCAGATGCAGAAGACTGTTTCACTTTGGTGGAGGTCTGGGCTCTCCCGAATGCCCCTGCATTCCCACAGTGGGGAGTGGTGGCAGGGGGGGGGGGGGGAGTGGAGGGACATACAGCAGTCTGTTTTAAGGGGAAAAGTCAAGCAAGTCATAGCGTGATAAAGAGGGCGAGGTGCATTTGATAAGATAGATAGATAGATAGATAGATAGGTAGACACGGTGAACAACTCTCAGCTATCTGTGCACTGAAAGATTGGTTCCTTTCAAAATCAAATCTGTTTTGGTTCTCATGAATCTTCGCGTTGCACATAATTCAGTTTTGTAGCTGTTGCTCGACTGTGTTTGAACAACGTGCAGGCTACCTTCGGTGCCCATGTTTCAATCCTGTATCTTCAACCATGCATTTAAGACTGAAAATACTGCCTTAGTGACTGTCTACCATGATGTACAATCGTACTGTTGGAAACACTTTCTTTTTTTTTCCATAAAATTACTTAAATTCTAAAAAAAAAAAAAAAAAAAAATTGGCACAGGTGCAGCTCTATAAAATAAACTGTTCAATACAGTTTGCTTTTGTTTTGTTTGTTTGTTTTTGTTTGTTTGGGTTTGTTTTTTTTGCATTACTCCAAAGCGCACGCATCACTGCATTTAATATGAAATTTTTAATCATTGTCCATGTCCACTTCATGGTCAAGTTGCAGTGCCTTCTATGGCTGGACAACTCCGATTCTGGAGTAGCCAACCTCGCTGCATGCAACTTAACTGCTGCAGATGAATGCCATGTCCGCTTGTAGCAATGCTGTCACTGTTCCTCTCTCTCTCTCTCTCTCTCTCCTCTTCTCTTCTCTCTCTCTCTCTCTCTCTCTCTCTCTCTCTCTCTCTCTCTCTCTCTCTCTTCTCTCTCTCTCTCTCTCTCTCTCTCTCTCTCTCTCTCTCTCTCTCTCTCTCTCTCTGCTTGTTCCTCTACCAGTTCCTCTAGTTCTCCTCCTAGTCTCTCCTCTTCGTGTCAGCCCTGACAGCTTGCCTTGACTTGCTGCGACATGAACAGCCAAGGAAGGCTTCCCAGCTGGAGAGAGCCATGTCGCTGGCCCCCCATGTCTTGTTCGCAGACGTGCGAAGGGCAGCGACTGGAGTACATACCCTCGACCGCTCCTCTAGTGTCCTGTGACCTGTTGCAGAGGCCTGCAAAGGCGTCCAGGCTTCCGCCTTCATCAAGAGTGGCGGCATCAGCGCCCCCCACCCCAGGACCTGTTTCGCCAAGCTGGTCTGTGCCGGCTTCATGTTCAACTCCAAGCGCCGCAACACCCTTACTTCTACGAGGTGCAGGTCAGAGCCACCAGCCCCGGCACCTACTACAGCCCAGCTTCAAGCAGGCCAGACGGTGGACCACCAACAGCAGCTGTGCCGTAGGTCAGCGGGGCGGGGGGACTGAATGTTTCGTTTTTTGATTGTTTGTCTATGTGTTTGTTTGTTTGTTTGTTTGTTTGTTTGTTTGTTTGTTTGTTTGTTTGTATGTATGCTCGGTTCGTTTGTTTTCATGAATGGTGTTTTGTTGGTTGCTTGTTTTGCCGTTGTCGTCGTCGTTGTTGTCGTTCCTCTTATCGCTGTTGCTGTTGTTGTTTTTGTTGTTGTTGTTGTTGTTGTCGTCGCTTCCTGTTGAAGTCGTCGTTGCTGTGGCGATTGTGTTGCTATTCTTATATCAAATCTTCTCAGTACCTTTAGCTTGTTGCTGCTGCTGCTGTTGTTGTTGTTGTTGTTGTTCTTCTTCTTCTTCTTCTTCTTCTTCTTCTTCTTCTTCTTCTTCTTCTTCTCTTCCTCCGTTTCACCTCTTTCCTCCTCCTCCTCCTCCTCCTCCTCCTCCTCCTCCTCTTTCTTCTCCTCCTCGTCCTCCTCCTTCCCCCTCCTCCTCATCCTCCTTGTCCTTCTGCTCCTCGTCCTCCTCCTCCCTACTCATCTTCTAATTCTCCTTCTCCTTTTTCTTTTTCTCCTCCTCCTTTCTCTCCTCCGTGCTCTGTCATATTCTGCTTCTTTTTCTCGTTCTTTTCATCCTCCTCCTCCTCCTTCTCTTTCTTCTTCATTTTTGTTTCCTTCTGCTTCTGCTCCTCTTCTATCCTCATTCTTTTCTCCTCCTCCATCTTCTTTTTCTTCTTTTCCTTCTTCTACTTTTGCTCCTCCTTCGCTTCTTCCGCCACGTCCTCATTATTACTGCTGTTACTGCTGCTGCTGCTGCTGCTCCTCCTCCCGCTCCTCCTCCTCCTCCTCCTCCTACTACTACTACTGCTGCTGCTGCTGCTGCTGCCTCTAGTCTTTCTTCTCTTCCTCCTTCTTCTCCTCCTGCTCCTGCTCCTGCTCCTCCTCACTCTCCTCCTCCTCCTCCTTCTCCTTCATTTCAGTCGTCACTGTCCTCTCCTGCTTCCCGTCTCCTCTTTTTTCCCCTTCTCTTTCACCTCCTTGTTCCTCTACATCTTTTATATCTCCTCCTCCTCCTCCTCCTTCTTCTCCATTTTAGTCATCACTGTCCTCTCCTGCTTCTCCGTCTCCTCTTCTTTTTACTTCTCTTTCACCTCCTTGTTCCTCTACATCTTCTGTATCTTCTTCTCCTCCTCCTGCTCCTCCTGCTCCTCCTGCTCCTCCTCCTCCTCCTCCTCCTGCTCCTCCTCCTCCTGCTCCTCCTCCGTCTCGTTGTTTTTTTCTTCTCCTCTTCCTCCTGCCTCTTATAGTCCATAATTTTCTCCCTCATTTTTTTTTATTGTTGGTCACCAACCCCCAGCCCTATTCCATCTTCTCATTCGACTCTTATGTCTGATCACGATGCTGAAGTGAGTGAACTGTGAATTATTCCGGATGTGGTTTGAGGCGCTCTGTCCCCATGAAGACGTCTACGTGGCTGTTTTTTTTTTTTTTAAATACTGTTAGTGTTGATAATGATGACAATTTTCAGCAGCAGCAGCAGCAGCAGCAGCATTGTCACTATTATTACTGTTATCATTATCATGATTACCTTCATCTTTATCATGATCATGATTATGGCCTTCATCACTGTGTCAATGGCTGGGCGGTTGGAAAAATGACGGCAGTAATCAGATGATGGCAATGACGAAGACTATAATGAAAACAGTGATGTCCATAAACGTCGCCGATGTGGAAGAAAGTGGCGATGATGGTGTCAGTGTCGGTAATATGAGATGATGTGGGTGATAGTAGTAGTGAAGAGAAGAAGAAGAAGAAGAAGAAGAAGAAGAAGAAGAAGAAGAAGAAGAAGAAGAAGATGAATGATGATGATGATGATGATGATGATGATGATGATGATGATGATGATGAATGATGATACGACAACGACTATGACGATGACAATGATGATGATGATGATGAAGATGACGACGACGACGTCGACGACGACGACGGTGACGATGACGATGATGAGGATGAGGATGAGGAAGATGATGATGATGATGGTGGTGGTGGTGGTGGTGGTGGTGGTGGTGATGACGATGATGATGGTCATGATGATAATGATGATGATGCTGGTGATGATGATGGTGGTGGTGGTGGTGGTGGTGGTGGTGATGATGGTCATGATCATGATGATTGTGATCATGATGAGGATGATGGTGATGATGGTGGCGGTGATGATGAGAATAATACGGTAAGGCAGATGGCAATAACGGTTGTGGAACTAGTGGTAGCAGTCATCGTCCACGATGGTGACACCGGCGAGGACAATAACAAACTGATCAACACTCCTCCTCCCTCTCCTTCGCGTCCCCTACTCCCATCCCTCATTCTCCCTCCCTCTCCTTCTCTTCTCATCCCCCGACCCTCCTTATCCCCCCCCCCTCCCCCGTCTTCTGCTCCCCAACCCTTGCAAGACCGAGCGAAACATGACGACCGGGAGGTCATGTGGCACATACATCACGTGCGGGATTGACGGTCTGGGCCAAGACGAGCACCAAGAGAGGAGGTGCCCGGAGGGGCAGGGCTTCAGTGCCCTCCTGGGCATCTGTGCCCCTGATGCCAGCTGCATTCATCCTCAGGCACTCAAGACAGGTCAGGACAGCCCGTTTATTTCGTCCCCCCCCCCCCCCCCAAACCCCACCCCACCCCCTCTTTCCCCTCCATCCGGCCCCCTTTGTTTCGTCCTTTTTTTTTCTTTTGCTTTATTCTTTTTCTTTGAGTTTAGCTTTTTCGTTCTTTTTTTTTTTCCTCCCTGAAAATGAAGATTCTAGTATTACTTGAAAAATGTGTCACCCATATCAGCACAAGAACTGATTACGTACTGCGCAGATCTATAAACAATCATCTTTACGTTATGATGATTAATGTCTGTTGTCTACAGCTTGGTAACAGTCGTGATATACATACCATATTATTCAAAACAATGCAGAAACATGAAGCTGTAATGGGATTTGATGTCTTAAAGAACAAATCAACATTTCTTTTTTTACAATGTTCCCCATAGTAGTGTTGGTTCACATGACGTCATGGTTTTGGTCATCATGACTGTTTTGTACTCTCCATATAAGTAAGGTTGAATAAGTATTCTTGTGCATGCAGCGTTGTTTCACTGTGACGTCATTGTTTCCTTCGACATGGCGTCACTGTGTTCTTGTCTTTAAACAAAAAACATGGGCGATGCACTTGACGTGCTGGTTCACTGTGACGTCTTTTTTTCCGGTCAGCATGACGTCAGTGCATTTGATCCGTCTCCGTGCAGAGAACGTGCGCTGTTACGCCACCGGAAGGCCGACGGGGTCGCCGAGGATTCCGGGGGTGCCGGACACCGCTTACTACAACCGGACTTACCGTCTGTGGAGACGGGAGGGCTGGTGACGGTGAGGGAGATGTGTCCGGCAAGTCTGGTCTTCGATCCTCAGAGCCGGAACTCTACAGAGCTCTGCAAGTGTGTACCGGGCCCACAAGGTACCGTCTGATCATCCGTCTTGAGCGTGTGCGTGTGTGTGTGTGTGTGTGTGTGTGTGTGTGTGTGTGTGTGTGTGTGTGTGTGTGTGTGTGTGTGTGTGTGTGTGTGACTTATTTGGTATGCACATGTTGAGTAGGGTGTTCGTTTCAGATTAAAGGTCGGTTAAACTCAGAATTCAGATTGGTCAGACGCCTCTAGTTTTCATCTAGAGCTGCATAGAATGTCGCATTTCAGCGCTCGACAAATACTCTTTCTTTCTTCTTCAGTCACTTAACCATACCATTCCTCCTTCTTCTCCTTCTCTTCCTCCTCCTCCTCCTCCTCCTCCTCCTCGTCGTCCTCCTCCTCCTCCTCCTCCTCCTCCTCCTATTCTTCGTCTTCTCTTCTTCTTCTTCTTCTTCTTCTTCTTCATCATTTTCTTCTTTCCCTTGTCCTTCTCCTCCGCCTCCTTCTTCTCTTACTCTCCTCCATTTTTCTTCTCTTTCTCTCCCCCATTCTTCTTCGTCGTCGTCTTCTTCTTCTTCTTCTTTTTCTTCTTATTCCTATTCTTCTTCTTCTTCTTCTTCTTCTTCTTCTTCTTCTTCTTCTTATTATTATTATTATTATCATTATTATTATTCTTTATTATCATAATTACTATTGTCATCGTTATCATTATCATCATTTTTGTTGTTATTATCGTCAACATGATTTATATTATCATTTATTCATTTGTTTTGTGTTTTCATTGTTTATTATTGATGATGATGATGATGATGATGATGATGATGATGATGATGATGATGA
>CM031597.1:82690671-82715671 GCA_018398815.1 Conus ventricosus
TAAATAGTGTCTGCGTTCCTTCAAACAGTTTATAAAACTGTTCTAAACACTCACTCAGTTTATTGCTAGGATCAACTAAAAATATGTTATCATCTGTCCATATAAACCTTCTATCATGATATGCTTTGTTCCATTCAAGTGTCGGACAGAAAATCACAATATGATCAAAATTATAGCGATAAACTGTTTGTAATAAGTCTAGGACAAATATTGTTTTTCCACAACCAGTCTGCCCACAAATCAATGAACAATGAGGAGTTTTTGTCATAAAGTTTAACTGCGCCATGGTTTTATAACAGAATTTAATTTAATCCAGTTATTATGTTTATCATGCTCTCTGTCAAAACTTGTTCAGTATAATAAAATCCTATAAGGTCTAAATGTGTGAGATTAATCCAATTCAGTTCTGTAAGATTGTTTCTATTTAGACTAATATTGATTTTGTTGCTTGTTGTTATGACCTTAATATCCTCACCATTGTGAAGAATGACGACAGTAACTTTAAGTTTTTCAACGTCTAAGTTTTGCCAGCTAATTAGAATTCCTTTTAGAAGGACGTCACTAACGCCCACAACCCCATCCCTCTTTACATCTTTTAAGACAGAAATTTCAAATATCATTGTGAACGTGTCTCCTAATTTCATTTGCGGAATGAACTGTAATTTTGTAGAAGCATCTTTTAAAACCGATTCTTTCTGTGGAGGATGTACTGTTTATTCCCATACGGCTTTATTTCAATCTCTTTTCGACTATTGTCCTCTGGCATAAGACTTACATGTAAAGGACCTGAGTTGAATGCTTTTCTGAAATTTTTTTGATGGTTAAAAAATGTAAATGGGCTTATGAATTCAATTTTATGTCCCATTCTAAATATGGTTCTAAGTGCCATTTGCTGTCAGGTTTTCGAACTATTTTATATTCATACTGCCCAGCATTATTTGCTTCTACATTGCGCAGTTGCTCTAGTTTAGGAAACTTTTTGTTGTCAGCAACCTCTTTGCGTTTATAATCACCATCTTTAGTGTACTCAAACCCATACAAAGCGCCTATCTCACCATTCTGTTCAAAGTCCGCAACGTCTGCAAGGTCTTTTAATTCTAAAGTTATACACCTCACAGGCGCTAATGTAACTCCGGATTCTCTGGCCCACGCGACATTCTTTAGTACACCTTATTATTTTATTTCTAAAACAATGTGCAGCTTATCACATTTCATGACTTTCCCTGTTTTGTCTGCAATTTTTATATTAAATGATCTGACCCTCCCACAAACTAATCTTTTAAACTGTAAATTAGGGAATTGTATAATTTCATAATCGCAATATGTAGCTTTCCCTGATAGAAGAGCTCTTAAAACAGTTGAGGGCCTTCCATCATATAAGTTTTCATCAGTGCTCAGCTCATCCAAATGAACATAGAGTAATGAATGTAATGCAAGATCGAGCGGATTTTCTCCCTCATAAGTAGTTTTGTTTGACGTAACTCTAAAACTATGAATGGACCGATCGGCAGTTGTAAAGCCTAACATTTTAGCTAGCTCTTCATCAAAATAGTACCCTACTTCTTCTTCTTCAGGCTTGAATGTTAACATTGTTTTTAGATTTGCATTGTTAAGTTTGAGAGTAATGTCAAAGTTACTCATTGCTTCTTTTAGTGAGCAAAACCCGTAATAACCATCAGGTATTGTTAACTGGCTAACTTTGGCCCCTGTTTTGTCAATTTTTAGAACCTTATTATTATTCTTGGATTCACTTATATTAAACCATACGACTTTGTAAAATATTTCATGAAGTGCAACCATTTTGGCTCCGCAATTGTTATCAATAGCATGTTCTAAAAACGAAGGACGGTCTTGAGTTGTTATTGTTACAAACATTTTTTAAACGAAATAAAAATGAGCGCATTTAAATATACTGATGCAAAATATTCTGTTGGGCCGCACTACAATCTTAAAAACATAACAACTGATACTCTTGACATTTCTGTGACTCAGTCTGACGCCTTTCAAGTAAAGGTTAGAAACTCCATTGAAGAGCTATCTTAACCCTCCTATTAAAAACGACCGCATTCCAAAAGTGTGGTTTAGCCATCCGATGCAGTTTTATCAGAACCAGTTAAACTTTGCCGTGTTTTGTGCATCAACTGGGTGTGGAGTGTCGTATGCTGATCACTTAAATCATCCTGATCCTTTGGTGAGGTCAGTGTATAGATTTCATTTTTATTACACCTTCAGACGTATTTTGACTGAACTGCAAGCTCCATTACCAAACGACAAACCGTTAATCCATTTAGCAACAGAATAGACATGAAGGCTTTTGAAAGGATCTGTAACGAATTCAATATTAAGGCTAAGACAGACTTTAGACAAAATTTGGGATCTTAATCATGGTTTAGGTACCCCTTATTTTTGGGGCGTGCACAGAAAGTATAACTATGACTGGAATCCTCCTTACACATCTTTCTCTACAGGCACGGCTGTTCACCTCGGTCCATAGAGCAAGAGCATAAAACAGCATGGACAACATTTATCTTAGACACTTCTAAGGGCCTAACTAAAGCAGGAATAGAACGAATAAACGACTCTATTCGTACTTACGTTTGGTGTTTGCTAGGGTCGCAAGCACAGGCAAGATCGAGCATAACTGATCCTTCTACTGGCTTTGATGCACAAAAACAGTACTTGGCAAATTTAGAGGACGCCATTAATTCTACAGTTGATTTGCCTTCAAGTATTAAAAGGTACCAAAATGTTTTACAATACGCAAGATCGAAAGTAGACTTTGCTGTTGGCACTGGTTTATACATGCTGCCTTCTGATCTCAGGCTCCAGATAGGTACAATAATAAACTACAATAATGAAATCCTTGTGGCAGGCAATGAACAGAAAGTCGGGAAAAACGAAATAAATTCTGAGCCAGTAATATTGCAAGCAGTAAACAAACAAGATGACCCCCCAAGAATAAGTCATCCAATCCCCGCGGCCCAAAGCCCAAAGACCGTTGAAGAAGTAAAAAAAATAATGACCATGAATATGAAAAGACAGCACTTGTTTTTGGATTAACTGGCCTAGGATTACTTGGTCTTTATCTTACTAAAAATTAACCCAACTATTAAGAGAATTAATGCCCATAAGTGCTCGGCCATAAAGCCAACTACTTTGCCAGCAGTAGACAAAAGCCAGCTAACAACACCTCCTAATATACCCGGTAAAGCGTCCACGGCTTTACTGGCCAATTTTTTTAATAAACCCGCAAGATGATCAAGCTGTTTTTTTACCCATGATTTATCAGGCGGTGATGGAGGCGATGGTGGTGGAGGCACCGGCCCTTGACCACCACCACCCGTAATAGCCATCACCAGTGTACTTATTGCAAAACCTAAAGCCGTTATAACGCTTGCTAATGTGACTCCTTGCTCTCTAAACAGTGTTTTTATTCTTTCTGCTAGTGTTGTGTCTTCATATAAAATTTTTTGGATAGTTTCTCTTATTCTGGTCGCTTGAGATCGTAATTGTTCTTGTAAGTAGACAACTCTTTTAGTATTGCTGATCTTTGTATTTTAAGTTCTTTTATTCTTTGGGTTATTTCTTCTTTAACAGCGAGCCCTAAGTTGGCGTCATCAGCCTCAACGAGTTTTTCTTCTTCTTTTTTTATACGCTCATTTAGTTCATCCACTTTTGCTGACTATTTTTTTTAATTCGTCTCTGATGGTTCTTAAAGCATGATTAGGGGCCACTATTTCTTGCATGGGTAGCGGGGGGCCGTGTATAGTTTTTAATGCTGTTTCTTTGGAAAAACTGGTTTCTGCTTCTATTAATTCACCTGCTGTTTGACTTAAATCTTGAAGTTCCATGTTTTGCATTTGGCTATCTGTTGGGAGTTCTTGTAGTGTGTTTTGAAGTTTAGCAACTGCCTCCCTATCTAATTTTGGTTTTGCAATGCCAAGGCGATTTTGTACGCTCATAGGGAGTCTTTGCCTAATTGTACCTATGGCATAAAACTTTGATGGTCTCGTTTAGCTGTAAGCTGAACAGGTTCTCCTTGATCGTTTTTCACATACAAATGGCCATCATCTTTTACTTCAAAATCATTAGGATCTATAAATTCGGGGGGTTTAAGCCTAAACTTTTGTAAAATGCTCCGACCGTACTTTCTGTTAATTCACGCCGCAATGAGGCCGCTGAGCGATGCTGTATCAAAGGAGCCGTTTCACTCATGTCGTCTCCAGGATCAAAAACATCATAATCTTCTTCACCTTCAATGCCTGCCATGTTTCTTTAATAATTAACTTTTTATTTTGTTTTATAAAAAATGTCACAAGCATATGGTTCAATTCTTGACCCGCATAGAAGACTGAAAGAGCCCCTTGGCGTGAAGGGAAATAAACGAAATATTACTGTTCCAAATAATCCATCTACTATTGATGCAGATCAAATTCTTACTGTCAAATTTCCAGACCTAGGAGCAGATGAAGTGATTGTGCCAGGCTCTGCGCAACTTACTTTCAAAATAGAACTCACTTCAACAACAGACCCCAACAGGACAGTTGTACAGAATTTGGGGCGGGCAATCGTTAAGAAAATTTCTATAAAACTTGAGGGACAAGAAATATTTTCTTTACATAATGCAGACATATTTTTAACCTATTCTGATCTATGGCTAACCGCGAATGAAAGGGCTGACTTTGCGTTTCAAGGAATCGAAAATGAAGAAGCACTAAAACATAGAATAGGCACCGCAGATGTTAAAGACGGCAAAAAGTATGTAGCTGTAAATTTTGCGTATGGAAATCGCTTTTTCCGTCCCCTTAGATTTTGAGTTGTTAAGTGCGCATGCCCCATACTTTCAAGGAGCATTAAAAGACAGATTGTCATATGAACTAACTTTTAATGAATACAAACGTGTTATTAGATCATCAGACACCGAAGCAAAGTACAGCATTTCTGACATCTCGTTAGAGTTTGACGTTGTTAGCAACCCTAATTTAGCAAGGCTGATTGAGCAACAATATCAGGCAAAATTAGCAATATATTACGAAAGAGTGATTCATCATACAACATATCCCAGAAGCAGGGCAGACACTATATGGAATTTTAGTTTTAGTGCCGCAGCAAGATCGCTTAAAGGTATTTTATTGCTGTGTGAAGATGAAGAACCATTCAAAAGAGGAAGTGAAAAGTTTATTAATCCTAAAATAACGAAAGTACAATGTTCGATTGAGGGCAGTCCTAACCAAATCTACGCTAGCGGGCTTAAACCTTATCAGCATTTTGACGAAATAAGAAAATTGTTTGGGGGTGGGAGGTGTAGAAATCCAACAGTAGACCTTGTGTCTAAAGATCTACACCTTCACAGTGTAAGACTGATGATTATTTAACAACAAAATCGGTTTATGGATTGACCTAAGATCGACAGAGGATAATCAGTTGCATGGAAGTGGGAGAACTGTTAAAGACGGAATAAACATTCAAATTGATAAAGAAAAAGATGGCGATAAACCAGTCAATGTACATTTGTTTTTAATATATGATGCGCAGCTAAATATTCAAGATAACAGATTAAAAGATATACAATACTAAATTATTTTTATTTTAAAAAAAGCATGTCTGTTCAGGTTTATCCAAATGTGCCTACAGCACCGGAGTCGCCAAAAGAAGGGATAGTAGAAACCCCTGACATAAAAACCTTCAGATTAACCAACATTACACAAATGCAACAAAAACTAGAGCAAGACCTTTCAAAATACAGCAAAACCAAACGAAGGTATTCTGCTGCCTTTAATGCTGTTACATATGTTAATACTGGAGCATCGACTATTAGTGCTCTATCAGCAGGAACAAGTGTAGGTCTCTTAGCAACAGGCGCAGGTGCACCGTTAGCTTTACCTCTAGGCGGTTTGTCTTTAACTCTTGGCCTGTGTTCATTAGCCGTATGCTGCTGGCAAAAAATTAAAAACTAAACTCCAAAATCACACAGCTATGGTTCAACTAATAACAGCTAAACTTAGTTCGTTCAAACTGACAATAAATAAAGCGCTAGTTGACTCAAACATCACGATGAAGAATTTAGCCGTTTACAGGCCGATTTTGATGACTATAAAAGACAAAAGTTTAATCTTCAAAAAAAGGCAAGGGCAAGTTTTTCTCAACAGCCAGACACCGAGCAGATAAAAAAGGAATGTTTAAAAAAAGTAAACGAGACATTAAACTCTGTTCTAAACAGCTCACATTAACAACGCCAAAGGGTGTTTATACTTTAGTTTATGAGTCCAAGCACAAAAAGACCGTTGATATTGATTCTGATTAAGTATTTTTTTTAAATTTAAATAAATATTTTGAGTTAGAAAAGAAACTCAGCATGGATAAGATATATGAAGGTCCAGACGAATTGTTTGAAGGAATGCTTAAGGGAGAGCGTTTGTCAAAAGCTTTAAACGATATTGATCTAGAAGTCATTGATCCAACAAACGTACAGGCAAGCGTTGTTCATGCTATTTCTCAAGTTCCAGGTAAACTAACAATAGACCCGCCAGTTAAAGTAATGTTAGCTGTTTTAATCGACTATATAACAATAAATGAAGAAAATCTAGAAGTCTGGGTCTCGACTCAACAACAGGTTATTCTTTCTCATAATGACTTAACGCCTGGTTGGGCAGACGAACTGTTTTACACAGTTTGATGTGGCCGCTGAAGAAGCCAAAATGAGAGGCTGTGGTTGGTCAGAGGGCGAAGTCTTAGAGATTACATTAAAACAGGCTAAGTATGCGCCGATTGTTGGTAAGGCTTACATTCCACTACCTCCAGCATTAGTTGCAAAAAAAGCAGTTTTAAACATAAAGAAACAGACAACAAATGTTTTATGTGGTGTGTTCTTGCTAGGCTGCATTACGTCCGCAAAAACGCAGAGAGAGTGTCTAACTATCACCCTTACATCAATGATCTTAACTTTAGTGGAATATCCTTTCCTGTTAGCGTGGACAAAAATTGATCAGTTTTGAAGAACAAAACAAACCAATAACTGTCAATGTCTACACATGGGATGAGGAAACAAATCTACAACCGATTAAAGTGTCCAAGAACAGTCCAACGATTGGCGAGCCAGACAAAAGCCATGTTGACTTACTGCTGATGCTTTCACCAGTGGGGCTACCGCATTACACATTGATACGAACAATGAGTAGACTAATGCAGCATACTTCAAAACAAAGACGCAAACAAGAATTCTGTAGAAAATGTTTAATAAGAATGCCATCCGTTCCAGCCGCGCTTGAACATAAAAAACATTGTAAAAGTTCTGTAGACTGTAAGACAGAACTAATTACGCCCCCACCTGGATCTAAAGTTAGTTTTAAGAACTGGAAACGGCTGCAAACTAGTCCATACGTAGTTTACGCAGACTTCGAGTCGCTTATTGTCCCTTATGAAGGGCCAACCCCACAGAAACTCCCGAAAACAGTCTTAATGAGTAATCATCAGATTTGTTCATTTGCCTTCATTATTGTCAGGTCGGATGGCGTTCATTCAAAACCAGAATTATATAGAGGCCCTAATGCTGCAGAATACTTCTTAAAACGCATGCAGCAAGTGCGTAACGCCTGTTCTAATAATCTAAACTTATCTGAAATCATAATGACGCCTGAAGACCAACAACAGTATGACTCGGCCGCTCACTGTTGGATATGTGGCTTAGAGCTAACGCCCAAGAGTGTAAACCCCACAGTAAGAGACCATGATCACATTAGCGGAAAGTTTAGAGGAGGCAGCGCACAACAACTGCAATCTTCAACTTAAGGTTGACCCAGCGAAGTGGAGGCTGCCCATCTTCTTTCATAACTTGCGAGGTTACGACTCTCATCTTATAATGAAAGCAGTAGACGACGCCTTCAGGGTAACATGCATTGCACAGTCATCAGAAAAGTACATGTGTTTCACTTTAAATAACATGTCTTTTTATGACTCTATGCAGCACATGATGGGATCATTAGAGTCACTGGCTATGTCCTTAAAGTCCTGCCCAATAACGAAGAATATTTTGACACAACTCTTGTTAGAAAGGGTGTTTACCCTTATGAGTACATGAACAGTTGGGAAAGGTTTGATGAAGATACACTTCCCCTAAAGACGCGTTCTTTTCTAGTCTCAGAGGAAAGGGCATTAGTGATTCTGATTACCAGCATGCTCAAGATGCGTGGCAGAAGTTAGATTGTAAAACGATGGGAGACTATCATGTGCATACTTAATGGCCGATGTATGTTTGTTGGCGGACGTTTTTGAAAATTACAGAAAGACCTGCATGAAACATTATAGCCTGGATCCCGCGCATTACATTTCTGCGCCCGGGATGAGTTGGGACGCTTTCTTAAAAGATACTGGAGTACAGATTGATTTATTGTCAGATTTACCAATGCTTCAGATGATTGAAAACGGATTGCGGGGAGGAATTAGTATGGCGTCGCATCATTATTGTAAAGCAAACAACAAATACTTGGACGATTGTGATCCAAGTAAAAGGTCTAACTATCTCATGTATTTAGATGCAAACAATCTGTATGGTTGGGCTATGGCGCAATCACTTCCATTACGTAACTTTAAAATGTACACAGACGGCGGTACAAATAATATTCAAGGAGCATTAAAGTGGTTGAGCAGTTTGACGCCAGATCAACAGCGTGGATACATTCTAGAAGTTGACTTAGAATATCCTCATGAACTCCATGACCTACATAATGACTACCCATTAGCAGCAGAAAGCGTAAAGATAAATCCAACAGAGCCGCCTAAACTTGTGCCTAATCTTCGCGACAAAAAAAATTATGTCTGCCATTACAGACTTCTACAATTTTTTTTTTTTTTTTTTTTTTTCTGTCCCAACCTCTGCGCTACCTCAGAGGCAGTGCACCCACGCCGCTCATTTCGACACCCCGTCCGCAGCCATAGCCCGGCCAGCCCCGCCGCAGCCCCGGCACCAGCAATCCACAGGGAGCAGTCAATGTCAAGTCGTCATGAGGCAACCCACCGGAGGAGACACTGCACTGCTGCCGAGTCACTTCGGTGGTGTTCAGTGGCGCCTGTTCTGATCTAACATACGCAGGACACCACCTACTAAGCCCCCTACCGACGACAATAATTGCTTAGTCGCTGAGCCGGCGTGAGTGAGCTCTCCCTCCGGAGGGCGCCACCACGTCCGTCCAACGACAACTCCCATGGACTCGCCGATACCGGTGACCCCGACGGAAGCAAACCAAGGCCACAGACGCGGAGGGACATCGAAACTGAGGTCACCATGAGAGCAGGGCATGAAGGGCCACAGAATTTGAGACATTTTTTTTTAATGCTGATCAATGGGAATGAGGATGATTAAGATGATGCTACGGATTTCCATTTCGGTCTGAGACTACA
The DNA here is from genome assembly GCA_018398815.1 of Conus ventricosus. NCBI lineage: Eukaryota > Metazoa > Mollusca > Gastropoda > Neogastropoda > Conidae > Conus > Conus ventricosus. Next base: position 82,700,068 of record CM031597.1, read on the forward strand.
TGACAGGGCTGTACTCTACGCTTCCTTTCATAATATATCCTGGCGTCAACCAGGCCCGAGAGATACAGGCACCTGCAGTGTTGGTCAGGAAATTTGAGCAACACTCTCAGAAACGCATCCATTAAGTGGATGAAACTCGATTGTGTGGTCCCAGTCTTCCCAACTGAGTCCGTAGCAAACTCAACTCTGGGTAGGAGCCGGTCGGGGCAGAAAAAACCCACATGACTCTGATGGGATTCGAACCCACGACCTCCCAGCCGGGAGTCCGCGACGCTAACCACTTCGCCACGGCGGCTGGTACTTCTACAATTTTATTTAAGACATGGTTTAAAGTTGACAGCAGTTCATCGTATAATTGCTTTTGATCAAGAACAGTTCATGAAACCATACATAATGAAGAACACTGATCTTAGAACTAAATCCGCAGATGCTTCAGAAAAAGACTTTTTCAAGCTGATGAACAACAGCTGTTTTGGAAAGACTATGGAAAATCCGCACAAGCGTAAAGATGTTAGATTGCTCACCAGAGAGAACGAAACAATTAAGCTGACTTCTAAACCTAATTATCAGGACTTTAGAAGATTTCATGATCAGCTTTTTGGCATAATGTTGAAGAAAAAGAAAGTCAAATTGGACAAACCTGTATTTATTGGGTTTACCGTTTTAGAATTATCAAAGCTTTTGATGTTAGAATTTCTTTATGACTACTTTAAACCCTCGTATCCAGAGTCCAGAGTACTTTACACAGATACTGATAGTTTTGTTATAGATATCCCTACTGAAGACATCTATAAAGACATGGAAATAGAAGTAGCTAAAGGGCATGCGGGATGGTACGACACATCTGATTACCCTAAAGATTCGCCTTTGCATTCACCCGTTAATAAGAAGGTTTTAGGAAAGATGAAGGATGAATTATCTGGAGGGGTGATTAAGGAGTTTGTTGGTTTAAGGTCGAAAATGTACAGTCTTTCGAGCCAGGAGAAAACCATTAAGAAAGCAAAGGGAATATCTCGCAGTGTTGTGCAGTCAAACATATCACATGACAACTACAAAGAAGCATTGTTCAATAAACATACTTTTCATCATGACAACGTAAAACTGCGATCTAATCTACATGAGATCAACACAACAGTTGTAACAAAGAAGTCATTAGATAGAACAAACACTAAACGAGTATTTGTTAATCCAGAGTTTTCATATGCAATTGGACACTGGAGAACAGCATAATTATATTTCTTCTTCACCGAGGGCTTCACCGAGGGGTTTATATTTTTCATCAACTTTTATTATAAGCTCAATCATATCTTCATCCAATTCAGTTTGATGTGCACGAATTTTTTTTATTATTTCAAGATATTCTTTTCCCCATATCTGATAATCAAAATTAGGGATTTTGGGTTGTAGGTGATCTGGATGTTTTAGCATGTATTGATTAATCCTCATAAATATATGTCTAATAACAGAATTTTTTTCAAATGATTCTTGTAACATTTCCAAGGTCTCTTCCTTTATCATTCTTGTTTTGTTCTGCGCTTCCATTTTAGACTCAAATATATTTCTGCAAATTAATTAAGCATCTTAATTATATATCTTCTTCACCGAGGGCTTCACCGAGGGGTTTACATTTTTCATCAACTTGTATTATAAGATCAATCATATCTTCATCCAATTCAGCTAAATCTTTTTTCATGTTTGCTTGATGTGCTCGAATTCATTTTATTATTTCAAGATATTCTTTTCCCCAATTTGGGACTTTGGGTTGTAGGTGATCTGGAAGTTTTAGCATCTCTTGATTAATCCTCGCAAATGTTTCCCTAATAACAGAACTCATATCATATGATTCCCGTATTATTTTCAAGGTCTCTTCCTTTATCATTCTTGTTTCGTTCTGTGCTTCCTTCTGAGCTTCCATTTAAACTCAAATATATTTACGTAAATTAATTAAGCAACTGGAACTGTGTCTGGCGGGATTATCTGCAGTTCTTCCTTCACAAAAGATCTTTGAGGAGCTGGTTGTTTTGTTGTGTCAGTTTCTCGTAAATAATACATGGGCGGATTCATTTTTACAATTCTTTTTATTTCATATGGATCAACACTCCAAACTGGATCTGTTGCCCTGATGCGAGTGTCCCCTTCTGCTTCTCCCGGTAAATAAAGGTACCTTACTTTTAAACCAAACGGTAATAGTTTGCTGGTTGTACTGGAGTCTTCAGCAGCAACATTTATTGTTTGTTTTTTGATTGCTTGTACTGGTTTTAGCCCTTTAAATTCTTCATTATTCATTGCGCGCAAAACCGAGGGCAGTCTTCTAACCCATTCTGTGTTGCGAGAATTGTCAATCAGCTCCCTGTGATACTGGTAGGAAAAAAGTCTTTCAGATAACTGTTTGTTAAAGTTTTCAACTAAAGCCTGTGATCTGTGAACTCCTGGAATGCCTCTTCTAATGGCAACTCTATGTTTTAACAATAATTGATTCACTCGGCCTTTAAATTCTTTTCCATCATCGACTTGAATCATGCGAGGATAAGTTAGCGGCCTCGTTGGTATATTAGTTGTATGGCAACAGCAACAGCAGAAGCACTCTTTTGGGTTAATGGTTCTGCATCTTTGTATCTCGAAGCTATGTCAATGACTGTGAGTGCGTACTTAAATCTTTTTCGTCTAATCGTATCGTGGGGTAAATATAGAAGATCCATTTGATGGGTGTCGTTCGGTATTGCATTCACAAAGTGTGGTCTCTGTATTCGTCTAGGCGCAGGTAAATAAATTTGCCAAATCGCTTGTTTAGATAACCATTCCTTTGCTGTTTGTTCACTGACTCCCGCTGCATGGCTTAGCTTTTTTATTGCCGTGATTCCCTTCCAATATCCTTTTGGCGAATAATAGATTTTGTTCATTTTTATTCAGCCAATATTATGTGCAACAAAATACACAACGGTCATGCCAAAGATAACAAACACTATTTCTTGCATCTTTTTTTTTCTGATGGTTGATAAAAGTCACTGAATTTTGGTGGGGGCAATGTCTCGATTGGTTTGCCTGTTACAAGATAATATTCTTTTATTGCCTGGTCAACGTCTTTAAATGTGTAAGCCACATGTCCCTGTTTTTTCAGTTTGTTATTAATGTCAACCTCGGGTGATGTCGATGGAGGAAGGACTAGCGCACAGCCCAAACACACTCACAGCTTGCTTACAATCTCATTCATATATCATGCATTCGTCACATCAAACCACTAGTAAAGTCTAAAAACTTTACTACACATGATCATAGAACGAAAACATCAATGCATATGGAATCAAACAAAAAAAAACATTCTCTCTTTCCTGAACTTCAAAAATCATTTATCAAAACATCATTAACAAACCCCGGGTATAAATAGATTTCTACTTTACCTGGCCAGGTGATCTTAACTATTCACGAATCACTGTCTCTTTTTCTTTTCCTTTTTTTTTCACTGTCACTTTCACAACACGACACAACTGCTGGCACCGGTCAAGTTAGACTGCGGGCATCGGTCAGGCTGGACTGCTGGCGTTGGTCAGGTTGGACTGCCGATGAAAGTGGGCGGGCCCAAGTATGAGGTCGAACCCCGGTTCAGATGGAACAGGACTATCAACATCGATCTGTCTCCTTTCTTTCTTCCTGAAATTAACGCATTGCACTCTCTCTCTCTCTCCTAGTCTGCTCTATTAAATGGACATGGTTGCTTTTCTTTTCCTTTTCTTTTTTTCTTTTTCTCTTCATTAGTTAGCAACCTCTCCTTCCACTCTCTTTAGTCCTCCCTTTGCAGATATATCTGGTGCTAATGCTCAAACTTCACTCCTCTCATCTCTCTGCCTTTCTCCTGCAGAGACTACACCCAGAACCTCTCTCTCTCTCTCTGTCTCTCTGTTCGTTCTCCCCCTCGTTCTCCGTTCTCTCACTCTCACATCCTTCTTATCCCGTTCCGATCTGTCCAAAAAGGGCGAGTACCATTGGTCAGTATTTTTACCGCCCGTCCCCGAAGTTATCTCCTCTAATTCCTTGGATATTCAAATCATGACAGTCACGCCTACACGCCTCACCTCTGTGGTGGTAAATTTGGTCATTTAATTGATTAGCTAGATTTCGCCCCCACCACACACTACCTTCTCCCTCTCCCTTTCCTGCTTTAACCTGCGACGTCCGACTAACAATGGCGCTGGTCCACAAATTGGCTGATGAGCCTGAGCCAGGCGCTACGACTCGTCTCGCTAGACATCGAGGCGTCGGTCAAAGCTGCTTGGGTCCGTCGGGCCGGACAGAACCGTCTCTTTTGGACCTCCCCCCTATGCTTAATTGCTGGATCCGAACCATGGGCCCGTCTACGTGGCGCCAGAATATTTGAGTTAGAGCTTATGCCCAAAAAACCCTGGACCACGACTTGGTTGTTCTATTTTTGCCCGTGACAATTTCCCCCTTGCAAAAGACTATGCACCGCATCGTCTAAAAACCAGGGTTTACAAAAAAAACAACAACCAAATTGCTGCACACAGCTACACGTGCAAAGTTTAAAAAAAATACTTTACAACCAACGGTTTTTTAAATTAAAATATATCATTAGTGAATACCACTCCAATGAGTTATCATTGACGTGCGCTCTTGCGTTATTTCAATCATTTTATAACGACCTCTGTGCGCACCTATGCAATCCCTACCTGCGGATTTGCCATATCTTTTCTTCACATTCTTATAAAAGCACATATAATATGATCACGATCCATGACACTTCACTGAGGAATCTCCATCCTCACTTATTGCAAATAATGCATCACTACACAAGCGACTGTATGCTCCAAGCATAACTACATTCACATGAAAAGTCTCACAAAGAAAACATGAACAAGTCTCACACAAAATATGAACCATAGCCAAAATGGGAATGAACCCTTTTCCAATCAACATAACTGTAATCAACACATGTTATCAACAAGCACCCGGATATGACTGACTTCCTCTGAGTTGCAGCTTGCTAGACTACACGGCTTAAATAGTCAGCTCCGACATTCTGTCGACCGGGAATGTACTGCACTCGGTACCCGTAGGGCTGCAATGCCATTGCCCAACGCAGCACTCTGCTGTTTTTCAACTGCGCCCCTGCAGGAATTTGAGTGGTTGATGATCAGTCTCTATCACGAACTCTTTCCCCTACAAGTATTTGTGGAATTTCTGCACGGCCCCACGACAGCTAAACACTCCTTCTCTACAGTTGCGTACCCTTTTTCACACTTTGTCAAATTCCTGCTAGCATACCTCACAGGAACTCGACTCCTTCATGCTCCCGCAATAATACTGCACCTATCCCACCCTGATGCATCTGTCCGCAAACAAAAATGGTTTGGACATATCTGGTAGCTTCAAGAGGGACGGGAAACCCAGTCTTTCCAACACCGTCTGCGTGCTTGCTCTGCAGCGTCTGACCACTCGCCACTGCCGGTTTCCCTGCCTTGACAAATCACTGAGAGGACTCGTGATTGCTGCGAAATTTGGAACAAACTCCTATAGAACCAATAAAAAACCCAGCAGACTCCTGACTTCTGTTTTTGGGCTTTGGTCTCTCTGAATTCATCATCTTCTCCCCCCTTTCCCCTTTCTGGCTGCTTTGTGCGCCTCCCACAACCAAAACCTAGGACTCCAGGCTTGGAAAACCAACCTGGCACTTTGTTGGTTGGCTGTGAGATTGGCTTGTCTCAGCTCTCTAAAACTGCTCCTAGCTGCCTCATATGCTCCCCCCATGTCTCGGATGCTATCAGAATGTCATCCATGAAATTCACACCTTCCAGTCCCGTCAATAGCTTCCCCATCATCCCAGAGAAGACTGCAGGTGCGTTGACCATCCCAAAAGGGAGTATCGCCACTGGTATAGCCCCATAGGAGTGGAGAATGCTGTGACTTCTTTGAGTCCTCACTCAAGGCTATTTGCCAGTAACCCCTTTCTCAGATCTATCCTGGTGAAATACTGGCTCTTGCTTGTGGCGATCTGAGCGAACAAAGGGCTTCCCTGTTCGGTATGACCTCTGCATCGACCTTGGTGACACTGTTCAGACGTCTATAGTCAACACAGAATCGATGCTCACCTGACTTTTTCCTCACTAAGACGACGGTGCACTATACGATGATTTGGGCGTTCATCACCCCAAAGGGCCAACATCTTTTCTACCTCCTCCTCGATCACTTGCTTGGTGGCATATGGGATCGGGTAGGCTTTCACATGTACGGGTTTTGCGATGTTAACTCCACCGTACATGTCTCTAGAGTTGTCCTGCCTGGTTTATCAGTCAGGGAAGCCCTTACTGTTCTAGGAGCCCCTAACTTCCTCCTGTCTCCTACTGTCTAGCCCTTATACAGTGACACATCCCCGTATGACTCATCTCTGGGAACTCAGGCAACAAAATTCCCTTCTTTGCTGGGTCTCCTTCACCTCATCAATGATTGCTGCTGCGCCTATGTGCTGAGTCTCACGCTGAATATATTTGCGGGGGAAATTTGCATGGAAAAGTTTTGGTTTCCATTCACATAAATGGGTACCCCGACCGACCTTTTCAGTGATGGTAAAGGTTTTCCAAGCTAGCAGTTTTTTTGGGACCCGGGGAAGCGTAACGGGGTTGTTTCCCCCGCCTTGAGGGATTGCTTCCTCACCTTCCTGTCATATTGTTCTTCGAACGACCCTAGCCTCTGCGATTTTCCCTTGCACCTTACATGCCCATACTGTGCCCCCCTTTTGGGAAACGGGGCGAGATTGGCCAATCAGTAAAAGCCCCCCTCCGAATGGTGGTCAATTTAAAAGGGGGAGTTTAAGAGGCCCCTTCCCTCTTCACCCCTTTGTGGCTGCCCTTTGACACACGCACATGACATGCAGAAACGCTTGATGTCTGCCATTCCCCCGGGCCAAAGAATCATCGAAGATTCGGTCAGCTTTTTTGTGGTGCCGAGATGGACCCCCCCATGAGCGACTCGTGCCCCCACTGAATGACAGTGTCACGATAACCTGTGGTACCTCAAACTGGTGGTCACCTTACCTTTTTCCCCCTTGGTGAACATTTGGACAACAGCCCGCTTTCACAAAAAATTTCGTTCACCTCCCAAACCCACCTTTTCTCCCCACCTCTTCCCAACTCCCAAGACTTCCGAGCGAAGGGTTTTTTCCGCGCTGCCCTAAACTCATCAGGGGGACAGTCTATCCCCGACTCCTTCCTGGAACAATAGGGTTTTAAACAACCTTTCCCCCCTTTTCTTGTCCTGTTTGAACTGCTCCCCTGTACATAAACAACTCAGGACCCCTGGATCCTTCCCCCTAAAAATTTTTCCGAGACAAATCATGAAGGGGTTTTCCATCACCAGCAGACAACTCGCCTGAGAGAAGGGGTACGTACTTCTATCTTAGCAACTGAAAACCCCCTCACGTCCCATCGTTTAATAAGGTCGGGATTTGCCCTGTCAAACCCCCTTTCTCGACCAGCGTTGTTCTTACTACACCGCATGAACAACCAGGTCTCGTAACACTTTCCCCTCTGTGGAAAAACCACCCTTTTTTCCACTGGTAACAAAACCATCAGCCTAGTGCCCTCCACCCTGACACTGACGCTGTCCAGTGAGCCATAGGCTGCACTCCCCCCTCTTCAGATCGGACCCCTTTTGGGTTTTCCAGCAGGTTTTTCCCCTTGACGACCCTTTCCACCTCTTGCAAGGCTGTCCCTCGGAACCTCAGGCACAATCCTCGCCACTTCCCCTTCTTGTGACAAATGAAACCCAAATTGCCCTTTCCCCTTTCCTTCTCCCCCACCACGGGGTTTGAGACTTTGCAGAAAACTCCCCGGGTTCCCCCTTTGCACTCTTCTCACCGGGCCCGGGGCCCCTGTTTCCCCTGCACCTTAGTGCCCAAACGTGCCTCTCTATACCCCTCTGCGAACTTCAACAACTCTCCTGTGTCCCCCGGCTGTTCTCTTTCAAATTATGGTTAACTCAGGCCGCAACCTGACAAATCTGTTTTTTCAAAACCAGCTCTTTAAATTCGCGAACCCCTTTTTTTCGTCCCGCTCAACTCTAACCTTCTCAAAATAGTGATCTAAACGTCACCAAATGGGTACGTCTCACCTGCTTGTAATTTAGTGAACGAAATTTCTTCCTGAACCCCTCCCCCCTGGTAAAATCCTTTCATCAAAGATTCCTTCACAGCGCCGGGAAAACAGACGTTGTTTGCTGGGAAGCAGTGAAATCTTTAAGCCTTACCCCTCAGTAAGCTGACAAAATGACTGCCCACTCTTCTGGAGGCCAACCCCCGACTGGTCGCAAACGTTTCGAAAAAGATGATGTTGCATCAATCAATCGGGTTCCTTTCCCAGAATTTTTGGGAACTTGGGGGGGGGGGATAGAGTCAAATGGAAACTGAACCCCATCCTCGTGGTTCCCCCTTTTTTTTTCTCATTTCTCAAATCTAATTTAAACCTTTTTTTTCTGTTTCCCGCCTTCCCCTTATTTTTCTGTTTCCTCTTTTTTTTTTTCTTTTCCTGCGCTTCCCTTATTTTTTTGTTTTCCCGTGTTTCTTTATCTTGGTAGCCTGAATCCCTTATTTTTTATTTCTTGCGCTTCTACTGCACCGGCGCTTTCCGCGCTTTTATCCCTTTCCATCTTTGCTGGGTTTTCAACAAAAAGCTCGCAACTCTTCTCCCCAATAGCCTAAATACGAGCGACGCTCACGGTTTTTCAATAGGGGTGTTTTTTTCTTCCGCCTTGTATCTCTTTTTTTTTTTTTTAAAGATTTTATTACACGCAGCAAAATGGGGGTTTCGACACGAGTGACGTAAAAGCACAAACCTATGAAAGATAAAATTGGGTTGGGAAAACGTAATTTGTTTTATAAAACCCTAGCGCCGACCCCAAATATGAAGGGGGAATTAAGGCAATTGTGCGAAAAGGTACCTTGGGGGTGAAATGCCCAAACTAGTATTAATATCTTGGAAGCAATGCCAAGCCTAGTATTTAACTACTTGGGAACATAAATAAAAAAAACCCCTTTTCTTAGGATTACAAAACTTGAATCCCACCCAGCTTCCCCTCTGAGAAGTTTAACAATTATAAAAAAATGGGCCCGAAAAATTGCAGGCTGCCCCCAATAAATTCCAAATGGGGGGATTGCGAGGGGAGGAAGGACTAGCGCACAGCCCAACCCCCACTCCAGCTTGCTTACAATCTATTCATATATCATGCTTTCACATCAAACCCTAGTAAAGTCTATAACTTACTACAAAATGATCATAGAAACGAAACATCAATGCATAAGGAATTTAAAAAAAAAAAAACATTCCTCTTTCCTGAAATTCACAAAATCATTTATCAAAACATCATTAAATAACCCGGGTTAAAATAATTTTACTTTACCTGGCCCGGTGATCTTAAACCCACACGAATCACGTCTCTTTTTCTTTTCCTTTTTTTTCACTGTCATTTTACCACGCCCCAACTGTGGGGACCGGTTTTAAGTTAGACTGTGGCATCGGTCGGCTGGGCGCTGGCGTTGGGCAGGGTGGACTGCCGATGAAAGTGGCGCTGGCCAATATAGGTCGAACCCCGTTCAGATGGGAAAAGTGACTTCAACACGATCTGTTCTCCTTTCTTTTTCCTGCTTAACGCTTGCCTCCTCTCTCCTCCTAGTCTGCTTATTAAATGGACATGGTTTCTTTTCTTTTCCCTTTTCTTTTCTTTTTTTTTCTTCATTAGTTAGCAACTCTCTCCTTCCACTCTTCTTTTGTCTCCCCTTTTCAGACTTATCTGGTTTCAATCTAAACTTCATCCCCCTTTTTTCTGCTTTCTCTCGGAGCTCACGCCAGAACCTCTCTCTCTTTTCTCTGTCCTCTGTTCGTTCCCCCCTCGTTCTCCGTTTCCCCATCTCAATCCCCTTTTTATCCCGTTCCCATCTGCCAAAAAGGGCGAGTCCCCTTGGTCAGTATTTTTAAACCCCCCCCGTACCCCAATTATCCCCTCTATTCCAATTGGTATTCAAATCATACACACCCCTCACTCCTGTGGTGGTCAATTTGGGCATTTAATTGATAGTAGATTTCGCCCCCCCCCAACACACTTTCCTTTTTCCCCCTCCCCTTTTCCCGCTTTAAACTGCGACGTCGACTAAAATGGCGCTGGTTCCACAAAATTGGCTAATGACCTGAGCCAGGCGAAACCCCTTCTGTAGACATCGAGGCGTCGGTTTTAAAGCTGCTTAGGTCGGCCACAGAAACCCTCTTTGGAGCCCCTCCCCCATGCTTAAAAGGCGTGAAAACCCCCACTGGGCCCTCTTTTTCAAAACCCCCCAACCGAATTTCTTCTCCCGCTAAAACTTAACCACTTCTAAAAAATGTGTCTAAAGTCACCAACTGAGTGTACTCTCACCTGCTTGAAATTTAGCTGAACAAATTTTTTCCTAAACCCCTCCCCCGTGAGGTAAAATCCTTCATCAACGATTCCCTTCACAGCGCCGAAATCAGACTGTTGTTCTGCTGTAACGCAGTGAAAATCTGTAATGCCTTACCCGTCAGTAACGCTGACAAAATGACTGCCCACTCTTCTGGAGGCCAACCCTGACTGGTCGCAAACGTTTCGAAACGACTGATGTATGCATCAATCGAATCGGTTCCTTCCGAGAATTTTGGCAACTTGGGTCGGGGGGCATAGAGTCACTGGAAACTGAACTCCCATCCTCGTGGTCTCCCTTTGTATTCTCACTTTCTCTAACTCTAATTGAACCTTTAATCTTTCTGTTTCCTGCGCTTCCCTTATTCTTTCTGTTTCCTGCTTCATTCTTTCTGTTTCCTGCGCTTCCCTTATTCTTTCTGTTTCCTGTGTTTCTTTATCATTGGTAGCCTGAATCCTTAATTTTTCTATTTCTTGCGCTTCTACTGCGACACGGCGTCTTTCCGCGCGTTCATCCCTTTCCATCTTTTGCTGGTTTTCAACAAATGCTCGCAACTCTTCTCCCGAATAGCCTAAATCACGAGCGACGCTCACGAGTTGTTCAATAGGGGTGTTCTTTTCTTCCGCCATTGTATCTCTTTTTTTTTTTTGAACAAGATTTTATTACTACGACAGCCAAACTGGTGGTTATCGACACGAGTGACGTAATAGCACAATCCTATGAATGATAATATTGGCTTGGGACAACGTAATTAGTTTTTATAAGACGCCTAGCGCCTGACCCAACTATGAGAGCGAATTATAGCAATCTGTGCGAAATGAGTACTCTGGGGCTGAAATGCCAAGCCTAGTATTAACTATCTTGGAAGCAATGCCAAGCCTAGTATTTAACTATCTTGGGAACATACAGTAAGACAACCCCTTGTCTTAGGATTACAATACTGAATCCCACCCAGCTTCCTCTCTGAGAAGTTGAACAATTATAATAAATGGGCCAGAACATCCTGGCAGGCTCGCCAATAAATTGTCAACCTCGGTGATGTCGATGGAGGAAGGACTAGCGCACAGCCCAAACACACTCACAGCTTGCTTACAATCTCATTCATATATCATGCATTCGTCACATCAAACCACTAGTAAAGTCTATAACTTTACTACACATGATCATAGAACGAAACATCAATGCATATGGAATCAAACAAAATAAAACATCTCTCTTTCCTGAACTTCACAAAATCATTTATCTAAAACATCATTAACTAACCCGGGTATAAATAGATTTCTACTTTACCTGGCCAGGTGATCTTAACATTCACGAATCACTGTCTCTTTTTCTTTTCCTTTTTTTTCACTGTCACTTTCACAACACGACACAACTGCTGGCACCCGGTCAAGTTAGACTGCTGGCATCGGTCAGCTGGACTGCTGGCGTTGGTCAGGTTGGACTGCCGATGAAAGTGGCGCTGGCCAAGTATGAGGTCGAACCCCCGGTTCAGATGGAACAGTGACTATCAACATCGATCTGTTCTCCTTTCTTTCTTCCTGCATTAACGCATTGCACTCTCTCTCTCTCTCCTAGTCTGCTCTATTAAATGGACATGGTTGCTTTTCTTTTCCTTTTCTTTTCTTTCTTTTTCTCTTCATTAGTTAGCAACTCTCTCCTTCCACATCTCTCTTTAGTCCTCCCTTTGCAGACTATATCTGGTGCTAATGCTCAAACTTCACTCCTCTCATCTCTCTGCCTTTCTCCTGCAGAGACTACACGCCAGAACCTCTCTCTCTCTCTCTGTCTCTCTGTTCGTTCTCCCCCTCGTTCTCCCGTTCTCTCACTCTCACATCCTTCTTATCCCGTTCCGATCTGTCCAAAAAGGGCGAGTACCATTGGTCAGTATTTTTACCGCCCCGTACCCGAAGTTATCTCCCTCTAATTCCATTGGATATTCAAATCATGACAGTCACGCCTCACTCTCTGTGGTGGTCAATTGGTCATTTAATTGATTAGCTAGATTTCGCCCCCACCACACACTACCTTCTCCCTCTCCCTTTCCTGCTTTAACCTGCGACGTCCGACTAACAATGGCGCTGGTTCCACAAATTGGCTAGATGAGCCTGAGCCAGGCGCTACGACTCGTCTCGCTAGACATCGAGGCGTCGGTCAAAGCTGCTTAGTCCGTCTGGCCGGACAGACCGTCTCTGTGGAGCCTCTCCCCTATGCTTAATTGGCTGGATCCGAACCATGGGCCCGTCTACGTGGCGCCCAGAATATTTGAGTTAGAGCTTATGTCCAAACAACCTGGACCACGACTTGGTTGTTCTATTTTTGACCGTGACAATTAATAAAATCTAACTGCTCAATTCTCTGCTTTTCATAGTGATCTTGTGCTGCGGCTAGTTGCTCCATAGCTTTGTTATGTCTTTTTCTCTCGCCGTCATCCCGCAGTTTACTAAACACGTAATTTCTTCCGCTAAAAGCAAGCTCATTCACTACTGCACCGCCTAACATCATTACGAATGAAGCCATTTTTATAAATGTATTTTTTATTTTACATATTTATACTGTCTGGAATTATTCCTTGCTTAACTAGAAAATCTTTCTTAGCAAACAAAGCTGCAATGATAGCAATTAGCTTTGCTGAGTCTTCAAAGTCTAGTTTGCCAAGATCAGTCGGTTTTATTTTTAACAAGCTTTTACCAAGCATTGTGTATCCTACACTTAGGCCTCCAATAACAGCAGAATGGTATACAAGGTTGGTAACAGTTTTTTCGGTGCTCATTTTAAAAAATAAAATAATTATAATTAATAAAAAACATGAACGGTGATGATCTACTACAGCTACAGGGCAGCCTAAACCTTCCTGAACTTACAAATGAACAAGTTGATATGTCAAAAAAAGAAAGGCTGTATTCTTTAGCAGCATGTGGGAAAACAAAACAGTTCCTCGGAAATGAATTCAGCATAGAACAGATTCAACAGATGTCGCCACAAGACATTGAAAAGTATCATAACAGGTATGAAGCACAACTGGGATCAAGAATGGTAAAAAGTGTAGGACAAACGGTTCTTAGTTTGTACACTAAACTAGTTAGTAGATTTGCTCCCATCGATTCTGAACAAGATTTTATGTATGATTTAACGCAGGATCCAGTTTTAACAAAGTCATTAGAGTCTCTAGGGTGTGATCTGTATTACAGATTTGGAACATTATTGTCGCCAGTGATCGCGGATTAATTACTTTTAATCATATAGATTTTATTTCCCTTCAAAATGACCGAGCCAGAAAATCAGCAGAATCAGAAAACACTGAATCCGGTGGAGAAAGTGACCAGTAAAAATCCTGGGCGCGTTGCAGCAGGAAAAAAATTAGCAGAGTGGAACAAACAAACAAAATTACAGTTACAATCACAGACTATAGCTCATAATGAAAAAGCGCCAGAGCCACAGCCAGTTGTTTCAATGCCAGCTATAAAAACACCAGAACAAGTTGATCCTACAGCAATGCCAGGGTTGCCTACACCACCAAAGTCTTCACAGAATTTTCTTAAAACAATTGTCATTTTTGGCAGCATTGCTGCTGCTGGGGGTGGTTATTACGGTTATAAAATATATAAACAAAGACGCCAAAAACCAAAGCAGTCCAAACAATCTCAACCACTAAATACAGAAGCTGAACACAAAAGTATGCCAAAACTGCCAGCAACAAAAGATCATTTTGATCCATTTCAGATGCAATAATACTTTAAGAACTTAATAAATAATTATAAGTTGACTTGAATAAGAACTTGGTAGAACTTAGAAAATAACTTAGTTATGAACTTGAGCTAACTTGAGTAAGAACTTAGAAGTTACTTGATCAAGAACTTATTAAGAACTTGAGGTGACTTAAGTAAAAACTTAAAGTAACTTAATTAAGAACTTGGGGGGGACTTGATTAAAAACTTAATTAAGAACTTGGGGTAACTTGATTAAAAACTTAATTAAGAACTTGGGGTGACTTATAGCATGATCTGGATCACACACACACACACACACACACATGCACAGAAATCATTCACACAATAGATGGGAAGGTGTGTGGGGGAAAGTGAGGGGCTTTTTGTGGTTCAACTTGAACGGCGTAAATTCGAGACAGCCACTTATCAGAGTCCTAAATCAATAATCCCAAAATCTCTTCAAAGTTCTCTCAGCGCCCGTCTGAGACAGCCTTTAGAGGTGAAGGGAGTGTTGGCGCCGCTCCAGTAGGCCGGGTAGAGGTGGGCTTTGTAGGTCAATCGGCAGACTCTGCCGATTGGCCTAGTTTTTTTGGCGCTTTTTGGCAGCCGGGGTAGTAAAACTACCGCTGTGGAAGTGACTCAATTACTCCTGCGACGCAGGTTCAAGCACGTCATGTGTATCATGCCCACGCTCTAGCAAGAGCGCGTGAAATGAATATTAAACAGGCACACGGCACAGCCTAAAGCAGAAAGCCACGCCTCAACGGCCGCGGTCTAGGGCCAAGATAATTGATCAGCAGTTTGGCAGCTTAACAAACAGACAACAATCGTTTGAAAGCACAACAGCGGCTGGTGTGACGCGCTGTTCAGAGAATGCTTCAAAGGTTTTGGTTTTATCAAATGGTTCTGAAGGCAGCTCACAAAGCTGTGTTTTCAAATATTTGTCAAGATCTTCAACTGATAGTTCCGTTTTTTGCTGAGGAAACAAAAACAAAATGCTTCCTTTTGGCTTTGAGGGAGGAAACAAGGCTCGCCACTCAATTTCTTTTTCAAAAAGTTTGTCATGGCCTCATGATAAACAATGTATTTTTCCACAAGATTAGTCTGTTGATCAGAAAGTTTTCCTTGCGAAGATAACAACAGTTCATCCATTTCTTCAGTGTCACTTCCAGCACTGGCAGAAGGCATTGAAACATCACTTCCCTGACTCGCCATGTTTTTAACCAACACAAGTTCTCTCTCTGATTCTATGAAGAAATGCTATCACGCCAGCATACAACCACACAGCGCAGCTCTCAAATGTAAAATGGCGTCACCTCTGGCTTGTTGCTATCAACAAGACAAAGTCATGTGATTTAAGCCCGGCAGTTGATTGGCTGAACGCGCGCACGCAACACTCGGCCCATATCATTGACAACTAATTGACAGTGTTCTGCGTAAACGAACACCTCTTGCCTGTACC
>CM031597.1:82720671-82723171 GCA_018398815.1 Conus ventricosus
TGCATTGTGTACCGTTGTATTGAGCTGTGATAAACAGAATTTTGTCGGACTGAACTGTATAGTTTGCATGTAGACCTGTCTGTGTTTTCGGAGAAAAAAAGAAGGATGGATGCAGACAGTTAAACAGACAGACAGACACAGAAATGGAAGCATAGAAAGTCTGTCGTCACCAACCCTCTTCGAGCTGAGAGCCACACTGAGATGATTGATTTATTCACCGAAAGGCCCGAGCAGCATGTGAACAAAGGGCGATAATAACATTTATTGATGTGATTGCAAGTCAAAGTAAAAGACACGAGTCTCTTCAAAGCGAGTCATAAATAAAACCCAAATGCAATTGTTCCCCCTTATAACAAAAGATTGATAGCATACAGGCAGACCTTCAAAGTCACTGCGTACAGTTCTTTCATCATTCGATGCCATAAGTCACCAAAATTGAAAGAAACGCTAATATAGATCAGTTTTACTCGAAGATCATACTGGACAGGGCTTTAAAACAAACACATTTCAACATTAATCGTTCCATCATACAAGGGAGCAGTAGTTCAACATGGCGAACAGTTTACGGCAATGTCTGTGCTTACTGACCAAGGCTTAATCTGGTCAGAATATGTTCATAGATGCCTATCTGTATTTAACAATGATCCCTTTCTAAAAACAATCAGTTTTTTTAATGAATGGAAAAGCTCTACAGCCTACAGGTCTAACCAATCACTAGGATAGATGTGGCTCTCTCACTTTGGCCAACTGAAGCCCATTTGCATCGACGGAAATTCAGCTTACATTTCCTTTACACTTGTCTAGTCATTGATGATAACGCGCTTAACCAAGCCTGAGTTCACAAAGACTTTGATGTACTGGGGTTGACAGTTTATTTGGATCTCTTTGGACAAAATCATAGAGGACGCTACCAGATTTGAGAGAGAGAGAGAGAGAGAGAGAGAGAGAGGAGAGAGAGAGAGAGAGAGAGAGAGAGAAAGAAAGAATGGTTTGCTGAATAAGGCCGGAGCCCCTTCTTAAGGGTGTACAAGATTACAAACCTATGGATCACACACACTTAATAGCGTAAGAAAATTGAACACAGCCAACAACAGTAGGCCTACACTCACGACTATACATAGAAGTCTTGTATCATCGATATGATTACCTGCTTCGTCTGTTTTCAACTAAGAGCAACAATCTACCACTACAATGGTTTATACAAAAATAAACGAACGTTTCCCAATGTCATTTTATTTTGGCTTGCCGTAAACGCACAGAAGCAGGGATTCACACATGGAATTTCATAGAATTTTCAGGGTATATATTCTTGTAATTCTAAAGAAGCAAAGAATTCTTGGTGCAAAATGTGAGAATTTCAGAGAACACACACACACACACACACACACACACACACACACACACACACACACACATACACACACACACACACACACACACACAACACACACACACACACACACACACACACACACACACACACACACACACACACACACACACACACAGGTAGGGAGTAGAGCAGCTTTATCCTGAGAGAGAGAGAGAGAGAGAGAGAGAGAGAGAGAGAGAGAGAGAGAGAAGTGGTAGAGTACAGCAGCTTTATCTTTAAACAAAACAGTTTCAATGATCAATCTTCACGCTGTTTAAAAGTTGTTGTAGCGCTTCTCAGTGACAGGAACAACTTAACATTACACTCTGTAGACAACGCGGACCAGCTTGCCTCATGCATATTCATAGACTTCGTGTCTTCGCTGTCTGACTGTGGAAAGAGAGTTCGCGGGCTATGTAATTACTGCGCTGGTAAACATACTGTGTGTGGTCTTGTCTTCAGAGCTAACGACGTGTTTTCCCTCCACCTAAATAGTAACCTCGTCACTTGAAAATAGACTATTGTCGATGATTTCATCATACTGTGTGTGTGATGTTGTTTTTTTGTTCAAAAATCCTCTCTCTCTCTCTCTCTCTCTCTCTCTCTCTCTCTCTCTCTCTCTCTCTCTCTCTCTCTCTCTCTCTCTCTCTCTCTCACACACACACACACTCATACACATACACGCACGCACGCACGCAATCACGCACGCACGCACGTGCACACACACACACACACACACACACACACACACACACACACACACACACACACACACACACACACACACACACACACACACACACACAGAGGCGCGCGCGCGCAAGCGCTCACAACACACGCACAGAGTATTAAAAAAAAAATTCATACCACGAATGTTAATATTGCTGTCTTCATGACTAATAAAACCAGGCAGCGTGGAGTACGCAAACCATTCCCCTTACTTCATGCACCCAGATTTCGCTGGACAAGCGTTAAAGAAGAATAAATTAAAAAAAGTAAAGAATCCAGTCACACTCATTTTAAAGCCAAAAACAACCCAGCGTATGACTGTCTTTTTCATAGAAACGATGTGCAAATCCATAAAGAATATGTATGTATATATGTATGTATGTATGTATGTATGTATGT
>CM031597.1:82730671-82733171 GCA_018398815.1 Conus ventricosus
TCCCTGAAACTGAGAACAGAATATTCAAAACCCGTGGGAAGAGTCTGCGTCAGCCAGTAAATTACCGTGTGGTGCTAGAGTTTGAATTCTTTCAACTAATCACCAGCCAGTAACAGGACAGATAAGAACGGTCATACTGTGGCGGGAAAACGTGTCAGCGGTTTCATTGAACCGTGAGATTGTGG
Organism: Conus ventricosus; assembly: GCA_018398815.1. Taxonomy (NCBI): domain Eukaryota; kingdom Metazoa; phylum Mollusca; class Gastropoda; order Neogastropoda; family Conidae; genus Conus; species Conus ventricosus. The sequence continues at coordinate 82,730,857 of CM031597.1, forward strand.
CGGGAAACCGGGTCACCAGTCCCAGAGAGTCGCAGAACTGTACATACACACACACACACACACCATCAGGGAGCAGCCATGTCGAAGCGACAGGAGAAGCTGAGCCGGAGGAGCAGGAAACGTACACCCGCATCTTCATGGACCTGGACAAGGACCGCAACGGCTGGCTGTCCCGGGAGGAGGTGGGCCAATGGCTGCGGGGGGCTGGCTACCGTCTAAACGATCAGCAGATCGAGGTGGGTGATGATCATGGGCAGTCCACACAGAAGATGTCAAGGCTGCTGTGGATGGTGATGATGATGGCGGTGGTGGTGGCGATGATGATGATGATGATGATGATGGTGATGATGATGATGATGGCGACGACGACGAGGATGGTGATGATGATGATGGTATTGATGATGACAGTGACAGATATGACGTTGATGAGGAGATGGCGATGAAGGTGGTGGTGGTGGTGACCGTTGGGAAGGAGGATTGTGTGTAAATGTTCTGGTTTGTGGTGTATTGTGTTGTCCCTGATTCATTGTCAGTTAACAATTACTCAGAGAAACGGAATTCAAAATTATTGTTAATCTTTTTTTTTTTTCGCTTTATGGCAAAATTTCTTCACTTAAGTCACATGAGGACATTCCCATAAGTGCTGTTCGTTCGAGGAAATGTTAATAAACTTTTTAATGATTTTTTAATGTAAAACACAACACACGATTCAAACAAATTGCACATTCAGCAGCAGCAACAACAACAAAAATAAAAGGGGGTTGGGGGGGGGGGGGAGCAAGGATCCAACTTTTACATTCACGCACAACGAAAATCATATTCACGCAAACAAATATTCAACCATTTTCAAATGTATGCTATTAGGGCAGATGATAACGAATGTGATGGAATACAGATGAAATATATATTACCTTTTGTACGTACTCAAGTATAGATCATTCAAGAATCGAATGACATAGTAGCCAAGTTTGCTCTAAATTTGTACACGTTCCATGTAACATTCTAAGTTATAGTTGTCTTTCAAGAATGCACGATAAACAAATAGGATAACTCTTGCTCCCACAAGAAAACATAACTCCAAAGGAATGCTGCTTTCGACACCGAATCGCCAAGCAGACATGACAGCACAGAGCATACGGTTCATTTCAAGAATGCATCAAAGGTTTGTCAATGTGGTTGTGCATTTAACAGTTTACATGTGTTTAACGTTTATGGCAAATTTAATGGAACAAATCGTTGAGATGTTAAGAGATTGTTACGAGGGTGTTCTCTCTCTCTCTCTCTCTCTCTCTCTCTCTCTCTCTCTCTCTCCTCTCTCTCTCTCTCTCTCTCTCTCTCTCTCTCTCTCCAATATTCCCGTATGGATTCCTGTACATAACGGACGATCTGAAACCAGTTGCAGGAACCGTGTAAAAAAAAACGTTTGTGTAAAGACATTTAAAACAAGGATAGCATAGCATAGTATGAACAGCTGTTTGTGCTGTCCAGTAAAGGTAACCTACTGCATACCAAAATATGTTCGCCATTTCAGAGCATCTTCAGAACCATTGACAAGAACGAGGACGGCAAGATCAGCCTGGACGAGTTCTACGCCGCCATAGCTCTCATGAAAACTCAGCCCAAGTAAGTGAAGACATACACCCAGACACCTCGATTCAGCTGACTTGCAGTTTATCTTATAATCAAAATTTTCATTGTAACCACGCACATCCCATTTCAACGCATCGGTTTTACATGTCAAAACTCCCCCGCCCCTCCCCAACCCCCACCTCACTGTTCCCACCCACCTCCACGACTGTCATGCAGCCCCATTCCTGACAAACAACGCTCCTGAAAATAAGAACAACAACAAAAAACGTGGTTGTAACACTTGCAATGATGTTTTTAAAGCCAGAGATAATGATAAAAGAAAAAATCTGAAAACGGCATCACACACACACACACACACGCACATAAACACATCTCTCTCTCTCTCTCTCTCTCTCTCTCTCTCTCTCTCTCTCTCTCTCTCTCCATACACACATACATACGTATGTATACACACACACACACACACACACACACACACACACACACACACACACACACACACACACACACACATACATACATACATACATACATACATACATACATACATACATACATACATACAGAGGCAGACAGACAGGGAGACAGACAGGCAGACGTATATAGATATATATGTGTGTGTGTGTGTGTGTGTGTGTGTGTGTGTGTGTGTGTGTGTGTGTGTGTGTACGAGAGAGAGAGAGGGGGGGGGAGAGAGAGAGAGAGAGAGAGAGAGAGAGATAGCA
>CM031597.1:82748171-82755671 GCA_018398815.1 Conus ventricosus
CGGATCACATCCGTTTTGACGCCAGGCGCAAACCGGTCTCAGTTCTGTTTTCCGATACACGCAAGCCGTGTGGTACTGGTGTTTTTTACGCAGTGACAACGATTTGCAGAGACGGGTTCTTTTTCCCTCCCCTTACTGCCTTTGTATGTTTCGTGCATTTAAAACCAGCTTAGCGTTTTGCGTTGGCGGAAAGCAACCTGTGGCGTGCCGTGAATACATTGGTCGTAAACTGAAGGAGATCTGGTGCGTGTTAGGTGAGGAAACACACGGCGACGATCTTCTTCACATACGTCCCATGCGGACTGATTTTGTTCCCACCGACGAATCACAAGACTTTTCACTGGTGAGTAAAAACACTTGATGGTTTGTTTTGTTTGAGGGGCAGAAGTATATTCTTCATACTGCCTAGCATGTTAAGTGTTTTCGACGGAGGAAGCAAGAGCAGAAAGCTAAATAGTGGTGAGAGAAAGTACCATCAACAATACCAGTCCGTTACTGTTACTGTTAAGGGTGAGATTAACGTCCTATCGGCCTGAGGCCCTTAAGGACAAGGTTACTACAGACGTAGGTCTGCATATTTGTGGCAACTGTTGTCGCCTGGCAGTAGTGGGTAGGTTTCAATGGCGGTCGTCGCATTCTCTCTCTCTGAGCTCGTTTTCCTCTTGAACGTTGGTTCAATTCTGGTCGTGTTCTTCTTGAATGTTGGTTCAAGTTTGGTTGTATTGCTCTTGAACGTTGGTTCAATTCAGGTTTTTGGTCGACCGACGATGGGCGTCGGTGTATGTTGCCTGCTGTCCCCCAAACATCAGGCTGTCTTCAGGACCACCGGGCGGCCTTCTTCATGCTCGGGTGGCTATGGTCCTGTGCCGCGTGAGGCCGCCTCAAGAAGGGAGCAAGATGAAAGTCGCTGGAGCGCTGCATGAGTCCCTAAAACTTGGCGGGTACTCGCTGACTGCGGCCGTGAGGGCAATTTTTCAGCCCAACCCCATAAGGAGTGCCCCCTTGTCTGCCTCCCCACAAAACAGAGCACGGTATTCCAGGCCGCGGTAGTCACAGTCAGGCAGCGCTCCTTCGCCGATCGCCCCACATCTCCAGGAGCCGTCCCCCGGCGACACAGGCTAGACCCGCCGTCACCCACATGGCTAGAAGGTTGTCTGCGCCGCCCGACACTGATCTCTCACATCGGTGTCCCTCAAAGGAGAGCTGCCACCTCCCCCCTGGCGTCCACTGCTATGCCACACTCGCAGCGAACTGGACGGTACGTTCGTTACAGCTTTAACTGGACAGTACGTTCGTTACAGCATTAACTGGACAGTACGTTCGTTACAGCCCTAACTGGACGGTACGTTCGTTACAGCTTTAACTGGACGGTACGTTCGTTACAGCTTTAACTGGACAGTACGTTCGTTACAGCTTTAACTGGACAGTACGTTCGTTACAGCTCTAACTGGACAGTACGTTCGTTACAGCTTTAACTGAACAGTACGTTCGTTACAGCTTTAACTGGACAGTACGTTCGTTACAGCTTTAACTGGACAGTACGTTCGTTACAGCTTTATTATATAGCCCGTTCGACCACACGGGGCTGTGTTAAGACTGTGACCGTTTGGAGAAAGGAAAGTCATGCGCTGAAAAGAAAGGAAAGTGAGTAAGCCTATATACTGCATTTACACCAACTCGTAACACGATTAGCTGAAAGAGTGTTAAACATGTTCCGGGGGCGGCCGTGAAGAAGAAACAGTCTTGTGTCGTTTGCGTACAAGCCACTCCTTTTACACCATTCTTATCTTCTAAAACGTGCGGAAGCTCCGTGGTGCATTCCATGTCATGTACCACCCACAGTGAAACATTCTTTTAGAGTGTTGGGACTCGCATGATGTGAGACATAAGCATTGTACAGCAGACTCCATGAAAGCCTTGTTCAGAGATGTCCCGCCTGATACTGTCTTTGAATTTCTGAAGGAGATTAACATTTTTCATCTGATCTAAGAATTTGCAGAAGAAAGACTTTTTTTTTTTTTTTACAAATTATCCGGTGTGTTTTTAGAAGGTTTATTTTAAAGGGTTGTGCGAATGAGTTTTTGTATGACTTGTAAGTTAACTTCAACACCGTGACAGCCCTGATATGACCCTTTGCGGTCGGCTGGGTGTAAGCAACATTACCCTACTTACGATTGGCTGATTATCAACGTCCTTGCGGTCAATGAAAGTAGACTGTGCCGAGGTTGAAATTCATTCCCGTTAGTTCATCATGACCAGAATTGTGATTAGCACTCTAAGAGAGTGATGAAAAACATAACTGCAATACATAAAAATATATAAGAAAAGCAATGCAGACACACAGAGACACTGTAGAATGGACAGTTAGAGTCCAGAGTGGATAGTGCGTGCAGTTTCACTACCCAGTCGCCACCTTACCTCGAACGCTGCAATGCTATGAATTCTAATAAGGGGAAAGTGTGGAGACTTTCTCACGGTTAAAGGGCCACAAGACCACTGAAACGGTAGGCTGCAGTTAAAAAGAAAAGTTATAAAAGGCAGATTCAAAGAGCGATTGAAAAGAGGAACTTGTTTACCTTTCCAGAAGTTAGGGATATCATGACTGTATACTGGAAGAGATCCCGGCGTTCCCCAGGGGTGTCATCTTCTGGTTGGACTTCCATGATGTCAGACATGAACATTCTACAGTCCATAAGAATCTTATTCGGAGATGTTCCCCTCCTCCCCACACACCCCCTACCTCACCCCCACACCCCAATGAGATTTTCAAGTTTTTGAAAGAGATTAAAATTTGTCATCTGATTTAAGATTTTATGGATGAAAAGATTTTACCACATTCTGGTGTGTTTATATAAATCTTGGTCTGAGGAGTTTTACGTGTGTGTTTTGTTGTTGTTGTTTCTTCTATTTTGAGAGCTGACTTCAATGAGGTGACCGCCTTGATATGTCTCTTCGCGTTTCGGCTGGGCTGCTAGAAACATTATCTCATCTGAAGTAGTAGTAGTGGTGGTAGAGGTAGTAGTAGTAGTAGTAGTAGTAGTAGTAGTAGTAGGGGAGGTTGTGGTGGTGATAGTGGTTGTATAAGTAGTAGTAGTGTTAATAGTAGTAGTCGGGGAGGTTGTGGTAGCAGTAGCAGTAGTAGTGGCAGTAGCAACAGTAATAGTAATAGCAGTTGTTGTAATTGTAGTGGTAATAGTAGAAGAAGTAGTGGTGGTAGTGGTGGAGATGGTGTTAGTAGTTGTTGTAGTAGTGGTGGTGGTGGTGGTGGTGGTGGTGGTGGCGGTGGTGGTGGTGGTGGTGGTGGTGGTGGTAGTAGTAGTAGTAGTGATAGCAGTAATAGTAGTAGTAGTAAGAGCAGCAGCACAACCAGCAACAGTAGAAGTAGGAGTAGCAACCGAGTTAGTATTAGCAGCAGCAGCAACAGTCAAACAGTAGAAGTCTTACCAGTAGTGGCCAAAAAAAAACACCTAGACCAGTGTATTGATTCTTAGTATTGTTGCTCAGGTCGAGGCAGATTTTGTGGAGATGGATAGGTCCTGTGCCACTCGTTAACACTCTCAGTTCACCCTGGGAGATGAATGGGACCTTGGCCACTAAACTTGATACGCTGCCAAACAATCTGGACTGGAGAGGAGTTTCTGTCGTCAATACTTAAATCTCTCGCTTCTGTCAGGAGAGGGTGGTAGATCTAACAGTACATGTTCCAGAGTTCTGAAGACGCCAGACTAAGGCTCTTACATACCCGGCGCTGAGGTGGCAACGATCAGCCTTTTACCAGCTGCAACCATCGTTCAAGGAATCAGTACGCATCTCTTGAGGTAGAAGTCCAAGAGCTGCCTTTACACGGTTTTCTCATCTACGAGGCAGACTCTCTCTCTCTCTCTCTCTCTCTCTCTCTCTCTCTCTCTCTCTCTCTCTCTCTCTGCCTCTCTGCCTCTCTCTGTCTCTGTCTGTCTGTCTGTCTGTCTGTCTCTCTCTCTCTCTCTCTCTCTCTCTCTCTCTCTCTCTCTCTCTCTCTCTCTCTCTCTCTCTCAAGGAATCAATATGCGTATCATGTGGTAAAGTCCAAGAGCTGTCTTTACAGGGGTTTTCTCCTCTGCGAAGCAGACTCTCTCTCTCTCTCTCTCTCTCTCTCTCTCTCTCTTCTCTTTCTCTCTCTCTCTCTCTCTCTCTCTCTCTCTCTCTCTCTCGCACGCGCGCGCGCGCGCGCTCGCTCGCTCGCTCTCTCTCTCTCTCTCATTGTGCCTCTCTCTGTCTCTCGGTCTCTCTGTTTCTTTCTCTCTCTCTCTCTCTCCCTCCCTCTCTCTCTCTCTCTCTCTCTCTCTCTCTCTCTCTCTCTCTCTCTTCAAGGAATCAATATTCGTCTCTTGTGGTAAAGTCCAAGAGCTGTCTTTACAGGGGTTTTCTCCTCTGCGAAACAGACTCTGTCTCTCTCTCTCTCCTCTCTCTCTCTCTCTCTCTCTCTCTCTCTCTCTCTCTCTCTCTCTCTCTGTTCTAAATAAATTCGATACTTCATTCACTTTTAAAGTCGATTTTCTTTTTCTTTTTCTCCATTGAGGTCAAGATGTCAAAAAGCCTGTCCTGTGCTTATCCTTTGTCCCTCTTTATAAAAAAAAAAAAAGAAGAAAAGATTCTTTCGTCCGTTCGTTCGTTCTCTCTCTTGCCCCAAGTCTGGTGAGCTGAAGCGCTGCTGTGTTGATTACCCTGGGCTCTCACAGATCCAGAATACATCCTCGTCGCTTTTCAACCTCTCTTAGATTTTCCGCCAGAGAGCTTCGGGGACTGACTGTGCGTTAAAGAGGGACGGGGGTGGGGGGAGGGTGGGGGGGGGGCGACTTCAGTCCATCTGATCTCAATGGCAGGAACCATCGTTACAGCAAAGCCTGAACCTCTGTTGAATTTAAGAAAAGATACAATGATGATGATGATGATGATGATGACACCACTACTGCTACTACTAATGATGATGATGACGATGATAATAACAATAATGATAGTAACAGTAATAATGATAATAATAATAATAATGATACTACTACTACTACTACTACTACTACTACTACTCCTAACCCAGAAAAGGGAGACAACTTTAGTCTCCCATGGTGAAACAGTTATCTACCCACGATTCCAAGCTATGCTGCTCTTTACTGTTCAACACGGTGCCGAAAAGTCGCTCTTAATTTGGCAATTAACTAGCTCATCACGGAGGCAAAAGTTGCCTCCCAAGATTTAAGTACGTCTCGCCCGTGTCATTTAAGATTTCCAGAATAAATTGGGCGGTTTGTTGTTGTTGTTTTTGTTGTTTTATTGATCAGGTAGTTTGTAAAATCCAGTGCTTTCGTCAACCTAAAAGTACTTTTATCAGATAAACTGTTCTTTCTATGTGGATGTAACTTTATATGACACGGTATGGATTTTTTCCCCGTTGATTTTGAATTAGGTTTGTAAGACGAAAGTGTCTTGAGCGTAAAAATCTCTCTCTCTCTCTCTCTCTCTCTCTCTCTCTCTCTCTCTCTCTCTCTCTCTCTCTCTCTCTGTGTGTGTGTGTGTGTGTGTGTGTGTGTGTTTGGGGATGGGGAAGGAGTGGCGAGGGGTGAAGTACGTGGGGGACGGGGTTATTGAATTCCCAGTAGAAATGTGGGTTTGTGTGTGTGTGTGTGTGCCTGCGCGCACGTGTGTGTGTGTGTGTGTACGTGTGTGTGTGTGTGTGTGTGTGTGTGTGTGTGTGTGTGTGTGTGTGTGTTTGTTTGTTGCCCTGCTATTTAATATCTATCCATATTATGTGATTCTGGACAACAACAACAAAAGAAAGAAAAGGTACCAAGATCATCAGCTTGCAAAAGAACAGAAGCTAAAATGAAGAAAGCACAAATGAATTAATTAATGTCACATCGCAACAAATGTTTAACAACTAAACTGCACATAGCGACTGATAATAATCATCACATAGGGAAGACAGTTTGGACAAGGTGCGGTATATAATAATATTGTACAGAGAACTGAATGGAGAGTGGATGGGTGAACCTGCCGTTAGTATGTCGGCTGCACGTCCATGTGTAGCGGTATCCATCTTTGTGTCTTTTCGATGCGGAGGGTCCAATCTTTATCATGTTTAGAACTTCTTCTCACCCAGTGTGGTTTATCGAGAAGCACTTGTCAGTATTATTGGTCCACTATTTAAACTAGACCAATCGTAATCGACAGAACGTCTTAGCTTTTTTTTGTTGCTGTTGTTGAAAAGTTTGTAGCATTTTCAAAATTCCCCCTTTTACTCTGAGACTGATTGAAGGTGTTATACAGTTTGTAGCGTTTTCAGAATTCCCAGTTTTTACTTTCAGACTTATTGAAAGTGTTATACAGTTAGTAGCATTTTCAAAATTCCCCCTTTCGCTCTCAGACTGATTGAAGATGGTTATTATTGTGGCGACATGCTGGTTGAATGAAGAGCGATCTGCTTTTGATATACTTTACGTTCTGACATTTGAAAAAAAAATGTTATGATTTAACCAGAGCATTGACTGGTTCCGGAAACCTGTGCTGATTGATTCTGCCAAACATGAGTTCAATCATGAAATGGTGAGTCTGTTTTAACGGGAATGATCAAGCAAAATAAGAACTACAGCAACATTCAAAACTTGGACTGCAGGCTTGGCAGCGTTAACACACACACACACACACACACACACACACAGAGTAACACACACACACACACACACACACACACACACACACACACACCTGACATATCTTTGTGACGTCATCACATATGTGACGATTGTTAACAGTCGTGGGCTGGAGTTCGACGTTAGGTGACTTTCCTCTAATTTTTTTTTCTTTTTTTAATCTGTTTCAGGTCTGAGCCATGGCTGCTAGCAAAGGCTCGTCTGACAAAGCTGTCCTCACTCTTGAAGAACGGCAACGCTATGCTGCCGTCTTCATAGAGCTAGACACCAACGGGGACGGTTGGTTGTCACGCTGTGAGTGCCGGAACTGGATCAGGGGGGCGGGGTTTGCTCTCCAAGACCGACAACTGGAGGTAAGGTGGGCGGAGGTGGAGATAAGATAAGATAAGATAATGTTGCTTATAGCCCAGCCGACCGCAAAGGGCCACATCAGGCTGTGAGGTGGAGATGAGGTACAAACTACACACATACTTTGTAAGGTAGGAAAGAATGAAAGCTGGCTGATGCAGAGTGTAAGGGGTGAGGCACAACTTGACCTAAACGAGATATGGGGAGGATTAGGGGTGAGTGGTGGTAGGTCCGGGATGAAGGCGGAACGTGACTGCGCGTGAGGTTAGGGGGGAGAACTAGACCTGGCTGGTGGAGGAGATAGGCACAACGAGACGTACGTTGAGGTGGGAAAGAATAGGAGCTGGCTGGTGGAAGCATTGAGTCACGGTGTAACGTATGTTGAGATATTAAAGAAATAGGCTTGGCCTTTGGAAGGTAAGGATGAGGTTCATCGTGACGTACATGAGGTAAGGAAGACATAGGGCAG
>CM031597.1:82760671-82770671 GCA_018398815.1 Conus ventricosus
CTTGCTGACGTCACTCCAATCAGATGACGTTTTCGCGCTGTCTTAGTGTTCTCTTCGAGTCGATTGATGATTGTTGATATCACGTGACCACAACATGGCTCCCCCCCCGATCACGTTTTGTGGATGTGTTGTCATCAGGTACTAATCACACGATGAAACAACAGCTATATTTCTGCTCGGTTTCTGGACATTTTTTAGGTTTACTACGCTTTCAGTATTGAAAGCTGGTTTCGGCGCGGTTTCAATATTTAAGCCAGTTTTGGTATTACGTGGTACTCCTACAAACTGTAACTTCTCAAATGAATTCATCCATTTGTGATTTTGCATTAGGTGAATTTTGCACATAGGCAGAAGGCGGGAAGGAAATATGAATTTAGACATGCGTTGATCAATACACAACTTTGCAGTACTTTTTTGCAACTTAGGAAGACAGATAGATAGATAGATAGGCAGATACATACGTAGATAGATAGATATTTAACACAGATAGATAGATAGATAGTGACTCTGTGTGTGTGTGTGTGTGTGTGTGTGTGTGTGTGTGTGTGTGTGTGTGTGAGAGAGAGAGAGAGAGTGTGTGTGTGTGTGTGTGTAATTGCATGTCAGATTGCGTGTATGTGTGTGTGCTGTATTGTTTCGTTAGTTTGAAGCGTTGAACGTGTTGAAGTGGCTATGAAGTAGTAAAAAAAAATGTCATGTTATTGCCAATGATGAAATGACAAATAAACCTATTCTGCTGCTCAGGCATTGAGTACAGGTCTGTCTATTTATGGCGATTTACGAGGTGAATGAAGTGCGGAGGGGGGGGGGGGGAGGTGCGTGTGTGTTTGTGTGTGCGTGCGTGCGTGCGTGAGTTTAACGTTGCAGAATGAAGTGTGTGTGTGTGTCTGTGTGTGTTGCATATCTTTACTTGTATGCACAAATTACATGCTTGTGGATAGCAGACGACCCCTGATCTCCAAATGATTTGGTGGGGCAATATTCATTAAAGTAACCATGTCAAGAGCGAGCCATTTTTGTGTTAGAACATAGCATTAGTCGCATTTTAATATGATTCGAAGCGAGTCAGTCAAGCGTAATCGTTGGTGTTCCTATAGATGAAAAACAGCTCAGCTGGGACAGCGTTAGACTGAAGACCTCGAAGTCCCCTGTTCAATTCCGACTTCGACAGTGTTTACGTTTGTTTACTTTCTTTCTTTCTTTTCTTTTCATTCTTTCTTCTTCCCCTTTTTTGCTTGAGTGAGTTTTATTTCTTTAAAGAATTCAAACGGGTCGACGTAAAGGGTGGGAGAAAGGTACTGGATAAAAGAGGAGGTGCGGGGGAGGGGCGGGGGGGGGGGGGGAGGGGAGAGAAAGGAAGACAGGGAATATCTCTCTTTCTCTCTCTCACACCCACCCAAATAAAACTAGTCACAAAAAGTTAAGGGCCAGACAGAAAAACTCTCACCAAAATAAAACGACATAACGCACAGGAAAACAGCTTATACCGTATTTTATTTCATGTCTTTAGCTTTCATGTCAATGCCATTGCAATTGTGTCAATTCAATTTTTCAGGACAAAATCAAGGATCAAACATCATAACCCCTCTTTTTGAAAATCACAAAATTGACAATTCACAAGAAAATTTATTGAAAAGCTTCAGTAGTGCGTATGTCCGCCATTTGCACCCACACATTCCACGCATCTAGGCCTCATGGACTGGATCAGAGTCACAAGGGTCTGTTGAGGCATGGCGTTCCACTCCTGCAGCAGAAATTGGAACAGTTGGTGGAGGTCAACAGGAGGAGGGTGGTTGTCGTGGACGCGGCGTTCCAGATGGTCCCAAAAGTTCTCAATAGGGTTCAAATCAGGCGAACGCGATGGCCAGTCCAGTCGTGGAACCTGCTGCTGCCTCAGGTAGTCGTTCACCACACGGGCGCGGTGTGGAGTGGCGTTGTCGTCCATGAGGGTGGCACCGGGTCCCATGGCTTGCAGAGTGGGGATAATCAACGGCCTCACGATTTCATCTCTGTACCTTACGCCAGTAAGTCTACCTGGCACAAGGTGAAGGGGTGTCCTGCCATGAAGGTGGATGCCTCCCCATACCATCAGGGAGCCGCCTCCATAGCGATCGTGCTCACGAACACAGCCATCAGCAAGCCTGTCCCCTGGACGACGCCAGACGCGTACCCGGCCATCATTTCGGGACAGGGAGAATCTTGACTCATCGGTGAAGAGGATGGTGCTCCATTGCTGCCTCGTCCATCGCTGATGACGTCGACACCACCTCCTTCTGGCCTGTCGATGGTGCTGTGTTAGTGGGAGACGGACGGCGGGCCTTCTTGAGCGGAGGTTGAAACTGTGAAGGCGACCTCGGACGGTCTGGCGACTTACGTTGATGTTAGTCGTTCTTCTCAGCTCCTGTCTCAGAGTGGTTGCATTGATGGTTCTGCTGCGGACTGCTGTCAGCATCAAGTAGCGATCGTCTTGCCCGTTGGTGATTCTTGGCCGCCCTGAGCGTGGTCGTTCCTCGGCTCTTCCAGTGTCTTGGTATCGCTGGTGAAGGCGTTGAATGACTGAGTGGCTCACTCCCAGACGTCTTGCCACCTCTCTTCCAGAAATGCCATCTTGGAGCCATCCCAGAGCCCGGCCGCGATCTAGAGTTGACAGTTTTCGTCTTGGAGGCATGGTTATTGCAGCCCCGATTAGCGGTCATTTTATACCCACCGCAGGCAAATTGTCATTGTAAAGTGTTCAACATAGGCAGGCCTTGCACGTGCACTGTGCCGATTTCTCAATTCAAAACTGCTGTGTAATCTGCGGCTGGCCAAACTTCATGCATTATTCACGGATTTTTGGTGTTTTGGCTGAGCGCATATTCTCGACCCGAAAAATGCGTCGTCTGAAAGATTATTTCGGTCATACAGTGTGGTGTGTGAGCTGTCAGAATAGCTCAGAATGAAACACGCTGCGCTTTGTTTTACGAGCATTCAGACCCATTACTTAGAGTACCCCAAAATCTAAGGCGGCCCTTAACTTTTTGTGACTAGCTTATATCCCCTTTCCGTAAAGCTTGCTTCGAATCCCGATTGTTAAGAACAAAGGTAGTTTGTTTCTGACGTGCCCAGTATGCAGATGAGTCACTATGCCAAATTTGGAAATCAGATGAAGACTGGATTTGTATAGGGAGCAACAAAAAGGACAGGCACACATACACGCACGCACACGGACACACAGACACACACACTCCAAAAGCGTTTTAGACAAACCAGTTGCTCGCCATCTTATCTCCTGAATGTGCCCTCAAAACCCAGCAGAGAAGGCAATTTTCATGCGATCTCCAATGGACGTTTCTCGGTTTTTGCAAGGGATGAGGTAATCTGTGTCGGAGCTCGCGTATCAGTCAGCAAAACAGTTTAATCACAGAGAGAACATGCCAAAACATCGGTGCAATACTGTGCCCTGTGGTGCAGACCGTCAATATCCCCATCGACATCGTGGCATGCGCTTCAAGTCAAATATTATTTGAATTTCTTTATCTGTTTGCTTGACCTATAAACTGAAAAACGGAAAGTCTATTTGCAATGGAAAGATTGGCGTTGTCTTTTGTCTTTCCTGATTTTTTCTTTTCTTTTTTTTCCGAAACAGGTCTATGTGATTTTCCGCCATCACTTCATTCAGAGGGAAAATGCCAAGACATGGATGTAAAACAGTGCATCTGTTATACAGACACTGTAATAAACAGTGCGACTACGGTCATTATTATCGTCATCATCATCGATGGATAGGCCTACAGATCTACATTTGGGAAAGGGGTGGGGCAGGGAGGGGGGGGTGATGTGATGCTGGTTTACCAAATGACGCGTGCATAAATGATCTTGACCTGAGAAAAGGTAGTTCCATTTATAATAGCCGTTCCTTGAAGCGGTAGCCAGAAATAGCAAGTGTGACGTTTGTTTACCAAATGACGTGTGCACAAATTGCGCGATGATCTTGACCTATATACTGAGAAAATGTAGTTCTCTTTGTAATGGAAAGACAGGCATTATCTTCCCTGATTTTCTTCCGAAACGGCCGTTCCTTGAAGCGGTAGCCAGAAACGACGAGTCTGTTGCCATAAAGCCAAGTGCAGGTCTTACACACACTGTGTAAATACAAACTGGAAGTGTTTGACTGAAGCGAAACGTCCAGACATATAAAGGAACAGGCCTAGTGTGAATTATTGGGATCCCTCTGAGAACTAGCGAGAAGCCTGAAAATTTAATGGTAGGGTTTTCCAGGAATGCCACCTCACCTCCCTCCACACACTCCCGGACAAATATTGAAACTTACAGCTTACTTGCACGCAGAATGGTGCTGTATGACTAAATCTGAGTATGAAGTGGTGTATCGTCATGTTTTTGGTCCAACCACAAAGAGGACCACTTGTTTGTACAGGTCTTGTTTGACAGTACGACAATGTTGTGTTCTGTTTTCTCTCATAGAATACACATAAATAGAAGAAAAAGCTATTCAGTCTTGAGAGCATTTACAGTTGTTAGATAAAGTAAGAGAAAGAGAGTTGTGTCCCTTGACCAATTAGTTGCGATCTCGGCGCATGAGTACAGAACACAATTTGCATGCAGTAATGTAACATCCCCTTTTGTTTAACGAAAGAAAAGCAAAACAAATTGAATTGATTTGAAACGCGACTCTTCGATTACTGTTCGATTCAATACTAAATTCAACTGACAGTTCTGATTCACGTTCAGTGTCAGCTGGTCAAGTTATTAATTATACACAAAATCAGTCATGCGCCTGGTCTCGACTTCACGATCTGAACGGGTTGTTCGGACAGGAATTTTCGAACTTTTCGAGTTCGATGGACTCTTCATTGGGCTGTCTTGATCAGGCGTCATCCTTGGTTTGATAGGAATAGGTGTCGGTAGAATTCCAGGTCTGTTGTCTCTGACTGCAGCATCATATGTAGAAAGACCTTCAGATTCCACAGTGAGTTGAGGGTCTGGCTGTGTATGTGGAACAACTGTTTTGGGCAGCTCAGCAAAAGGTTCCATCTCACGTGCCTTCTTCAGGTGGATTCTGTTTCGACGAAACGTGGTTCCGTTGGATTCTACATCATAGGATCGCTTGTGACGTCGAACAACAGTTGCTTTGATCCAAATCTTCTTGCCAAGTGTAGAAGGATCAGTTCTCACTTGTTATCCTTCTTCTAGAGGAGAAAGATCCTTGGCATGTTTGTCAAAGTTTTTCTTTTGCTTTCTTTGACTGATACGGAGTTTTTCTTTTTCTACTTCAAGGTTGAGCCTTGGTTTGAGGAGGGTTTTTTCTGAGGTTGGAAGCAGAGTTCTAGTCCTTTTGTTGAAGAATCGTTGTGCAGGGCTTGTTCCAGTTGTCTGGCTAGGAGTGTTCCTGTAGTTCAGCATGCCTAGAACTGGTCTTCATCTTTGTTTTTCTTTAGCAGAGACTTTGCTGTTTTCACCGCAGATTCAGCTTTCCCATTGCTCTTACTGTTACATGGACTGGAAATGTGGTGTTCAAAGTCACGAGCAAAATTCTCGAACTTTTTTTTTTTTTTTTTTAAACAGCTGAATTGTGATCCATTGTCACTAATGATAACACATGGTAAGCCATAGCTTGCGGAATCAGCCTTGAGTTTATTGATGACAGTTGTCGTCTCTGTATGTCACGACCGACCCCTGGAGGTCTGCCCTGACAGGATCGGTCTAGATGGGAGTGAAGGGAGTGACTGACCTCACACGCCTCGCAAGAGACCACACAAGAAAGATTACAATACAACACCCCATTTATTCACACCAACACACACATTCACAATTAAGCATTCCAACACACACAACATGCACAATCACAATTAAGCATTCCAACACACACATGCACAATCACAATCAAGCATTTCAACACACACGACATACATACAATTAAGCATTCCAACACACACAACATGACCATAATTATAAATAAGCATTTCCAGCACACACAACATAACCATGATTATAAATATGCATTTCCAGCACCCACAATATAACCATGATTATAAATATGCATTTCCAGCACCCATCCCTTTCCGTGTCTCATGTAGTTCCCCACCCCTGCCTCTCCAAAGTCCACTGGGAGCACCCTGACGCACCAGGTGCCCCAAACCGGGTCGGTTCTTGAACAGAGTGTCCTTCGATGCCGACACCACTGACACACACAACATACGCCCAAATCGCACGCCACAGAGTACCACACCGGTCACATGGGCTGTTTGAAGTGCGAGGACGGTGGAGAGCGCATCCCGTGGGACGAGGTGTTGTCGCTGGAGGTCCCGGACAGGGATCAGGACCGTCCGGCAAAGCCCACGTGCTTCTCCACCAGCGCGCGGCCCCAACCCAGTGTGCGGCCCTAACCAGTGCGCTGCCCCAAACCAGTGTACGGCACCAACCAGTGCAGGCTCGGGTGAAGCCCCCGGGAGGAGGGAAACGGAACTGGGAGGAAAGAAGAAAGAAGGGTACTGGAACCCCGCAGTCAGTACGGTCTGATATTCGCTGCTCACTCCTAACAGCCACTCGCATGATGGGCGAGGGAGGTGTTTGCTAATTAAATTAATGACATCAGCTCAACACAGACCTGAGCATAACAGTCAACAAACCAAACGAGGAACGTTCGCTAAAGGTCTCCTCACACGAAGCAGGTAAGAGGTTACATTAACAGGCTAAACAAACAAATATCAATTTATATCTTCATCCTTCCCTCACTCACGTTCAACATTTTCCTTTCTTAGGAACTGAACAGATACAGCAACCGCTGCTCTATAACTGCCACCACATTTACAAATAATACTAACTCAATGGCACAATTATCCACACATTTTATAACAACATTTGAAAACGACACAATTTCCAACCACGCACCCAAACGATAATCATGCGTACGCACGCTCGCAAACATAAAACTCGTTCCCCTTGCACACACAAACAGACGGTGGCCGAAGAACACGAGACCGGCAATTGTAACAGGGGCGGACAAGCGAGACCAAGCAAGTACCAACCCTGAATCACCAGGTTCTCCCCCTTCCCCGCCGACTACCGCATCACCAGATGCATAAAAAGGAAAAGACTTTAAGATATAATTTTGACTGGCCAGGTTAAAGATTGAATTAACCAGAAAAAGTGGTCTCAAACAATATTTCTTTTATAATTTTGAAAACCAAAAGAAATTGCGCAAAAGGGAAAGAATTAGCCGGCTAACAACAAAAAAAAAAACAACAACAACAAATAAACCACGAAACTGATGCTTACCAGCTACCGTGGTTGACCCCAGTGGCGGGTCAAGCGACTCTCTACCCTCTGTCCGGTCGAGAGGACAGCAGAGCAGATGCGGAAAAGAGTTGACGTGATGTCCCTCCCCTACAGGCCGACTGTAGGAATGAAGGTACCGACCGTACCTTCGACGAAGAGGTGTAGAACCAAAACCGGAGCAGGCGCTCCAGAGACATCTTCCGCTCGAGTGAAGAGAAAACCTGCCTCAGCGATGGCAGCAACATGCCACGCTACGTCACAGTGAGCATACCTCAAGCTAAGAGGAATGATGCACGTGCGACAGGTAAAAAGACAGGAGAGAGGCCGATAGAGACAGCCAGTTAAAGCGAAAGGTACCAGCCACCCGTGAACCTGCAGGATGAATTGCACGGGCAGTGGAATTAGAGAGAGAGAGAGAGAAAAAGTAAACCTAGCCTGAGCTGAACGACATTAAGGTGCAAACGCACTACAAACTACATTAAGGGACGGATACACGACAACAGCAACGACAATAAATAAATGAATAATTCCGCCACCCTAGACGGGTCAATCGTCGTAGGCCTCGTGACAAACTCGTGACACTGTACTTTGTCGATTTCCCAGAAATAGTTGAAATAATCAACAGTCACAAGTAGTCTGTACTGTCAAGCTCAAAAAAGTCAATGCCAACTTTCTCCCACTGTCGGGATGGCAGTGCATCAGGCTGGACAATTTCTTGCTGACTGGCTGCTTGATGATTTTGACAAACTTCACCGGTAAAAAAGAAGTGTTTGATATCACTTGTCATTCATGGCTAAAAAAAAAAGGCATTCTCTGGCTCTTTTCAGGCAACCGTCAATGCTGGAATGAGAAGAGTGTGTTGCAGCCTTTATTTCAGGTGTAATGAGAGTGGAACGACTATTCAATCTCTTTCGAAGATCAGTCCATCTTGAACTGACATCTCATCATGGAAACTGTTGTAAGGAAATAACTCAGCAGGCAGGTGTTATTTACCCTCTGGCCAACCATTTATGATGGTAGATTTCAGGAGTTGGAGAGTTACTTCCTGATCAGTGACAATTTTCAATTTGTTGATCCTTTCTGTTCTGATTGGAAAGAAAGAGACATGTTCTCATATTCAAAGTCTTCTTAATGAAGGCGCGAGATAGTGTGTCAGCTAGATACATCTCTTTGCTTTTGTTGTGAGAAACAGTGATGTCATAGCCCTGTATACGAAGCATCATGCCATACAGTCGTCTTGGGGACAGTAAAGTGGCTTGTGGTCTGAATGTAATCGGACTGGTCTGCCAAGTGTGTATTGAAGGAATTCTTCCAGTGAAAACACAGTCGCCAGCATCTCTTTTTCAATCTGGATATATTTGGTTTCGGTTTATGTTAATGCTCGGCTGGCATATGCCACAGGATGTCCATTCTGTAAAACAGCAGCACCAAGTCAAGCCTGAAATGCATCGCATTGGATAGTCAGTTCTTCTTGCGGATCGTAGAACTTGAGAACTGATGCGGTTATTCAGAAGCGGTGCCACGAGCAGGAGTCCAGATCCATTCAGCGTCAACGTGTACGCGTTGTCTGATGGTCTCAAGTACTTCAGAAAAGTTGGGCAGAAAATTTGAGAGATAATTGATAATATCCTCAGAAACGTCGGATATCTTCATCACTTTCAGGTTTTGGCATTTTCATAACTGCCTCCACGTTTTCTGGGTCAATCTGTGGGCCTTCACTTGTCACAGTTTGTCCCAGAAAGGAGATTTCAGTCTTTCGCAGTTCAGCTTTCTTCTTGTTTCATGCCAACTGTGCGGCATCTATTCAGAAGAGAAGTCAGATTTCTGTCATGGTCTTCTTCGTTCATACCATGTACGATGATGTCATCAGATATACCAGTCACACCACTGAGTCCTTGTAGAGATTGGTCAAGGCGCTTCTGGAATAGTTCACCGCCCATTGATGTACCAAATGGTAACCTTTTCCTGCAAGTGGATCCAAGATGTGTCTGGAATGTTGTCAGGATGCTTGACTCTTCATCCAGATGGACATGCCAATATGCATTCCTTAAGTCCAGTTTTGAGAAAACTTTTGCACCAGTACGTTTCGGTATGATGTCCTCCAGGACTGGGAGTGGATGATGTTCTCTTTTCAGCGCTTTATTCAAGCGCGCCACTACATATATATATATATATATATATATATATATATATATATATAATGTATATATATATATTGGTACGAGAAAAGTCTCAGTCATCAAAGTCAAACTCTATGTCTTTAAAACTTACATCTGCACCAAGGAGGCTTTTAAAGCTGTTAAGGGCGTCAGTAAGTTTAATGTTAGTCGGAAGAGAATGCCATCTGCTAACTACTCGGATAGCAAACGAATTTCTCCTTAGGTTAGTGTTAGAAAAACGAACAAACAATCTGCCTTCATTGCCTCTTGTGATATTAGACTTACTCACTTGGAATAAAGAGTTAAAATCAATAGTCCACTTGGTGAAATATTTTATATACTTGGATCAGGTCCCCTCTTACCCTTCTGGCTTTTAGAGATGGTAACTCAAGATATCTTAGCCTCTCTGCATAAGTCATGTCTCTGCATTCTGGTAATATCTTAGTCGCTCTTCTCTGGACCTTTTCTACCGACGCCGATTGTCTCTTAAGCAGTGGGTACCAGATAACATTTCCGTACTCCACATGTGGTCTGATAAGCGCTTTGTACAATTTCAGGAATAT
>CM031597.1:82775671-82825671 GCA_018398815.1 Conus ventricosus
TTCCATTGTATCCAATCAATACTTAGCCACCGCTTCTGTTTTTGTTCTCTCCCTTTCTTACTCATACTGTCAACAGTCTTGATTTGTGTGATTTGTTATATGCTGAATTCAGTTCTACTTTATACTGCATTCTTCCCTGACTTTTACAATGCGATGATTATCGACTTCTGCTTATGTGTTCCAAGTTTGCCGGTGTTCCCCCTGACCTCAAGTCCGGTCTTAGGTCTGAGCCATGGCCCTCAAAGACACGCCACACAAACGCATTCTTTCGGTGGACCAGCGACAATACTACGCCAAAGTCTTTGTAGATCTAGACACCAATGGGGACGGCTGGATGTCGCGCGGAGAGTGCCGGGATTGGATCATGAAGACGGGGTTTCCACTTACCCATCGACAACTTAGGGTAGACCTTGGGGGGGGGGGGGGGGGGGGGGGGGGGGGGGGGGTGAGGAGGGTTTGTGAAGAACGAGGTGCATGAGGATGAGAAGAAATATTTGAAAATGGATGTTGGAGAACGTGATGATGAAGCACAATGTCACGTGCATGAGCTAAGAGTTTCAGTTTCATCAAAGAGAGTCACTGCGTGCGGACTAGACCGTATACGCAACACTGCATTTGCTAATAAGTTACGAGGCCACAGGATTTACAGCTGGATAGATAAATCAGTTTATAACTGAGATGAAATGGTTTAAGACAAGGATCTCGTGGGCGGGACTTATCAGATGCCTGACCTTCGCACTAGCCCAACGTACTGATACAGACCTTGGGTACCTACGTGCCATGCACTTATTGTTTGTGTGTGTGTGTTGTGTGTGTGTGTGTGTGTGTGTGTGTGTGTGTGTGTGTGTGTGTGTGCGTGCGTGCGTGCGTGCGTGCGTGCGTGTGTGTGTGCGCGCGCGTGTGTGTGATTATTTGCGGCGAATGGCTGTTTAGAAGATGACAACTGCTGTTGGAAATTAATGATAACTATAGTCATCATCATAATGATATTAACAAAAATAATGATGATAATGATAACGGTGATGAAATAATATTGACAAGGATGAACAATGCTAATAACGATGACATAATCATAATGATGATAATAATAATAATGATAATAATGTTACTACTACTACTACTATCATCATTTTAACAGTAATAACAACAACAGCAACAACAGCAGCAACAGTGATGACGATGATGATGATAACAGCAATGATGATAACCATCATCATCAATATCATAACAATTATAATCATAATGGGAAAGAGCTTGTTTGGTGTAGATCTACTCTGCAGATGTCGACCAACATTCACATGTTCGTGGTGATGAAACGCGTGTGCGCGTGCGAGAGAGAGAGAGAGAGAGAGAGAGAGAGAGAGAGAGAGGAGAGAGAGAGAGAGAGAGTCAGCTTCATTAACCTTCCTAACATGTAGGCTTTACAAGTTCCACTTGGCGTATTGACTACTTGCATTTTACAGTGCGTTCTTTTAGGACGTAGATATGCTGTTTTCAGATCTCATAATCAAGCGCTTCTTGGTCCAAAAGTGTATCCTTTACATGTTTAACAAGCTTACGTATCAACAGTAGGACAACAAAATGCACGCCTATCGGATGCGCCCACGGAAACAATACTGATACTGCTGCAGTGTTGTGGACGGAAGAGAGACAGGAGATCAGAGAGGGGGGAGACTGGAGGAGGGAAGGGGAGAAAGGGCGCTTGGGGATGAAGGTTGGAGGGGGGGTGGGGGGACGTGCGTGGAGCCGGGTTTAAATGCTTGTGTGTGTGTGTGTGCGTGTGTGTGTGTGCGTAGATATACATACATGTGTGTGTGTGTGTGTGTGTGTGTTTGTGCGTGCGTGTGTGTGTGTTTGTGTGCGCGAGTGTGTGTGTGTGTGCTCCTCTACCTATCTGTATACAGAGAGAGTTTCTCTTCTTACTTCAGCGTTTTAAATGGTTATACCAACGTTCTTCTTTGTCAATGCAGGCTCTCTTTCGTTGGATCGACATTAACAATGACGGGAAGATTACTCTGGACGAATTTTTTAGGATCGCAGAGATTCTCCATGTTCCCCCACCGAGGTAAATTCTATGTCCTGCCAGCTTGCAGTTCGTTTGTTTAATTGACTTATTTCGTATTAAAAAACAACAACTGATCTATTCAGTGATCGGAAATAAGATTCAAATTGATGTCTCACTGCAGGTATATCATAATTGACAACGTATTTATGCATGTACATTTGTGCGTGTGCTTATATTCATGTGTACTCGCATGTTTGACAGAATGTAAATTCGACGATTTTAACAAATCATGCCGGAACTGAAGCTCTCCGGATGTACTGTGGATGCCTCGAGCACGTACGTGCTTGTGTGAACTCACGCGTGCGTGTGTGTTCTTCCATGCGTGAGAGAGAGAGAGAGAGAGAGAGAGAGAGGCGGGGGGTGCTGCTTATAGCCCAGTCGACCGCAAATGGCCATGTCAAAGCTGTCTCTCTGTTGAGGTCAACTCTCAAAATGGACTGGATTTGGAAAAAAACAAACAAAAACCACCGTACAAACACATTTCCTAAAAGCACACTGGAATTTCGTTCAAACTCTTTCTTCTGTGAAAATTTCGATCAAATGAAAATGTTCATTCTTTCAAAAGTTCAAAAGGAACTTGAGTATTTTTTATGATTACTCCAAATCCCTTATCTCCACTAAGCGTGGAACATGCCAGACATCAGGATTCCCATAAAAAGATTAAAGACAAGTGGAGAGTGGAAGAGCTAACTCTTCCTTTAACCATCAAGCATACAGGAGCAGTCTCCCTTAATGAGTTCATTATCAATTGATCCTTGCAGCCAGTTTTTGTCCCTTTTCACCCACTGTTGGAAGTAAAATTCCTCTTCTTCATAGTATTACTTACCTGTCGAAACAAATGCTTGAATATCAAAAAGGATGGCGGGAATTCTCACTTGAGAAAGCAGTCCAATCCACAGACTCAAATTTGCTCCTGGCTGACCACAACTCGTCCCAGAGCTCGGCGCCAACCAAATGGCCCCAAGTCTCGGCCGTCTCCTGGAGGTTAAAGGATTGTCTCCGCTCTCCGTCATGGCTCCACTAGCACGAGCCTAAGTTGAGAGAATAAAATGAGCCAAGATGAAGAAGGTCCTTGAAAGGGGGCCTGTCGCAACGCCGCTTTAACCTCCTGTCCCTATGCAGTGCATCGAGAAGATTGTCCCCAGTATGCTTAAAACATTTTCCCTGACAGAGCAGGGACACAAGAGCTGCTGAAGGGAGGGTCGCCGGACCTTTGGTAAAGTACACTTGCAGACCCTGCTCCGAAATAGTTCTCTTCTTCAAGAGGAAAAGGTGCGAGCTCCAGGTATGACAGTGAGGAAACGAGGCAATCCACCGAGCAGGCAAATTTTGGAAATAACAGGCTCCGAAATTTCACATTCGTTGGAGAGCATGACAGTTTATACCACACATCTGGATGTCCGCGTTCAGCCTTAACAAGTTAAGAGTCAAATGCATATCCTTGTCGATCGGAACATGTTCCGGATAAATGGCCCTGACTTGTGGACTGGAGCATGTGAAGCAGGAGCTGAGGAGCGTTTCACTGAAGGCATTCTGAAAGTGAGTGACCGTCTTGGAAGGGTAAGGTAACGAATCAGAATCTCAGTACATGATTCTTCAAAAAGCGAGAAGCAAACTCAGACCCCGGGAGAAGCGGGTTCAAAATAAGAGTCCGAAAACTGTATTACTATTTGTCAAAAACCCACAAAAACGTTGCTGACTGCCACTACAGCTAATGAAAATTCGAAGCTAGGGAAACATTATCATCATCATAAATGTCAGCATCAAACTCGACCTCCCACGGTCCCATTTGCACACATCCATACAAGACATCTCTGTTTGGGCGGTCAGAGCGTGACCAGTCCTCCCTGCTTGCAATACCCAGGGATCTCCCAATCGTACCAGCAACCCCACTTGGAATCGCCTCTTGTTGGAAGTAGTCCAAGCCGATACCATGCCAAGGTGGCAAACTCGTCCAAGGCCTACCTGGCAGTCCTGTTACCAGCCACTCCTCCAAAACCAAGCGCCCGGGGGTAGAGGGTGCAGACCGAGCTAAGGGGAGACAGTGGGTTGCCTCCACTGGACCCACAACTGTTGGTGGGACAGTGAAGCAGGGAGCGTCGAACGGCATTCTTGCCAGAGTGGGCTGACTATTCAGTTGAAGGCTAAACACCAATCACCAAGTAAGACTCAGACAAACACTCGCACGATCTGCAGGGGTTGAAAGGGGAACAGCCCATGCAATAAACATGTCTCGTGGTTGTTAAGGGCAGCAACAGCTCTGTTACATCAAGTGCAGGCTCTAAAAGTCGGGTGGAAAAATGTCAACTGACTGGGAGTAAGCCAAGGCCCCTTGCCATGCTGGCGATTGTAGTGAAGAGGCCAGGCGCAGGAGTTTTCTGGCATTTTCTTCCCGAGTGAAAACCAAGAGGCAAAGGCCGACTATAATGACCACTTCTGAGAATCCATGATTAAAACAAGTTCGAGTCGAGAGAACAGAGTGGGTTTCCGCGCCAAGGAAAGGGAGAAAACTGAATTCAGGCTGTAAAGGTCGAGTACGAACTCACCAAAGGATAAAATCACTCCTGCAATCCCGATGGTTAAAGGAAGAGTTATCTCCCCTGCTCTCCATTATTCCTGTTTGGTGGGTTCCATGTCTAATGGGGATAAGGCATTGCTTGGACAGGCAAGTATGAAGAAAATCACATCAGGTGGGACATCTGTTGAACAAGACTTTCATGCAGTCTGCTATAGTGTTTATGTCTGACATCATGTAACTCCGAACACTCGTTCATGTGTGAATGAAAGGCACAATACAAATAAACACAAAAGGCGTAAAGTAACGTGCAAGTTTTCACCCGATCGAGTTGACAAGCATGCTCACATAGGCGTGTCTGACCTCAGGAACAAGGAGACCGAAGAGCAGTTCAAGTCGATGGACGTGAACGGAGACGGGTATCTGAGTCACGAAGAACTACGATCGGGGTTGCTCAATTGTGGCTACGACATGACAGTCAGCCAGGTCGAAAAGTTTGCCGCGCACATCGACAAGAATGGCGATGGCAAGATCTCCTACCGGGAATTTCTTGCCGCTTTTGAATGACTCGAACCCGTTTTACTTTCCTTTTGAATGGGGATGCCGAAGAGTCGTTGCTTATACACATACGCTTGCTATGCTCATGTATGTGCATGAGAGAAATATGGTGGGATTTTTTTTGTTTTCTTCAGGCTCCTCCAAGAATACAAATTAATGAGTGTATAGACAGGGAGAGACCTAGAAATACTGATCGATGTAAGCCACCAGCTAAATCAAATACATGGATAATGACCTAGCTACGTTTACATGTGGTGTGCACGGCAGAAAGAACACGAGTCTGTACATGACGAAAAGAACAATACGAAGTGTGTGCATGACATAAAGAATACGAGTGAATCTTGCTGAATAATAGATTACGAAAACTGCTTGTTCACTTCCCCACAATTCACCGATGGTTTTGATCAGGGTTAATGAAGTTTGGGTCTGATAAAGATCCAGGGAAAGGTTGTGATGTGAAGGGGAGCAATGCAATAAGGGGAAACGTAGACAAGGTCAACATGTTTGTGTATTTATATAAATAAATGTGTGCGAGAGACAGAGAATCTGGTCATATGTCCATGTTCCGTTTCTTTTACACTTTGCTATTTGTCGATGCCCATACAGACACTTTTGCTGCCTATCATTTTCTAATTTAGAGTGCAGCTGTTTCTGAACATCTGATCACAAAATAGCTTAGTTGACCCGTTTCACTTGTTTTTTTCATCCGTGTTTTTTTTTATAAAATGGTGTGCTCATTTGGCGTGACAAGGCAGCAGAAACACAGTGATGTTGCACAGCACTTCTTTCTTTCCCCTCTACCTTTTGACAGATGTTGGAAGAGAGGAAGTTGGCAAACGGCACCCCACTGGTACAAATACAATATCTCATCTGCCGCAGAAAACAAATGACACTTTAGGAACGATCATCATTCTGTCTTGGCTGATCTCTTGCTTCAAACTTACACACACACAAATTGGTGTGTGTGTGCATGCATGTGTGTGTGCATGTGTGTGTGTGTGCACGTGCACATGGGGATAGTTGCCAGCTGCTGGTCCAGTGATCCGCACTCAACAGTAATTGCAGAACACTCATGAGAATCGCTTACTCTTTGCTCCTTTGGTATTTTCTTGTTTCAAATGTGAAAAAGTGTAAACATATTCCTGTCAACTTTCTTTCAATCTTCAACATCTGAACACAGAGTAAGTGTAATTTCGACTGTACCTCCAATATTTTCAAAATATTACAAAAAACACACACATGCAATAAAAAGGAAGTTGCTTAATAAATTTGGATCAAGAGTTTTGCATTAAAAAAAAAAGTGTCATCCTCCTCCCCCCTCCCGTTTATTTTTCTGTTGTATTCATGGTCAAATTGTTAAATGATAAGTTTTCATATTCATAATTCTAAAAATTTTAAATAGTGAAATATTTAACTTTGATATCTTAGTTTGTTCTCACTGAACATTCCCTTATTATCCACCAAAAATACATATGACACAAACAAGTGCACTTACACCCAGAATGATATTCATCTCCCACATTTCGTCTTTATTAAACAATTTCTTAACTAAACTGATGACAAAAAAACATGACAGGGACATTCATTTCTTTAAAACCTTACCACCCTAACCATTATTTCATCAGAATAGACCGCAAGGGCATGCCATGCCCATGATGAATTTTGCATCAGACAGATGAGCAAATCCCATCAGTACATACTGACAGTTACAGGTCGGAAACACGCAAACTAAGCATGAAGAGATGGGTCAACAATGGGCAAACTATGCATAAAGAGATGGGTCAACAATGGGCAAACTATGCATGAAGAGATGGGTCGACAATGGGCAAACTATGCATGAAGGGATGGGTCAACAATGGGCAAACTATACATGGAGGGATGGGTCAACAATGGGCAAACTATGCATGAAGAGATATGTCAACAATAGGCAAACTATGGATGAAGAGATGGGTCAATAGGCAAACTACGCATGAAGGGATGGGTCAACAATAGGCAAACTACGCATGAAGAGATGGGTTAACAATGGGCAAACTATGCATGAAGAGATGGGTCAACAATAGGCAAACTACGCATGGAGGGATGGGTCAACAATGGGCAAACTATGAATGAAGATATGGGTCAACAATGGGCAAACTATGCATGAACGGATGGGTCAACAATATGCAAACTATGCATGAAGAGATGGGTCAACAATAAGCAAACCATGCATGAAGGGATGGGTCAACAATGGGCAAACTGTGCATGAAGAGATGGGTCAACAATGGGCAAACTATGCATGAAGAGATGGGTCGACAATGGGCAAACTATGCATGAAGGGATGGGTCAACAATGGGCAAACTATGCATGAAGAGATGGGTCAACAATAGGCAAACTATGCATGAAGGGATGGGTCAACAATGGGCAAACTATGCATGAAGAGATGGGTCAACAATGGGCAAACTATGCATGAAGAGATAGGTCAACAATGGGTAAACTATGCATGAAGAAATGGGTCAACAATAGGCAAACTACGCATGAAGGGATGGGTCAACAATGGGCAAACTATGCATGAAGAGAGGGGTCAACAATGGGCAAACTAAGCATGAAGAGATGGGTCAACAATGGGCAAACTACACATGAAGGGTTGGGTCAACAATGGGCAAACTATGCATGAAGAGATGGGTTAACAATGGGCAAACTATGCATGAAGAGATGGGTCAACAATAGGCAAACTACGCATGGGGGGATGGGTCAACAATGGGCAAACTATGCATGAAGATATAGGTCAACAATAGGCAAACTATGCATGAAGAGATGGGTCAATAGGCAAACTACGCATGAAGGGATGGGTCAACAATGGGCAAACTATGCATGAAGAGATGGGTTAACAATGGGCAAACTATGCATGAAGAGATGGGTCATCAATAGGCAAACTACGCATGGAGGGATGGGTCAACAATGGGCAAACTATGCATGAAGATATAGGTCAACAATGGGCAAACTATGCATGAAGAGATGGGTCAACAATGGGCAAACTATGCATGAAGAGATGGGTCAACAATAGGCAAACTACGCATGGAGGGATGGGTCAACAATGGGCAAACTATGCATGAAGATATAGGTCAACAATGGGCAAACTATGCATGAAGATATAGGTCAACAATGGGCAAACTATGCATGAAGATATAGGTCAACAATGGGCAAACTATGCATGAAGAGATGGGTCAACAATGGGCAAACTATGCATGAAGAGATGGGTCGACAATGGGCAAACTATGCATGAAGGGCTGGGTCAACAATGGGCAAACTATGCATGAAGGGCTGGGTCAGCAATAGGCAAACTATGCATGAAGGGATGAGTCAGCAATAGGCAAACTATACATGAAGGGATGAGTTAACAATAGGCAAACTATGCATGAAGGGATGAGGTTGGGAGTATAAAAAACAAAACAAAAACAAGAAAAAAAGGCTGAAAAACAGTACACAGGACCATTAAGGGCACAAATAAACTAAACTATGCAAACACTTTCTGCTTCACCACAGTACATTTTCCTTCTAATGTGCTGGGGTAGTCATGTGGTTGGTCTAAAAAGGTTTTTATCTCAGCAATCACATGAATTAAACATAAATTACACACTTGCATTTCTAAACCTTTTTTGACATTTCAATCCTCAAACAAGTGTCTTTGTACCAACATGCAAAGAAATGTAACAGCAAGTGAAAAACATTTATGATAAAAATTTACTCACAATGGAAACATTTCTAATCAAAATTTACTAACAAACAATGAAGACAATGTGCACAGTCTTCTTGATCCACGTGTTCTTCATACAAACATCAGAGAACAGAGCGGACTTTGCAGAAGGAGAAAATGGTCCTGGTTATGCAGACAATACCAATCCAAATGTGGACTGACTTTCTGACAAGTTTACGTGAGAAAATGGTTACAAAGCCGAGACAAACAGGGCCCAACACAGGATAATGTTATAACATTTTGCCATACGTCAAAAGTGAATTCCCCTTGGAGGCAATATTCGGTTTTCTGACAGACCAATTTCAAGCCTGAATACAGGCACCCCTTAGCCTGAGCAGAAATTTTCCTACGCCTTTATTCAACAGCACAAAAAATCATTAAGTCTGATATGCAGCAGATTTTGTATAGACCAGATTTCCAGCTTGAACTTGGGAAACGGTGCATCTATTATTCTTGTAACAGAGAACAATGAAGACAAGCACACAACTAATTTTCCATGAAAACATGCAAATGAACAAAATTCATTTCACCAATGCTTTCCAAACACTTCCAGTTTTTTTAAGCACAACACACACACACAATTCACTTTAAATGGAAAAATGTCCAAATCTTTTGGAGAAGCTTCCCTTTCCCATGGCTTCTTATTGAAAACATTCAGTATTACTATTCAAAACTAGTTTTCAGTATACATATTCAAAACTGTAATCAAAGCTTCATGATTTTGGCAAGTTGTGCTCAATCAAATCGATGATCTTGTCCACATTTCATGTTGGATTTTTGGCCTTCTCCATTCTCCTCCTCAAGATATACTAGGTAGGGTAGTTCTTTTAGTTTTATCATTCTTCACTAACTAATCGAACATGGAATACCAGCTTTTAAAACTTGGTTAAAAAGTATTTGTAGAGTGAGGAGGGCAAGGTGGGAGAGCCGACCTAGAATGGAAGAATAGAGTTCTCACGACAGAAGTTCCAACAAAGTGATTTCTGTTGTTGGTTCAGCACGCTAAAGCAAAGAATCTGATTAACTTGACAAGTTCTCTGTCAGAAAATGTGCCACATATCACAATTGTTGGTCAAGTTTATCCGGTTTCACATCACTAGGCAGCTGTCAACTTCGCGCGCACACACACACACACAAAGACAAAAAAAGAGTTCAACATTAAAGCCATTTCAAACCATCAACCCCCCAAAACCCTCCCCCATATCAACGCCTTCAGTGCCACGTTTTCTTTTGGTAGTTTCCCCTTAACTTGCCGAGTTATTTTTGGCGGTGGTGTGCAATAATTAGCAAAAAATTCTAGCATGGAAACTATTGCAAGGAAGTGTACATAACCAATACTTTTCTAAAAGGAAAATGAACAGCCTATTCATTTATGACAGTTGTAAGTTTATGTAACATTTTCTTAATGCATGAAGTCTTTAATTAATAAACACAAAAAACACAGAGAAAGAAACGTGAAAGATAAAGATACTGACAACGAATTCATGTTCAGACATGCTTCATTTCCTTTCTTCTTGTTTTGGAACATATCAGAGCATGTGTGTTTAATATATATTTAACACAATCAATTGTTACACTTAGCAAATCACAGAGAAACAGACAGACAGACATACCACTTTAAAGTTGTGATTCCAGTATCTCAGAGGTATGAGAACTTCCAACTGGGCATGCAATTCATTCACAGAGGTATGAGGCCTTTTAATTGTGCAGGCAATTCATTCACAAACACAAGACATTTTTCACCTGTTGAACTGGATCAATATTGGCTGAACAGTTCAGCTTATTACAAAGCAGATCTCATTTGCCTCAATGAGGTATGTCAGTACTTCACTAACGACTTGGTTGCACGCACAAAAATTATCAAAAAAATGTCACAAATTCCATTCTATCCATATTCAGTAATTATCATGCGTCTTCACATGAAAATACTAATGCTGGCATCTTCTAACAGTTTAATGTCGCCTTTACAGAACTTTCAATTATCTGATCAGAACACGTAAAGAATCTGCCGACATTTATCATAATGCAAACTGTTCTCAAGACTTTCAACATGGAAATGATTGCTGGGACTGGGCAACACTCAACGTCAACGGCTGTTTTTTTAATGCCAAAAAATGCTGTTCATATACAGATAGCCTGCAAGACACAAGGGTTGGGGGAAAAAAAAAAAACACGCTTGCCGTGAAAAAAAAAATCTACAGCAGCAGCCATCGTCCCCATTTAGTTGTCAGCCGTTCCACTGACTCGGTAATCTACACTTACTACTTCCCCATTGAAGCTGCTGAATCTG
The DNA here is from genome assembly GCA_018398815.1 of Conus ventricosus. Lineage (NCBI taxonomy): Eukaryota > Metazoa > Mollusca > Gastropoda > Neogastropoda > Conidae > Conus > Conus ventricosus. Next base: position 82,786,833 of record CM031597.1, read on the forward strand.
TGGATGCTTTCCATTCCAATCAGCGAGGTACTATGCCACACTTGACAGATCTATTATGTTTAGCTGCTAGAGGAAGTGTTGAGACTGTATGCCGAGACTTCTAGGTCCATGGCAGGCATGGAAATCTTTCTCCCGACATGCTGGCGAGCAGCTGAATGGGACGTTGCGTGAAACGCTCTGAATGGGAAATGGGAGAGACCTGGGGTGACACACTGAGCTGCAACACGGTCATGCTGCACAGCAGGACCAGCAGCCTGGGATCCCTGCAGAGGCAGACCCACATCACTATGCACCAAGGGGATGGGGCATGGCACACCGACTGTGGCCATGACTGGCAATGTCTGGGTCAAATTGGGCGTGGCACACTGACTGTGGCCATACTGGTAATGTCTGGGTCAGATGGTGCGTGGCACACCGACTGTGGCCATGATTGGCAATGTCTGGGTCAGATTGGGCGTGGCACACTGACTGTGGCCATACTGGTAATGTCTGGGTCAGATGGTGCGTGGCACACCGACTGTGGCCATGATTGGCAATGTCTGGGTCAGATGGGGCGTGGCACATTGACTGTGGCCATACTGGTAATGTCTGGGTCAGATGGGGCGTGGCACACCGACTGTGGCCATGATTGGCAATGTCCGGGTCAGATGGGGCGTGGCACATTGACTGTGGCCATACTGGTAATGTCTGGGTCAGATGGGGCGTGGCACACCGACTGTGGCCATACTGGTAATATCTGGGTCAGATGGGGCGTGGCACACCGACTGTGGCCATGATTGGCAATGTCTGGGTCAGATGGTGCGTGGCACACTGACTGTGGCCATGACTGGCAATGTCTGGGTCAGATTGGGCGTGGCACACTGCACACAGACTGTGGCCATACTTTTAATGTCTGGGTCAGATGGGACGTGACACACTGACTGTGGCCATACTGGCAATGTCTGGGTCAAATGGGACGTGGCACACTGACTATGGCCATACTGGTAATGTCTGGGTCAGATGGGACGTGGCACACTGACTGTGGCCATACTGGTAATGTCTGGGTCAGATGGGGCGTGGCACATTGACTGTGGCCATGATTGGTAATGTCTGGGTCAGATGGGGCGTGGCACATTGACTGTGGCCATACTGGTAGTGTCTGGGTCAGATGGGACGTGGCACACTGACTGTGGCCATACTGGTAATGTCTGGGTCAGATGGGGCGAGGCACACTGTGGCCATGATTGGTAATGTCTGGGTCGGATAGGGTGTGGCACACTGACTATGGCCATGACTGGTAATGTCTGGGTCAGATGGGACGTGGCACACTGACTGTGGCCATGACTGGCAATGTCTGGGTCAGATTGGGCGTGGCACACTGACTGTGGCCATGACTGGCAATGTCTGGGTCAGATTGGGCGTGGCACACTGACTATGGCCATGACTGGTAATGTCTGGGTCAGATGGGACGTGGCACACCGACTGTGGCCATGACTGGTAATGTCTGGGTCAGATGGGTCGTGGCACACTGACTGTGGCCATGATTGGTAATGTCTGGGTCAGATTGGGTGTGGCACACTGACTGTGGCCATGATTGGTAATGTCTGGGTCAGATTGGGTGTGGCACACTGACTGTGGCCATACTGGTAATATCTGGGTCAGATGGGACGTGGCACACTGACTGTGGCCATGACTGGTAATGTCTGGGTCAGATTGGGTGTGGCACACTGACTGTGGCCATGATTGGTAATGTCTGGGTCAGATTGGGCGTGGCACACTGACTGTGGCCATACTGGTAATGTCTGGGTCAGATGGGTCGTGGCACACTGACTGTGGCCATGACTGGTAGTGTCTGGGTCGTGGCACACCGACTGGCCGTGACTGGTAATGTCTGGGTCAGATGGGGCGTGGCACACCGACTGTGGCCATAACTGGTAGCGTCTGGGTCACATAGGGCGGCTGGCTAAGGGGGATGAAGTGGAGGAGGGGTACGCTGCTAACGGCTGCTGCAGTTGTTGGGTGATCCTGGCCAATTTCCACCAAACTGGGAACATCCACTACAGAGGTCTAGCATTTTGGTAGAACAGTGTCTGGCTGGGGATGGGGGGTGGGGGGAGGGGGGGGGGGGAGGGGGGTCTTCATGCACGCAGGGAAGAGAAGCATAGCAGCTGAAGTCTGGAGCAACATGATCAAGGAGAACCCTGTAATTTTCATCACCATGTTCACTACCAGCTGATACTCCTTGCCTGGGTGGAACGGTTTGAACCCTGCGCCGATTGTTGCCGTTTCATTATGTAACAGGTTGGTAAGCAATAAATGAACCATAAATATGATATAAATATATTTTTCACACCGTTTTATGTTATAAAGGGTTTGTAAAATCAGAAGAATAAAAACAAAGTAAATGAGAAATCAAAATAAATGTTCCCCTACATTTATGGAAACAAAAAGTCCTGAATAGTAACCCAAAATTTCAGAATTGTACTGTACACGCATTCACGTTTTTTCCCTTCTGCATCACTCAGCGCATACATGTTGACAGCAAAACAAAACCAGAAAGATCTGACCACAACCCACACAAAACAAAAACAAAAACCTGGCCATCTCCTTCATAGCGTTTTCAACAAGAACATGCAAAGGACTGGTTTCATTTACGGGTTTTGAAGAAAGGAGAGACTTGTGCACCGTGCGCGACACTGATTTCATTTGTGCGCATGGTGGAAGAAATGACTTTCCGTCATGTCAAGAGTGCCTGGCAAGAACAATTCCAAGGACTTAAAGAAAAACGGCCAAGTCCGCAGACCTACTTTTGACAGTTCTAAACAACAGGTCGACCTAATAACGACATGGTAAGAGGCTCTAATGTGCCAGTTTCTGGTAGAACTCAACCTACCATTTACTGCAGCCGACACTCACGAAGGCCATACAACGCATCCGCCTGGGCTCCAAAACAGCCAAAGGTATTGTAATATAAATCTTTCCTTCTTTCACACACGCAACCCCCTCTTGAACCAGGCAATCATTTCTCCCTCGCCCCCCCTCACTTGCACACAACCTCCTTAGTATACAGCTAAGCAAATATGTCTTTTATAGACACGTACACACTCCTCCTGAGAAAGGCAGTCATCCTGACTGAAGTGTGAAAGGCCTGCCTGGTGTTATGGAGCCTAACACTTTTGCTAGGAGTGTACTGCATGGCAGCTGGGGCAAAGATGAGCGGGCAACACCAGGTGAAAAGAATGGTTTGTGGAGAATAGTCTGATAATCTGCAGTGTCAAGAGGAGGGGGGGGTGGGGGGGTGGGGGGGTGAAGGAGGAAGGGATGTGGGTATGGAGGAGGCAAGGGACAATGGAAGCATTGCATGTAACACACACTTACTTCACTTTAGCTTTGTTTTGCCAGTTCGTGTGCGACTTTGTCCCCTCTCCAAAACATATTTTCTTCAGTATTGTGAAGCAGCAACATTGAACTGGGAAAGCATGTAGAAAACAGATGGAAAAATGTGCCATTGCCCATGTCCTAATGCCTGTCACACACACACACACACAAGTGCACGCACACACACCGTCACTTGTATACACACACTGGACTTTTTACAGAAATTTATACCGTAGCCTGACAAACTGGAACACCGTACCAGTCAAGCAGTTCTAAACATACCCTCTTCCTTCACTCCCCCTTTTCCCCAATCACGTTAAAAAAAAAGTATATATAATAAGCAGGGGTGGGACTCTCCATAAAGGAAAAAAGAGGAAACAGTCTAGAGGGGGTCTGGGGGCATGCCCCTCCCCCCTGGAAAATTTTGGGTTGCTACATTCAATTCTGTGCAAACTGGAGTGTTTTGAGACTGAAATTAACAAATTTTAAAGGAAAAAAAGCCAATTTTTTTTTGCACAAAAAGCTATAAAAATCAACTATACTTACTGTCTTTCACAACTTGGACCAAGTGTAAATGAGAGTTCCTTTCCAACTTAATGGCACACAAAATGTGTCCAGCTCCCAAGTGTAGAGCTCTTTATTTTGAGAAGAGGCATGGTGTTCTTGCCTTGCTTTCTTTGCAGCAGCCATCAAGTCATCTTTGGCTTTTCTTTTGGTAGGCACTGATCCACTTGCCCCCAATTCTGTTTCAATCTGTGTCTTCTCCTCTTTATTCTTCTGCTTTCTTTTCTCATTTTCAGAGCGTGCACATGTCATTTCTGAACAAGGAGTTTGTTCACTGGCTCAGTTACTAGGTCTAGTTTAGCAAAATATTGAACTGAATTCATGGATTTGGCCTGTAGAGCACACTTCACACCTTGGATTGCCGAGAAAAGTGTCTATGTCAATGTTAGTATTGACCTTGTCAACTATCTCGCCCATCATGCTGAAAGATGACTTGACCAGTGGCCCATGGAAGCAGCTCAGAGCAGCCTTAACAAGCTTAAGCAGTTTTGGGTATTTTCCCATTCTTGCCACACTTGCCCACCATGCATCTACTCTATCAGCCTTGAATTCTGGTAGTCTCCCATCTGTATGGAACTTCCCGACTTCAAAAAACATTTTCTCCGCATGAAACGACGTCTCTTCGGCTTATCGCCATTTTGAAGATCGCAAAACCAGAAGGAGAAAGTTACCAAGTTAACTGCAAATCCAAGCCGTTCAAGAATTTCGAATAGTTTGGGGATAAATGACACCCAATGTTTTTGAAGACATGAATCACAGATAGCTCCCACGGAACTGACACACTGTTACGCGGAATGAACAAGGATCTATCGCGGAAATCCGCGGAGCCGAGGAAAAATCCCGCCCCTGAATAAGGAGTGGATGATTTAAAAGAACAAAGGGGGAAATAAGGTGCAGTGTCTGTAATATTTTTTCTCTCCGTCCCCCCCCCCCCCCCCCCCCTCAGAAACCAAAAGCTGTCATCAGAAAGTAACAGCAATGACAAAGGAGCTGTCTGCTCTTCAGATGTTGAAGCTGCCTCAAGGATGTAGAAATTTCCTTTCAGCATTGCTTCAGATGGCACAATGACGGCGGCAAGAGATGGTGGTTTCCTCTTGTTCGCATTCAGCACCAACTAGTATGGCCACCTCGGAACTGCTGGCGGTCCTGGCAGGTGAAGGCTCTGCTACAGGTGAAAACACCCTCAACCTGGCATACCAGGAAGTTGCCTCTCAACAAATTCCTTGGAGAAAACTGATCTCTTTAGGCCGTGATAATGGCAATGTGATGACTGGCTGGAAAAAAAGGTCATCTCTTTTGTATAAGGAAAACAACCAGAGGTTTGTTTGGCTGGTTGCTGCCTGCATCTTGTTCATCTTGCTGCCAGAAAGGGGCTAGCTTGCCTTCTCTCAGTGGAGGATGTCCTGGTGAACAACTTTTACTCCTCCTTCAAAAAAAACCTCTGTATCGTTTCAGAGCTGAAGGAGTTGCAGGCTGTACATGATGTTGAGCAGTGGAAAATGCTGAAACATGTGTGAACTAGCTGGCTGAGCATTCAGAGATGCCTGCACAGGATGTTGGAGAACAGTGATCTTATTTTAGAGTAAAATCTGCGAACGTGCATTTGTGGTCCTGCAAGTATGCAAAGCTGTATTTGTACTAATAGTACGAGTGTTCCTGAATATGAAATGGTGGCGAGTATTGACGGTTTGCTCAAAACTGCCGACACATGTTGCGTCGACAACCGAGAGATGATTTCAGGGGTGGAGTGGGGATAGGGGTGGAGTGGGGATTGGGGGGGAGGGGGGGGGGGGGTAACAGATCTGGTTAGGAAATACATGCAAAGCTGAGAAAAACTGGGTCCTCAGAGGGCTAATACCGAAAATTTTTGCCAACAATAAATCAACAAATAAAAAGAGCAGAATTACCTTCCCGCAAAACCAGGGACAAGGCTAGCTTAGCAAAGCGAGATCTGCTATGTTCACCTTGCGACAGAAAGCACACATGGAGAAAAGAAATTGTCCCCTGGCCTCCACTGTACAGCACAAAATTTCACCTGGCCAATTTCTGGTCTCAGCCTGAAAAATTGCACCAATGCTGAACAAAAAAATTGTGTTGATTAGATATATATATATATATAAAGGGAAGGCGACGCATCAGGGAACCCACACTACTTTCTAAGAAAGTGGGGCCTTTCCAGGAGCATCTGACCATTTCAAAACTGTATTTTTTTTTTTTAAGTACAATGGAAAACATGTTTCTCTTGGGTGAATTCTGCCAAACAACTGAGGATTTTAGGACTTGCATACTGAAGTGTAAAATGTGAGTTTAGCATCGATTCATCTTTTCCCTTCAATTGTACATATGATGGTCAAAGTGTCAAAACTAGGCTTTAAAAGCAGTATCAATCTAACCAACAGATCTTTAAGAAAAAAAGCAAACAAACAGATCAAAAGAAAAAAAAGTAACAACAAAACAAATCAAAATTAACAAAATTGAAACAACCACAACTGAAAATTTTAAGCTGTATAGCTTAGCCACAAAAAGTGTCATCAAATCATCCATGATGTACAAGTCTAACTCGTCAACACACACACAAATACCAGTCTCGAAAAACAACAAATGTAACACGCTCATATTGCATAAAACTCCACATACAGCAGAAATGACCACTTCTGGTGGATATGCTATTTACAGGTTTTGGCACACAAAGAAAGGCGTTTTAATATAATATAGTCAACAAGGCACTTGTACTACCGGTTAAATCTTTCCATGTCTCTAAAACATACTGTACACAGACATGAAAAAGAAATTAACAATTATAAAAATATTAGATAGTTACATTTAAAACAACTTCTTAAAAACCAAACCCAGTTATCTGCTACCACGCTATGCACAGTTACACCATTATACATTACTCAGATCATCATTCATATAAAGCATCATCATGATGTTTGCACATTCATCAAACTAATCTATGCAATGTTAATTCATCTGGAGCAAGCTGAACAAGATAATTATCATCCCTCAGAACACTTGCGGCTCATATCAATTTTCCACCTCTCTATCAGAATGACTGATGGATTAAAAAATGTAACGCAGAACACAAATATAATCATACCAAAATTGGGTTTTCTTTTTTTCCCCATTTTCTGTGGCACCAGAATGGCACTGCATCCCACGCTGCTCATTCCGACCCCTTGTCCACAACCCCGGTATGGCCCATCACAGCCCCAGTACCGGCAACCCACAGGAAGCTGTCAATGTCGAGTCGTCATGAGACAACCTATAGTACTACTGATGAGTCACTTATGTGGTGTTTAAAGGTGGCTGTTCTGATTTAAAATACGCAAGACGCTGCCTACTATGCCTACTGCTGACTATAATTGCTTAGTTGTAAAGGAACAGTGAGTGAGCTCTCAATCCAGAGGGCACCACCACATCTGTCCGACAATCCCATAAGTTTGCCGATACCAATGTCCCCCGTACAATGAAACCAAAGCCACAGACATCGAAAAGCAATCAAAACTAAGCTCACCAAGAGAGCAAGACATGAAGGGCCACAGAATCCGAGACTTTTTCATTAAAGCGAGAATGACGAAAATGCTACGATTCCATTATGGTCTAAGACTTGCACAACAGGGCTAACTCAACGCTTACTTTCATAATACATCTCAGCGTCAATCAGGTCTGAGAGATACAGACACCTGCAGACTGATCAGGAAATCTGAGGAACACTCTCAGGTACCCATCCATTATGTGGATGAAACTCGTCCCAGTCTTCCCAGTGGAGTCCACAGCAAACTCAACCCTGGGTAGGAGCCAGTCAAGGTAGAAAACAAACCCATGACCTCCGAGCCAGGAGTCTGCGATGATCACTTCGCAATGGCAGCACAAAGTTTGAAACAATAAGCTTTCTCATCCCTCTCCTCTTTCTCTTAAAGAACCTTAAAGAGAAAAGTTCAATTCATTTGTACCAACAAAAAACTCATTTTCATTTTTTCTTATACAACCCTGTTCATTTTTAAATAGCATTTGTTCATTGATTGCAGGCTCTACCAGAACCTGAAGACAAAAAAAAAGGATTTTAAAAAAAGTAAATAAATAAAACAAAAATCCGAAGTGCCATTTCAGACATGATTTCCTCAAAATGCTTTTGTATTGAAATAAACTTACTTTTGGGAGACATTTTTCTTTTATGATTTTCAGTTCTGCCAAAACTCTTTATCACTTAGACATCTAAAACATAAAACCACCCACCTAAAATGGAATAAGCATCTCAAGACTTGGGCTTTTAAAAATCTGTTTCTATTCAACTACTATGCTCATTTGCGGTTTCCTGGTAAACCATCTGTGTCTGAGCTTCACAAAGTAAATCTAAACAACAGGTAAAGCAATTTCAATTTTTTCGTTTATCCTCAATTTCCAAGTTTCACTCCCTTATTAAAACAAGTTCATGGAACACTAAAGCAATGATGCGAAGCTAAGCATGATGTAACTCCAAACTAATGCTGTCAAGGTTAAACACTGACTTCAAGCTGTACTATATCATGGGAGCAAAACCCAACATGTTCACTTTCAGCAAGTCTTCTTTTTACTTCATGACAACAAAACCACCACCACCCAACCCATCCTCCATATCTGAATCACCCTAGTACACATTAACAAGAAAGATTCTAGACTTTCCCCGCACAATAAAATGGCAAGATTCAAATTTCATTGGCCGTGATCGGATTGAGCTTCCACTGGTTGTGATCGATGTAGGGCGAGGCTGGTGACTTCAGGTTCAGCAGACGGCTGGTCTTACTTGGAAACCTGTAGCCTGCAACAGGAAGCAGATAATCAGCCATGAGCAAGTTACTTCCCTTTCTTTCCTTCTGCACAGCTGACAAAGCCTGGCAAGCAAGAGTAGTTACAGCAGCTTGGGGAATGGGGAAGGGGATGTTTGGGGGAGGGGAGAGGAGGGGAATAGGATGGAGAATATCTGTTCTCCCCCCCCCATCACAGTCTTGGTCACTTTAACCTTTGAATTGACGGGACCAGTCTACCATGCATGCACAGTAGAAAAGTAAATAAGAATATAGGTTTCTGGATTCTGGATGACAGTAGAAAAGTAGTTAGTCTCAGAATCAAAAACTTACTTGGAACCGTTCACCCCACACAACAGTCGGCCCACCAGGTTTCGCTGCCACAACAGCAACAGTGAGCTGATGAAGACAGGGCGACCCTGTCGAAATATTCTCCAAGTAAGTTTTTGATTCCGAGTCTAACTACTTTTCTAATAAGTAGAAAAGTAGCTTTCAGATTAGAAGGTATGGATCAGAAACAAACCCATACAGTAGCTTTCACTTCTTCGGTTTTCCCAGCCCCCAATCCAGATTTTTTTGGTTTGTTTCTTGGGTTTCTTAAGTCTTAATATGTAGTAATTTTGTACACATCATTAGGATAAAAACCAAAAAATGTTTTTTCTATGTTCAGTGCAGTGCCATCTTGGTGGCACTGCCCCATGCTGCTCATTCCAACTCCCGTTACATAGCCACACACCACACCCTGGCTTGTACTGCCAAAAATTCTGGCCTCGGCAATCCACTGGGGAGCAAGGAAGTCTATACAGGAGTTGCAATTGGTAAGCAAAAAGAAAAAGGGAAATCTAGGGGGGGTCAAGGCGGCATGCTCCCCTGGAAAAAAGTTTCAATGTTCATTTATATTGGTGCAATGTGAGGCATTCCGGAGCCTGAATGAAGGTTTTGGAAACGGCTAAAAAAAATTAATAATAATGTTCAAACCTCATTTTAGGAAAATGTTAATCTTCTTGTGTTTTGCTGTACCGAAATGTGTTTCAAGCGCCTTGCAACCACTGCTTTCATAATTGATGTCGGTCGAACACAGGTCGCAAAATGCCCTTTCCGGCTCAGAAACTTTTCTGGTATGAAGCCCAAGCCGCTCGCCATCAATTTCATAATCAGTCCAGTTCAAATTCCACTTTTTTTTTTTTTTTTGCCTGTGTCAAAGTAATGGTCACCATGCTGAACGATGTTTCGACATGCTGCCATTTTCATTTGCAAGATGGTGGCTATGCAAAACGTCTTTTGACTGGGAAAGAACCAAAATGCCACCCTGTTCGATATTTTCCTTTTATTCTTTTTGGCCAGAATTTTTTTCACTTAAGTTGTGTGTTTTTTTTCGCAGGCAGATTTTCAGTAAAAACCAGATGAATTCCCACCCCTGCTATATCAAGTCGTCATGAGGCAACCCATTGGAGGAGACACTGTACTGCCCCAAGTCGCCGACGTGGACTTCAGTGTGCCCGTTTCAAATCAACATACACACGGCACCACCTTACTATGCCTTCTACTAACAACAATCATTGCTAGGTTGCAGAGCCAGCCAGAGCAACCTTCCCTCTTTGGTGAACTCCACCACATAGGTCCAACATCAGTCCCCAAGAACTTGCCAATACCTGCGACTTGAGAACTGGGCATAAGCTAAAAAAAAAAATTTTTTAAAAAGCAAGGAATATCACCACTAGCTGACAGCCATGATTTTGCTGCCCATTCTCCAAATCAATCTCGGTGGCATAACTCCCATCCTAACTGCCCCATTCCCTGGAACCTCCTTGTTCGTCCAGGTTTCTGCACCAGTAACCTACAAAAGGTTAACGCCACTTTACCCATCAGTAGAGAGACACAGCCCTGCATCCACTGCTCTTTGTTCATCAATATCGCCACAGACCAAAACTGAACACTGACAAAATATCACACAGATATATGTGGGAAAGAGGGTGGGGAAGGGCATTAACAGACACAGAATTAGGAACAATTTCCTCCTTGTTTTGCTACAATCAAGGAGTACGGACACTATGATGATGCTTTAGTGTTCTGCTTTGATCTGTAACTGAAGAGCAAAACAGTTCTCAAATCTTTCCTATCGTAACGTAATGCTTACCTCATCAGGTAATCAGTAATTGGTTAGCAACCAGCCCTGCAGCAGAACAGTTTAACTGCTGTAAGGACACTTAAAAAAAAAAAAAAGCGTGTTCTACAAAGTGTGTGTACACATCTTACAAATTTTTAAAGATGTAGAGAGTGCTGAAGCTTTTCTCCCCCAAACCTGCGAACTATTGGGAGATTCACAGTACACTCATGCCATCCTGCATTCAAACAATTCTTGATGCCGGCTTTCTTGTCACGGTCTCTTGCCAATTTTTTTATTTTTATTTTTAGCCTTCGAAACATCTTAAGCTCACAGATTTTGTTTACTAAACGAGTTTGGAAGTGCTGGCAGAAGCCTTGGCAAACTGAATTAAAATACAATGGATTGGATAGTGGACTTGCAACCTGATGGTCTGAAACTTACGTTATCACCCCAAATTCCCTCAGCAGACTTGTGCAGATCTCAAGAACGGCCCCGACGACTTCTAAAAAGCCTGAATTCAGGCTTAAAACCTTAAGTCTCATGTCTGGTTAATGGGAGTTTTCAACCATTGAATCCTCAAACACATACATATTAGCACCCCTGTTATCATATAGAAATATGGGCATTCAGACTTCCCATGAAGAAAAAAAAATTGTAGACCAACTCACCCTTTTAAGAAAGAATGTACATCATTGTATCCCTTTTCTCTGGCCAAATGGATGAGAATACCCGTGCAGCTTTTACCACGACGGCGGCGGCAAAAACTGCAGTTGCAGATTCCACGGCATGGCGGACATATCCACTCCTGAAAAAAAAAAAAATGTTTTCCGTTATCCAAACCTCAAAAGAACTTCATATTGTCTATCAGTTGTCCAAAGCTCAAAAGCAATTCATATTGTCTATCAGTTATCCAAACCTCAAAAGCACTTCATATTGTCTATCAGTTATCCAAACCTCAAAAGCAGTTCATACTATCAGTTATCCAAACCTCAAAAGCACTTCATATGTCTATCAGCAAGCAAAAGACGAAAACTTAATTTTCACTCACATGTCATCTCAAACAAAAGAAATTTTTCCGACAACACAAAAATTCAAGTGCTATGTATGTTTTCTTTTAATACTATGGATCTGAAAGTAGAAAGGAAAACCGACATACAGAACATAGACAGGGAGGGGGGCAGAAGGGTTCACCTTCTCACCTTCCACGCCCCCATCGCTTTACAAACTATTCATTCCAGATTCCCCAGGCTCAGCCACATGCAAGACTCCTGCTCAGTCTCAGCCAACAGATGCAATTCTTGCTTAGTCACAGACCTACTGCAAGAGAGAGCCAGCCACCTACTCTACACAAAGACAGTACCAATGAGCTTGCAAACTCTAAAAGCTTCCGCCGGCACAAACCCACCACCGGATGCTGAGGGGGGGAAATCACAGCTGCCGAGGTCAGCAAAGAACTGGGAATGATTGGAAAAGTTTTTTTTTTTTTTAAGTGAAAAGAAAAGAAAAAAAAAAAGAAAAAGGCTCAATGTCAACGTCTGAAAGATAGTTATATTCAACATCTCCTGGCATAAATCAGATCAATGATTCGTAGAATTGGTGAAGAGACTGAATAGAAAACTTTTTTGAGAGTTTCATCCGTTATATGGAAAGTCAATTCTTGAGTGTCCAGTCCTTCCATCCGACTCTGTAGCACACTGAGTCGGCCTGAAAAGGAGTGCAAAGAGCAGCATTCCAATCAATATATACCTACAATGAAGTCTGAATCAATTGCCATTTCCAGAATGCAGCTTTTTTTCCCCCCTCCTCAAATCTGATTTGACCAGCATTTAGAGGAGAAAACCCACCACCAGCTAAGACTAACTGCTCCATTTTGAGATGTGATATAAACTACTTACCATTCCGCCTTCTTTCACCATTACCAGTTAACCATTTTGATTTATTCTACCTGTTGAAAGCAACATTTTGTTCCACGTGGATAATTTGGAAAGTTTTTAGCGCAAAGAAGCGCAGTCAGAGGACAAAGGCTGTTGGAAAAATGCCTAAATTCAGGACCACGACATTATTTAAAATTACTTAAATTATGTGTGATTGACCGTATGAAACGGTGATAGGCGACTGTCTACTTAAAAAACTGTGAACAACGTAACAGCCCAAGCACCACTCATACAAAAACATGTCAACCGACTTTCGAAGAGTCAATGCCCAGCTTGCAAATGAATCTGGGATTTTCTTAAAGTAAGTGATGACAATGGTCTGATATAAACATTGTGGGATTTTCTCAACTCAAGTAAGTTGACTACAAGGGTCAATTACAAACACCACCAAAAAGAATACATGCACAGCAAACTATATTCGCTAACGTTTTATACATATTTTGATGTGATTACAAACAGCATTTGTGTCATGATTTTCTTAAAAAGGATTGGAGATTTAAAAAGAATTCATGTTTGGTGCAGAAATATAAACACCCCAGTTGCAGGAGACTTGCATTAAAAAAAAAAACCCAAAAGCACTGATGGTTAAAATGTTAAAGGGAAACCTCAAAGATAAAATTGCTTTGCAGCATTAGTGTTCACTATCTCATCTGCCATGCATATAACTTTAACAAAAGAACATCTGCTAGGACATAAGCATGCCTCATCTTGACTATTTAATGAAGTGCTGACTGCTTAGTAATCATGTCAATTTTGCACTCACTGGGTCTTTTAAAGCCACTTTGGCTTCTTCCCCATATCGGTTTCTCAAGCAAGGTCCACAGAACTGCACACAAAGATTTAAACCATCACATGACATCAGATATGGTGACTAAGTGACCAAAAAAAAAAGGGAGCAAAACAACGAAATTAGTTCACACCAACTGTGTTACATTAACAAATAATTTTTTTTTTTATGGAAACCTCATCCTACCTATAACTGCCAACATTCCAGTCTAAATCAAATCATGAGAGAGAACGGGGGAAGGGCTGGACAGAGATGGCAATCCTCTAAGTGGGTGTACAGCACCCTAACTGAATAATGGGCAAGTTACAAGATTCATCACCAAGCTTAACATCCATCTGTATTATCACGGTCTGTAAATAGTATTTAAGGATTTCAACACACACCCCACACACACACCCCCAGGCTCCTGTCAGACTTCAGAAGATTAACCTTCTTCAGTATGCACTTACCTGAGCTTAGTTACGCCGAAAACCTACGACAAGAGAAGTAACTCTGTAATTTGAACATGGTTACCCAATTTAAAAATTAATTTATAAGACAGCAAAGGAAATAATGAAATGAAAATTTTTAAAAATTACTACGAATACATATGTTGCTATATCATAAGTTTGAGAATGTCACATGAGCCATTTACTCGGGGGAAAAAAAATCTTCTTCAATACTTTCTTCTGAATCGTTGTTCATCTATCTGGAACCTCATCCCAGTCAAAATCTAGGTCACTGTAAGCTTCATTACCCAGCACTTTCACCAAGTCTTATGCCGTAAATCTACAAATCACAGTATCTTCATCACTAAATCTTATTATAAAACGGCAGAAATCAAGGTTTGCCATGGTGGAAAACAGTCTTTCGACCACAAAACTTTAAAAAATCCTAACTCCAGAACTACTATTGACTCGCGATTTTTTGCAAACGGAAGTGAATCGCTACAGAAGGAAGTCACGTTCTCGCGAGAATTCCTTTTTCTACGAGAAAACATGGCGGCGCCCATTGTTGCCACGTGTTTTTACCGGGCGCTGGCAGGCGCTCAGCCTTTCGGCAGTGTGATGTCCAGTCGGGCGCTAGCGGGCGCACGCTTGTCAAGAGAGTTTAGATGGTGTATATTCAATTTGGTGCATTGAACAATTTTCATCGTTACTTATTTCTCTAAGCATATACATCACAACATTGATGAAGAATCACTTTCAATCACACACGACAACAAACATTTTGATCAATACTCTACATGTCTGACTGAAGCGGGTGTCTGCAACATCAGCAAGTGTATCTACTTATACCTGTCCAAAAGCAGGCATGTTGTCAGTACTCACTTTGCATAAACTGAAATCCCATATAACACAGTATAGATGTTTTTCTTCAGAACTCAGTCAGATAATGCATACTATTAACAGACCTGCCTACCTCATGTTATGCTCATCAGTACTAAGCACAGAGATTTTCAGTAATTTTGCATTTTCCTTCAGTAATTCCACGGACGCGTAATACACGGCGTTTTTGAACAAATAATGTGTACAAAACTCCAACTACATTTGTAACATTTTAACAAAAAATATAAACAGTAAAAAAGGAACAAAAACAACAAAGCAGAATTAAAATACCTTGGGATGATGGCTGATGACGGACTCAGGACAGGAGAACTTTTCAGGTCAATTCAAAGGTGATATACTTGACAGTTTGTAACTTACACAGCAGTCACCACAGATGACACCACTGATGAAGAACCTAATGTACAACACCCCCCCCCCCAAAAAATACAAAAGTGTGTGTGTGTGTGTGTGTGTTGCACTAAGCCTTATATTGTGCCTGCTGCTTGAAGTAGGCACTCTTGAGATGGTCCAGTTCCTCTGGCTCAAGATCTGTGTTCTCTGCAGGCCGGGATTTGAGAACAAGGAGTGCCTCAATGGTGTCCTGGTGCAGGGTAGACCTTTGGTCAGTGAGGTTCTTCTTCACACAGCTGAAGACACGCTCACATGCTGCACTGCTGTGTGGGATGGTGCAGATCCCCATCATGACCTGGGCAAGGTTCCCAAGGTCTTGGTGCTGCTGCTTCAGAGATTGCCGAGTCTGGAAACATCCTTTTCATTTTCGCCACTATCTTGTCAGCACAGCTCAGGGACAAGTTGTTTTCGCAGATCAGCTCACACAACAGTCTTTCTGCGTTGGTGATCTTCCGTGTGTGGGTCCGACGGCTGCTCTCGCTGGATTTCGTAAACAACGATGTGATCTTCTGACTGGAGGCACTCGCAGCTGTCTCTTTGTGCATTTTCCCCGAGATATGGCGCTTGCAGTCATTTGCTCCCCCATGTCCGATGGAGAAGTCTGAATTGCACACCGAGCAGTATACAAATCCAGGTCCATGTTTTTTTGATTGCAAAAGACAAGGCCAAGTCCGCGTGTATTTACTTCGGAACACTTGCTTCTTCGCCTTCTTCCGTTGTGGCACAGTGGTTTTCGAACCCTCGTCGTCGGTTTCATGCAAACGTTTAGAAGATTTCTCCGCCATTTTCACAATCGCCGGCAAAAAAATCGGTTGAAACTTTGTCTTACAATGGCTGAACAAAAGGCTTCGAATGGCGCGCACAGATGTGATGGCGCGTCGTGTTGGCCCACAGCACCACATTGACCAATCGCAAGTTCCGAACCATCTGTGGTTTCGGCTCGAGTCAAGGGAAGTTACTCTGTGGTCTCGGAAAGGTCTAGCAGTCGACAATTTTTCGAATCTGGAATTTGCGTAGTTTTTCAATTTTCTTTTCCGTAATTTCGCACGGAAAATCGTACCTCCGTAATGGGGGGTTAATTTCCGTAAGATTACGGACGATTACGGAAGGGTAGGCAGGTCTGTATTAACCCAAGTCTTTAAAAAAAAAAGAAAAAAAACTTGCCTGTTCCCAAAACCATGTACGATCATTTCCTTCATTATACTTCTTATTTGTTTCCCCTACATGTCATCTTTATTTCTTTTGTAAACAGTGACAAGAATATTAATGCAGAGCTATTTAAGCATCTTTTGAATAACTGGAAAGGACAAAGGATTTTTCTTCTTCAACTGAAAGCTTAACATCAGTACCAAGACAATGACACACAAAGGAAACTATGCATCACCTTCTCGCCCTCCTGCACGTATCTCAAACATAAAGTAGCTAAACAGAAACATTTTTGAATTGTCAAGGATTGCCTATCCTCCACCCATTTAAGAGTCAGGTACTGCTGCGCTCTCTGCTAAAATGAGAGAGTCATCAATTACTATCAAGTACTGATAATTCACAACAATTCCCCCCCCCCCCCCCCCCCCCCCCCCACCTGCATTTTGTTATAGCCCAACGAAACATGTGGGTCCCTTTTAGGGCCGATTCTGAATGAAATTTATTCTTCACTCCATAGCTGCCCACCCCCCTCCATAACTTCCAGGGACAACCTTGCCCAAAACCAGTATTCTGAAAAAATTCCAGGGACACTTATTTTACACGGACGTTTACACACGGACGTTTACACACACACATCACAATAACGACTGTACAACACAAACTTTGGTACATGCATGTACTCACCATAAGCGTTTCATGATGCGGCACATATATATTTCTGCTACAGTTTCCCTTTCTTTGCATGAGGCTGTGATCCTGAACAGCACTAAAGTAATCCACCTACAAGTGCATCGCACACAGTCACTTTCTGGTTGAAAATAGCAATCTTTACTGAACATTTTCAGTCTCTGTCTGTTTGAAAGTATTATAATATTAAAGTCTTTGCTGTACGTGAACACTGGAATTTCTTGGCTATTTCAGAGTCCGGAAACATCACCTTAACAGCCTTGTTGAGCTTTTCCAGGCTATTCATGGACAGGTTAAGTTCAACTGCTAGGTCAAGCATCATTATTTCAGCCCGAATCACAGCTAAATCGAACTTTTCTGAAGATGCAGAATTCGTAAAAAACGATGTCATCTTCAAATTAGCCTTCTCATTGTCTCGTATCTTACTGTTCTTCTTGTGTTTGTCCGTAGCCACATGTCGTTTTATATCATCTCCGCCTCCTGAACCTATCGCTACATCACAAGAGCAGATACCACAGAAAGCGAACGTGTCGAGTTTACCTTGACTCATGAACGGCCATGTCTCCTTATATTTGGGGATAAAAAGTTGCTGTCTCTTCCCTTTTTTGGGTTTAGAAGGCCCAGGTAGCGATTCCGCGGCACGTTTCGACGCCATTTTGCAACCAGGAAGGAACAGGTTACGACTTCGCGCATGCGTAGTGCCGGAGTTTGTCGAAGCCAAGATGTTGTCTGCTACTGTTATGTTCGTTCGTCTTTCGTGTTTTACTCGGTGTATTGTTGGCTATAAAGTCTGTTTTAGAGAAATGGATGGAAAAATAGTGGTTTTGGTCTTCACAGCAAAGATGCTTTGAATGTTTTCAGCGCAAAAAGGCATGATCGATGCCAAAATTTGATTTCCCGGGACACACTATCAAAAACAGTATTCCCGGGACAGGTGCCGACTTTTTACCAAAACCCGGACGAAATACGGGTACTCCGGGACAGTGGGCAGCTATGTCACTCTGAAGACCTGGTGGGTGATGTTAGTCAACTTTCCATATATCTTCATGCATTGTTATGTCACCTTTACACACATTGAAAACAGGATTTCACAGCTTCTTCTCTCCCCCCCCCCCCCCCCCCCCCCCCATTCAAAGTCACAGAAGCCATGAACAAGGTTTGACAAATGCAGTAATCCATTTAAGCACTAAAACATAATTCATGTGTGATAAAATGTGATTTCTTGTGTCATCTTTACACACACTGAAATCAGAATTTCATAGCATTTTTCCCTTCAAAATCACAAAAGCCACAATAAAGGATAGACTAATCTATTAGTCCATTCAATCACCGATACATAATCCATATACGACATAAATTCTGCATCAGTTTGGTTCCTAAGAGTAAGGGGGGGTCGAGAGGCAGGGATGGGGTGGGTGGGCGATGAAAGCATACTTTCACTAGAGCCTGAAAAACTTTGGAGAGAATGCAAGATATGGTGAAAAATAACTCTGGAACCCTTGATAAATATCGCTGCCAAGGAATAACTTAAAGGGCAATGACTTAACAAGTAACAAGCTCCTGCACTTACCTGGCCCTTCACACCACCACAGCTGCCGTTCCTACAGATGGTCTTCAAGTCGTCAGTCTTCTGCCGACACTGGTGACATGTTGTGCCCTGCACCCACCACATTCAGTGTTAATGCCAAGGCAGTCCGTCGACAACAATTACATGGACTCTCAAATGGCAATGCGACCATTGCTGTCAGTACGTCTGTTGGCAACTGCCAACAGTTGCACGAATCATCATCATATGATAATGTGCGAGCTACCGTCAAGGTTGGTGTTTACCAGTGTGTTGATTAACTGCAACTGCATGATATATATGCAAAGTTTGTATCACTTGTATGAAATGTAACTTGACAAAGTACATATCGGTATCCTATAATATCAATTATAAGATCAATTATGTAGGATATAAGGGTCCAGGAGGAGAAAGAATAATCAAACTGTTTGCATTAAGATCACCTGTCGAGTTCTGCAAAAATTTTTTTTTTTTTTTTGGTAATGTTATATCAGCCTGGATTCCTTTTACCTTTGAAAAGGGATGTAAACAGTGCTAAAGGAAATTCCAGACTTCCACAACGTATACAATATGCACAACATCCAATGCACTTTCCCTTTCATTTTTGATGGTATATTTTTGGGTTGTAAATCACATGTCATAGCACTAGTCATCTGACTTAGCTCCCCTTCATCTGTCCCCCTTTGTATCCCTAAATATTTCTGTTTTTAAACACCTTCACTTCTCCCAAAGTTTTCTCAAAACACAAATATTTTTCAATACATAAATTAGGTGCACAGCAAACTTAAAAACAAAGGCAAAAAAACTTACATAATGGCTGTCATATCTTTTATCCGACACCGAGTCAGCCACCATGTTGAGATCTTCTTCCGTTATCTCCTCAGCAGATCGAAGGTCACGACTAACCCGAGGCTGCCTTGAAGGGGAGGGCAGGTCCAGGTTACCGTCCTGAGCAACACAAATTCATTCAAGCCTTTCACTCCAGACTGCGAACATGTCTGTCGTTCAGGTATCATGGGAAAAGATGGAAAACTGGAAACCCGTGCATGTCAGGAACGATTTTACAACCTTTTGGGAGACTGTAACCAAGTTTTCAATGAATCCCAATCAAAGCTGAAAGCATTACAGATTTTAGACAGACAAATTACAATTAGATCAAGGGAGGTTAATGGTCAATAAAACAAACACTAGTCATATTATCTGCTCTCCTTTCTGGCAATGAAGGGTCAAGCAACAGAGCATGTGAAGTATTATGCATGCATGTATCGCTCAATTTAGTTTCAATGCATATATTCTTTGATTAGTCAATGCCAAGTTATTAACATACAGTTTATATATATATATATCTGAATAATAAATTTAATATGTGGGCTTCTCAACCATGCATTTATGTAAAAGACTTTTACTGCTTGTATCCGATGATCTTCAGCATATTACTTTGTCTTGTTATATCCACATCTTAAATCAATACTATTAAGGTTCTTTTCAACAAAACTGTTTCAGTGAAAGTGATTTAGCACTTGTACATTGAAGTAAATGGAAGTGGACAGACTGACTAAGATGAAATTTGCACACAAGAGTAAGCAAGAACAATCCCTTACTGGTCAAAACATTCCAATCAGCAAACCAGTTTAACACTGCCTTTACACAGGCGCAATTACCACTCACGACTTTGCCTGCATCTTTTATGTCCGTCTTTCTATTGTAAACAATTGTACATGTCTTCATGTTTTTCAGACCAAAAAAAAGACAAGAAATAATGTTAAATATTTAAGAAGTATGAAAATTCAATTCTGTACTGAAAAAAATATACTTCAAAACAATTTTTTCCACCGCTTAATATGTGGCTGTAGACAGCTGAAATATGTGAACCGGCAGTGTTTTCAAGTACCAGTATTTGTATTGCTGGTAAACAATGAGCAGACATACAAACCAACACACACAACAAAAAACACGGGAGAAAAAAAAGGCATCTTCCTTTTGCATTTAGCAGACAACTATACACTCAAACTTGCATGTTTAACACATAGCACACACACGCCACAAGCAGCCCACGACTAACCTCATCATCGAGACTGGGGTCAGTGTCAAAGTTCGGACTCTGAGGTTTGCGGAAAAACCCAAACCTTACCACCAGTTTCTGTAACATATCAATACACGGTTTGCTTTTCTTTTAATAACATCAGTCATGGGTCATAGGTCAACATAGTTCACGGAAAGATTTCATATTGATCAACAGACAGATATAAACAGGCATATAAGCTAGTCACAAAAAGTTAAGGGCCAGACAGAAAAACTCTCACCAAAATAAAACGACATAAGTGATAACGCACAGGAAAACAGCTTATACCGTATTTTATTTCATGTCTTTAGCTTTCATGTCAATGCCATTGCAATTGTGTCAATTCAATTTTTCTGGACAAAATCAAGGATCAAACATCATAACCCCTCTTTTTGAAAATCACAAAATTGACAATTCACAAGAAAGTTTATTGAAAAGCTTCAGTAGTGCGTATGTCCGCCATTTGCACCCACACATTCCACGCATCTAGGCCTCATGGACTGGATCAGAGCCACAAGGGTCTGTTGAGGCATGGCGTTCCACTCCTGCAGCAGAAATTGGAACAGTTGGTGGAGGTCAACAGGAGGAGGGTGGTTGTCGTGGACGCGGCGTTCCAGATGGTCCCAAAAGTTCTCAATAGGGTTCAAATCAGGCGAACGCGATGGCCAGTCCAGTCGTGGAACCTGCTGCTGCCTCAGGTAGTTGTTCACCACACGGGCGCGGTGTGGAGTGGCGTTGTCGTCCATGAGGGTGGCACCGGGTCCCATGGCTTGCAGAGTGGGGATAATCAACGGCCTCACGATTTCATCTCTGTACCTTACGCCAGTAAGTCTGCCTGGCACAAGGTGAAGGGGTGTCCTGCCATGAAGGTGGATGCCTCCCCATACCATCAGGGAGCCGCCTCCATAGCGATCGTGCTCACGAACACAGCCATCAGCAAGCCTCTCCCCTGGACGACGCCAGACGCGTACCCGGCCATCATTTCGGGACAGGGAGAATCTTGACTCATCGGTGAAGAGGATGGTGCTCCATTGCTGCCTCGTCCATCGCTGATGACGTCGACACCACCTCCTTCTGGCCTGTCGATGGTGCTGTGTTAGTGGGAGACGGACGGCGGGCCTTCTTGAGCGGAGGTTGAAACTGTGAAGGCGACCTCGGACGGTCTGGCGACTTACGTTGATGTTAGTCGTTCTTCTCAGCTCCTGTCTCAGAGTGGTTGCATTGATGGTTCTGCTGCGGACTGCTGTCAGCATCAAGTAGCGATCGTCTTGCCCGTTGGCGATTCTTGGCCGCCCTGAGCGTGGTCGTTCCTCGGTTCTTCCAGTGTCTTGGTATCGCTGGTGAAGGCGTTGAATGACTGAGTGGCTCACTCCCAGACGTCTTGCCACCTCTCTTCCAGAAATGCCATCTTGGAGCCATCCCAGAGCCCGGCCGCGATCTAGTGTTGACAGTTTTCGTCTTGGAGGCGTGGTTATTGCAGCCCCGATTAGCGGTCATTTTATACCCACCGCAGGCAAATTGTCATTGAAAAGTGTTCAACATAGGCAGGCCTTGCACGTGCACTGTGCCGATTTCTCAATTCAAAACTGCTGTGTAATCTGCGCCTGGCCAAACTTCATGCATTATTCACGGATTTTTGGTGTTTTGGCTGAGCGCATATTCTCGACCCGAAAAAATGCGTCGTCTGAAAGATTATTTCGGTCATACAGTGTGGTGTGTGAGCTGTCAGAATAGCTCAGAATGAAACACGCTGCGCTTTGTTTTACAAGCATTCAGACCCATTACTTAGAGTACCCCAAAAACTAAGGCGGCCCTTAACTTTTTGTGACTAGCTTATATGTATCAATTTACATACATGCACAAATATACATTATAACATTATATAAAGCTCTCAAGCCTAAATTGCTAACACACACACAAAAACAAGAAAGAAGGGGAAAAAACCCTTTATTACACTACTTCCTAAGCACTCCACACTGACTAACATAACCAGTTGTTATATTGCAAAAATGCCTGTGATTACCTTCAACCTCAGTCAAGGTATGAACCTGGTTCTGATTCTAAGTCAACAATCCCAAAATGGTCACTGGCATGTTCAACGCACAGCTGCCAGCAACCAGGTAGAGACTTTCATGATCCTGTTGTGGAGGGGGCATGGGGAGAGGGGATTGCGTGAAGGACCGTCTTCCACCTCAGATGACGGTGTTCAGTAATGCAGTTCCTTGAAGCTCAAGCACCGTTTCACGAAGATAGTACATCTGCATTCAGCTGCTGATTCAGCTGTTGAAGAAACCGCTTGCAGCACACGTTTCTTACTTCTCTCTGTGGCCTGGGGTGTGGTTTTGGTTTTCAATTAAAATGAAGCGTTTTTCACCCAAATACCGATCTGTAGACTGGTAAGCAGATTTACAGTATTTCTTACATTTATTTTGGTCAATATATGATTACATTCTATGACTTTCAGTCAAAGTCCTACTTTTGTGAACTTTCAAATGATTAAAACAAAGCTGCTCTTGCGATCACTCCTCCAATCTTTGCCCTCTTGTGTCAACCTATTAACTGGTAGGAAACCGAACAACAAGCACACACGCCTCTTTATCCAACATCATTTGAAACTAAAGACACTGAACAAACAAATGAACACACTAACCTCTGGCGTGGACAAAGGCGTACTGCTGGACGAAGACACAGAGGAGACAGAGCCACTACGAGAACGCGTTCGAGGCAAATCAAACTGGGTGGGCTGACTGCGAGCGTTTCTGGCAGGGTTACGCCTGATGGGTCCCGCATCTTCTCCGTTGCGCGATGTTCTTCGCTGCTTCGGCTTCACGTCAAACAAACCAAGGAACACATTTTCAAGAATGGAAGGTTTTCCCCCCCCTCTCTCTCTCTTTTCTTCCCCCCCCCCCCCCCACCCCCTTCTAAATAATGGAAATAAAATCGGTTTTTCCCCATATCATTTAGCCACATTTCAATCAGATTTTCCTCAAAGTTTATTACAGGTACAATCAAATCACAATGAACTCGGGACCTCTCACAAAGGAGTAGGGAAGGGGGAGGGTGGAGAAGGCAAATACATGGTGCATGGCATGCTTCAGTGTGTAACCGTGTCCTACTGAAACAGATGTGTGCACAAGATTTCTTCTGAACAGAACTTTATTCAGATATATTCACACTTCATGTTGTAAAACTGCATGACCATTACTGGCCGATTTGGCCAAAGAAAAAAATAAATGGGGTCATGTCTGTAACTTTATCTGCCCCTAACCTGCCCCTTCCACCCAATCCTTCGTTTCTCTTCCCCTTCCCAGGAAAATTTGGAACTTTATGTCAACATGGAAATCTAAGCACTAACTCTTTATGACCCACCTCTTGATTCAACCTGAACCAAAACCATTGGTTAAACTGTTGTCGACTGCTTCAGAGGTTCCGCTAGACTATAGACTTTGCCGGTACTTGGTACCGACAACAACAAAAATTTCCGGTACAAGTCTTAAATCAGCCGGTACCGCGCTTGGCTGCCTGCCATGCACTACACAACCGCGATTCTGGGTCACGCGAACGGGCGATAGCGAGCGGCCTACCGGCACGGATAGCACGCAACAGGCTTGTCAGTGACAGCCTTCAGTCAACTGAACTCAACAGAAAAGTCGACGGAGAGAGTAACATGCAAAAAAATCATAAATGAAAACAAAAAGCAAAACAAAATAAAACCAACCCAACCAACCAACCAAAACGTAACTTGAAAGAAAAACAAACAAACAAACAAAACAAACTTAACAAACTTCTCACTTACCTATCCACATGTGCGAAAGAATTCCGTCAGTGTTCGTCATCGAACCATGCAGTTACTCACAGTGATGTTGAAAACAGCGACAGTCAATTGAAAACTGGGTCGGGGATTACCGCAAGTTCAATCCAGGGTCAGACTGTGAAACTTTGGCTACACGCTAGGGAACCTGGGGTTCTCAAAGAAAAATGGAACCGTCCATTTTGACGCGAGTGCTGTAGTAATCAGCGCTGTCCATTGGAAAAAAAAGGGGGGCAAAGGTCCTGGCTTATTTCCTGCCTGCCATCCCCGCTCACCCGCTGACAGGCGGAGAGACAGACAGTGCAGGGATAGAGGAGAGTCAAAGCGCTCAGATGTTCTGCCGGTACACGGTACCGGCGGCTTTTATTTTTTTCGGTACAAGGCAAATATTTACCGGTAAAAACCGGCATATGCCGGTCTAACGGAACCTCTGCTGCTTTCATTTACGTAGCACCTAGCCGATGCAGGCAGACAAGATGGCAACTGCCCTCTCTTACAAAGAAGTTTTCATGAGGTCACATGGTGTTAGTCTTGTCTGCTGAAGCATTAAAAACACCACTTTCAACGTCTAATTTGATAAGGTTTTTCCCTCCCTGCAGATCCCACCCCTTCCCTCACCGGCAGGTCTCAACTTTTCAATTTCTAACCACCGGTGAAAAGTACTAGCCCTGTAAACACAGGCTGTATTTACACACTGTGCGTACAGCAGTCTAGGCTTTTTTTCTCTCTCCAATTTTACGGCCTTCAACTGGCCTACTTGAGATCAAGCAAAAATTACCTCCCCTTTCACATATCGATGGCTCACTGATGATTGGACAAGTTCACTCTCTGTTACCTTCAGTCTACTTTTCCTCTTTTTCTTTTTGACCGCTACAGACAGAGACTGCATTCAACAGCCTCTTTTAAAACCGTCATGTCTATTTTCTTCTTTACAATTCATTCACATTAAAATGTCACTTCATGATATAAAATGTCTTTAAAACAGCTTTCGATTTAACATCTAAGCTTCCATTTAAAGCAAACATCGCACAAACAAACGAAAGAAAAAGCAAAGTCCAAAACAAATGCCTCAGAAGAAAGAATATCTTATGATCCCGTCCAGTAAGGAGGCATGCAAATTTTGGGGCAGGAGGTGGAGATCACGACTCTTCAGTCAAGTCCATGGGTTAGGTCTCAATAGGACCAGGACTAATGAAGCCATGAGCCCTGAATAGAGTACATCATTCCTCTCTAAATGAGGGCACATATCCTAACTCACCCTTGGAGTTTGCTGCTTGACTGGCAAAGATCCTTGTATTTCTGACATCAGCTTGGCTAACTGAAACACCAAGCACAAAATGTTAACCTCAAGCACTGTAAAATAAAACATACCAAACACATGTTATGAAAAATTTGGGACAGCCTAAAAGCTTCATCTTTGATTTCACAATGCCAGTAGGACTCAAACATACGTGTTCATAATCTATCAAATCAGCATTTTTGGTTTACTTTCTGTACTTTCACCTCCATAAACACTTCTATTTTATTTTTTGACACAGTGTTTTATCATGCACCTTTAATTTGGGGGGGGGGGGGGGGGGGGGCATAGCGACGAGTTGGGTTGTTCCAGCAAAGTACGCTGGAAAATATTAATGAATTCCAGTCACCTACCATCACTTTGTTGTCCTCCAAGTTCCTTCTCCGCAGTTCTTCATATTCACTCACACTTGGCAAATCTTCAACCTGAACAAACCAAAACCGACTTAACATGATATCGAACATTTTTCAAACCTCTACAACACCTAAAAGTATGCTCACACTGTCACAGTTCACTCGGGATACAAAACAGCCTAACGTGCACCCCACCCACATCCCCTAACTTCCACATCCCCAAACTTCCACACTTTTCCTCCCACCCCTGCATGCAGTATTATTGCATGTCTACTGCTACCTAAACCAACACGTTCGGTATCTCTCAGTGCATACACAAGCATATTTGGAAAAGCAGTCTAGGTACAGAATGGAGAGCATGAAATATTACAGATCAATATATATGCAAGAATCAATTCTTATGCCAACATTAATATCGATAAGTTATAGATGGCTACAGATTAAAAAAATCTGAGCTTGTTTAGAGTGCAGAATTTCATGCTCTTCTAATACATTTGTTTTTTATTATTTTCAATAATTTTTTTTGTTGTCATGAAAGTTTATAAGGCTAAACGCACCCTCCCAAACATTTTCACCAGAAAATTGATAGAATAAGCCTGATGAATGACATATCCCCTCTCCCTCCCCATCTCATCTTCTGTGTCATTTCAGTGGTATTATTCCCATGCATTCATTGAGGCACCAAGCATACAACTATCTCCTGGTTTGTCCTGTCACACAGCCCTGCACCAGCAATCCACAGGAAACGGTCGCTGTCAGGTCCTTACAAAGAAACCCGCCATAGCACACACTTCACTCATGCCAAGTCACTTCAGTGGTGTCCAATGCCCCTGTTCTGATCCAACACACACTGGACACCCCCACTACTGATACTGATGACAACTGCCTTATCGCAGAGCCAGCAAGGGCAAATATCCTCCTCTCGTCTACTCACAGTCCCCCCAAACTTGCCACTGGTACCAGCACCTCAGCATTAACTCACCAAGGGCACAGACATGGTGAACAAATCAAAACTGGGGTCCCCAAGAAAACTGGGCATGATAAACCACCAAACTTCTATTTCATTTTTTTCTTTTTCACTGTACATATCGGTGAGATGATAAAGATTATCCTACAGAGTTCCATTCTAATTTGAACCTGCATGACAGCAGACCTGTTTACCCCCAACATTACCTTTCAGTAGTCATGATGACCTGTGTCAGTAGTTTGGGCTCAAATTTGAGCAACTGTCAGTAGTCACCACTACTTCTGCAGCATTTGATCTCTTTGGCAATTTTTGAGTCTGGGCATATGCATTTGATTGCCTTTGTGAGAGTGTCAGCTGCTGCGAATGGCAAATTATGTCCCACCAAGAATTCGCATATCAGAGCCTCTGACCGTGTCACCTCTAGCTCATCACGCTGCTGTATAAAGAAGCCTTGCAGAGTGGATTGTTTTCCCTTGGCTCTCTCGAATTGTTCGTGTCTGGCATTTTTAACATGTCTGAAACAGTCGTTCTTTCCGCCATGCGCACAGCTGAAGTCCGTGTCACAAACAGTGCACCGCACATACGCTTCTCCCTTTTTCAATGCCTGTAAACAAGACCACTCCTGTGTATACTCCTTTCGAAAACGCTGTGCAGGAGGCGGCCGGGCTTTTTTCTTTGGTGGAGAGGTGCAAGGGTAAGTTGATTCACTGGCCTTATCTTTTTTCCCTTTTTGTTGACATTTTCGCGCGAATTGACTGAGCAGACTGGAGCAGACGAAAGAAACTTGCGCACACGCGCAAGCAAATCGGAAAATATCAGAATTATATCCCTTCACTTACTTTCGTTTATGATCGTCGCTGACACCTTTAGTGGCTAATTTTGTTTGTTTTTTTCTCTCCGTAGTTTGAGCCTGTGTGATCGTAGCACCGTAGCTGAGGACCTATTTTCGTATAAACTACGGTGAAGCCGTAGGGGTAAACAGGTCTGTGACAGGGCTATTCTCTGTGATTCCCTTCAAAATCTATCCTGTCATCAAAACAGGCCCAAGGGAAACAGACACCAGCAGCACTGGCCAGAGATCAGTACAACACCCACAGAGATGCAGCCCTGATGTGGCCCTCTGCGGTCGGCTGGGCTATAAGCAACATTATCTTATCTTATCTTACCCACAGAGATGCACCTATTACGTGGACAAATCTTGACTGTGATTCGTTTTCCCCCAATTGAGCTACAGGAAACTAAACTCACGTACGAGTGGACTGGAGTTTAAAACCTCAAATAAATGTTGGGAGCTGAACCCACTGCCCCCTAGTTTGGAATCCTAAACATCAGCCACTACAAAACAACGGCTAGCTTCCTTTCAACCGTTTACTGGTCATAAAATGTTATGTAGGACTTGGGCCTTATCAGAACAATATATATATATATGGCACTCAGATCCAAGTTGATCTTGATGGTAAAGGAGAAATAAATTACAAAAACAAACACTGCTTGTAGTCCGATCTTCCATAAAGTCTTTGAACTCAAAAAGGCAGTCAATTTCCACGCAACTTTCATAGGCTTCCTTTGTTGCACCATCAACAAAAAAAAAAAAAAAAAAAAAAAAAAAAAAAAAAAAAAAAAAAGCCTTTAAGATTTGACTGCTGTGTGCACAATTTACCCAAGTGTCGCTTTCAACCTCAGTAATATGTGAAACACAAAGTTGTTTCATGAAGGGATCTCGATGAAAGAACTTGACTGAAGGTTGTGGAGTGCCAGCTGTCACAAAGCAGCCACTATCAAAAGTGATTTTTTTTTAAATTTAAAAACCCTCGAAGCATACCTACCATTGCTGGCTTTTTTGTGGGTGGGGGGGAAGGGGGATGTAACAAATCATTTTTTTGCCCTCACGAGTTACAGTAACTTCTAATATATGGCAAATGACTTTTTACACTGTTAAGTAAAAAAAATTTTTAAAAAGAAAATAATCAAGTACATCAGTCATCGTACTGACATGTTGAAACAAACATGCTATGACATACTGTACTCCTGACTGATGTGCTATGACACAACGTGTTTTGCATTGTGATGTGACAGTTTACCCAAATTTGTTCTCATCAGAAAACAAACAATACAGCAAAATTATTTGTCTCAAATTTTGTTTCAGGAATTTGTAAAACAGACTGGAAAAAGTGTTTAAACAATAACATTCAAGTAAAACACCTATGTGGTATGCATAATGACAATGTCTTGACATCTTTAAGACGATCTTGTGGGATATTTGTTGAAAATTCATGTTTTCTATTAGGTATAATATGTAATTTGGAATCTTGTGCATTTATTTGTATTTTGAAATACAATGTATTCAACAATTTGGATTCTTTATTTTTCTAACTTTACCAAGTCATTTGAAAATGGAAAAGTCGTCATGAATCATTTGATGCTGGAACTTGGAAATCACCCCCACCCCCCTTCCCCCTAACTCTGGAATGCTGTGCTCCAAATCTGTGTAAGTTGATAACCAACTCAACGTTTCTGTTTGTCATACAAGCATCCCTCCCTCCACCTTCCTTATTCAGTACGGTGCCACAGCCCTGACCTTCTGCACCGACCTAATAATTATTTTGCACGATGTTGACGCCCAGAGGTTTTCTGATGGGGGAAAAAAATCCACTCAGAGCAAAACAGAGTTGTTCCAAAATACTCACCCCATACTACTTTATTTAAATCATGTTATATTTTACCTTTTAAAAGAAAAGTACAACCTCCACTGCACAGCGCAAAGCATGTGAAGTGTCCTGCAATGCTCACCATGTTTATCAATTATGTTACATTTGGCCAACATCATGCGCAACGCCAGCCCTGATGTGGCCCTTTGCGGTCGGCTGGGCTATAGGCCTAAGCAACATTATCCTATGCGCAACGCATCCCGAAAGTCACATTCGGCAATGATAAATCTTTCATCATACTGTAGTGCTGATGAAACGAATCAACCCTTATCTTTGAGGCCTTGTACGTCAATACGCCTTCTCTATGTTAAGTACTGGAACAAGACATCTTTACGTGAGCTTGTTTTCATGCCCCCTCCCCCCTTTTTCACGATGAGAACCCGGAACGCCCAAGTACAACTTTGGTACATCTGCCAAACAAGTCAACCCTACGACATGAACTAAATTTCCACTGAGAAAATCAAATTTCCCCCTTTTTTTTAATAACAACACGAATAGAAAGCAATGAGTATAGCAACAACATAACCTGCGCAACTGGAATGACTGAAAACTGACAAAAGAAACACTTCATCGGTTAACATTCTCACCGTCTCCATTGCTGCTGGCATCACGTGTCCCTTTCCCGCCACTGGGGCGTGGGACGCTATGTGGTATCGTTGTTCACGCGTGGCTGCACAGTGATCATATCCTGAAAATTGCATTCCTAACTTCGAGAGAAGATTCATAGTAATAAAAAATCAATCAGAGATGCATCGTGCATCTTATCTTTTAAAAACAATATAACATCCCGAACGTGTCTTCATGTTGGTGTATGTCACCCAGATTCGGTGTTTAGGTGCTTTACTTTTCTTAAATACCTAATCTTCCAGAGAAAAAAATGCGGCTACTTGTAGAATTAGTCATGATATCGCTGTTGTGGTGTGCGTATATACGCCTTGTGACGTATTGTAACATTTGCTAAGTTTTCTTCTTTGGGTGTACTGTGACCTATTTAACTGTGTCCACGTGTTTCGTGATGCAGACTCTCGCGGAATTTTTACTGCGCTTGCGCATTTTGATGAAACCGAAATGGTGAGACCACTGCGCAGATTCCGGTGTAAACATCCGTTCAAATTCATGGCCGTCTGCTGCGGGGTTCACAGGCTGTGAGCTCGTATCTTGTAACACGGTTGGAATGAGACTTGCTTTGACCTTTCTTATCAGCAAGGCTGTTCGTTGTCACATCTGTTGGCGTTCGCTTAGCAGCATGGCGGATATATCAGGTGACTTATTTCCACGACGCTATGTTTGATTTCACATTTGTTTTCCTGTACAAACTAAGCAGTTACATAACGATTTGTATTACCGGTGACAGAGATAAGACGTGATCGTTAAGACCGTTAAGACACGATTTTCCTCCGCTTTTTCTTCTTCTGTTGCTCGGCGACCAGCATCACATCGAACGCACTCCTTACCCAAGTACACCACACCCCTACCCGTGGCCCCAACCTGTTAGATCTCGTGTTCTCCTCCAACCCCACCCTCCAGAAATCATCAATCAGCATACCAGGTGTATCCGACCACGACATCGTTGCTGCGGATTTTGATGTCCGGCCGCAGATTACGCGCCATAAGCCCCGAAAGTGCTACAAGTTCAGGAAGGCTAACTGGGATCAGATGAGATGCGACCTTGACAAAGCCGCCCAAACCGTGGCCGAAGAACACAATGAGGGAAAGGATGTCAACACGCTGTGGACCACACTCAAGACACATCTCCTCCAAACCATGGAAACGAACATCCCCACTTTCGTGCTCAAGCACTCACAGTCACTACCCTGGCTAACCACACCGCTGAAATACATGCTGAAACGCAAGAAACGCCTATTCCAACGAGCTAGAACCTCCAACAACTGGTCTCCTTACCGCCAGTTCCAGAAACACTGCAAGAGAGAACTACGCCGAGCTGAGTGGAAGTACATTAATGGCACCATCCAAGAAGGGCTGGACATGAACGACACAAAACCATTCTGGTGCTTCATTAAAGCAAGAAAACAGGATAACGTTGGTGTAGCCCCCATGAAAGTGAATGGCCAACTCCACAGCGACAGCCAGTCCAAAGCCGACATCCTGCTTGGACAATTCAAATCTGTATTTACCAAGACCCCTCCCCCCCAATCCCTCCCCCACTTGCACACTCCCGTGCCAGACATCCAACCAATCACCATTATAGTTCCCGGAGTAACAAAACTGCTGCAGCAGCTGAAAACCAACAAAGCGGCTGGCCCCGATGGCATTCCAAACGCCATCCTCAAAACCCTCGCTACCAACATCGCACCGTCACTCACCCTGATCTTCCAAGCCTCCATCCACAGTGGTCGACTGCCCCAGGACTGGCTATCAGCCAATGTATCAAGCGCCTTCAAGAAAGGGGATCGCTACGAACCTGTCAACTATCGCCCTATCTCCCTCACCTCTGTCCCATGCAAAATCCTAGAACACATCATCATCCGTCACATTATGTCCCACCTAGAAGCCCACAAAATTCTTACGAACCTCAACCACGGTTTTCGATCTGGATACTCCACCGAAACGCAGCTCCTCACCACCACCAATGATCTGCTACAATCTTTTGACCAGGGCAAACAAATTGACATGGCCATACTGGACTTTTCCAAGGCATTTGATACCGTCCCACATGATCGACTCCTCCATAAGTTGGCAAACTATGGCATCACAGGCCCCCTCCATACCTGGCTCCACTGCTTCCTCACGGAACGCAGCATGCAGGTCGTAGTTGAAGGCACCACGTCTCAGCCCACCACTGTCGACTCGGGTGTCCCACAAGGTACCGTACTGGGCCCGCTCCTCTTTCTCTGCCATATCAACGATCTCCCGCAGACAGTCAATTCCTAAGTTAGTCTCTTTGCCGATGACTGTCTAATCTACAGAGAGATCAACACATTCCAAGACCACCACACCCTACAAGCGGATCTGAAGTGTCTTGAAGCCTGGGCAGAGAAATGGGGAATGTGCTTCAACGCAACCAAGTGCTACGCAATGAGTCTCTCCCTTCACCCACCCTCCACTTTCTTGTACTCCCTCAATAACACTATCTTGAAATCAGTATCCTCAAACCCATACCTAGGAATCCAATTCTCTGACAACCTCAAATGGAGCAACCACATCAGCGGCATCACCAAAAAAGTGAATAGCACCCTTGGATTCCTCCGAAGAAACCTCCACCACTGCCCATCAACCTGCAAACGTAACGCCTACGTGGCCCTAGTCCGTCCTCTCCTTGAGTACGGTGCGTTGGTCTGGGACCCGTATCAGAGAAGGGATATCGATAAGATTGAATGCATTCAGCGCACTGCAGTATGCTTCATCGCAAGCAACTATCGCTCTACCACCCCTGGCTTTGTTACGGGCCTCCTGACACGACACAACCTCCCGACTCTCCAGGAACGACGTGAACAACTCCGCCTGACCTTCTTTTACAAGGTGGTTGAGGGGCTGGTGCCGGCAATACCTCCTCATCAGTTCCTGACACCTCAAAGAGCTGGCCGCATGATCAGACCCAGACATAACGCAGCAGACTATGTAACCAACAACCCTGTTGAAAACTACATTAGAAACAACGATCGGTGTTTCTTTGTACCACGTTGCCAGTCAGATCAGTATAGGCAGTCCTTCTTTCCACGCACCATAATAGCATGGAACCACTTGGACAATTCGGTGGTCCACTCGCCATCCACTGATTCATTCAAGAGGGCGCTGACCACCAAGCGCCATTAACAACCTTCGCTGCGCACCCCCATCCGTCGCACCAAAGCCAGATCACTGGATGTCAAGCGACGTACAGATACAGATACAGATCAAGCTGCTGCCGAAACTTTGTGGCACGTTAAGTGGGACGAGGAGGGGAGAGGGGAAGGAGAAGTAAAGGATAAGAGGAGATCTGATCCAAACTTATAAAATTTTCAGTAATCTAGATGATATTGATCAAGCATGTTTTTTTTAACCTGCACTAACCAACATAACCCGTAACAGTTGTGACAAAGTACAAATACAGCAAGTTAATACTAATATAAGGAAACATTTCTTCAGCCAGAGGATAGCACCAATTTGAGATCTGATCCAAACTTATAAAATTTTCAGTAATCTAGATGATATTGATCAAGCATGTTTTTTTTGAACCTGCACTAACCAACATAACCCGTAACAGTTGTGACAAAGTACAAATACAGCAAGTTAATACTAATATAAGGAAACATTTCTTCAGCCAGAGGATAGCACCAATTTGGAATAAACTAACTCCGAACATCAAACGTGCACCAAATACTAACTCTTTTACAAATCTTATCGATAAGCATAACATGATTACTGACATCATGTTCGACTTTGATGGTCGAAAATGAAAACTGGGCTCACTGTCGACCTGACAAATGAAAGAGCACACAAAGAAGGGGCATATAAAGCCGCGAGGCGATGATGAAATAATCCTGAATCTGAACCTGATGAATCTGTGTGTGTGTGTGTGTGTGTGTGTGTGTGTGTGTGTGTGTGTGTGTGTGTGTGTGTGTGCGTGTAGAACTTAAGAAGTTAACTAGTGCACAGAAGTTTCCCACAAAGTTTGAGAGCAGACAACAAATGACAGAAGAAGAAAGAAGAGTCAGGTTCAGTTATTCGCGCATTCATGTCTTCAGCTGATACAGCTCAAGCTTTCATAAATGATTACAGGATTGTACACTGTACAAATGGAAATGGGAAGAGAGTAAGCACTTGTTTGTTTCATAGATGCAGCATGACAAAACCAACAGTCTTTCCAATCTGAGGTGAAACAGGATCTCAGAAGACAGAGTGAGAAATCATACTTCAACCTAGCAAAGCAGTCAATACCTCAGGCTGCTTGAAGGAGCTGGCATGAAAAATAGCCAGCTGTCTTACCGTTTTGTGCTGGGATAGCACCATCTGAGTAGAGGGGCATGTGTGTTACCTTATCTACAAGACAGGAGAGCTGTCAACCTGACCAACTATTGTCCAGTGTCCCCTAGGTACAGCTTACCATACAAGATCATGGAGTGTCTCATCGTGGAACACATTGTCACAAGAGCCATCATCTGTCACATGGAGCATCACGGAATACTATGTCACTCTGTGGCTGCATATTAGCACAGCATGGCTTCAGCAAGAAATCCTGGGAGAAGCGGCATCTGGAATTTGTTGACAAGCTGCTTAAAAACGCAGAACAGGGGCAACAGACATGGAGTGTGTAAAGGCCTTTGACGGGGTCAGACATACTCTGCTACTACAGAAACCTCTTTACTATGGCATTTATGACCAAACCAACAGATAACAATATATATAGAGAAACAAAGATAGGCTGTGGAAGTATACAGGGTCAGCTCACAGCTTCATTAGCACCCACTCATGAGTACTACAACTATTAAGGCTTGATCCTTAGACAGTCTCTTCTTGATGAAAATAAGTTATCTGCCTAAAAACATGCTGCCTAAAAACATGAAATTTACTGCTTGACTGTTAGCTGATTGCATTGCAGGTATAAGGCAGGGGCAGCACTCAGGACCATGTTCATGTATGACAAAACCTCCACAGACTCACCGAGTAGAAGAAGACCTGGGACATGCATTTCATCTTTGAAGCAATGTGTGTGAAGATGTCAGGAGGAAAAAAATGGCTGCATCCTTATAATA
Source organism: Conus ventricosus (assembly GCA_018398815.1). NCBI lineage: Eukaryota > Metazoa > Mollusca > Gastropoda > Neogastropoda > Conidae > Conus > Conus ventricosus. Next base: position 82,822,375 of record CM031597.1, read on the forward strand.
CAAACTGCCACATTGAAACCATCTGCGTCCTGGTGAAGAAGACCCTGGGGGGAATGTTGAAAGTCACTTCCTAGCCCATCAGGGATCTGGCCTGCAGTTCATATTTTGTTCTCCTGTCCTAGAGTATTTATCATCAGTCTGGGATCCATTTGATAACCAACAACAGGACATCAACAGATCACTGGAAGCAGTCTTATCAAAATGATGCAAGAGATGCATTAATTACAATGATTTGCACTGCTTCAGCAACTCAGATGGTCTTCTCTACAACAACAATGCCATATAATTGAGCACCAATGATGGAGAAACTACAGCTTGGAAAATCATCATGGACACCATGAGACAAAAACTTAACCCACAACCATCGGAACAATGATGCTTCCACATAGGTCCCAGATCTTTTGTAGAACACATTGCAGGCAATCAGGTCCCAGATCTTTTGTAGAACACATTGCAGGCAATCAGGTCCCAGATCTTTTGTAGAACACATTGCAGGCAATCAGGTCCCAGATCTTTTGTAGAACACATTGCAGGCAATCAGGTCCCAGATCTTTTGTAGAACACATTGCAGGCAATCAGGTCCCAGATCTTTTGTAGAACACATTGCAGGCAATCAGGTCCCAGATCTTTTGTAGAACACATTGCAGGCAATCAGGTCCCAGATCTTTTGTAGAACACATTGCAGGCAATCAGGTCCCAGATCTTTTGTAGAACACATTGCAGGCAATCAGGATTCCTCCCATTTTCCTCTCAGGGCTGGAACACCTTATCCCAGTAAGCTGTAAAGGTCAACACAGCTGGCACCTTTTGTGTTAAGGGATGTTGCCAGTACCAAACAAGTGAACAGGGGAGTGTTGGAGGAGGGGGGGAGGGGCAGTTACCATACAAGATGGTGAACCTGCAGATAGTCTCGGGGGCAAGACACAGGGTCCCTTTCACCATGCAAAGGTTTTTAAAAATCTTAAGTTTGTACCCACAGCCTCATGCCCCCTTCTGATTCACGGACCTAGATTTCATCAGTCAGACAAGATTAGGTACCACTCCTCTGGTCCAACAGCCCGTCAAGATCTTGGGAGCACCGTTCGGATGAAGCTATGACACCGCTGATGGTTGCTGGCAGTTACCTGTGTTGCAGTAGAGCTCCTCTGGGTCACTAAGCAATGTTGTCAGTCCACCTCTTTCTCTGTCTCAGTGTGTGCCCTGCCTCCTTTTTCCCTACTCAGTTTTTCTGGAGAATGGCCTCATATTGTTCCCTTGATGTGGTCATGTGTGCAAACCACTTGATCTGTGTTCATCACTGTGTTTGACAGGTGTTTTGTCATTCAGCAAGGGAAGAGGTTTACATATCATGCTGTAACTGTGTCCAGTATCTGCTGCTTCTAATTTTTATGTTCTTTTGAAAGAAAGAAGGCGCAAACTCTGCCATCTCCCTTCCTCCGTCTCTTTCTCTCTCTCATTCTCTTCCTCCCCCTTCTCTCTCTCTCTCTCTCTCTCTGCAGATCTGTCACTCTCTCTCTCTCTCTCTCTCTCTCTCTCTCTCTCTCTCTCTCTCTCTCTCTTTTGTCTCTCTCACTCTCTCTCGGTCTATGTCTCTCTCTCTCTCTCATTCCTTCTCTGTCTCTCACCCTCTCTCTGTCTCTCTATCTCTATCTGTCTGTCTCTCTCTCTCTCTCTCTCTCTCTCTCTCTCTCTCTCTCTCTCTCTCTCTCTCTCTCTCTCTCTCTCTCTCTCATTGCCTCCATAAATGTGCTCATCAAGAAGAGAGTATTTGTATTTTCAGAGCATCATCCTGTTCATATGATTGCAGCAATGAGACAGCCCTATCATGACAAAAGCAACATCTTTGATGTGACGAACCTTGCGTCCAAAGAGCCCTACAAGCAGTTCCAGCACTGGTTTGAAGAGGCTTGCAACACAAAAGGCATTGAGGAAGCCAATGCCATGACTCTGGCTACAGCTACAAAGTAGGTGTTCCAAAAGGAGAAACAAGTATCTGCAAGAGGCTTTTAGATTATAAACGGGTTTTAGATTACAAACATAAAAGAGAGAGAGAGATGCTTTGACGATTTATTGCCTTCGGCTACACCAGCGTTAAGGCTAGGGGGATACATTTATTGCCTTCAGCTACACCGGCGTTAAGGCTAAGGGGATACATTTATTGCCTTCAGCTACACCGGCGTTAAGGCTAGGGGGATACACATACAACTTGAGCACTGCATCATTGAAGTATAAGGAAAATAAATGGTGATTAAATTAAGAAAACTGTCAGGATGTAATGGATTAAACTAGTGCTCACATTGTTAGGATGACACAGATATTTATAATGTAGATAAGTCACACGGGAACGATCAAGTCCAGTTAGAAGACTTCAGTATAGAATATCCAAAAGAGAGAGAGGGGAGAGAAGATACATGTACTCATGTCTAGATGTATAATGATTTCACTGTATGATGATGGGTTTTGTTGGTGTTGATGTTTTCATTTATTTGTTCTTGCTGTTATTCATTTGTGTGTGTGTGTGTGTGTGTGTGTGTGTGTGTGTGTGTGTGTGTGTGTGTGTGTGTGTATGTGTGTGTGTTCTGGTTGCTGTTCACAGGTTTTGGAGAATATAATCAGAAACTCTATAACCCTATTATGAAAAAGTATGAAGAAAAAAAAAACCCACTGTATAAAGCATTCCCTCCAAGAAAGATCAGTAGTACAGCTACTAGAGCTAGCACAATGAACTCTATGCTTGACAAACAGTAACAACATGCAAGGTTCGATTTTCAAAAGTGATTTTCAGTTGTCCTTGGGACAGGTTGATAAAAAAAAAAATCTGCTTGTCGCCCCAGATTTCTGTTTGCCATCTTTAGTTTAAGTAAAAAGATAAAAGTAACTGTCGACAGTGCAATGACAAATCAGCAGATACAATTCAGTGCTGGCATATTCTTCTCACATATGAATAAGGTGGAACAGAAAGAAATGATTATAAAACAATTTTTTTTCTAGGGTATCTTTCCCATTGTCTTTAAGAGTGTGTAAGAAAAGAAAATATAATAAGAGTTAAAGTGTTTCCATCATTCACACATTTTTGGACTGAGCTGAAATTATAACATCTCCGTCTAAGTGTCTTGCTCTTTTCTCAGCCTCTTTTCTTTATCTTTCCCTCCACACCACACCCATATTGCAAAATAAATACACTTCCTATCACACATATTCAAAACAGAAGTAAAGAGAGTAGATCTATCAGTTCTGTGCTGACCAGGCACAAGTCCTGCATGCTCCTGCCATGTTTCTCGCAGGGATCACGCTTTT
>CM031597.1:82833171-82863171 GCA_018398815.1 Conus ventricosus
CTAAAAAAAAACACACCAAGAAACAAACAAACATCGAAAACAAATCTAGAGACAAAGTTCTTGAGCTGTAATTGCATTTGTGGATATAACCATGCGGTTGACTTGGTGGGGCACTTAGGGTGCCTGTTAGCAAAGAGCGACAACTCTTGCTAACTGTTATGGGTGAAATCACTTCTGGCTGTGTCAGTGTCTTCAGCTTGCTGTCACAGAGGGACAATAGCGGTGACAACAGATCTGAAATATTGAGAAAAAAGTCAAGACGGCATGACTTTGTGCAAAAGTATGCTGATCAATTAGATCTGAAAGTAATTAATATTGGAAGAACCTATTTTGAGGGTGGTTATGACTAGATCAGATAACCATCTGCCCTCTACTGTGTGTGTGTATGATGACAGGTGAAAATGACCACTCCCCCCTCCCCACCCCCTCCCCTCCTGCTTATACACAAGTCTGAAGATGAACATTCCCATCCATCCCCTTTTACAAAACTTTGACAGATTTGTACACTTTCTTTGTAGAAAATACACTCATTTTTTGTTGAGAAGCATACCTATGGCAGTTTTCAGGCGAACAGGTTTGCATGATGTAGCAAATCAGAGGAGACAATGCCCTGCTGCCAAATTACTCAGGGGGTGTTCGGTAGTGCCTGTCTTCATCTAGCATCTGCTGGACACTGTCTTGTACTAAGCCCACCATTTGATGAAAGCGATGTCTTTGTGTGTCGGCATGAGGGATCGTCAGCTCTGGATGCTGCCATTACATGCATTGATTTCAATTATTGTCTTCACTGTCATGATGACGGTACTCTTAAGACTGTGATATGACCTCATAACAGATCCAGATTATTTTGATGTCAGTCAGGCTTAGGTGATATGAACAGTGGTGATCAAGAAATTTGAGTAAGTCTTTTAGAGATCCATCCATTAGTGCATGGTGTTTGTGTGTGTGTGTGTGTGTGTGTGTGTGTGTGTGTGTGTGTGTGTGTGTGTGTGTGTGTGTGTGTGTGTGTGTGCATATGTGTGTGCATATGTGTGTGTGTGTGTGTGTGTGTATGTGCATGTGTGTGTGTGTGTGTGTGTGTGTGTGTGTGTGTGTGACTGCGTGTATGTGGAATGAGAGGGACAGAACATGCATGCTGCTTTCTTTATATGCATGTACTAGTCCATGCTCTCAAAAACAGAAGTGCTTGTGACTGTATTCGTTGTGCAAGCTTTTTTGTTTTATTCATGGAACGTGTGCATGTTTTCATTAGACTTACGCTATTTTTTCCATGCCATTCACTGATTCTGTTCTTCTCCAGGTGAGAATTGAAGGGTCGGTGCAGCACATTTGCAAGGAGGAATCGGAGGCCTATTTCCATTCGCGACCTCGTTCAAGTCAGATAGGGGCGTTGGTCAGCAAGCAAAGCACAGTGATCCCCAGCAGAGCTGTGAGTAAAGAAAAGAGTGACTGTAAAGATCTTCTGTGCAGTTAACTCCTGGCTGACAACCAGCCTTCTGGCAGGGCTGCCACCATGAAGAAGAAAAAGGGATGTCACTCTTGTCATGGGGGGGGGGGGGGGGGGGGGGAAAGACATGTGCACAGTATACACATCAGTTCGTATCAAACTGATCTCACTGTTTCTATACTGACAGATGATAAAACTAGGCGATTTGAGTGAGTCATTCATTGTATGACATATGTCGCAATCAAAGTAGATTCATCATTAGATGAAAAGTTATGAAACATGCTGGTGTGACTAGATAAACATAAAACAAAGTCTATGCAGGTTGTGGAACACATGGAAAGTTATAGGATTTTTTTTAAGTAATTTTCCAGCATGTGGGATTTGTGTGTGTGTGTGTGTGTGTGTGTGTGTGTGTGTGTGTGTGTGTGTGTGTGTGTGGTATGTTTGTTTGTGTGTGTTTTGTCTTCTTTGGTACAAACAGAAGAAAATGCAATCCTATGCACCCAATCTACCTTTTAAGTTTAAAGAAGTAGTCTTGGCACATGTTTCATTGTGTCTTGTATTTTTTTTTTTTCAATATAGTCAAATCTTGCATCATTACATTCAAGTGCACAGTTTTTAAATTGATGTCCTTTTACTACCACAAGTCAACTCTTTGTGTTGCAGGAATACAGGTCAAACAATTGTTGGGAAGTCAGGGGTTGTAACCAGTTAAGCATACAAATTTACAGTTTTTAAGTTCTGGAAACATGTACAAATGATTTGTTGTGCTTTTTCCTTTTTTGTATTTTTGTTTTTTATTTTTTTTTACAGAGCCTGGATAAGAGAAACCAAGATTTGCTGACAGAATATGCAGATGAAAGCAAGTCTATACCCAAGCCAGACTACTGGTAAGCAGATAGATAAATACAACTGATATGTTGATGTTTTTGTTTGTCATTCTCCATATTCAGGCTAAAAGGTTAAACAATAACACTCTAAAACTTTGTGTGCAGAGGCTGGGAGGAGGGGGAGGGGGAGAACAAAGAAGTCCAGATGCATGGAGAAAAGATTAGAAAAGTAGATAAATGAACACACTGATGGACAGCAAACCGATAGCTGGACAGATTTCAAAGATTAAAAAATAGATAAATAAAAGCACTGATGGACGACAAATTGATCGCTGGACAGATGGGTTTTTTGTAATTCATAGAAAGCTAAAAAGATGAACAGAGGGACAGACAGATGGCTGAAGAGATGAGTGTGGAGTGGAAAGAGTGAAGAAAAAGACAGGGCAGAGGATGGACAGATGAACAGAAGGACGGACGGACAGATGGCAAGATCTGTAGATGTATGGATAGACAACCAGATGGATGGGGAGATAAGTGGTAGATAGGCAGACTGACAGAGGTATCAGCCAAGATATGAAAGAAAGATGGAGGAAAGAGAAGAAAAGAAAGAAAGAAGGGAAGAGAGAAAAACTAAACAGAAAAAAAAGTTCAGTCAGCAGCTAAGCACACAGAAACATCTATTCCTGTTTCTTTCCTTCAGTTTCCTTCTGTGAAGCTCTGTGTGACGGAAAGTGGACTGTTTAAAATCCTGAACACACCATGGTACTTAGAGCCTTATCAGACAAAAACATACAAAATACACCATGCTATATACAGCTTTATCAGATTAAAAAAAATGCAAAATACACCTTGCTACACAGACCTATGTCAGATGCATGGTCACTGGTGTCCAGAGGTACAGTACGGTGAGATCCACTCATATGAATGAAAATTCCCTGCTATTACAGATTTTGTGTTCTCTTTGATTAATCCTAGACTATGTGCCTCCCACACAGGCTCACTCCCTGTGAAGACCTCATTTTGTTAAGGAGCCATGGTGGCGGTTTGAGAGAGGTTCCACGGTGTGTATTGCAAAAGTTTGCCCAAAATAAGATTCCGCTGTAAAAGTTTTAGTCTGTTCCATCTGAGCTTATATTGATCAGATGGAAGTGCAGTCAAAAATAATTTGCTACATAATAGATTCAGCTCAGCATTTGTGTTTTATTCAAATGCATACATTCTATTGATTTCAGGGATCAAAATTAAGGCAAACTAAGAAACAAGAAATGCATTTGTCTGTTTCGTTCAAACATACTTGATCGACCAACCGATGCGATGCTGTGGTTGTTAACACCATGGGTTGTAAACTGGGAGGTCATGAGGTTTGATCCTGAGGCATATATTTGTGCGATTTTTCAGCCATGATGGTTTTAACCCATAGTGAGTGAGTGTGGTTTGGGCTCAAATGGGAAGACTGGAGCCACAAAGTCTCAGTTTCTGTGCTTTTTCATGCCCTGCCATCATGAAGACCTCAGTTTGGATTTTTGCCCAATAATATCCCTGCCTGCAGTGGGGTCATGTTAAGTCTTCCATGTCAGGAAGTTCAAAGGAATCATTATGGGATGGATATGTGGCCCCTCCTGAGGGAGGGCAGTCAGTCGCGCTGGCTCCTTGACTTCGCAATAATTGTCAGTAGTGCAGGTTTGACTCTGAATCAGAATGGTCATCCCTAACCACAAGCAACACTATAGTGTCTCCTGTAATATATTGCCTCTTACCAGTCTGATGTTGCTTGGTTCTTGTTGACTGTTTGTGATGTGTAGGGATTTGTTATTACTAGAAGCATACAGGTAATATGCCTCTCAGAAGGCATAGAAGATGAGAGTACACATGCACACAAACAAAATAATGTGCATGATCAGAAAGAGCTACCGTGACAAAACAGAACAGGTTGTTTATGGTTCATAATATGTTTTATCAATCTCAACCTTGATCAGACAGAGACTGTTTGAAAAATAAAATGTTTGTATAATATGAAAGTTATGAATCTGTACATTTATGTTTGCATGTAATTTACACACATGGATTGTTGGCATTTTAGTTCTACGTTTCAGGGGAGGCTATCGTGTAACTCCAGAAGTGTTTGAGTTTTGGCAAGGACAGACCAACCGACTACACGACCGACTACTATTCCGCTTGCCCGAAATGGAGAAGTCATCAACAGTGATGTGACTCAAGAGGCTGAGGACGGGTGGTTTCTTGAAAGACTCTCTCCTTGACTTTGGGGTCAGTTCTATTCTGTAATCAGGACTTGTATTTTGAATCAGACTGTTGTTCCAAAAATAGTAATACAGCCAAATGTGGTATAGCAGCATGATAAACGAGACGCTTTTATAAAAGAACTTGTAGGTGTCTTGTTGATTCATTAGCTTCTACTGCAACACTTACCATTGTGTGAGATGATTTTTACCCAGCCCAGCATTGCATTTCTCCTAAGATGTAGACAGAGGTCTTTTTTATCATTGCAAGATTTAAGTGTACTGTAATATTCAGACTACAGATTTAAGTTTACTGTAATATTCAGACTACATGGTGATATTTGTTTTGGTCAAAGTCTGACCAGGTCTCATTTGCTGTAATATCCAGACTGCACTTCGATACTTTTTTGGTCAATGTCTAATCAGGGTCAGCCCTGATGTGGCCCTTTGCGGTCGGCTGGGCTATAAGCAACATTATCTTATCTTATCTAATCAGGGCTTCTTAAGATTATGAAGCGCCCTACATGTGGTAGAAGCAGCTTTGTAAACCAGCAGTGTTAGCCAACTTGTATGCGATGTTCTGCAGTTAGGTTCAATGTCCATATCAGCTATGCACACAGCAATGAAATGCCATTTTGCAAGTTAAGCCAACACATGCAACAGGCATGTAACATGGCCAGGTTTCAGTTCAGACAGGTACTGATTTTATGTGAAGCAAACCTTGATAATCACGTTCACTCTTTCCCCGCATTACAGATTTACTAGCAACTTTTATTATCCTCTTGATGGCATAGCCAGGTTATTTGTTCTGTGTAAACATTGTGGAATTCAAATCAAACCACTAGAAAAGAATGAAATGGTCATTGGAAAGTTGGACTTTGAATTCAGAATATAAGAAACAAAAATTCAGAAACATGTCAATAAACAGGTTAATTCTGATTCCTAAAAGGAGGCAAAATCATCTCTTCAGATGGAATGGAAATGGCTGTTCGCATAAGCTTGTGTCAGTCAGATGTAGTTTTAGTCATAAGTGCACAGCTTGATGGGGTTCATTGTGATACTGATTACAGATTGCATTCCCCCCCCTCTCCCCTTAATTACCCAATATATATTTATTCCATAACCTGTACTCTTTTCCTTTGTTTTGTTTAATAGTTTTATACTGCTGATTTTTCATATATTTTCTACATAACTTCTTGTTGATTTTGTCACTGTCCGTAGACATTCTATCAGAAGAAAGTGAATGTCATCTCAGGAATCGTGGAATGTACCATCTCTTCAAGCACCCTTTTAGGTCAGTAAGTGTGTTATACAACTGAACATGTCAAGAACTGTTTAGCTGTTGTGTGAAAAAGGTTCATTTGGTGGAACACTGTCATCAGCTACCAAATGCAAAGCGGATATTTTTGTTGATGGCCACTGCGACTGTCATAAATAACACAAGCTCTTAGCTTTTTCTGCCATTATTGACACTCTCTGCCATGCCAATCACATCACAGCACAGCAGTTTCTGTCACTGTTTGCAAACTGTATTGTAGAACCTTACCACAGCTCAACCAGCTTACGCCTTCTGCTTTTGTACTGATTAAGTCTTTAGTGCATTATTTAGCAAGTTGCATCATATCGTAGAACACGATTTCTCTGCACAGAGAAGACTGCATATTTTGTGTGTGTTGTTTTGCCAAATTGAGCTTTGTTATTGTTCGTCAGCAGACATCAGATTATTCCTGTCTCCACAAATTTCAGAGCTGCGTCCTTTGTTTGATTTGTAAAGTTGTTAAGTTTTCTTCGTGCTTCTTGCTCACAGCCCTAAGGGGAGTATTTTGAATGTGTTTACAACATTTTATATGTCAGTTATTTGTGACATGTGATAATGCACTTCTCTGTTTTGTATTTTGTATTACACAAGCACTCTGGTGTGTGTGTGTGTGTGATGTTTTTTTGTTTTTGTTTTTGGCTTGATATTTATTGGTCACACATTTCCCCAAAACATATTTTATTAATTGGTTAATGGCTGTTAACTCCCAGATGTGTAACATTTAATCAGTTAAAATCATGTTATTTGATTTTCAGCATTTTTGTTAGCTTTCCCCCAATTTCTTTTTTGCCATAGAATATCAACAAATTTGAAACCCACCAAATGGTAGTCCTTGGTTGAAGAAATGACAAAAGTTAATGTCTGCATACGCGCGTAAACTTAAGCATCACTCTCTTCAGTTCTCAGACACTGTCAAAGAATACGTTTGGACAAGCAACTGTGTAGGCCAACTGATATACAATGTTCTGCGTATCATGTAAAGTGTCCACATTAAGTCAGTTCAAAGTATCAGTTATACAATGTGCGCGTCAATCCAGCATACACAGCTCAGCACATTTCCACTCTATGCATACATAGCTCAGCACATTTCCACTCTATGCATACACAGCTCAGCACATTTCCACTCTGTGCATACACAGCTCAGCACATTTCCACTCTGTGCATACACAGCTCAGCACATTTCCACTCTATGCATACACAGCTCAGCACATTTCCACTCTATGCATACACAGCCCAGCACATTTCCACTCTATGCATACACAGCCCAGCACATTTCCACTCTATGCATACACAGCCCAGCACATTTCCACTCTATGCATACACAGCCCACCACATTTCCACTCTATGCATACACAGCCCACCACATTTCCACTCTATGCATACACAGCCCAGCACATTTCCACTCTATGCATACACACTCTATGCATACACAGCTCAGCACATTTCCATTCTATGCATTTGTCAATGGATGCATTTGCATGTTTGAATTTTTTGTAAGGCACACCGCAAACTGTACACATTTTTAATTAGATTGACACTAGTATCAAACAAAACAGACCTGCTGGATGCACAAGCATCATGGAATTGATAGCAACACTCACTGTCAGCAGCATTGTAGAAGTTCTTCAACAATATGTCTGATCTGAAGTAAAATGAGATGATTGCAAGAGAAAGAAGATCAAACCAGCATTTGAAAAAGCTGATTTCAGATAGAAATGAAGAACAGTTTGGAAGTAAAGATGATAGCAGTGACCTGTCCTGAAAAGAAGAGGTTTGATTCGACTCTACATAAAGAAAAAGTCATCGACATGAGCTTAAGCCAGTATCATTGGATAATTCAATCAGGTCTCCATTTATGTGGGTTTATAAGACAACGATTCTTTTTTGTTTTTTGATATGATTTCAGTCATGTCTGGAATTTCAATTCAACTGAAGCTTGTGCATATAACTTCAGTTGGCAACTTTTTCGCACACAAGAAAAAGTGAGCACGATTTCACACGTGAGGCGGGTGGGGTTGAAGGAGGGTGGGGGTGAGGGGGTGGGGAGATGAAGAAGAGGGTGTAGGAAAGGTGGGGGTCTTAACCCCAATAAAAATATTCAGGAGGTTTTATAAGATAACAGTTCACAAGCATCGAGGTCTAATCAGTATTTCACTTTCAACATACTTGATGCAAGTCGAGGAGAAAATGAAGACAACTTCTGAATCTTCTGATGAAGTAGAGTTGAGAAAAAATGGTGAAATAAAGATGAAAGGTTTTTGCTGAATCTTATGATGAAGTAGAGTTGAGAAAAGATGATGAAATAAAGATGAAAGGCTTTTGCTGATAGGCTGCCTGATGAACAGCACAGCGGTTTTTAAAGGGAAAGCACTCTCCACAGAATTAGATGTATGCTTGCTCACGTGCAAACAGCTTCTTCAGTTCTTAGACTGAAATCATAGTATGGGACAAGATACCCTGTAAGATATAAAAGTTCTTGGCTGTTTATTCTGTTTTGATTATTTTCCTGTGCGTGATTTTCGATTTCAGTATGTGATTTGCCACCCTAGTTTGTATATGATTTGAAACCATGATTGAGTGCACTGTATTTGGAGATACCCTATTTATGAACATATTAGATTGTATCGAAAAAATTCAAGGATTTCATTCTTTGCTCCAGAGGGCCTCAAGGTGTGTTGTATAGGGTATTGATGTTGTATATGATATTGATCCCAAACTGATGTGTCAGAATCAACATAAAAGCTCTCATAGAGTGCAAATTAGATTCGTAAGCTGTCAGAATGAAAATTCTTATGGTGATCGACTCATATCTTGTCAAAATAAACATCACTGTCATGATTGACTTGTATTTTGTCAAAAGAAGTATTCTTCAGTGAGTGACTTATACGCCACAAAAGAAATATCCTCTGGATGATTGACTTGAATGCTGTCATAATGAATTTCCCAATAGTGATTGATGTGTATGTGGACAAGAACAGTTGGGGTTCATTGGATGATTCACTTGTGTTTTATTGAAAACAAACAAACAAACAAACAAAAAAACACCACTTCCATTGGGTGAATGGTTGCAATGCATTTTTTAGAAAGAAAAAAAAAGTTTGTTGGATGACTGACTCATATGCTGTCAATAAAAAGGTTCATTGGATGATTGACTTGTACACTGTCAGCATTCGGGCCAAGAATCTTTCTTCTTCTTCCTAAAATACTGATTCACTCAAAAACGAGTAGGTCACCAGCGCGCATATTAAAAAGTAAAATGAAATAACATAAAATAGTGCGACTCAGTCTGTTGGCCCTTGGAGCAAATTTGGCAACAAGGGGTCGAACTCGATATTCAAGAAGTTAAAAACAATGGCCAGATTCAGGCCCAGATAACCATAAAATATCTGGGGAAGTTAAAATAGAAAATCGTCAATATGCAGATCTCAAAACTGTCATATCAATTTGCTTTTTAAATGAGACTGCATTTGTGGCAATCTTGATGGCACCCGGCAGTGAGTTCCACAGCCATACAGAACTAGGATAAAATGAATGTAAATGGCTGTCAGTATTTGATACCGCCACTCCTGGTGCTACTTTTATTCAATACTAGGGAACTTTAAGGGAAGGGGGTAGGGAGGGGGACTATTGTCTTTGTTCTTGTATTTTCTTTATTATGACTCCTTGTATAATGGGAGTCCTCGTCATTGTTCAGAGACCATTGAATTGCATTTTGACTCGATCATTTCAAAACATCTTAAAGAAAGATATTAGAGGACAGATTTTTTTGTTGTTGTTGTTGTAATTTCAGAGATAATGGAGATGTTTGACCATCAGTTCTGTTCAAGGGGAAAAGGTGTGATGTGTTCAGTTGTTCTAAGAATCTGGATCCTGTGTACCCATTTGCATGAATGTTCTGCCTTAATTATTATGGATTTCTGTGTTCTCCATTTCTCAGTTGCTGAAATTCCACAACACTTTTTTTTAAAACATCCCCATGCGTAATTGCTTTGTCTCAAATTTCAATATTTTCTGAAGGGGTGTGAACTTGAGTAAACTAGGCAATACCAAATAGAATGTTTGCTCACAAATATGAACATACAAATTTAAGGTCAGCTAACTAGGAATTGATTTCCATCATCGGAGACCTTTTGGACAGTTATTTCTTTTACGCAAACCCAAGCAGTCCCCCAAAAATATTGAGTGATTTTTTTTTCCATGAGCCTAGGATTGAATGCATAATGATTTGGATCACAAAGTAAAAGTCATGGAAGTAAAATTGACCAGGATCGTTGAGGTCTCTGAGATCATATAAGTAAAAGATGTAGGTTCAAGATCTAAAAGTTTGTCATGGAAGGCCTAGGTAATCACTTTTCACTGTCACAGATAAGTCATTTGTCTTGAATGAGTTAAAATGACATGGTAGTCAGACAGGGGAAGTGAGGAGAGGATCTAAATCTTTCAGTTTTCTCAAATTTTTTTTTAACTTATGAAGATATAGTGACAAAAGAAAGAGGTTCAATGTCCCCTTCTTTGTCACTGTATTTTATAAGGATCATTAAACCTCTTTCTTTTCTTTTTTAATTGCACAGACTGTGGCCAGATCTAGATCTGTATGTGTCCATATGTTTTGGACTGAACCTTTTTTTTCTAATCTGAAACAAAAGATAGCTTTACATATGGCTTGCATTATATTTTACATTACATTGAAATGCCAGATTTGAATAATCCAGAACTTTACAGAAATGTAAAACTAACAAACAAATAAAAACAGACAAAAGCGATTTCTGACCCTGGGATTTGGGACGAAGAAAATACTGTGCTCCAGATTCTTATCGCTGTCATTTTCATTTCCATCTTTTAAGTCAGCTCAAAATACAAAGGAAAGATAAAAGAAAACGACTTATTTTTGAACTAAGAGAAAGGAAGAAATTCTTCAAAAGAAACCTGAACAACTTGTTCTTTGAGTGTGTGTGGTATGTGCACATGTGTGAGTGTGTGTATGTGTGTGTGGTATGTGCACGTGTGTGTGTGTGTGTGTGTGTGTGTGTGTGTGTGTGTGTGTGTGTGTGTGTTCGTATGTGTGTATGTTCGTGCATGCGTGCGTGCGTGTATGTGTGTGTTTCCTCATCCATGCCCACTCAGTAGCTTTACGTCCCATGAAAATCATTCCAACTCACACAACCACAGGAACATCCTGTTTCACAGTCCCTGCAGTGTCGGTTCACAGTCAACAAATGGTGTTGGGTCACCATGGGGTCACTCCACAGAGCAGACATTGTACTGCTGCCAAGTTACTGCTGAGTGGCGTTCAGTGGTGCCCCTTATGATCCAGCTTGCACTCCTTCATGTTGTGTGTCCACTGTGAAAGATACACAATGTATGACTGCATCAAGGCCTGTGATTGCCATTTCTTCTGGCATGCTAAACTTTGTTGCCTAGTGCAACAATCCATATCTGCAGTTCATTGCAGAATTTTTTGCAAAGCAGGCCAAAAACACTATTACCAGAAGACCATATGGCAATACTGTTGCAAGACTGTCTTTCAACTCATTCTTTTCATTTTGTTGGCTGCATTCCTTTTAGTGGTGAAATGCTGTGAGCCCCCATTTACCATAACCACCAAGCAGAATGATTAAGGACACAAGATTTTTTATAACCATCTTGTTATTTTTCTCTTTCTTTTTTTTCTGCTTCTTTTTCTAATTCTTTTCCTGTTTTTTCTTCATTGTCCTTCCTCTCCTGACGACGCTTAATATTTGGCTGGTGTCAACTCTCACGTTCATTCATTTCTGTAGGAGGGCTTCTTACACTCTTTTTTTTCTGCATTTATCAGGAGTCACTGTAAACCACCTCCTTTTAGTGGCTGTTAGCCATCTCTCAATTGGGGATAGATATGACTGGAAAGAGAAAATTAAAAAACTCAACCAGTTGGGAAAGACCTAACCCAACTTTAGTGGTGTGAGAAAACAGGGAGACAGTATGGGATTTGTAGGAGGGGGGAGAGGGTGAATGGGAGGGGGGTGGGGGACAGGAAAGATGAGGGGCATGGCACTGCAATGCAGTGGAATGTTCGTGATGCTTCTGTCACCTTCAGTGTCAACATCTGCATGAATGAGTCTGCACATCTACGGACCTTGGCCAACAAAAAAGAATCCCTATCCATCTACATCCCGACACTGTGCTGAATCAAATCGCATACATCACGGTCTTAAGGGATGGAAGCCTACTTCATTTCCACTCGGTGAACATTTCACACCTGAGATGTGATGGTTAGTCAGTGACCTCTGACTTAACAGTTTTGAATCAGCTTCTAGAGATCAGTTAGTGCAGTAGTGGATGGGAGGAGCGTTTCTCCTGTATCATGTGACAACAGACGCACAAGTCTGCTTACTTCTGAACCCTCTTTCCTTCTTAGTGCTGACACATCTGAAATATTTCAGCAATTACTTATGATAAGAAACTTCACAGAACAAAACAAAAACGGAAAGGCGGCGAGTAAATAAATCAAGTCTTACAATCTTCTTTAACTTTTTCATGTAGTTAAGGTTGATTACATGTTTATGTATCTTGCAATGATACAGACTGTAGTTTAAATCAGGTTATTTTGAATGCTGTTGCCTGAATTCCTCCATGCCCCAGCAGCAGTCATAGGTTAATGAAATTATGAATTTCATATTTGTATGATAGAGGAGTAAAAACACAGAAACAAGACTTAAGGACACATGTAGAAATAAACAACTTAATCTGTTGGTGATGACAGCCACCAACTATGTTGCAAACTGCTGCACACATTTTTCCTTCAATATTTACATGAATTGCCAAAGGGGACAGTTACTGATCCACAGGGAATTATAAACCGCCTCCATTATCACATAAGCCACTCTCCACTGTCTGAGAGGAAGAAATTTACTTGATTATGGAAATTCACCATGCTTTATGTGGTATGAATCATGGACTTCTGGGTGCATGTTTTGTATGCTTTTTCAAATAAGTTTCCTTGTTTCTATATTTCCTTGCTTTTTTCAAACAATTTTCCTTGTTACTATATTTCCTTGTTACTATACTGGAGCAAGTTTGTGTTACTGTCTTCAGAAAAAGGAGACACGCAGCAGAATGCTTGTGTCAACAAATATGCTGAAATAATTTAAATGGCATTAGTTGAGACTTCAGGTGATGGCCAGTGACAGCTTCACAGACTGGAACTATTGTGATGCCAACTTTTTTTTTTATTATTTTGAAATATCTGGAACAAGGAAATGATATCCATAGACATGGTCACTCTCAGATTTGGTTAGGATAGGATAATGTTGCTTATAGCCCAGCCGACCGCAAAGGGCCACATCATCAGATTTGGTTGTAAATAAATGATATACATTACTTTGTTGACTAGCCTTGCTCCAAACATTGCGAATAAACACACACACACACACACACACACACACACACCACACACATGTATCACCCCCATCCCTTCCCCTTCCGATTTTCAGTCTCCCTTCCCCATTCATCACTTCTCTTCCTCAAAATATAAGCTGATAGACTTTGAAAATGCACCACTTACACCAGCACACACAAACTAAGACACTGAAAACTGTATTATGAAAGCTTATGTATCATTATGTTCAGATGCTTCTTTGTCAAGAAAACAGTAATCAGGACAAATCAATGCAAGAGGTACTTCTTGAGACAATGTTAAATTAAACTGCATTGGGGTTGAAGTGGAAAAGGTGCAGGTTCATTGTAGGTGATTTTCCTTGCGGTCTCAACATCATCAGTACTTGAAGTGCCTGCCGTCAGCTGCCACACAGTTACTGCACACTGACTCCACAAGCTGCATAGAAAACCCTGGGGCAGGCCATCCCACTCCTGGATCAGTGCAGGACCAGGATCCTGGAATAGTCTGAGGTGGTTGTCTGCACTGCAAGCACTGCCCCCAGGTAGCCTCACTTACGCTCACTGGCCATGTTAGAGGACACAGATGGAAAAGGCAGAAGAGGGATGTGGTTTGAGTTTAGCTTTAAGAAGAAGACTGGCTGTAGGTGAGTGGTGTCTAGCATCATCTTTCTGGTGGCGCTGCTGTTCAGGATGAACACAGAAAACAACATGAGCTTGAAAAAGGTCAGTGTAGGGTGTGGTGTTGACAGCATTGTTGATGACATGGAGATGAGTATCATATTGAAGGTGAAAGCCATGTGACACTGTCCCTTTGCCATTTGTTGGCATCAAGCATGCAGCAGTTAGTTTGATACTTCCATTGCTGTCACTACGTTTGTAATCATACGCCAGTGTGCGAGAGGGTGAAATGACTCTAGTAAGAAAAAATGATATCTGCTAGCCACAGTGTTGCTGTGCCCATCGCAGATTACTCACAACTCATCATCTCATTTCAAAAAGATATTTTTTTTATTGAAGCATAGAGTGAACAGTGATAAACTATTTTGCGTGCTTGTACATGCAGAACTGATTACTGTTAATATTTTACTGTCCTTGCCTGAACCAGTCATGCTTGCCTAAGTAAATCATTTGCCTCTACTAGTGTCAAATAACAAAACAAAAATGGTGTGTTTTTATATACACATGTATGGACTTGTTTATTCCTTTACATTTTTCAATATGAAGCATTTCAAAAGCATACTCGATCAGTAGAACATTCAATCTGTGATCATGCAGGAAGAAAACAAAGAAAATCAGTTAAGTTCTGTAGTTGCTTGTATAAAGATGACTGGTGGAGAAACCCCTACAAGCCCAGTTTTGGTCACCTGGGGCAACTGGTATAGGCCGAAAAACTATAGTTTTAACAAAAAGACTGACAGATTTTGCTTGTCTCACAAGCATATAAATCCCTCACAAGCCTTCTTAATCATGAAATGATTATTCTAACAATCAGTCATGTTTTTCTTGTTGTTGCTGCTGTTGTTGTTTTCAAATACAGGTCTTTGCAGCAAAAAAGAAAAAAAAAAAAAAAAGAAATCTTGAAACCAGAGAATATTTTGCTAAAGAATCGTGTATCTGCTGCTTTATATATTTAGAAGCTTTCTTTATCTAGTTTTTAGACTGTTTTTAATAAAGGCATGCACCAGTGCTTTTCCTATCATTCTGCTTTTTCAGTATGTCTGTGTGTATTGCTTTGGAAAATGGAAAAGTAAAAACTACAAACCTGCAGCAAGCATCAATTTTGTTTGTTTGTTGATTGTTTGGTTTTGAATTTAAAACACTGTTGACATTGCTCTTGAGTACAAGAAAAAACTAGATCAAGCAGATGGTCAAGAAAAACAATTGCAGGGACACAACTACTGTCTATCATTATGAAGGCCACTCAGTGAAAGTAGTTCTGTGAAAAATAAAAGGAGGAAAATGTTACAGTGAAAATGGTGAACACGATGTTGTCAGCATATGGGGTTCTTTGAAATCTCTCTTGTGAGGAGAACCATAGATCATGTCAAAGCCCTCCTCCCTCCTCCCCCTCCCCATCCTCCTTTCCCCCTTCCTACCCTGCCCCCCTTCTGCACTTGCATCCTCACCTATATCATCCCTCCCCGTCTCACTGTCTGTCTTGGCATATGTGAAACAGTGTTCATGGACTGCTTTGCACACAGTGATGCCATGTTTACCTAGCTGAAACTGTTCTGTCTGTCCCTCTCGCTCTGTCTGTCCGTCTTTCTGTCTGTCTGTCTCTTTCTTTGACTCAGTCTGTCTGTCTGTCTGTCTCTCTCTCTCTCTCCTCTCTCTCTCTCTCTCTCTCTCTCTCTCTCTCTCCTCTCTCTCTCTCTCATGTGAGTGTATGAATGTGTATGTGTGTGTGTGTAAGGTGTAAGATAAGATAATGTTGCTTATAGCCCAGCCGACCGCAAAGGGATGTGTGTGTGTGTGTGTGTGTGTGTGTGTGTGTGTGTGTGTGTGTGAGAGCATGCTGAAAACACACTGCTGTTGCTGCTTCTAAGCATTACAAATACTCCACTTCATGTATGTCAAAGGTCTGGACCAGACATAAGCATGAGATGGCTGGATATGACAAGAGTCAGGTTCTTATTGCTCCTGTAAATAAGAACACAGGCGCCTGATTATTAGCATCAGTGTAATCCCTGCAAAAAAACCGCCATGCACATACGAATTAGTATTGAAGCTGACATGCTGTATACTGTATTAAAAAAATCAATCATTTACCTCCAGATGTGACATCTGATTGGGTCCTAAGCAGCGTTCTTCATCATATCGCAATGCACTCTTCAAAACGATCAGTGGGCAATGTAGACGTGGGAAGATGTGCGAACATAATAGTCTCGAGTGTCTGTTTTTCCTCGAGATAATGTTTACTAACCATCAGGTGCCTGTGCGTGCGCGCGCGCGCGCGTGTGTGTGTGTGTGTCCTGATTTATAGGCACATTTATCGTGAGCGTGACTTGTCACATTTCCGTCCTTCCTGCCCCACACCACTGCAAGGTCCCAAGAACTCGTGGATGTAAATTCGTCTCTTGCGACTATACCCAAAATACATTCCTACTTTCAACACAACTAAACTAGGATTTTGTCGTGAAAAATCAATGTCGAGTATATGATTTATTCTAGGTAACTGTAGCTGAAAGTTTTTTTTCTTTACTGTGAAGTTTGTTTGTTTTTATTTGTATTTTTTAATGAAGTAGTCTAAAAAGTTACTCCTTAAACACACACACACGCACGCACGCGCGCGCGCGCGCGCGTACACACACACACACACACATACACACACGCGCGCGCGCGCGTACACACACAGAAAGAGTGAGAGAGAAAGAGAGATGGGGAGGGGAGAGAGAACGCAAAGTAATGCTCACAACTGTGGCGTTGGAAGGTATCAGGCAAGGGGAGAGGGGGAGGGGACGGGGGCATCCAGAATTGAAACTGACAAAAACATCACTGCCGTCTTCCAGATTTTCATGAAAACGGGGGAGGGGCACTCGCATTCCAAATTTTCATAAAAGCGGAAGAGGGGGGGGGGGGGGGGGGGGGGGGGCTCTCATTTTTCAAATTTTAAGGTGTTCTCTCCTCTTCCAACGTGTTTGAGGTGGAAGCGGGGGGGAGAACATCATAACAAGCTGTCTATACATTTTTGGCTTCAAAAATTGGGGGAAGACTTGGGGGAGGGGGGGGGAGGGGGGAGCAGAAGATAATATTTCAAGGGGGAAGGGAGGACGATGCCCCTCTACCCACCATCCCCACCCGCACCCCCCGATTCCGACGCCACTGCATAAGACAAAACAGTCGGGTAAATTTCTACAACTTCCTAAGACGTCATGAATAACAAATATAAAAATTCACATTAAAATATTCCCCAGATCAGAGGCAGCATGAGATTTTTTTAAAATCTGTTTTCAGACTATTAAAAGTGTAAGCATTCTGAAACAATAAAAACTATCAAGTGTAAGCATTCTGAAACAATTTTTAAAAAAACAAAAAAAACTATCAAGTGTAAGCATTCTGAAACAGTAAAAACTATCTCCCATGACAGCAACCAAGCAAGAGTGTCCAAATGACTGACAACAACATGACACGGTGTCGCTTTTATCGTGAGGGTGGTTTGGTTATGGCCTTATCTGACCCACTGGCCTAAACGTGGAGGTAAGGGCGCAAACTGATTGGTACAGAGAGAGAGAGAGGGGGGGGGGGGAGAGGGGGGGAGAGAGCTGGGAGGGGGGGACATATATTTATTCGTGTTCGGGATACGCTCTCTTGTGTTAGTAGAACATACGGCTTAGGCCCATGTTAAGGTTCATACTTGCTGACGATGCAAATTCAAGTGACGTGAGATTTATTGTCGTCAGCTCTGACTCGACAGTGTGACTCAGACCTGTCCCAGCTATCCGCTTACTCTCTCTCTCTCTCTCTCTCTCTCTCTCTCTCTAACACACAAGAATTGCTTTACCCCTACACACACACACACATGCACGGCACGCACCTTGCGCGGCACGCACCTTGCGCACATGCATGCACAAACACAGACACAAATTCGCACACATTGACAGACAGCAAGATTGTGTCATGTTTACTGATTTTGCCAAAAGGATCATAGAATAACTGAATAAATGAATAATAATTTGGTATCTGCCAGGAAACAACAACAACAACAACCAGTTTCCAAGCTCATCCTGTCATATCCTTTCCGATGATTTAAAAAAAAAGTAAAGGCGCTTTTCTTCACACTCTTTTCCATAATATCTGCTCGTGTCACTCGACCCAGTGTCACAGGCATATGTGCACTGCAATGCAAGATCACGCACGTGCAATGTAGCTGTCCACTACCAGCCCATAATAATCTGTCGTATCGTGAGAGCTATTGTGGGAGTCTCTTTGTTGTTGGTATCTTTTCGATCGTCCTAGATCTCAAATGTCTGTATTACATCTCAACTCAATATCCAGTCTCTGTGTTGTTGGCATCTTTTTGATCGTCCTAAATCTCGAATGTCTGCATTATTTTTTTTTAATTCAACACCCAACTGCCGTGTTGATTGTATTTATTACAAACATTACTCTCTGCATGCACATACATTGATATCAGTGCAACTTCCTTCCCCCTCTCTTCCCATCACACACACACACACACATACTCTCTCTCTCTCTCTCTCTTGGTTGAACCTGAGCATCAAACAGTTTTATAGGTAGCGCAAAATGAAGAGCTATTAAGAACATGAAACTTTTTTATGAAAAGAGAGAGAGAGAGAGAGAGAGAGAGAGAGAGAGAGAGAGAGAGAGAGAGAGAAAATCATCTGACAATAAAGTTTCCGGGAGTCTGTGTGGGTTTCTGCCGTTGTTTTTAAGGTTACTTTATTCATGTGGTCATTCCTCCTTCATTTCCTCTACCCATTCAACTGTGTGTGTGTGTGTGTGTGTGTGTGTGTGTGTGTGTGTGTGTGTGTGTGTGTGTGTGTGTGTGTGTAGGTCTTACATTTTTTTTTCTTTTATTGTCTATCTATCTATTCTATTCTATATATGTCTAGTACCTATTTCTCTGTCTGTCTGTCTGTCTGTCTCTCTCTCTCTTGAGTCCGTCTACTGTTATCACATCATAATTGACAAAGCAGGGTGACATCTGGCTCTGCAGATCAGATCACCAGATCACGGTGGTGTTGAATCCGTGTACGCTTTCATGCGTTCGTGTATGGCAGTTATCAGTGTATCTATGGGGAATGCCCGCGTGGCTATCATGCACACATGCATTTAATCTCTCTCTGTCTGTGTGTGTGTGTGTGTGTGTGTGTGTGTGTGTGTGTGTGTGTGTGTGTGTGTGTGTGTGTGTGTGCGCGCGCGCGCGCGCGCGAGCATGTGCACTCCTACAATTATGGTGTGTTATGTGCATGTGCTCGACATGCCAGAGTTTGTCACTTTAACTGTATTGTGCACATGTGTGTGCATGTGTTTCAGTTCGATTTTATGCAGATGTATATGTCAGTGTGTGTGTGTGTGTGTGTGTGTGTGTGTGTGTGTGTGTGTGTGTGTGTGTGTGTGTGTGTGTGTGCGTGCGTGTGTGTGTGCGCGCGCGTGTGTAATGTTATTTGTGTGTGTGTGTGTGTGTGTGTGTGTGTGCGTGCGTGTGTGTCTGTGTGTGTGTGTGTGTGCGTGCGCGCGCGCGAACGAGCATATATATATATATATATATATATATATATATATATATATATATATATATATATATATATATAGTCATGTGTTATATATATATATATATATATATATATATATATATATATATATATATATATATATATATATATAGAGAGAGAGAGAGAGAGAGAGAGAGAGAGAGAGAGAGAGAGAGAGAGAGAGGTGAGGGGGGTTGTTACCCAAAACCCGAAGACCTATAGGCTTACGATACATACCATTTAATATACCATCTTGAAACACCGTGGCAGCACTTACCCGTGTAAGGGGAGAGGAGGTCATGCACAGTGACTCTGACGTCTATAATCTGTTTAAACAGTGGGCACAAACTGTGGTAAACAGTGCCTGACCGAGTCCTGTACGCTTACTAGTGTAGTAGTAGTAGTAGTAGTAGTAGTAGTTAGTAGTAGTAGCAGTAGTAGTAGTAGTAGTAGTAGTAAGCTTAGTAGTAGTAACAGTAGTAGTAGTGGTAGTAATAGTAGTAGTAGGGACTGGCTTCGATTAGTACTGGCCTTTAAAACGTTTCCTTTTATGATCCATTGACTTGGAATTTGGGTGTGGTCACATTAATACCATAAGTCAATCATTTATAGTCAAAATAAAATAAACGTTCTTCCAGTTATGTTGGCATTTTGTCCAGAAGATTCTTGCAGCTGTCAATATCTTGGGCAAATTAGACGTGAGGCCAGAAAACAATTTCTTTTGTTAGACAGACGGGGTTTTACATACATTTTGACTTTTGAATTTGTTAAGGTATTTAAAGTTTGAAACAGATGAAAAGCGTATCCAAATGAATGTCATTGTTGGTCTAAACAAGATCTCCTCTGATCTTCCTTCTTTTCAGACGATGGAGATGCAAGTGTTTTATTTGTTAAGAATACAACTTTGATTAGCATAATTTCTCACGCGGACCTCTCTCTCTCTCTCTCTCTCTCTCTCTCTCTCTCTCTGGGCCCATCCATCTATTACATATAAAGAGACAGGCACAATTAATGTCCATGTAAGGAGATCAAGTGTTCAGGATCCTTGACACAAAAGACATGCCACAGTGCATGCCTCTATCAGTTATAATGGAATTTCTCACTTGACCAGCGACTGCGGGTTTGCTTGCGTGTGTAGAAGTGCGCATGCATTTCTCCTGGTAAAAGCACGCTTACTAATACGCTTACTACGCACACAAGTAGGTGCGCGCACTGGCACACTATGGCGTGGCACATCCACACCGATACAAAGACTGCGTGCAAAACAAACACACCACATCTTACCCCTGTGGTACCACACAAATCGATGCATTAACAACAACAACAACGACAACAACACCACACACACACACTCTCTTAACACACACACACACACACACACACACACACACTGTCGTAACTGAAGTGTCTTGTATTGTGACAATTGTGCTCGCATCTGAAATTATGAAGACCTTGTAAAATCCATATCCACAAAAAGAATTACTGGTCGCCCCTTTCGTGTAGTATGAATGTTTTCCAACTGGCTTGGACGAACATTACTTATGATTTTGAACTGTTTGGATTGCTGGCTAAGAATCAAGTCACGTGGTCATAGTTGTGCCCACTAGGGTGTGCAGGTATCAACCAATGAAAACGCGCAGCTTACTTTCGCGAAGGTCAGCTGTAAACAAGTTCGCGGGGAAGCCAAACAAGTAGCAGATTGGTGCAAGAATTGTGGAAGGAAAAGCGACAGCGCTCGTCACCAAGGCGATTGCTTTCCTGTTGTGCTTGAAGTAGCAAATCTATCGAACTAACAACTGTGCATATCTGTAAAGGTGAAAAGCAAGGCGGTTGTGCAGACATGGAAAATGGCAGTGAAAATCGAATCCAAGATGGCGTTGCGACTGACGTTACTATGAATGGAGAGGATGAACTTGAATTTGTAGAAAATCCAGAAACGGAAAACATTGAAGAGAGGCAAGTGCGGAAAGCCAAGCGATTGTTGACGAGGCAGACGTCAGGTGGAGACGGTTCTTCCAATATCACTGCGCAAGCAAACAAAAAACTGTTAGTGTTCAGTAAAAACAGTCGGAAGTCCAGGGACGGGAGAGGAAGAGGACTGCCGAAGAAAGGTTTGTTATGAATAACCTGCAACAAATTCAGCCTAGTTTATGCATTGACAGGTTGCTTTTATTCACATTGTTTTCCAGGGCCAACAGAACGAAAACTTCTGCTGGATGGGCGATGTGTCGTCTGCTGTGCTTCGGCCCACGTGTTCTGCGATCACGTACACCCACCATATTGTTTGTTTTGATCGCTTACGGGTTGCGTGTATTTTTTTTCAGTTTTGCGTTGATTTTGACTCTCGTTACGGTTATGCTCGATTTGATCTTGCAGTGAACGATAGTTTGCAATGGTGTTTTTATGTGTTTTCGTCAGATTTAATGACTCGAAGAGGAAATTGCAGACGAGCATTTTATATGCACAATGACCTCAGCTTTGCTCACTCAGGTCACGAAGTTTGATCATGTGATCATAATATTATGACTGTGCTCCGTGATTGGTTGCTTTTGGGGTCAGCTTCTGACGGGTCATATCAAGAGATTTTGTTTACGCGAAGGTGCTGCAGAGAAGCGAGAACACTGTGCCTCGTGAATCGATGACTCTCAGTGAAAGGCGAGACTGATGCAATACAGTCTTGTGTATTGCCCCTTGTCTTGCTGTCATTCGGGGTTAGTGTGAGCTGTGGCTTACACGGCCACAGACGTCATTGCAAACAAAAGCACGCATATTCACAAAACTTGCTTCAGGCACACGTTCCTGAGTGCGCGACACGGTATGCGTTTCTGTACGCAATTACAAGGTGCATTTTTGCACGCAGATGTGTCCGCGCGCGCGCGCGCGCACGTACACACACACACACACACACACACACCACACACACACGCACACACACACACGCACACACACACGCGCACACACACGCTGACCGACACCTGTTACTGTTGTTGGTTCTTGCTGCTTGTTCTTTCCTCTCCCCCCCCCCCCCCCCCCCCCCCCCCCCCCCCCCCCCCCCCCCCCCCCCCCCCCTCCTCCTCTGTCTCTCCTCCACTCTGTCCTTCCCCACTGCCAGTGATCCGAGCAGGACGAGAATCTCATTTAGCAGGCCCATGCTACTGCAGCCCTCTCCAACATGATTTGTTCTGTATGCGTGCATATGTGACGTGTGTGTGTGTTCTGTAAAGATCAGAAGCACTGGATCAGAAAACAACCAAATGTTTAGCAAATGCCCAAAGAAACAGACAAGTTGTATATTACAACTATTTTTGCCTGATGTTTGAGTCATGATGAGGAAAAGCTCTCTGTTAAAGAGACATTTTTTGTAGCTGGGGTTCTTAAGAGGAGCCCAGAATTTAAGGATTGTTGCATTCCTGAACAGTCAGCAGGAAAGAATCATTCGGTTTGTTCATGAACAGTGAGAACTCTGTTCATTGGCAATGTGGAACGCTTCTGAAGAAAGAGCTTTCAGTCATTTAAGTGGTGTTGGGGTATAACCTCGACATTAAAGAGCTGAAGGTAGGAGTGGTAGAAACAACTTAAGGTAATGCATTCAGTTACTTTCCAATACTAGATTTATTCAAAATGTCAGTCTTTCCCATCGCAAATATGTGTAAATGTGTTCCTATTCATTGTTTAAAACTAGTTTGTGTGTGTCTGTGTATGTGTGTGTGTGTGTGCATGCGTGCGTGCGTGCATGTGTGTATGTGTGTGTGCACATGCGCTCGTGTGTGTGCGTGTGTGTTTATGTACGTTTGTGTGTGTATGTGCGTGCTAGGGCCATGACCAGCAATTTTATTCTGTACCGTGCCAGACTTGGCACCATCAAAGGGCAATGTTTTCATGCGTTATCTCAGAGTGAGATGGCTTGTCTGAGCGTTTAATGCCAGATCCTCAGAAGTCTGTGCTTCCTAACTGTAACAATTTTTTTTAACTGTCAGCTTGCTTTGGATTGTCATTATATCAGCTTTGTTGGGATTGTTGCTATGAAGCATAGGTGGGTTGGCAGTTCAGCTGAAAGACTGGGCTGGAGGGTAGATTCACTTTTCTTTGTTTTCATGATGCATGGAATAACTTATTGGGTGAGAAACGGATACCTGTAGGAGAATCTGAATGTGTAATAGTACTAGTATGTTTAAATATAGATGTGCAAAGAGAAAGGTAGCAGTGTTAACAGAAATCTAATGGTTCTGCACACACTTCTGCAGCATACAAAGGCCATTGGTTGAAAATCACTCCTTCCCTTCTCCTCTTCCATACCCCCTCCTTAAAATGCACCAGTCTGTTAAAAACAACAACAAAAAAGTTTATTCATAAGTGGGTTTGAATTAAAAAGAAAAATGTTTTAGCATATATGTGGTTTTGCTGATGCTGGTAATGGTCTAGTTGCCTCTGCAAAAATGCAGTCAGAACAGATCCTATCAGAAGCACTAGGGCTTACCACAGGGTCTGTTAAAGATTCATCAGACCGGTTGGACTGATCAGCACTAATGTCAGAGTAATCGGTTATGAACTAGGCGAGTATTACAAAAAGCGCCCAAAACAGGAGCGCCAAGTCCCTATATACCAGACTGAGAATGCTGGGGCAGCAGGGGTTGTCCATTCATACAGTCATAGGGTGCCAGACCACCAGGGACCATGCGAGCCCTACTCCCATGCAGGGTCCAATGGAATTTCCTGGTGGAAAGTTTTGTACTTTCATTCAAGGTCGAACAAGACTTGGCAGAAAGGCGAGAGTTAAAAATAACCCATGGGTGTAAGCTGCTGCTCTTTTGAGTGCAGAAGTGTTATTTGTATACCCAAATCCCCTTCCCCCTCCCCGATTTGCACAGTTGTGATGCCGTTTTTTTTTCCCCCCATCATCAGCCCTGCCTCTTCACCCCCACCTGCTATTACTTTGGTTTTTCCCATTGTCACTCCAAGCCAACCTAACACCCGCCCCCCCTCCCGCCCTCTCTGCCCCCCCCCCCCCCTTTCCTCCCTTCCCTCCCATCACCCACAAGATGCCAGCATCTTCCTATGCTCCAATGCAGACAGTAGAATATACAGGTTTGCAAATAACTGCAGACATCATAAACATTTCTGGCATTCAGTTGATATTGATCGACCGATCAAGGTCTGGTTTCACAGCCCAAACTGCCCCCCCCGTACCCAGATTGTTCCCACAGACAGCATGGACTATCCCATAATCATTACTGTAGTGCTTGGTAGGAGTTATCACACAACTGGAAAAAAAAAATTCTGGACCAGTGACATGTTAAAATTTGCTGTGACAGAAAATTTTTAATGCCGTCTACTGCACTGGATAAAACCTAAAATTCTGTAATCCCTGCCCAACTTACGTTCCATATCATGGAGTTGTGAGCTTACAGTTATAAACGACAGGTTCAAGTTAAAAATGTTCTTTCTGCTCTTATGCTTGATTTTTTTGTTATGTGGCCTTGAAATTTATAATTGTTTCTGATGTTTAAGTGAATTTTGAGTCAGACACTGGAACTATGTAAGTAAATACATGGACAGATGGACTCTTATTAATTGCAAGAGCAGCCAACGATCTTTTTTTTTTTTTTTAATCTGCTCTCTTGTATCTGGGCAAGAAAGATATGCATAGATTTCCTGCTACAACACGACACTACCAAAGTGAAAAGATTGACAAAAGCTGTACAAAGTGTGCTGATTGTGGTTGGATTGGAAAGAGAACGATTTACTGATCAGCTCATGTTGTTACAGTATGGAAGAAGCTAGGAGGCTTCCTGTTCACTTTGTTGTGTTTAGGGTAATATTATGTAGGATAAAGGATGTGGATGGGTGCTAATAACTGAGCCACGCTTTAAAAGAAACACAGTGGGAGAAGAGGGGGTGGGGGTGGGGAATGGATGAGAGATTGTTCACAGAAATTCAGCCAACTAGGTTGTATACCATTGTGTTTAGTGTCATTTTTTTTTTTTTTTTTTTTTGTTCTCTTTGGAGCAGAGGGTAGGAATCGGTAGGCAAGAGTATGCAGGGGAGGGGGACCTGAGGGTGGGGATCCCAAGACCCAGCCGGATTTCAAGGATTTTTGCTCCTCCTCTGTGGGATCCCTGAGAGATTTTAAAGAAATTTACACATGCTTTTTAGAAATCTGTTATAATGAGATATTTTGTGTGTGTGTGTGTGTGTGTGTGTGAGAGAGAGAGAGAGAGAGAGAGAGAGAGAGAGAGAGTGAGAGAACTCAGAAAGAGAGAGAGAGAGAGAAACACATTCATATAGGAGCTGACAGACTCCAAGTCAGAGGAGTTGACTGTTGAGGGCCCGGATATGGCCCTTCATGGTTGGCTGGGCTACAACTAAGCTGCGTGAATTGAATTGAAAATTTAATGTTTCTTTTCTCCAGAGTATACTCACCTCTGCTTAACTTGGTACGCTGTAGATAATTGCAGAGAGATGAAAGACAGGGGTAGGAGGGGGGGGGGGGGGGGTATTTTAGGCCTGCAGGGGACGCTCTTGGCTGCTGACTGTTCAGACTGTCCTGTAGGGAAGGGTTTGGGAGTGGGGGTGGGGGGTGGAGGTCATGGGGTAGTGGGGGTGGAGGTCATGGGGGGAATCCTTAGCGTAAACTGTCTGCCATGGACAATTGCGGAGGACACTTGGGGCTTGCCAGCTGTTCAGACTGTCTTTTGGGTGTGGGGGGGATTTGGATCTAAGGGACAACATGAGCTAGCCTAAACTGTCCCACTATGGACAGTGTGTGCTAGCATGTCTCAGCAGCAGCTTTTGCTGTCTTGGGATAGCCTGGACTGGGGCCACAATTTAGGCTGGGACAGTGGTGTTCTTATTTCGCATTCATGGCCGTCTTAGGTGGGCAAATTTTGGTAATTTCAGCAGTGACTCTGCTCGCAGTTGTATATAACTTGTTATATGTGAGTGTGTGTGTATGTGTGCATGCGTGTGTGTGTGTGTGTGTGTGTGTGTGTGTGTGTGTGTGTGTGTGTGTGAGTGGATGCATAGGTGTATATCTGCAAGAATCAGGAACTGATTTTCACTGTAAAATATTGTGTTAGATTAACTTTTGTAGGTTTGTTTTTCTTTAAAATGTCACAGATATTGAAGCATTTAATGATTCAGGTGACCAAAGTAGCACATTGTCTTAATTTTTACCATGGGAGTTTCTCCTTTTTCTGTATATTGTTCAGTGTGTGTGTGTATGGGTGTGCGTACCGTACTGGCATATTTAATTGTTAAGACAGATTTTTCTCTCTGTCCATTTTTGGGCTATGTGTGTGTGTATCTGTCAGTGTCTCTGTGTATAATGCAGACTTGATTGTTTACTTTTTTCCTTCTACTTTGCAGGTGGAGCAGGTGGAAAAGGTACTTGGGGTCGGCCAGGTGAAGTTATCGATGAGGAGGGAAAAGCTGTGGATTCACACGATCCTAACTATGATTCTGATAGTTTGGTTAGTGCCTTCTTTTGCTGTATATCTAGTTCAGCAAGATGCATGTGTGTGGTGTGTGTGTGCACATATGTGTGTGCATGCATGTGTGTGTGTGTGTGTGGTTTATCTGAACGGTCGTGCAGTATTAGGTTTCCTTATTACTGTTGTAAGCGAAACCCTTGTCACTACTTTTGGAAATAAAACAGTCATTTTCTCAGATTTCTTCACATATCCAGTATAGATCAATGGGAGACATCCTGATGGCTATGGGCTGTAAATCAAACTTTTTTTAATTTGCGTAAACCGGAGATACGCTGCTTAGAAGAACCCTCCCCCACCCCCATCTTTTTAATACTTTTTTGTTGTTGTTTTTTTTTGCTTGTGTTTGGGCATGATCCAATCTGATTTTCCATCACGCATTTCCACCATGTTGTTTTCTTGCCTCCAGCGTGTGTTGGTCTTTCCTCTTACCAACGTGGTGACAGCCCTGATACCCCGGCCCTTCGCGTTTGGCTGGGCTGTAACCAACATTACCTTACCTTACCTTCCCTCTTACCAAGAAAAAAGTGTCGATTAGAATGTAGTGTTTGAGTCTGGTTTTTTGTTTGGAAATAATTCAAGATGCCATACACCTTTCAATTTGAGGATTCTGCAAAGCTTCAGAGTGCTGAAGCGGGTGTAAGAAACCAACTGAGATTACAGTGGCTTAGAGAAAGTGAAGAGATTAGAATGGCTCAGAGAAGATGAGGCTGCCCATGGCACATAGTTTTGAAAAATATTTGTGCACACCTTAGAAGTGTTTAGAGAAACATGATTTTGCATTTGTTATGACTCAAAGGTCTCAGCATCTGAGGAACATTGCACACCAGATCCCCCACGGTGGGATGTTGCCCCTACACACCTGCAGATCTAGGAAGACCCTCAACCCAGGTGTTTTTCAGGTTTTTGAAATTTCCCAAACATCATCCTTGTTAAGAACTTGCCCTTTACAGCTTTAGAGTACAGGTACACATGACATGGATATCACCATATATACACTTTAGAGTACAGGTACACGCCATTTTCACTTTAGAAGTACAGGTAAACAGGACATGGATATCTCCATATACACTTTAGAGTGCAGGTAAACAGGACAATGATATTACCATATACACTTTAGAGTGTAGGTACGCAGGACATGGATGTCACTGTATACACTTTAGAGTACAGGTAAACAGGACATGGATACCACCATATACACTTTAGAGTACAGGTAAACAGGACATGGATACCATCATGTACACTTTAGAGTACAGGTAAACAGGACATGGATACCACCATATACACTTTAGAGTACAGGTAAAACAGGACATGGATATCACCATGTACACTTTAGAGTACAGGTAAACAGGACATGGATACCATCATGTACACTTTAGAGTACAGGTAAACGGGACATGGATACCACCATATACACTTTAGAGTACAGGTAAACAGGACATGGATATCACCATGTACACTTTAGAGTACAGGTAAACAGGACATGGATACCATCATGTACACTTTAGAGTACAGGTAAACAGGATGTGGATATCACCATGTACACTTTAGAGTACAGGTAAACAGGACATGGATACCATCATGTACACTTTAGAGTACAGGTAAACGGGACATGGATACCATCATGTACACTTTAGAGTACAGGTAAACGGGACATGGGTACCACCATATACACTTTAGAGTACAGGTAAACAGGACATGGATATCACCATGTACACTTTAGAGTACAGGTAAACAGGATGTGGATATCACCATGTACACTTTAGAGTACAGGTAAACAGGACGTGGATATCACCATGTACACTTCAGAGTGCAGGTAAACAGGACATGGATACCACCATGTACACTTTAGAGTACAGGTACACAGGACATGGATACCACCATATACATGGAGTATGGCTGCCTTAATGGCGGGATGAAAAACGGTCATACACACAACACTCCACTGCCTGTCTATACAAGCAGTGACCGCAGGAGTATCAGCCTGCGTACGCAGAAAGAAAGAAAGAACTTCGAAATCTAGGGGTCAGCTATGAATTCAAGGTACACATTGTGACATGGAATCGTATTTATTCATGGACTGACTGACCGGTAAAATGAGAATAGTATTGTTAATTCTACAGGGCTTAACCCCCTCCGCCCTCCCCTCTGTAATTCTGGCATTGGAAACACTTGCCCGTCCCCAGAACCTTGAAACACTTGCCCGCCCCAAAACCTTGAAACGCTTGCCCATCCCCAAAACCTTGAAACACTTGCCCGCCCCAAAACCTTGAAATGCTTGCCCATCCCCAAAACCCTGAAACACTTGCCCATCCCCAAAACCCTGAAACGCTTGCCCACTCCCAAAAGGGTGTTGAATTTTTAAGGGGGAAAAAAACCTCAATTAGGCTCAGAGGGAGGTATCTGCTGTACATTGTGGTTAGCAGCTGAGAATTGATTTAATTGGTGACTGGTGTGTACCAGATAGCACAGATTTTTTGCCTTTTTTGCAACATACAGTCTGGAGATACTCTGACTGAACTAGGGTTCACATAGGTCCTTAATTTCACTTGTCTTTCTCACTGTAATTTCTTTACAGCCCATGGGCAGTACAGGACTAAGGGTTATTCTAGATCTCGCATGAAATTGTGAAATATTTTTAATTTCAAGTGGTTAAAAGAAATATGTTGTTGACAAAGTGGACAGTTTGCCTTTCAAATTCAGAGATTGAAGTGCATAAAATTATTAAGAACATAATTCATAAGCTTGTGAATCAAGTTGATGTTTTCAACTCACTTTCCTTACTTTCTGTCCATGTGAACAATCAAAATAATTGTGTTCCTGTAGGTAAGACTCTGCATACCATACATGCTCAAGACATCCATTTTACTTATGTCTGTCTTGAATGCCCGGCTCACGACTGAAATGCTTAAGTTAAATTTGTATGTTTTAAGATGCACATTTTTCATAGGTTTTTACTTTTTCAGACATGGAATAGTGTACTCTTCCATATTCACAGCATTTGATGTTCAATTTATTTTCATGTTTATGATTCATTTACTTTGACGTCTCCTTTGATGATGCAGAGAAGGTAGTGTGTAATGTTGATG
>CM031597.1:82868171-82898171 GCA_018398815.1 Conus ventricosus
GCACTCGCCCAGTCAAAGTCCTTATTAAAAAAGTAAGATCTGTTTCCCTCCGTGCGTGTGTGTGTCTGTGTGAGTGCAAGTGTGTGTGTGTGATTGTGTTAGTGCAAGTGTGTTTGTGTGTGTGCGCGCATGAGCGTGTGTGTGTGTGTATGTGATTGTGTGTATGTGTGTGTGTGCGCTCGTGCGTGTGTGTATGTGATTATGTAAGTGTGTGTGTGTGCGTGTGTGAGAGAGAGTGAGGAGAGAGAGAGAGAGAGAGAGAAGAATGGAGACATCAACCATCAACAAACTGTGGGTTGGTCTGAACGTTTTTTGCAAAATTTCTGTCATGGCAGTAAGTAAAGATGGGTTTCAGGGCTCAAGTGTTGTGGCAGTGGGGTTTAGCATGTCAAGTATTTAGGAAAAAATGCAGTTGATTATGTTTATGGTTTTAAATGTTTTGTGTAAAGTGGCATGGCAGATCATGTGTGTCACATGAAGTAGCAGACTTTAGTGTAGCAGTAAAGTGAGATTGCAGTCATGTAACATGGAAATCGATTAGATCAAAACATCAGTGTAAAGTGTACTGGCAGGCTATCACATGCAACAGCATGTAAATTAACATTGCAGGTTGCCGAGTTTCATGGTGATGGAGTTGCAGACAGTGATGTCACATGTTAAGAAAAAGAGATTAAAAGCCGTAATGTTACATGTAAAGAAAGTTTATGGGCAATGTTACTTGTAAAGCAAATTTTACAGATACAGTATAGATGTAAAGTGGGTTACAGACTGTCACACATATAAAGTTTACAGATCATATTGTATGTAAAGGGGGATCATAGCTCTCAAATGTAAAATTGTGAATATGGGTATGGCATGACAGTTGTTTGTAGCTTGATTGCAGTTAGTGATGATACATGTAAACTGGAATTGCAGATCCTTATGGACGTATATGTGATGGGAGTTGCAGGCCATAATGTCACATGTAAAGTGAGGTTGCAGACCAAGTCGCATGAAAGTGGTTTTGAAGGTCATTCGAGAAGTTAGCTTGCAGGCTGTGTGGTCACGTGTAACTCTAGGTAGCAGATGATGTCTGTTGTCATATGTAAAGTGATGTTGTAGGCTATGATCTCGGGGTAAAGTGGGGTTTCAGACCATGATGTGTTTCATGTAAGGTCTCATGAGAAGTGAGATTGCATGCAGATATCACATGTAATGTGGGGTTACACGCAGACTAGGTAAAATAAGGGTGCAGATAGTGGGTAAGATTACATGTAAAAGAGGCATGCAGACTGTGATGTCCCATTAAAGAAAGGTGGACAATAACATACCACTTATAAAACGGGTTGCAGGCAGAAAGTGTTGCTGTGAAGTGGGTTTGAAGATAGTAAAAGCACATATGTGAAGTGGGGTTGCGGGCTATGATATTAGATGTTAAATGGAGTATCAGATCATGTGGTATATGTGGAATGGAGTTAGTAGGCAGACGATAACCACACCTTACGTGGAGTTGCAAATCAGAGTATTAAATGTGGAATGGAGTTTCAGGCTGTGATTTCGAAATTGGGTTCCAGATTTTGATGCGTCACAAGGAAAGTGTGTTCAAGATCATGTGTCACATGTCATGTTGGGTTCCAGATTAGGAATATGTAAATTGGGTTCCAGATCATGGTGTGTCACATGTAAAGAGGGTTCAAGTTTATGTTACATGTTGTGTTGGGTTTCAGATGTCACATGTGAAGTTGGGATGATGTGTCATGTGTAAAGTGGGGTTTCAGATCATGATGTGTTACATGTAAAGTGGGGTTGCAGATCGTGATGCTGCTGAAGGAGTATTTGTCATCCAGCGACATCATTGAGGCCACGCGCTGCCTGACCGAACTGAATGTGCCTCACTTCCACCATGAAGTGGTCTATGAAGTAGGCTGATTTTCCCTTTGTCACTTGTGCAGATCTGTGACTAGATCAAGAAAAGCTGTCTTAACAAATCTCAGCATATCACTTACATGTTGTTCATCACAGTAAATGAAGTTGTGAAGCATATCCAGGTCTTTGATAAGAAAGGAAACTGATAACTATTCATGAATTAGAGAATAACCGTTAAAGATATTCATGTATGGAAAATAATTTTTCTCTCTGCCATATATGAAAAGAAGCAAGTGTTGTGTAGTCATGGATTGCTGAGTCAGAAGCTTTGAAACTCTGCAACCAGTGTACTGTTTTTTCTTCTTTCTATATGAATGTGCATGATATTTTTAAATGAGAAAACATCTGTGTGTGTGTATTATATATCAACAACAAAGATTTATGTGAGTGAATGATATGCAAAGACAGAATGTTTGTTGATTTTTGAGCCAGACGAAGAGGTGAATGGAAAAAAATTTGTCTGCAGGCAACTGTGATAGTGTTGGAGGACTCTCATGAACGTGTGGCGGAAATGATGACCAAGTTCTTGAAATCTCTGGCTGATGCCGTCATCATTACCCCCGAACAGTTCAAACAGGCAAGGGAACTTTACATGTTGCAAGGGGGTACTTTGGTAGAGGGATGCGAGTTCTGTGTTTGTGTGTTCATGGTTGTGTGGGAATGAGAGTAGATTTTGTACAATGTGGTTTTTGCCATAATTAAGTACTTTTTAAAGAAATTAGTGCAATGATTGTTTAAGTACTTAAAAGAAAAATTGCTTCCCCCCTTCCCTGTATCACCTCCCCCCCCCTTTTTTTTTTCCTTTCTTTCTGCGTACGTAGGCAGATACTCCTGCGGACACTGCCTGTATAGACAGGCGGTGGAGTTTTGTGTGTATGACCGTTTTTTATCCCGTCATTAAGGCAGCCATACTCCATCTTCAGGGAAGGTGCATGCTATGTGTAATGTGTCATCCATACCAACATGGGGAATGGAGTCAGAACCAATGTTAACTCCGAGGGAAAAATCCCCCTGTACCGAAATTCGAACCCACAACCCCAGGATCATGAGTCCGGCGCTCTACCAACTGAGCTATTCCGGCCCCCGTCGCCTCCCTCCAAAAAGAAGTACCCTATCAAGCTACAACATGGTGGAAAACAACATAATAATAATAGAACCTCTGGAGACAGATTTGCAGACATGTTAATGATGACCAAAGTGTAACTAAGGATTAAAATGAAAAGCAGAAAAAAAGAGGGGGGGGGGGGGGGGGGGGGGGGGGGGGGGGGGGGGGGGGGGACTTGCTTCTTTTGTCCAGAATTTTATTTACTTCTCAAACAACAAAGAAACAAAAAAGTAAAAACTCTGACTTAATGAATTTTCAGAGATATTTGATGTTGGTATGAAAAGATAGTTGCCAAGAATCAAACGCGTTGAAAAAAGGGGGGGAAAAAAAGGAGGAGAGAAACTGATGTTTCACTTTTCAGTCAGTGAAACTGAAGGAACACTTGGGATGTATATATTGCTTTTTCATGAAAGTTTAGAGCATGGTCGAATGACAGTCACTCTTGGTTACGCTTAATTGAATACTTTAGAACATCTGCCATTTATTAGACACACTGCAAAATAAATTTGTAGCATACTGCGTATGTCCCTTGTCGCTGATTTGTGCTGCTCACAAGAGGTTAGGTAGTGATAAGCGGGCTCAGCATTTAATATCCAGATACATTTAACAGTACTTATTTGACCATGATTTGCTTTTCTATGAATGCGACCTTACATATTTTAGTCTTGAAATTTTTCAAAGAAAGTAGAATTTTGTTAAAAAAAAGTGCATATGAATCCAGGCTTGTGAACAGAATTGGCTGGCAGAAGCTTCTGCACGATTACCATGATGTCTGAAGATGATGATTATTTGTCTAATATCATATACTGTGCTATGTCTCGCATTGACAAGCCACAGCCTAGGTGTCTGGCCAGTTTGTATGACTTGAGCATCACACAGTAGAAAAGCCAGAATACACATTCAGAAAAAGAAAAAAAAAAAAAAAAGAAAGAAAAGTTCCCTTAGCCTATCAGCTGTAGGGGCCTGTAGAGGCTGGTATGTGTCCAGGGCACAAGATGGAAGTCATTGCCCTTCCATCTCCTTCTGCTGCCTTTAAACCTCCCCTGAACTGAATCATTACCCATTTACTGGTGGATACCCAGAGACGGTTTTCAAGCCCCAGAAATTCCAACCCCACACGCGTGGTTTGAACCCTTGACCGTCGACTCCACAGACAAATGCATTCGGTCATTTATTACAGGCACATGTACTGTTAATGACATGGAAGTTTTTTCCATGACATGAAAGACGCCTTAATTAAATTACAGAAGTCTGCAGATCATGATTAATATCCATTTGTTTTAAATTTGGCAGTATGCAGGTTCTAAGTGCATTTTTGATGTGTATACATAATAACGTCCAAACTCACCCTGCAGTTCTATTTATCTCGTTTCATTTTCTAGCAAGTTTTTGTCCAGCTCTTTCAAACTCACAGTTGTTCATAACTGTATACAAAACTGACTTTTGTGTTTGTTGAATTGAACCTCAGTCCAGAGATTTAAAGGCGCTGCTAGGACGAGAATGCTTTAAAACCGATTTGTATGGCGTGTGATGATGTCAGGGCTTCCTGAGGGTGTACGACAACCTGCCAGAACTCTGCCTAGATGTGCCCAACGCCTACCAGCTAATGGAGCCTTTGCCACCATGTGTCACAAGGAAGGCTTCATGTCCGATGCTGTGCTCAGGGATTTGCCCCAGAGGTCAGAATTTTGCACTTCATTGATCGGGTGAAGATTGTAACGTAGTTGCAGGATTGGGAAAGAGGGGTGAAGGGAGGGGCAGATATCTGTGGAAGTGAAGGGTGAGGGAGGGAGAGTGATTCATTATGCATGTCATTTTCGCATTTTTGAGTAAAAGATATATATATAGAGAGAGAGAGAGAGAGTCAGATAGATTTTCTTTAATTCACCTGAGATGATTTATAATTTCATGTTCAACAGCAAGCATAGCAGGGTAGAGTGGAGGAAAGTTAGCACTTCCAACTCGTGTATTGATATTGTTCCACTGTCCAAACTCACTGCCGGTCAGGAAGGAAAAATGTTAGTTTTGTATTTTTGTTGAATAAAATGCCCGCAGGCCCTTTTTTTCTTCATTTAAGTCCTTGTATCAAGAAAGGTGATAACATGTGCATTGTTTAAAAATGGGAAAGATGAATATGTCGAGAATATGTAAAGACAATTCATGTGTGCTTCATCTGAAAATGGTAAGGATGGTATGATTCAGTTGAGAATGGTGAAGGTGATAGATTGCATCTTCGAGAAATGAAAAGCTGGTAACGAGTGCTTTTAGTAGACGATGGTAAAGATGACAGTGGTGCTTTAGTTAAGAATTGTAAAAAAAAGCATTTCAGTTATGGATAATAAAGATGATTATGTATGCTTCAGTTATGAGTGGTAAAAATTTGCTTCTGTCAAGAATGGCAATTATGATAATGCATGCATCAGTTGATGTGGAAGATTATAATCCTAATTCAGTTAAGATTGGTAAGATTGAACCCGAGCTTCACCGTTACTTGATGAAGTCAGTTTTTTGTTTTATCAGTCAAAAGAACGTGTAGTCGGTATTAAAAGATATAATTCATGTAACTGCGCATCTCTCAAGTCTGTTTTTGACAGGGTATAGTTGGAACTGTCGGGTTTCCAAGTGCGTTTTATCTCTGGCAGATATACCAATATTAAAAGATTCTGTCATAGGTAGTATTTTCAGGTTCTCTTCTTGTTATTACTCTTCCATGACATACATTCATTCATTTTTTTCCCCACTGAAGAAAACTCATTTCAGTTTGCTTTGGAGTAGTTTATTGCTGTTATGGCCCCATGTGATTGTCTTTCCTGTAAGCAGAACAAGACATGAATGCAAATCTATATTTTGAGTAATGTTTATAACTATGTAAGTAATGTTATTGACATAGTGTCTTTTTTAACATTATGAAAAAGTTATCTCCTGGATCTGCTTACAGACACAGTGCAAGGTGCTTAGACGACACTGCTTTTATCATATTTTTCAGGGGCCGCAAGAGGTTCGTTTCGGAAGGAGATGGAGGCAAGGTGAAGGAATCATTGTGAGTGGAATTGTCTGTGCCGCCTGGACTGATCAGTGACCTTGACCCACTTCCAGAGTACAGCTTGCCATGGCAACCAAAACCACCATACAGTTGGCGTACATCCAGCAAATTTGGATAGGGATTGGCGTTGTGCTTTCGGTGTAGAGAACACGGAAAGGACAACGTCCAGACATATGCACACAATGATGGTTACATCTTGACACTGGAAAAAATGATGGCGTCAGAGCATGGTTGCAGTGTTACATTGTTCTTTTGTAATATTAAGTCGGTTAATATTTGGTGAGTGGAAACCTCCTGAGATTCCATGTAATGAATCATTGTCTTAGATTTTCAGTGCTTATTTCCAATCTTTATACCCGTTTTGTATATTGGCAATTTTGGGTTTTTTTCCATAGAGTTGTGCTTGTGTTTTGTGATATAAGTTTGAAGCAGTTAAAGCATGGGATTTCAGGTCTCGCTGTGTTATTTGTTCATAGTTACGTTCTTTGTTTTTGTCTTGCTTTATTGGTTGGATGGGAAGTTAACAAGGTTATATACTTGCCTGTGTATGTGTGCGTGTGTGTGTAATTGTGTACAATATTCCTTTTGAATGGTTGCTGCAGAGCCGATTTTGACTTGAGTGGATAATACATTTATCTTTTTAATTATATAAGTAAGATTAGGAAAAGAGTTTGTTTAGAACTTACCGCCAATGACATTGACAAACAAAGCACAAGAAAAGGGACACGATGCATTTCAACCACTTGGGTCTTCTTCAGGCGAAAAAAAAAACACATTTAACATGTGGGACAGTACAAAAAACGAAAAAGAATGAAAATGACTATCCGTTCTTGGCCATGTGTTTGTGGGGGGAAATGAATGCGGCCAGGGGATTATGGGAGAGGAAACGGAGGGGGGGGGGGGGGGGGGGGGGGGGGGGGGGGGGGGGGGGGGGGGGGGGGGGGGGGGGGGGGGGGGGGGGGGGGGGGTTGGTAGGGGGGTGTGTGTGGGAAAAAGGGGGGTAAGGGTGGGGGGGGGGGGTGGATTGAAAAAGGAAAAAAAAAAAAAAAGGGGGGGTTTGGGGGGGGGGGGGGGGGGGGGGGGGGGGGGGGGGGGGGGGGGGGGGGGGGGGGGGATTAAAAGTTCAGCAACCCTCCCATTATTATCTTATTTTGTATATCCTCCCCCCCCAAAACCCCCCCCCAACCCTTTTTTTTTTTTTTTCCCATTATTTAAACAAATAAAACCTCACAAAGATTCCCCTCCAATTTCAACTGGACCCCACAACCCTATCATACACACACAAAACCTCCCCTGACCAACCCCCCGCCCCCCCCCCCCCCTCCCCGTTTTCTAGTTACAGCAACCCTCCATCTAATTTAATCTAGTTTTTGTATTATCCTTCCCCTTAAAAACCCCCCCCCCCCCCCCCTTTTTTTTTTTTTTTTTTTTTTTCCAATATACAAACCACCCTTACCCCAACCATCACAAAGTATCACACCATCCCAATAACTGGACACACAACCCAAACATATCACAACACCACCTCCCGACGCAACCCCCCCCCCCCCCCCCCCCCTCCGTTTCCTCTCCCAAATCCCCTGGCCCATGCATTTCCGCCCACAACACATGGCCAAGAACGATAAACATTTCATCTTTTTTTGTTTTTCGTTGTTTGTACTGCCCACATTTTTAAAAGGAAATTTTTTTTTCGCCTAAAAAACCCAAGTGGTTGAAATGCATCGTGTCTTTGTCTTTTCTTTGTTTTTCAATGTCATTGGCGGGAAGTTCTAAACAAACTATTTCCAATCTTTTCTCGTTCGCCCCCCAGGCACCCCCTTTTGAAAATTTATAAAGTGCAGCCGGAGTGATCTGCAGATACTTTTACTTTTTTTATACGGACGAGACAATAACATCATTTTTTCCAATTGGGTTTTTGGGGTTTTTTGGTTCCCCCAAAAACTTTTTTTTAAAAAATGTCCCTTGGCTGATAGTGCTTGGACAAATCTAAGTGCATGTATACAATTATGAGATAAGAAACAGTGTCAAAATATTTCTCTGTAGAGAGTGATAAACTAACTGACAAGGTCGATATGCAAAGCTTTAAAAACAATGGGTTACGTACGAAACTGTTCAAAAAGTGTATTGACTGATGGGCTATGCCCTTGATGACTTTTGAGTTAGTTTAAAAAAATAAATATAATAAAAAATACAGGACGTCTTTTGTAGTCTTCTGCAGATGACATTATCTCTGGAGTACTTTATCCCTCTGTAGTTTTAGGTCCAACTTTTGAATTCAATTCTCTCCTAGTCAGTAGATAACTTGAAACATTTCAGCAGTTTGCATGTCTCGTTTTGGTATCCATGCGAAACTTTGGGGATTGAAAATAGTGGCCTTTAGTAGGGTGTTGTTTGACGTAGCACTTGGATGGGTAAGAGTGGGATGGTTGTTTTAGTTGCAGTGGGATTTGATTTGCCTCGTCAATGCGTGGATTGTGCACAGGGGGAAAGGAGCGTCAATGTACGACTTTGTCATAGGATTTCTTTAGGTGGCTTTCCAGAGGGAAATGTGACGTTTAGTACTGTAAACAATCATTTTAGTGAGTTTTTTTTTTCTTTTTTAACCCCCTTTCACTGCTTAATTTTATTTTTACCCATCGAGTGGATAAGGATCATGTTTTAGTTTAGTGTGGCCTCATTGTCTGAGAGGAGAAAGGTACCAGGGGATTGCATAATGCTTAATATTATCCTCACTTCATGAAAAACCTGTGGCGCCCGTTCACTGCAAAAGTTCTGGTGGCAATACACATTTCTGTTTCCTTTTAGCATGATTTTACATCGTCGTGTTTTCTATCGTTGTATACTAAACCATTGTGTGTGTGTGGAGTTATTTTATTGTGCGATAATTAGACATAACACAAGGACCTTTGGTATATTGTTGTATGTTGTGAGTAACCAGTTCTTTGGTAGGAAGGCAGGATGCACAAGGAGTTTGGACTCGCACCTCCATGGGGTTTGGTTACTATTCTCATCGTCATGGTGTGCGAATGACTGGGATTGAATAAATTGTTATCTAATGGGATGTTTCATGGCATGCTTTGTTGTGATGTATCCCCCCAAAAACGGGACGAGGCGAATGGGTAAATCGGTTACACATAACAAAATACAGAAGTTAATTCCATACTTGTCACCAATACATCGCAGGACAGATAATTGGCTAGCTTTCCCTAGATGCTTATTATAATTGGCTAGCTCTCACTAGATTTTGATAGCCCTAATCCAGCTCTTTCCGCTGAGCAAGCTTGATCGACTGATCAACCATGTGCAAATGTTGAGAGGGCATGTAAATACTTAATGGTGAGAGTACTTTACTGATACATTTCACTGCTAGGGGTTTTTAAATCTTTGCCATTTATTATAAACACGCAGTAGTAATGCACAGTGCAATAGTTCAAAAGTGACCATGTTGAGGCAATTAAAGGACAAATTTGACCCAGAAAGTACATAGATATTTACAGTTTCAAAGTGAGGGAGGGTTCTCGATCTTTTATCAGCGCAGTTGACTTAAAAAAAAGGAGGGAAAAAACTGAAAGAAAAAGACTGTCACAGATGCAAACTCACAGTTGCAATTCTGATACATAAAGTTGTAAAAATAATGAACTTTTTTACTCACCTACGATTCTTCAGTTTCTTTGTCGCTTTTGATATACAGAATTGTATGACTGGATCACTTTCATTAATTATTCTATGGCTATGATTCTTCAGTATTTTGTTGCTTTTGTACCAGAGGTTTTGTTTGTGACTGGAACATTTCATTATTTATTCACTAATATACCTAAGGCCCAGTAGTGATTAAATCCATCCAATTGTTTTCACTGAAATATCTCGCCGACGGTTAGACATGTTAAAAAGAAAAAGGTCAATTCCCGAGGAAACTAGGACGACACTGCCTGCTTCTCTTACACCCTCTTGCATTTCCTGCTGCAGGATCTCAGGGCAACCAGCACATGGTAAAAAGATTCAGTTCTGGCTTTGTGACCAAACCATGATTACTTTCAAGGCACAACAAAAACTCGAAGACCCACTTGTCACTCAACTGGACAAATCGCACATGGGACTCAGGAACTTTTCCATGCTCAAAACCTGTCTTCGCAAGCCAGACACCACCCTACGTAGTGCCAAGGTTGTTCCCAAATTGAATGTACACTGCAGAGTTAGACGTTGTATATATATTCATTGTGTGTGCCATATATGTATGCCCGACACTGCACATTGAGATGACATACATGAAACCTGGCTAGACGTCTACCATCATCGACCAAAACAGCAGCTGCATTTTCAGCCACTCCAACACTACATCAATCATGTTGTAACCCATTTCTACTTTGGTTTTCTTTCAGTTACAACATACTTCAGCTTTTACCTACATTATAAGCTCCTCTTTCTTTCTTGGGTTTTTTTCTTCTTCTTTTCCAGACTCTCTTCCGTTTGAATATTCTGTTAGCTTTTCAGCTTCATTGATAAATTTAATTCCTTTCCCAATATCATTAATATTTTTATGATGTCATTAAACTATTTTACATTGCATAAGTATATTATTTATCACTAGGCAGTATTAAGTACCATTGAAAATTGTTACATAAATCAATCCGATTATCATTTACACTTTACTCATGGTTGAGTAATGATGAACTCTCCACTTGTTTTTTCTACATTACGAAGTATTTGTGTATTTATCTTGCTATCCTTCAATTCTTTAACATTATCATTTTTCATAATATGTTTATCATTATCTCTTTCGGTATAATTTATTTGTAAGATGCATCTTTACAACTTTCCTAATTTCTATACCATTTTTCTTTTCATTTTCTCCTCTCCCTTCTTCTATATTAGTAATACAATTGCTAATATTATAATTTTTCATCATCATCGTTCTCATCAGCGCAGCTGCATATAGTACTTATTAACCTTATTAATGTAACTTTCCTATAATTTTTCTTTTTCCTCCAGTCATTATCATTACTATTCTTTACTTCAATTACTATTATTCAGTTGTTTGGATTTCTTAGGATTATTCTATCATTAGTTAATAGTTTTAATATTTCATCATCTTTAGTAGTAGTATTTCAACTCG
Organism: Conus ventricosus; assembly: GCA_018398815.1. Classification (NCBI taxonomy): domain Eukaryota; kingdom Metazoa; phylum Mollusca; class Gastropoda; order Neogastropoda; family Conidae; genus Conus; species Conus ventricosus. Next base: position 82,879,338 of record CM031597.1, read on the forward strand.
CATTGTCTCCTTCAACTCAGTTATCTATTTCAGGCTTAGGGACACTGACCAACTAATTTTGCACTTGGATCAGAAAAAAAAGCGATAAACCTCGGTGTTCATCTATTGTTTGAAGTTATTTCACTTGCTGAAGAAGAGCCTGGACATCAACTAAGTTGGATTTGTTTTGTAGTTTGTGCCTTTGTTTGGCAGTGGCAATAATATGTTCTTGCTCTACGTTAAAAAGACGAGATTAAGAAGAGTATCCTGCTCTTATTATGCATGTGATCTCTCTATGTCCATGCTCCTTCTATGCTTGCTTCCTCTGTAACTGCTGTAAAACAAGTAAACATTTGTAAGCGGATTATAACATTGGTATTAAGAACACAGAATTGATAACACAGGCACATCACTACCACCCTTCACCTGCTGTAAATACAAAGATGATCTTTTTATGGTGTGGTAACAGTTTATATCCACAAAGATACGTTGGCTAGGCTGTGCAGACAATTGAATAGGCCAGGAACACCAAGGCTACATCAAAAGTTGTTATGCTCTGCATATTTATGTGGGGATTGTTCTTCAGTGTGACAAGTCCTAGCATAAACTTTATCAGTCTCCAATCCCCCGAAGTTGGTGTGTGGCCTGCCCATGTGGCAGGGTAATCAAAACCGGTCACACACGTAATGTTCTCATCCCCAGCTGATGCATTTGTGCATAGTGTTTCAAATATTCGGCTTGTTCAGATGATCCTGGTAGTTTTTAGCCAGGGTACGACAACAACAACAACAAAATCCAAAAGAGAGGAGATCAAGGTGGAGAAATGAAGCTCCGACAAGGAACTTTGTGAGAGATAAGATAAGATAATGTTGTTTATAGCCCGGACGCAACAAGGGCCACATCAGGGCTGTACTTTGTGATGAGAGAAGAGCGTGTGTGTGCATGTGTGTGTGCGTATTTGATTTCATTGGTGAATCTTAATGAAGCTTGGTATGGTGAATTTTATGACCTCATCCCTGCACAAAACACTCTGAAACCACAGTGGAAAATTTCAACTCCTGGATCCACCAGACCCATCCCATCCAGTCGTGTCCACATGAACCTCCTATTCTACCTTCCCATCCGCCCTGATATGAACGGATCATCATGGCAGCCGCTCGCCTCCGCACAGGCACCCCCAGAACCCCCCACAGATGGTACTACCATGTCGAAGCCAACATGACAAAAGACCACTGCAGGATAAAATTGCGCAGTTCCCCATCACACAAGAGGAATCAATTGTCAATAACTTATAGTTTAATCGATTTTCAGCATTTCTTGAATTTTCTCCTTTTTGTGGGCCAAGGTTTAAAAATTTTTTTTTTTTAAATAAAAAAACAGAAAAGAGTAGCAGGCACTCGCCATGTGGTGAAGTTTGCCCTCCCTAGGGATGTCAATAGTTTAGCTACTCTGTTTAGAAACTGATGTGTATACATAGGTATTGTCCTTGCTCTTAGTTCTTTTCGAGGAATGGAGCCCCTTTCTCCTTTCCCCGACAGCCCTGTCCCGGGCCAATAATAACCTGACTCTCTCTCAACTTTACAAACCTTTGCACGCAACCTACTTGCATCTTTTTTTCATAGCGATGATAAAATATTGCGAATACAGCCAACAACGTATCTGGATGTTAACTTATACCCATGAAAATGCTTATGTTTAAACCCGTATTCTGTCAACCAAAACACAATGGGGTTAGAAATGCTTTCAACCAACTGCTCCCCCCCCCCCCCCCCCCCCCCCCTCTGAATTTCATCTCCAGAAACTGGCAGATATGCCATTAATTTTAATTACTGTCTGATAAAGTACTAATAAGGAAAACTCACTCTCTTACTTCAAAACTTTCTTCTTGTGGTGTCCCCCTCCCCTCTCCCCCAGTTCTCTCCCTCCTACCCCACCCTCCCTCCTTCCCAACTAGCCCCCCCCCCCCCCCCCCCCCCCCCCCCCCCCCCCCCGCGGATTGTGACTTGGTTTCTTCCTTCTTCGTTTTCCTGGGAAACACATTAAACAAATGAATTATGAACAAACAAAAAGTATCCATTCCATGGATTCACACACACACACACACACACACACAGAGACAGAAGCACGCACACACACTTGCATATGCTTACATTTCATAACAGCATTCATTAGCATGCGTTATACAGGCACAGATGCACACACTGTAGTATACATGCATGTGCCCAAGCTGCGCATTTACATGTACACTAGTAACTCGCTATTACCACAAAAGTGTGATGGATCAAAACGCAGCATATTGTAAGCAACAAACATTACACTCGATGCACTGAATTAAGTTTTTAAAAAGGCTGGCGGTGATGGAATTTTGATGAGTATGATGCAAGTCATACGTAAAAAAAGAAAAAGAAAAAATGGCAAACTGCCACGTGCAGTGCCTCTAAGGAGCATTCATGAATTGGTAAAGGTAGGTTTCCCTAACTTCCCAAACCCATTTTTAGAAATTTAGCCCAGGAAGCCAGAACCACACCAAATTTAGACCCAAAGTTATTCAGGTTAAATTTTGAGTGGAACTCTACCGTGCGACGAGGCAGCGGGAATTCCAATGAGCGAAAGAGTGTGTGTGTGGGACAACTAATCTGGACAAGTCTGCCGTTACCTACAGCGACCGTGTTCAGATGTGTCAACCAAAGGACACTAATGCTCCACAGTGTTTCGTTGATCAGTCCTATATATCCGGATGATCTTTTAAATAAATGAAAAAAAACTCTTTCAGAAAAACACTCTAAAATTACAACATTAAATTGATGACACATTATCCATCGTTTTTGTTTCTTTCCAAAAACAATTTGTTACAATTTTAGTTCGTGTTTTTGTATTTTAAAATAGCCACAAACTGCGTTTGAAAACGAGACGTCTGCAATTTTCCACATATGAATTTTGTCAACAAAGAACCACCAATCCAGCAATTAATCTCCCTTTGTGCTGAGATTTGTGTTCAATTTCTATTTAGTTCTCACCAACGTGAACTAGCCATTTGCTAAAATTATTTCTCACATAAATATACTGTGGTATAAAGGAAGCAAACAGCGGTATTAAATTGACGAAGGCCACTGTTCTGATTTTGCGGTAATGAAAGGAGACGAGCAATAATAAAAATAGTTTTTCTGCAACGCGCATGCGTAATTTTTCCCCTGAATAATGAAAGTAGCGCGAGCTGTTGTCTGTAATAAACATGTTCACCTCGACAGTGAATGCTGGAAACTCATAAATAGGCATGTCATAGTCTAGTGTTTGACTTGCAGTGAAATTCTTTCACCATTAACACTGTCTGCTTATAGATTCACAGGCGATAGTTGTACGAGAAGACTTTTCCTCGACAGAATGATGGGAACGAAGGCAGTGTCAGGGGAGGATAACCATCAAAGTCGCTTGTTCGTTATTCTTGCAGAGTCGTCGCCCATCCAAACTGTGAAGGTAGATGAAAGAGTGCTCAAGCCAACTAGGTTAATAAGCTCCAGTGCACCGTTTGGAGTTTTCATGACTCAATCGCCCCCCTCCCCCCCCCCCCCCCCCCCCCCCCCCCCCCCCCAATATATGTCCAGACACATATTTGATATTAAAGTCCAATCTGGAACCGGTCAAGGTGTTTCTGCCGAAGGAAATTATTGCGATTACCTTCTCCTCCCTTGCCGCTCTCTTTCACCACTTACGGTCGGAGAATCTCTCTCTCTCTCTCTCTCTCTCTCTCTCTCTCTCTCACCACACACACACACACACACACACACACAGGCGTGCGCACTCTCGCGCCCTCTGTAACTTGATGCTCACACGCCACTTCACCTCAACCTGCGGATGATTATTTGTTTTGAAACGAAAAAAAACCCTACAATTTTAGTCGAGATTCCTTGGCTACTACCAGTCGGATGAAACTCATACAAAAAATGTCGCAGGAGAGTGGCGTAGAAAGAGTGGTGGAACAGGAGAGAGAGAGAGAGGGGGGGGGGGGGAGTGAGGTGGAGGTAAACCTTGGGCGGGTAAAAAAATTGTAGAGGCGAGGTGGTAGCCTAGGGTAAGAAAATAATATAGAGGAATGGAATACTGGAAAGTGTGCATGTAATGGAGGGGGGGGGGGGGGGGGGGGGGGAGCGAGGCGGAGGGATGAGGGAATACTAATCTCTATAAGACTTTTTCAGCCTCGTCTATTCATCGACTTCAACGCTGGAAGGTGCAGCTTCACTGCAGATCAGTGGTGGTGAACGGTGGAGGATAGTCCTAAAAAAGGCAGGGTGAAAGGGGGGGGGGGGGGGGGGCTAGCTGTAATTAAGCAGGATTAATGGCATACTGGGAAGTGTGTATGTATGTGGGAGGTGGGGGTGGGTGCGGAGGAGGCGTGGGGGAGGAAGGAGCTCAATAATAAAGAAGTGATCCCATTACAAATTTCGCTGCGCATCAAAAAGTGTTCCGACATAATTATGTGCGACAAGAAAAATTGAGTGACAAATAAACGAGGGAAATACGTTAACACTAACTGAAGTGATTTGACAACGGAGATCTTAAACGGAGTGAAATGTATGCAGAGGTATGAACCGTGCCAATGAAGATCGACAATCGCAGTGACCGACACAGAAAACGAATCGACCCGCAACGGAAGTACATAAACAACATCAAAACTACTTGAGATCAAAACCCATTACCATCATTAGTCCCTTAACCCTAGGGCTGCTGGGACACCACCTGAACCTTCGCCATCCTCGTCTGCCCTCTGCCGCTGTCTAGAAATCCCCAAAGATTAGGTCCGTCCGTTCCAGAATATCAATCCTCCGCCCTTTTCTCCGTCTGCCTCTTCTTTTGTTTCCTGGAACGAATGCCCTGCAGGATGGTCTCTGCCAGGTCGGACGACAGGGGAATGGGACTATCATACCGGTTTTCGTTTCTTGACTTTATTAGTTAAAAAAAAAGGACCTAGTACCTGTCTTGATTCTTTCGCGCTCTTCTTCATTGATGATACGTACTTTGCAGGAAATGCGGTAGCATCTCATTTCAAATGTGTCGATTCTTCTGTGTACGTATGTCAGGATCGACGTTTCACAAGAGCAGACGATTGATGTTATTAGTATGCGCACCTTTCTCGCTTTGCAGATGAAAGAGATGTTGTTGCTGTTCCAGATGGCCCGGAGTTTTCACAGTGCTGTTTATGCTTAGGCCATTCTAGAGAGGATTTCTGGTTTGGATCCTTCATCTACCAGAGCTTTGAGAGATTCTGTTCTCTCGTCAGTAAGATATTTCTCCGACTTGTCTTGTATGGTGGCGACTCTTTCTTGTTTCCTGGTCGTCGGGTATCCTTTGTCTGGTATGCTCTTTTGGTGTTGTATTTATTCACGTGTCCTCTGTCAGTCGCCATTTTTTGGGGGCCCCGGTATGGGACAAATGCATGTATAAGAAAAAAGCAATAAAACGACAAAACAACCCCACAAACCACCAACACCACCAATTTCGGGAAAAACTTCTTCCCGAAAACAACGAAAATTTCCCCCTTTTCCCTTCTTCCTCCCCCGTTTTCCCCTAGTTTTAGCCGTTCCCTTAAATTAAAACCAACCTTTTTTCCCGGTTTTTCTTTTTTTTCCCGGGGACCTTTTTTTGGCGGAAAGGGGCCCCAATGGGATAAAGGGGGCAAAAAATTTTTAAAAATAAGACTGTCGCCCCCCCCCCCCATCTTTGAAAAATTATTGAAAAATCCCACCCCCCTCAAACCGACCCTAAACTCCCCCCCCTCTTCAAAGAGGAAGAAAACTCTTAGGGTTTAAACCCCAAAGGTTTTTTGTTGTGTTTTTTTTCCCGGGGTTTTTTTTGGGTTTTACCCCTGGTTTTTTTGGGGGCCCTTTTTCCCTGTGGGGGGAAGGGTTCTTCCCCGTAAAGAAGGTTTTTCCCCCCCCCCCCCCCCCCAAACCCCCCCCCGGCGATTTTTTCTGTTTTTTTTGGGGGTTTGGGGGGTTTGTACGGGGTCCCCGCCCCCCCCCCTCGTTTTAAAAATTTGTTTTATTTCAGGGGGGGGGTTTTTTAAAAGATTATTTAGTTTAAAACCCAAGCGCCGGAAAGGGCCCAAAAAAGGGTCAAAAATGGGGAAAAGGTGAGGGAAAATAAAAAGAAATTATAATTTTTTTAATTTTTTCCGGCCCCCAACCTCTCACAAAAACTATTTTATCCTTAAAGTTCCATCAGAAATTATTTGAATCCCCCCTTAATTTTCTTTTTAACCAGGAAGATTTAACAGCTGTTTAAATTATACAAAAAAATTTAAAGTCGATTTGGAGTTTTGGTGTTCCCCCCTTTTTCCCTTTTGGGGGGTGTGTGTTTGTTGTGTTAGTTGGCCCAAACCGTTGGGGGCCCCCGGGAAGTTTTGGAGTGCCCCTAAAGAGTTAGGACCCCCTTTATTGATTTAAAAAGGGGCCGTCGGCCCTATGGTTTTGGTGAAAAAATTTTTTTTTGGGGGGGCCCGGGGGGCGGGGGGGGGCCGCCCCGGGGAATTTTACTGTGGCTCGGGGTTTAAACCCCCACGTTTTCGCCCCCAGAGAAAAGGGGACAGAACCTTTTTTCCCTTTTTTTTTTTCCCCCTACCCCAAAAGGGGTTTTCCTTTCCCTTTTTGGTCCCCTCCTTTTTTTCGTTTATTCGTTCCAAAGAAATTTTAAAGGGTTTAAGGGGCTCCCGGTTTAGGAAAAAAAACCAAAACCAAAAAACCCAAAAAACCCAAAAACAACACCCAAAAACCCACCAACCAATTTTCCCCCCCAAAATTTGGGATTTTTTTGCTACCCCCTTTTAAAATCTGTTGTTTAAGTATTGATTCTAACAGTAAATTCAAGAGGACGAGCCTTTTTTAAACCAAAGAAAAATGGGAAAATGGAAGGGGTTTTTCTTCCTACAGGGAGAAATTCCTGTATTCCCCAGGTAGGAATTTCTGCGGTACCTAAAAAAGGTTTTTAAAGGGCTGGGGGGAAGGGGGGGGGGGGGAAAAGGGGGGGAACCCCCCCTTTTTGGGGGAAAACCCCCGGGTTTTCCCTTTTTTTTGACTGGGGGTTTTCCCCCCTTTGGGGATGCCTTTGAAAAAAGACCCGGAAGGTTAAACCCCCTTCCCGGGGGGGGAAAACCGGAGTTGGGATTTTAAAGGGGGTTTGGGGGGGTTTTTCCAAATTAACTTTTTCCGGAGTTTGCCCAAAAATTGGGAAAAAAACCCTTTTGGGGGGGGAAAATTTCGACCCCCCATTTTTTAAAAATTTTCCTCCTTCTCCTTTTTAACTTAAATTCCCTTTTTTTTTTTTCGTCGATTGGCCACAAATACTCGTCAAAGGGCCTAATTTTTTAAAAATTTCTCTTTTAAAACCCCAAAGTTTGGTTTTGGAAAAATTTTATTCTTTTTCCCAACCCTTTGTTCCAGTTTTAAAAGGGGGGGGCCCCACCCTCAAACTCAAAACAAATTCGGCTTGAATTCCCAAAAGAACTTAAATTTTAAGGGGGGGGAACCCTTAAAAAATAAAAAAAAAAAGGGGTGGGAAAAAATGAGGCCCAAAAAAAGAAATGAACCTTTTTTAAAAAAAAAGGGTAAATTTTCCCCCCCACATAAAAAAAAAATAAAAAAGCACGGAAAAAATCAAATTCTTACTTCATCCTCCCCCCCCCTTTTTTGGGGGCCCAAGCCGAAAAAATTTACGGTAAAATTTTTTAAAAAATGAAAACCAAAAAATTAGCTTACCCTTTTTTTAGGGCATCAAAATTTTTAAACCCGGCTCCCCTTTTTTTTTTAAAATACCAAAATTTATTTTTTTTAAAACAAAAAACCCCCCGACTTGATTCCCCTTGGGTTTTTTTGCTTTAAACCCCGGGCCCCGGGAGATTCCCCCTTTGTTTTCCCCCCTTCCTGTTAACCCGGGGCCCCCAAAAAATGGGGGAAATTGTTTTTCCTTTCCGGGGACAAGTCAAAGCACCTTTCAACTTTTTTCCCTTTTAAAGGGGGGTGAAAATCGCGGTTTTTTGTCCTTTGGAAAATTTTTTTTTTTCCCCCCTTTTTCTTCATTGCTGGGTCTTTTTTTGAAGATCATAATTTCCAAAAAAGGTGAAAAATCCCCCAAAATTTTTTAAAAAATTGCCCCATTTTATAAACCGTTTTTTTTTTGAGAAACCTTTTTGAATCCCGTTTTGGAATGTTTAAATGATTTACTTCCTTTTTTCCCTTTACCCCCTTTGTGACGGGCTTGGCGTTTTTTTTTGGCCCTTTTTTCATTTAGGGCTTTATTACGTCCCGGCCCAACCCCAGGCGGTTGTTTTCGTGGTATTTCCCCGTAGTGCACCTGGTTTCTTTTTTCTACTACCAAAACCCAAAATTTTTTCCCCCCCCCACCCCCCCCGGGGCCCCCCCACGAGGTTTTTGGCCCCTCGGCCCGCATGCCTTTTTCTTGGAAATGAACCCCCCCACCTTCATCTACCATTTTATGTACGCAGGGGCCCCCACCCCCACCCCTTAAAAACCCCTATTGTTCCCCCCTTTTTTAGGGGTGGTAGGCTTGGGGGGTTTTCCCCCCCCTAAAAAGTAAAAGGGGGTGTTTTTTGGTGGTGGAGGCCGAAAACTGATCATTTGACCGGGAAAAGGTGTGAAATTTCTTCCTTGATTTCGGTGGGGGGGAGGGGTTTTTGGGAAATTTTTGGTAGATTGTCCTTTTAAAAACAGAGGACCCTTCCGTTTACACCCCGGGGTTCCCCTCCCGCCGTTAAATTTTTAAAGGGGCCGGGGAAAGTTTGCGCGAAAAATTTTCCCCAAAAGGAACTTCCCCAAAAAACTGTGTTTTATTTAAAACTTTTTTGGCCCCAGTTCCCCCGGGGTTTTGAATGCCAGCGGCCCCTCCTGTTTGTGGGGATCAAAAAACCTATTTTTTCTTTTTTAGGGTCGCTTTCTCCCTAACCCTTTAATACATCAATTCTAGGGGAAAAAACTTTTTCCAATTCATTCTTCTTCCTTGAAAAGATCTGTAGCCTTTTAAGGGAAGTTTCTTTAACGAATAAACCTTTTTTTTTTTTAAATTTTTTCAAACCACCCATTTTTCAAAAGTGCTAGGAAAAAGGTTGCTGGTTTACTTTTTTTAAAGGTTTCAAACAACCCCTTCCTTGGGCCCCGGTTTCGAACCCCTAAAAAGAGCCCAAAATCATATACCTTTTTCCCCGGGGGTTACAAAAAAGAACCCCTACTTTGGGTGGGGGAAAGGGGGCACCGTTCTTCAAAACCCCTTTTCGGAATTTTTTAAATTTAAGGGAATTCAAATGGCGGGAAACAAATTTGGAATTGCAAGGCGGACAGTGGTGCAAATTTTCTTTTGGGTTTTGGTACCCCCCTTCCCCCAATTTTTTTTTTTTAAACCCTGCTTATTTTTCTTTCTTTTTTCCCCCCGTTTTTTTTTTTTTTGTTTTTTTTTTTTTTTTTTTTTTTGTTTTTCCCCCTTTTTTTTCCGCCTTTTTTTCCATTTTTTTTCCTTTCTTTTTTTTTTCCCGTTGTTCTTTCCTTTTTGTTTTTTTTTCTCCTCTTTTCCCCTTCTCCCCCCTTTTTTTTTTCCCGCCCCCCCCTCTTTTCCTTCCCTTTTCTTTCCCCTTTTTCCTTCCTTTTTCCCCCTTTTTCTTTTTTTTTCTTTTCCCTTTTTTTACTTTTTTTTTTCGTTTTCCCCCCCTTTTGTACACCTGTTCCGGGGCGTTTTTCCTTTTTGCCCGGGGGATTTTTTTTGTCCAATTTTTTTCCCTTTTTATGGGGTTTCTTTTTAAACGGCCCTTGTCCCCCCCACATTCCTTCAAACAACCCTCCGAAAATTTTCAGCACAAACAACTTTCAAACGACCTTTAAATAAAACTATTTTAAAAAAAAAACTCAAAGCCCCAAAAAATTTTTTGGGGTTAAAAAAAGGCCATAAAAAAAAAAAGTTAAACTCCACTGATTTTTTCCTTGGGAAAAAAAATGGCCCTTCCAATTTCAGTTTTTTAAAAAACCCAAAACCCCCCCGGCTTTTAGTTTTCCCGGGACCCCCTTTGTGGGTTTTCCCACCCCCCCCCCGTTTTAAAATTTTTTTCATTAATAAAGGGGTTATAAAGGTTTTTTATTTTAAACCAAAAATCGCTTCAACCAAGCCTCTGCCCCAGGGGCCCACAAGGGGCGGCCCCAATAATTTTTTGAAATAATAAATTTTTTTACTTATCGGCCCACCCCCTCCCCAACAAAAAAATATTAAAAATTTTAAAGATCAAAAAAACCAAAAAGTCCCCTTTTCAATATCTTCTTTAAAAAAAAATTTTCCACGTTTTTTTGACTTAAAAACTTAGAAAACTTTTAAAGTCGTTTTTGCCGCTTCCTTGGTTGATCGCCGTTTTTTCTCTCCCTGTACGACCCGGTGAGCTCCCAACCCACTTTGTGTCCCCCGTTGGCCAAACCCCGTTGGGGGACTGGCAATTTGCTTGAGTCGCCCCTCACCCCGAGTTCCCGGACCCACGTACTTCGCCCTTCACTGAAGGGCCCCTGTCGGTCCAAGGTCTTCTCTGGCTGAAAACCCCCCCCGTTGTCTGGAGCCCCCTGTCTGGCCCCAAACAGGCTGCCCGTTTTGCTTCAAACCGTCCCCCAAACGGGGACATTTTCTCGTCGTCGGCTCGAGGCTACGCAACTCACTGTCTTACGTCCCCCCGGAGACAAGAGGGCAGCTAACTCTGTTCACGCTGTATTTTTTTGGGCCCCCTAGAAAGAGGGGATTTCCTTTTCCCCTTAAGTGGTCACACACTTCTGGTTTTAAAGCCCCTTATATTGTTCTCAAAAAAAGAGGAAAACCCCGGTTTTAAAATGGCTCAACAATGGAATCACTGGCCACACATCCCCGATTGTCCCAAAAAATCCCCAAGTTATTTTTTTTCCACAAAGGAATCCTGTCACCTACCCTAACCCCCACAAAAAGTGTGCGCAAAAAAGACTTTGGGGACCAGTGGTTTTTGCATAATCCCATTTAAATCATGTTCGTTCCCCCGTACCATTGAACTAAAAGCGGACCCCTCTACCCCGCCATGACTGATGCTTCAAGTTTTATACCTCATAGAAAAAAAAGGCGCCCCAAAAAACCGATAGGCGCAGCCTTCCCTTTTTTTCCCCAGAACGGGAGACTTATGGTCGCTGTCTCTCCCGGAGGCGACGGTACCTACCGGCGGTAAACCCGACCATGCCTTTTCCCTTTTAGGCCCGGGAGAGCCCGTGATAGCCATGTCAAAGTGGACTTTTTACCGGGTGGCATCGCCAATTTGGGTCAACCTAAAAAAACTCTTCCCTTTTTCCCCCCCTGATTCGAATGGGGGGTCCCCCCCTGAGCCTGAACGCCCAAACCCCAAAAAACCCCCCAAACCAAATCCCCGAATTTTCCAAAAAAACTTCCCAAATTGGCCAAAAAAATTAAAAAACTTTTTTGGGGATTTCCCGGGTTTAATTTTTTGTGTGAATAACTACTTAGGCTAAATATTCAATTCTCCTTGGGGTAAATTTTAAAAATTCAGGGTGTCCCGATAGGTTTAATGGGCTCCATTTTTAGTTTTTCTTTTTTGCCGGGGGTTCCCCCAGGGGGTTTTTCATTTTTCCTTTTTTAATACGGGATTTTTTTTTTTTTTTTTTTTTTCGTTTTTGTGGACCCGGGTTTTCAAAAATTTTGTTTTTCCCCAAAAAAACCGCAAATTCAAATTCTGTGTGACCCCCCCCCAAAACATTCAGGTGGCAAAAAGCTCAGGTTCCTAAAAATTTTTTGTTCTGTTTCCCCATGGGGTCTTTCCCCGGGGTCGGGGAAAAAGATTAACCCTGTTTTAAGAAAAATTCTTATTACATTTTCCCTGGGGGACCGCTTTTTAAAAAAAAAAAAAGATCCAATTTTAAAAAAATCAAAAATGGTTTCCCTTGGAAAGCCAAAATCAAAATTGGGGGGGTTTTTTCATTAAAAGGCACCCCCTTTTTCATACTTCGGGAACCGAAAACTAACCCCAACATCCCAGTCTTTTTAAAACTCCTGGTTTTTTTTGGTGTCATTCAAAGATCCCGTTTAAAAATTTTTTTTTGGACTTGGGCCTTTTTGCGCGTTTTGGTGTGTTGGGGGTGTTGGTTTGGGGGGGGGGGGTTGGGTTTTTTTAAATTTTTAGTTTGGGGGGTGGTGTGTATGGGTTTTTTGGTTGGGTTTTTTGTGTTGGGGGGTTTGTTTTTTGTTTTGGGGTTGTTTGGGTGTGTAATGTTTTTGCCCACCGCGTGGTCTTTTTTGTTGTTGGGGGTGGGGCTTTTGGGGCTTTTTGGGGTTTTTGTTGTGGGGAATGGGAGTAAAAGATCATTTAGGAGAGAGCAATTTTGCTGTATGCCCGTTTTGACCTAAGCTACTTTTAAAAGCGAAATAAAAAACTTTTTTTTTTTCTTTTTGAATTTTTCTTCAACAAACTCAATTTTTCGGACTTGTAGGCTACGTGTAAAGTGGTTTATACTTTCCTTAATGTTAAGATCTGCATCTTTTTAAATTAGTATGACGAACAACCACCCCCCTTCCGGTTTCGGGCCACTGAGCGAACCCACTTTTATGGGTAGCCTAGCCAGTACACTGCACTGCACCCCCCCCCCCCTTCCCACCTGTTCACACTTTTCATTGAAATCATATCGAGTGAGGCGTGGGTGAGAGGGGAGGGGGGACACCCGTGAACACTAAAAGGGATAAAGGTGCGAACTCACGCACTGATAAGGACTTAGCACAATCGGACGGGAAAGGACGAAATAAAGGGGGAAATAAGGACGAAGTGGAAGACTTAAGTAAAGAATGACGATGTCGACTGGTTATTAGTAAATAACATTTCCACCGGCTTCAACACTTCTGTTTTTGTTATCGCCGTGCTTGATGCGTGAGTGCATATGTGTGTGTGCGTGCGTGTGTGTGTGTGTGTGTGTGTGTGTGTGTGTGTGTTGTGTGTGTTTTGTGTGTTGTGTGTGTGTGTGTGTGTGTGGTGCGTTTGCGCGGGGCGGTGTGTGTGCGAGTGTGTGTGATCAGCTGCTATCATACTGTGGGCCAACAGGATAGGTGGGAGCAAATGAAATGTTTAAATTGATTTATTATCAGCCTACATTAACGTACACACACACACACACACACACGCACACACACACAACACACTTTCAGGAAGAACAGTTCGGTTTTTAAACACACGAATAACACACGAAAAGATTTCTTTTCACACTCTTCCTCCCACACACAGCTTCTTTCCCTGGAGCATTACAGCCGATTCACTTAATGTAACAGCACCCCTTGTTCTCTGGCGGTTTATGTTCATATTTTCTGCCACAGAAGGGACCTTAATTTTTTTGGGGAAAGGTCTCTTGATCCCATAAAGAAAGTGCGAAGAAAAATCTTTCCAAACTAATGACTAGATCGACCCCCCCCCCCCCACCGATCTTTCGAAACTAATTACTAGATCAAAAACCCCCTCGCCACCTACCCCCAAACAAACCACCTCCCCAACTCAACCCCCCCCCTCTCTACTAAGAGAGAAGAACAAACATCTGTAGTGGTGTTACAGACTAAGTGGGTTATGTCATGTGACTATCTCATCTGTGTAGGTTTTAATGGCACCCTCTGGGCCCCGCCTCGCGCCTCCTTCCCGTCCCTTCGTGGGGTCCCGGTACACTGGGCAAGCGCATCTTCAACACGATGCAAGCAAAGGTGGTTCCCCCCCCCCCCCCCCCCCCCCCCCCCCCCCCCCCCCCCCCCCCCCCGGCAGTGACGTTTTGTGATATTTTTGGTGGGTGGGGGCCCCTGTACGGGTCCCCGACGCTCCCCCCTCGTTTTTTTAAAAATATGATTTCATTTTCGGGGATGGGGGTTATAGACAAAAGTATTTACCTTCACAAAAAAAGCGCTCTTGCATAGGCCCAGAACTCTGTCATCAATCGGGCCCGCAAAAAGGGGTAGGGGAAAACCAAAAACATTTCTAAAAAATAATCAACTTTATTTAACTTGACTCGGCCCCCACCCGCACTACACAACACAATATTTATATCAACAATGTAAACAGCATACAACAATCCAAAAATCGCACCCCCCTTTTCTCAATATTTCATTAACCAGGGAAAGAAAATATTCCACAGTTCGTTTGCACACTTAAAAAACTTAAGAAAACATAAAAAAACGTCCGAAAACTTGCCATTTTGGTTGATCCCCGTTTTTCTCCACTGTAGCCAGGCGAAGCTCCCCACACGTTTTGTCCTCCGTTTGGGCCCCAAACCCCAATTGGGGGGGGACCGGGAACGTAGCTTGGTCGCCCCTCCCCCGGGTTTTCTCCCCCCGGGGACTCCCCCTTTATTCGCCCTCTCCATGAAAGGGCTCCGTGGGCCCCTCTCCCCCAGGTCTTCTCTGGTCAAAAACCCACCGTTGCGGGCGCCCCCTGTCTAGGCTCCAACAGGCTGTCACTTTCTTGCTGTGACCGTCCCCCACGGGGGAGACAATTCTTCTGTGTGGGGTCCAGGCTACCAAACCCCACTGTTTAGCCCCCCACCAGGAAAAAAACGGGGCGACATAACCTTGCTTCACGCTGTATTTTCTTGAGCCTCAGCAAGAAGGGGTGATTTTCTTTTTTCCCTTAATGAGCACCACTTCCTGTTTTCCCAAGCCCCTTATATTCGTTCTCAAAGAAAGAAACCGATTTAACTGGCTCAACAAGGGAATCATGGCCCCAAACCATCACACGATTTGTACCAAAAAACCCCCAAGTTATTTTTATTCCCCAAAATGGAATCATAGTCACCTACCATCCACACACCCCGCTGCAGCCCCCAAAAAGACGGGGGGACCCAGGGGGTTAATGCATAACCCCCTATTAAAATCATGTTCGTTTCCCCCCCAAGCACCCATTGAACTAACGCCGGACCTCTACCCCCATGACTGATCTTAAAGTATTTTACACCTCTATAACAACAGGCGAAAAACCCATCGATAGGCGCAGCCTTCCATTCTTTCCCTCAAAAACGGGACGACAAAATGGTCGCTGTACTCTCCCGGAGGCTGAGGCCCCTCCCCGTGCGGTACCTGACACGTTCCCCTTTTCCTTTCAGGCCCATGGGGGGGCCCCAGTGAATCCCAGTGCTCAAGGGGCACTTCTCTACCCAGATGGGCCCCCAACCCCTTGTCACTTTTCCTCGGACATGCAAAAAACACTTCCAGTACTCTCCCCCCCTCAGTATCCCTGGGTTTTCCCCCCCGGGGATCCCTGAATTCGCAACTTGAAGACCAAGGAACGTGCCTAAACAACACAACACCCAAATTTCCCCTAAATGCTGAGGGAACTTGGCGACTCTTACACCCCCGTACCTAAGATTGTTGTTCCAACAACATTTTCCCGGGGGACAAATTTTCTCCAATTGGATAAAAAAAAACCGTTGCAGGGGTCGTTTAAACAGTACTCCCCCCATGTTTTAAAAACTCACTTCCTTCAACATCTCTAACATGGTAATGTACCCAAAATTAAAAAACAAAAAAATCATCAGTAGTCCACAAATTTCCTCCAAAAAACGGTCCAAAATCAAGACTCTCTCTATAACTTTTACTTAGCTTTCCCTCCATGTGATTATTTCTTTCTTCATTCTAATACGAAACCCTTAAAAACCAAGTTTTCAAATTCCGGTGGGGGCCCCGCCTACTTAACATCAAAATCTATTTCGGCGTGTACCCCCAAAATCCCAAAGACAACTTCAAATTCAGGCTTGGCCCCAACCTAATAACATAAAAATAAAAATTCAGGGGTGGCCAAAAACGCCCCAAAAACGTCTCACAAAATATGCAAAATCAAGCATTTACCCTGTTTTCAAACAAAGGCATTTTCACCTTTATCGATCAGTAAACAAGACAAATAAGCAAACAATTAAACGAGAAAAAATCAAAAATCTAACACGTGAGCAGCATCAACCCCCCCCCCAAAAGGGCAAGAACAAAAGCAACAAACGGGAAAAAAATATATAAAAAATGAAAAAAAAAACACATGAACAGGGGTCAACCCCCCCTTTTGGGGAAAATCAAAAATCAAAAACACAATGGCCACTACATTATTTAAAAACAGTCTGTCTGAAACAGATGATGTCACCCCACCACCACACAGCAGCCCCCGTAGGCATTGCTCCTCCCATTGTTTTACTTCTGCTTTTCACATACAACACAACCCCCTGGAGGCATTACCCACCCTTGCCTATCCTGCCCCTCTCAATGTTGACCCCCGGGTTTTGTGGTCGCAATAGTCCCTGGGGCAGATAGTTTTGGCATTCCAGGTTTTTTACAAGGAGTCAGGCACCTTTTCACACATTTTAGCCTTTAAAAAAGGGAGGCGTGAAAATTTGCGCGTTCCCTTCTGCCCGTTGGCAAATCTCCTGACATTCAGCCCCCTTTCTTTCATTGCTCGGGGCTGTTGTTCGAAGTCACGTAACTGGCTTGCCCCAAATTCACTGGGGGGTTTGACGATATCCCCCCTTTTCAAAATTTATGAGATGATCCCGCACTATCTTATCCGCCCCGATTTTCTTCTCTCTGGGGGAAATTTTGGTTCAAATCCGCTCATGGCTTATGCCCATTACTTGAGACTTTTTTCCCTTACCCTTTCCCTGAAGGGATTTCTCCCCTTTGGCTGCGTCTTTGGCTTTTTTAAAACAAAAGGGTCACCTTGCCTTTGCCATCTTATAACTGCCCCCTGGTCCCAACCAGTGCTGGTTCCTTTTCCCTTTTGGGGTCTTTTGGCCCCCCGACCCTGAGACCGCCACCATGGCTCCTCATTTCTGATCCCAGGGCAACCCAAAACAATTTTTTGAACCACCATCCGGGCCACCTGGCCCAACCACCGCCACGACGGCACCTCCATGGCCACGGCACCGCACTAGACCTTTCATGGTCCACTGCCCACCCCCACGGCCACCTTATGGCCTCCTGCTCTACGCTACGGCCCTGTCCTCCCCCTGCTCTCTGTTTACTTCCATTGGGTTCCCTCTGCACTACCCTTGCCTTCCCCACTACTGGCAGCCGGTTAGGCTTCGGGGGGGGGATTTACCACCCCCAAACAAAGGGGATGGGGAAGATTGTTTTGCACTGCTGCTTGAGAGTACTCCCGACAAATCTGACTCTATCGACAAAAGGGCCCAAAAGGGAGCGTTAAACTTCCCCGCAATCCCCGCAGATGGTTTCCCGGTATAGTCGTCTTCACAAAACCCGGGTCTCCCTTGGCGGAGTCAGTCCTGTTCTAACAAAGCAGGGCCCCCGCTTCCGTTTACTAAAGCCCCAGTATTGGTGGTGGCACCCCGCCTTTCCCGTTGAAATTTTACAACGGCAAAACGGGGAAGTATTCGCTCCGCTAATTCCTTGGCGTTGGAACCTCTGCCACATTTAAAAAACTTGGCGTTTTCCCCTTTAACATTTCTTGAGTCCCATGTTTCCAAGGGGCTTTGAATCCCCTTTAAATCGGTCTGCCTCCCCGTTTTTAGGAGTCGGCGAATCACTCCTATGGTTTTTTGGGTTTGGGCTTACGGGTACTGGTTTTGACCCTTCATCCCCCTTACGTGATCAGGGGAGATTTTATACCTGCGCAACTTTCACTAAATCCCCTAAACTCCTAATTTCTTTTGCCAAGAAAACTGTGAGATCCTTCCCAAAGTGGGAAGGGAAAATTTCTCCTTAAAAGATTCCTCCTCAAAGATTCAAATGTTTGGGGTTTAAAGTTTCCCAAACCCTTTTCCCTTTGTAAAAAGACCCAAGCCGATAAAGGAACTGTAAATCGTTTCACCTGATTTACGAACGGTTTCTCTGAACAATTTTCCTAAAATGGGGTTACCCGATACTCTGAAAAAAAGCACCGCGCCCGACTCATAACTGTCTGTTTTTCCCGGTGGTTTAAACAAAAAAAAAACTTCCCCACTTTCGGTGTAGCAGGCCCACAAAATTTGGGGCCCCCCACCGTTTCCTCCCCCCCCGGGTCTTTGGCAAAACTTTCAAATTGCGAAATGAAAAACCTCTTTAATGGTCCCGGGTTTTTCTGAACCCTTTGGCAAATTTATCAGGGGGCTGCAGTGGGCAAATTCCTTGAGGTTTTGCGCCACGCCCGTTCTTTCTCCCAATTTTAATTTTTCTAACTCAAATGCCTTATCTTCTCTCTTTCTCTTTTCCCCTTTTCCCGTTTCTTTCTCTCTCTTTTTCTTTCCCCTTTTTCTTTCTCTTCCCTCTTTCCCCTTTCTCTCTCCCTTTTCCCGTTCTCTCTTCCTTTTCCCGTTTTCCTTTTTCTCTCCTCCTTTTCCCCTTCTTTTCTCTCTCCTTTTTTTTCCCCTTCCCGTTCTCTTCCTCTTTTTCCCCCTTCCCTTTCTCTTTCCCCTTTTTTTCCCCTTCTCTTTCTCTCTCCCCTTTTTCCGTTTCCCCTTTTTCTCTCCTCTTTTTTCCCCTTCTCTTTCTCCTTCCTTCTTTCCCGTTCTCTTTTCTCTCCCCTTTTTTCCCCTTTCTTTCTCTCTCCCCCTTTTTCACCTTTTTTTTTTTTTCTCTCTGTTTTTCCCCCCCCCCTTTTTATTTTTTTGAGCCTCGATTAACGGGCCCGTTTCACTAATATGCTTCGTTCCGGACCCTTTAGTCCTAAAAATTTTCCTTTTTCTATGAGGTCCATTTTTTTCAGGGACCATTTTCTCAGCCCCTCTTCAGTCGCATTCTGAAGCTATCTAACCCTCGATCAGCAGTTATCAGCCACGTAACAAACGAAAATTCCACACGATCACTTTTAAATAAAACGATCAAATATTGTGCTAACCAATCAACCTCAACAGC
>CM031597.1:82919692-82922192 GCA_018398815.1 Conus ventricosus
CAACAGACTGAGTCGCACTATTTTATGTTATTTTATTTTACTTTTTAACATGCGCGCTGGTGACCTACTCGTTTTTGAATGAACCAGTATTTTAGGAAGAAGAAGAAGAAGAAGAAAAAAGCATCTGTCCTGGGATGTTGATGCTTTAATCTCGTTGAAGCCAAGTTTCAGCCAACTGTTAGATATGGGGCTTAACCAAGGGGTGTCGAAAAACAGAAAGTCGAAACTTTCTGTAAAGAAATTCTGGAGACTTGAGGATAACAATCCCAACGATCCAAAGTGTAATGTTTGTAAGCCCTTGTACACCATGTGTTAGATACTGGCTATTTTTGCTTTGTTTGTTCTTGCATATAGAAGAGAAGCAATTCAGAAAAAAAGTTTGATCTACCATGCTGGTTTTGAAACAAAATAACTTTCTTTGTAATGGTGATGAATAAATTTCAAAAAGCGACCGCTGTTTAACACCCACAGAATCTGATTTTTTTCTGCCTTTGCAATATTGCCCCTCTTGAGGAATAAGGACTTTAACTGCAATATAACAGACAATGAAAGCTAATTTTAGTACATTTGTATGGCCCCAGCATTGATGACAAATCAGAATTTTTTGACCAAATGATTAAGTTAATGGAAGTGACTGGAATGAATATGTTATTATGGCAGGAGACTGGAATGATACTTGAACATAAGAACTAATGTTCGATTCCACCACAGTGTGACCAGTCAATGGACCAAATGCACTGCGGAAGATGACGTAAATGATGGATCAAAAAGAGCTGCTGGATGTGCACAGAGGATTACAACCAGAACAAAGAGCTTATCCTTGGAGGAATGCAAATATAAATAAACAAGATCGACTGGATCTTTTTTAATTTCAAAAGAACATGATCTGAACGTGGAGTTCTGATTGATGTCAGCTATCGTTCTAACCATTCAATTGCAGAGTTACCTTTGAAAAGAAGAAATTTTGTTCGAGACAAAACCTTTAGAAATTTAACGATTTCCTTCTCAGAGACAGCACATTTGTTTATGAAGCCAAGAGAGTCAACATAAATTCGAAAAAAGAATATGTATTGCCTGTTTGTGATTAAAAAAAAATGTTGATACTATCTCTAATGGAGACATTCAACTGAAGGCATGATCTCAAACCTAATACCTTCCCCTCTGTGTCTCATCTTTACCTTTCCCTGTGACTGGTAGTTGTTCTTCTTGTTGTTGTGTATATGTGTGTGTGTGGCGGAAAACGGATGTTTTTGTCTGTGTGTTTTAGATTGTCATGTTTATCCTGCTATCGAGCTGCCTAAGTATTTCCATGGAGAAGAATATATTACTATTGGTTTTTGGACCTTTGACGAACTCTATTTATGTGAATTGTGATCCAGTGTAGAATTTATGTTATTCCCTATCCCCATGGGGTTATTATTACTTGTACAAAGATTTCTGTGGTAATGGTGAATAAAAAAAAGGCACTAGGAAAAAAATTGCTGAGTCTGGTGGTAAGGGTAAGATCTTTTGGATGTTGTCACGTTTTGATCTTCGTTTGTTTGCTCGTGTAATATAGGCTTGGAATAATAAATGGCAACAATCTTAATCACAAGCAGATCATAATAATGATGATGATAATAATCATATTGGTGAGATTAACGGCATGATTATGATAATGATGATGATGATGATACTACCACTACTACTTCTACCACTAAACATCATCATTATCAATATTGTTGTTGTTGTCGTCGTCGTTGTTGTTATTGTTATTAATATTATTATTGTTATTATCATTTTGTAACTTCTTAGTTATTCCTCAGAGTGTCCTCTGCAGGCAATGTTTGAACCGTGTGGGATTTTCATTTTCTCCCATGTCGCCTGAAGAACCGTGTGGAAATGATTTCTCTCCCTTGTGGGCATCCCTGAGGGTGCAGCGAGTGATTCCATTTGCTCTTTCTCTGACTGCTGACGACACCCCTCCAGCTGTCAAGACTGAAGACTTTGACCTCATCTGTTTACTCATTATGTGCTGGTTAGGCTGGCTGATTACTGGTTGGCTGGTTAGTGGGTTGATAGATTATCTTTTCAATTTTGGATTGATTGATTGATTGATTTACTTATTTATTCATTTGCAAATCATTTATCTATTCATCAGCTTAAAAAAAATCTCTTCCTATCTTTCTTTATTCATCTGCTTATTTGATTATCTCTTTCTATAATTCTTTGTTCATCCACTTATTCATCTTTTTCAAAGTCTCCCTATCTCCTCCATCCCACCTTCCCCATTCCCCGTACACCCGCCCCTCCTCCGTCTACCGTAACCATTCTTTTTGTTAACCCATTGGTAATGGTAGTTAAATTTCTTTGTTTTAACCATTCTTTTTGTTAACCCCATTGGTAATGGTAGTTACATTTCTTTGTTTTAACCATTCTTTTTGTTAACCCATTGGTAATGGTAGTTACATTTCTTTGTTTTAACCATTCTTTTGTTAACCCCATTGGTAATGGTAGTTAC
>CM031597.1:82927192-82929067 GCA_018398815.1 Conus ventricosus
CACTCACTTGTCGTTTCACCTCCCCCCTCCCCCTTCTCTCTTCTCTCTCTCTCTCTCTCTCTCTCTCTCTCTCTCTCTCTCTCTCTCTCTCTCTCTCTCTCTCTGCCTGCATTCTGTTTTGTGTCTCTCTTTTGCGAATTACGTTTCTCTGTCTGTCTTACCCTTCCCGTTCTCCTTTGTCTACTTTTTTTTGCGCTTATAAATTCATTTTCAAGCCTCCTATCCCGATTTTAAGCATTTTCTTTTGGTTTTCAAAGGTCGACAATGTTTCAAAAAGTGTACCAATATTTGGAGAAATCAAGAAAATGAGGGTAAGAAACAAAGAAACATGACATCACGTGAGAAACAAGAAATCGAACTACATTTAAGAGAAAAAAAGGGGTTTTAGACGGGAAAAGGGGGGAAAGGAGTTCGAGAGAAAATGGGAAGGATAGGATGGAAGATGCCATGATATAGTCACTACTGCATAAATAAGTAGGCAAATACAGAAACATAGAAACAGTTTAGTAAATAAACAATTAAATAAATGAAATCAAACAATTGAAAGAATAAAATCAATTAATTAATTAGTCAATCAATCAATCAATCAACAATCAATCAATTAATTAATCAATCAGCAAAAAAATACTCGATCAACCCACTGAGTAGGCAGCCAGCTAAGCAACAAACTCAACCTGCTGATAATGAATAAATAGATGAAATCAGAGTGTCCAGTCTCGACGGCTGGAGGGGTGTCGTCAGCTGTCAGAGAAAGAGCAAATGGAATCACTTGGTGCGCCTGTCGGAGTGTCCACAAGGGAGAGAAATCATTTCCACATGGTACTTCCGGCACATGGGGATAAGGAAAATCTCATACGGTCCGAGATTGCCTGTAGATGGCACAGTGTGAATGACGTAAGGAAGTACTCAATATTGGACAACAACAACAACAGCAATTACAATAATAATGATAATGATAACAACAAAAACAATCACAGCAATAATAATAATGATAATAATAATAATAGTAATATAATAACAATAGTAATGATTTATTACTATCATTGTCATTATTATTATTATTATCATTATTCAATATCCATTAAAGTGAGCAGACAAACATACGAAATCTGACATCTATCCGTTCTTACCTATACAGTTATTTTGTCATGCAACACTTCCTGATTTGTGTACTCTAAGTGAAAATTTGTTCTTTTTTTAACGTCTTTGAAGGTCATATTGTTTGAAACGAATATATGTTAGATCAAAGTCCGATAATGTCACAACATAATACATTAGTATATGCATAAATGATCCATACTTTATTTTTCCCACAAGAGATTCTGTTAGTATGTAATGTATTGCCTGAATGGACTAACACAAATAACACAACGACGCGTCTTTCCATGAGCACGATTATTTCGATTATTATCCCGAAGTCCTGAGCACGATTATTTCGATTATTATCCCGAAAGTAGTAAGGTGAGGGACTTCTCACCCTTAAAGCAGGAGCAGGGCAGGAGATGACGTCAGCGCCTTAGGCTCAAATCACATGACCGAGGATGCTCGGTGATGACATCGTAAGATCGATGCGAGGTCCCTATTGATAGACCCTACGGGCGATTGCATTGGTTGATGCAATCAGCTGTAAAAAAAAAAACGTAAGACTGGTTTAAGCGACTCTTTTTTTTTGGATTAGACCGTTTCCTAAGGGCCACAACACATGGAAAAAAAAAAAAAAAAAAAACCAGTTGGCTCCTTTGAAAGGCCCGAACTGTACCGTTGAACTCTTACCACCCGAGCATGATGACTCTTTGACGGTTTATTACTAGTTGAAGAATGACATTGGGGATTAGTAGCTGTCTTGTTTTTGTTTTTTAAGTATTTATTTAGGTT
>CM031597.1:82937567-82942567 GCA_018398815.1 Conus ventricosus
GGTCAAAAATCAGCTCCTGTTGCTTACGACTCAGCGCCAGTGTAACGTGCACCACTGACTGTGGAAAGTAGTCACCCACAAAACCGATTTCAATTGTTTGAATTCATCTCTGAGATATTTGCATTTCAGCTCGAAGTGAACACGTTGATGACAGTTAACATACACTCAATAAAGGTTAATTCTATTTTAAAGCAAGGCTGCTAACTTCTCCCTGATTTTCGCAGGCAGCATCATGACGTCATCATCTGATAGCAGTGAGGTCAGTCCCTGGGAGTGTGACACCTCGAATGTGTACCAGTCTGGGAAAAAGGGGCAGTGCATAAATTTGAAAAAAAAAACCTTGTTTTTGTTACCTCTACCCCTTCAAAAACAATATTCATTTTACTGGCGAACAGGATTAAGAGGATTAAATGGAAAGATGCGAAATCACAGACTGTTTCTATTGTCATTAGTGTGTCTCACTTTTATTGACACTGAAAGAAGCTTTAGAGTAACGCCCTATGTTGAGTACTGTAAACTTTCACACGATTGGTGTGCATTTGCCGTGGCATTGACAGCACCCTTAAGACAGATAAAACCTGGATCCTTATCCTGGCAATTCTTGTCACAGGAGCATCTTCACTGACACCGACCCGAGAGTGCGTCAGGGCTTTGGGGGCACTGCAATAACAAACACTGCACTGGCTGCCTTCATGCTTGACTGCTGGGAGCAAGTGTCTGGGTTGTGGCAGAACTCCTCCTGGTCTACTCAGCTATGCTGACTGGTTTTTTTTCTCATCTGTCTGCCCTTTGTCCTCTTCCCCTGCACTGTTCCATGGAGGAGGATGTTTTAGAGCTCGCTTCATCTTCTCATGCGTTTACATCACTTAAGCTTTCGTTCCTCCCTGAGGTCACATGCCGGAAGATCATAACCAGGATCTGACTACTAAGATCTTAATTGGAAAGACATTCACTCCAGCGAGACAGCATTCATTTTAACATGGAAGGAAGTTAATTTTGTGCACAATTCCTTATTACTGTAAAAC
Source organism: Conus ventricosus (assembly GCA_018398815.1). Lineage (NCBI taxonomy): Eukaryota > Metazoa > Mollusca > Gastropoda > Neogastropoda > Conidae > Conus > Conus ventricosus. The sequence goes on from CM031597.1 coordinate 82,938,593, forward strand.
TATGTTCGATATTTCTCATTAAATTACGGAGCATATTCAATGGAAAGAAACTTTTTTTTAATCCATGCGCTATCTAGTCTTATTCTGAGACCTATTCCCTGAAAAGGAGCGCTTCATAAAACAAGGTGAAGCCTCGTGATACGACGGGAAATGAACGGCTTCTTTTATGGAAGATGCTGAATATTAATAAATGATAGGAAATTTTCGGCATGTGAGTAAACGACTTAAGTCAAAATTTAGTCACAAATGTTCCAGGTTTCAGATATAAATGGAATGGATGTGTACAGTGTAAGATGCAAAAAGTGAACTGGAATGGGGGTAAAATACGATCAGGTGAGAATTGATGTGGTGGAGGATTCAGCAAAACTTGATGCGTCGCCTCCACAGGCCACCTAGTCTGAAGTTGCTGACGGGATATCTGTGACTCGTTGTTTGTCTACGCTATTTGAGTCCCCAACTGTTCAGCGTTGTTTATCTTTTTTTTCCAATTATTTTTACACTTGGAATCTTTGTGTCTTCTTTTCAGATCCAAGGCATGATTACACAACACTGTAGTGAGACTATCAGCTACTGAGTACTGTGATTATTAATGTAACTGCCTCTGAATCTTTAAATGCTATAAAAATGGTTCAGGGATCATTTGTTTCTTTATTTATTCAACCGTGTTTGTTTGTTCATTGTATATTTGTTCCAGTGGTTCAGCTATTATGTTTCATTCATTTATTCAATTTGTTTTTTTCAGTGTATATTTGTTCCAGTGGTTCAGCTATTATGTTTCATTCATTTATTCAATTTGTTTTTTTTCAGTGTATATTTGTTCCAGTGGTTCAGCTATTATGTTTCATTCATTTATTCAATTTGTTTTTTTCAGTGTATATTTGTTCCAGTGGTTCAGCTATTATGTTTCATTCATTTATTCAATTTGTTTTTTTTCAGTGTATATTTGTTCCAGTGGTTCAGCTATTATGTTTCATTCATTTATTCAATTTGTTTTTTTCAGTGTATATTTGTTCCAGTGGTTCAGCTATTATGTTTCATTCATTTATTCAATTTGTTTTTTTCAGTGTATATTTGTTCCAGTGGTTCAGCTATTATGTTTCATTCATTTATTCAATTTGTTTTTTTTTCAGTGTATATTTGTTCCAGTGGTTCAGCTATTATGTTTCATTCATTTATTCAATTTGTTTTTTTCAGTGTATATTTGTTCCAATGGTTCAGCTATTATGTTTCATTCATTTATTCAATTTGGTTTTTTTAGTGTATATTTGTTCCAGTGGTTCAGGTATTATGTTTCCATTCATCTATTCAATTTTTTTGTTCACTTGTATCTTCGTTCCTTCATTTATTTATTCATTGGCGGTCAGTTTAATGTGAACAAAATATCACCTTCTGTCCCTACAATCATGCATCTTGAGCAGCTTAGCAAGCCCAGCAATGGGATTTTGAATATCTCTCAGTGGCGTTGAGTACCCCCTTGTCTTAACAGTATTTCTATGCTTCTGTGCAAGGTATCCCATGGAGCAGGGGTCGCTGCCATCGGAAGTCACTTCTGTCCAGTCATCGTCAGGGACGGCTACTCTAATCAGACCGTTCCAAAGCCTTCCAGTTCCGGTTATCCCTCATGTTTGATGTGGTGGATGAAAACATGCCAACAATAAGAACATACAGGGAAAAAATGGGTTTACAGGTGAAATGTAAATGTGATGAGTTAGACAAAACAAGAACACATGTCTTCCTTTGCTGGTCACTACAATATATACACAGAGTTCATCAGGATCCTGGGGCACTGCCAAGACAAACCTGCTAATTGAATATTAATGCTTCCTTTGCTGCTACTATACAAACTCTGGAACTAATTCAACAGACTATGGCTGGCCTGGTGTTGACAGATGGCATGAACGATCAGGCTATAGAAACATTTCTATGTATACATATGTGAATAACCCCGATGGAAATAGTGAACGGAAGTTACCACCAGGAATTTTGCTTTTGCTAACATGTTTTCATGTGTGTAATACATCACGCAATGATTTTGGGTGAAAGACTGTGTGACAATGCTGTTGCAGCTTTGGGGAACCATTGGGTTGTGATTTAGTCCCTTGGTGATGAAAACACCAATGTATCAGTCATTCAGAGTGTATATGTGGTAAACACCATGGGTGGGTCATTCCTACATCCATGAAGATGGCTTTGCAGACGTTTTTCTGAAAACAAAGACTATGGCGGAGGTAGCGAGAGGGGAAAGAGGAGAGATGAAGACTGGGGTAGAGGACCATGAAACGACAATACTCAATTCTCCAGTCACAACACATGGGACCCGCTCGACATTCTGTTGTGGAGACCACCGCCTGTTGTGCCTGGCTTTGCCCCAATGTTGTCTCCTCAGTAAGATTCGTCATTAGATCCAGCTATGGAAATGATGATCCAACCCATGGTGCGTAACAGCAACACTACGTTTAAACATAGTGGTGATTGACTTCCATCACCAAGGGACACAATCACAATGCAGTGACGTTCCCTTACAGTCCTGTTGGGATTTTTCCATCTCTAGCCAGGGTCAGGGTTCACATCCATCTCTCCACAGCACAGCAGTAAAATGCCGGAGTGCAAATACGCCTGGAGCAAACCTGCCCTGTCACCGTGTTTGCACAGCCTGGTTTCAGTGTTGGCCTTTCCTCTGAATCACTCATCGTACGAGTCATGACGTGCAGGAAAACTGTTGGCACAGACCCCTCCAGTGGTGGAACAACAGCGCAAAGCCACGTGTCTCTGACATGATCGCTGTCAAAGGCACTGCAGACTGAAGCAGAGACTGGGGTACCGGGAACTGCACTTTCATTTCCTCTTCCTGTCAGTGACTGTCAACTGAGGCACGTTTCAGAGAGAGAAAGAGAGAGAGAGAGATTCCCATTATGTACACAGCTTAATTTGTGAGGAAAACCCAGCTTGGCTGCCTGTCAGTTTTTACATCAATAAGATTTCTCTTCGTATAAATACATAATGCATTTCTTGTAATAGCTTGCCACATAACCTTAGTCTCTCATAATGCTGAGGGCAGAATACAGGAAAAACATGCGTGACTTGCTTGTCTGTTGCCCCTGGAATTAAAGATTATGATCATGATCATCATAAACACGCACACACCACACACACAGAGTCTCTCTCTCTGTCTCTGTCTGTCTGTCTGTCTCTGTCTGTCTGTCTGTCTGTCTGTCTCTCTCTGTCTGTCTGTCTGTCTTTTTCTTCTTCCAGATGGGGATGTTTAACCTGCCCCGTGCTGTCTGACGGGGATGACAACGAGGTGCTGAAGCTGGGTGGAAAGCCTCTCTGGATTCACACTCGCCTTCCTGGCCACTGTCACCAGCGTGACCGTGCCTCTCCATCTTCATCATAACACGAAAAGGCACGTGGCACGTGCAGCGCATCGGCGCACGAGCTTACCCGCACGTCGCAAGATCTGCAGGTGCGCCATTCATCCAAGTACAGAAATGCACGTGTGCGAGCAAGTATTCGCTCCTGTACCCATCCCTGCCCGACACACATATGCACATGTACACAAATGTGCACGTGGGTGGGGACTCTGAAGAAGAAGAAGAAGAAGAAGAAGAAAAGAAAAGAAGAAGAAGGAGGAGGAGGAGGAGGAGAAGGAGGAGGAGGAGGAAAAGGACGTTTATTATGTAGGCCATCGAGAAGAAGAAGAAGAAGAAGTCTATTTTTTAAACGACAAATCTTTAATGGGGATCAAGTACCAATGAACAAAATACCTCCTCACATATATAAATACATAGTTGTCTTTCTACAAGAAACAGCTGAAGATAAAGTAGTGTCTGTCTTCAATCGCATTATACGTAAAACATAGGCTGTTTAGAGTTAGATGGCTTATACTGTTCTTCTTAATGATGGGCCATTTTCTTAACAGGCAGAAATCCGAACTTAAGATGCCTGTGTTAAAAACGTAACATTGTCAAAACAAAA
>CM031597.1:82947567-82957567 GCA_018398815.1 Conus ventricosus
GTCTATATGATTGTTTCTCGCTCTCTCTCTCTCTCTCTCTCTCTCATTCTCTCTCTCTCTCTCTCTCTCTCTCTCTCTCTCTCTCTCTCTCTCTCTCTCTCTATATATATATATATATAATGCTGAACAATTAAGTTGTGGGGGAAAACAAGTGCAGGCTAACAATTCTTCTGTCGTTATAGTAATGACTTGCCAAAGATTTATTAAAAAAAAACATTTGAAGATGAAGAAAATGGGAATGTATTATAAATATGAGACACCCTTCACTAGCTGCCTGAGGGAACCATCGCAATCCCTCTCGAATGCACATCTATTTGTGTTGCCTGCTCCTAGGCCTTTCGTCCACTGGATCGGACTCATCAGGGAGACACGGCTGGTTGTGTCTGTGCTCCTGGTGTCAATAGAGACACACCACAGTCCTTGATTCTGTGGTGTTCTCACCATCAAAGGTTCAAAAAAAAATCCAACAGCACCCCCAAAGCAGCCAGCGAAGGGTAGTAAATGGAACAAAACGAAAGTGTGGAGAGGAAAAAAAGTTGCTGAAAAAAAATATATGGTTGTGTGTGTGCGTGCGTGCGTGCGTGCGTACGTGGGTGCGTGCCTGTGTGTGTATGTGTGTGTGTGTGTGTGTGTGTGTGTGTGTGTGTGGTGTGTGTGTGTGTGTGTGTGTGTGTGTGTGTGTGTGTGTGTGTGTGTGTGTAAATCTTCATCCCAATCCTCATCAGTCATAATGTAGAAACTTAAAGCTCTAATTCTTTAGCTCTATTCTTCGCTCTTGCAGTGAACTCATTTTTCAATCTCTCTCCACATCCATGCTTATATTGTTTTTATGTCCAAGTATTCAGTACCAGATGTTTTTGAAGACTGATGCTGGACATACATGGTGAAATTCTCCAGAAGAGACTGCTCTTTCGAGCTGGATGTGTGACTTTGTAGTTGTTGCCAACTTGGGAGGGAGGGGTGTTAGCCTGTGGTGTCTTGCATAATCATGTTGGATCGGGTATATCTGAACACAATCAAAGTGATTGAGCTGCAGGGCAATATTTCATTTAATGGGTTTCTTCATGACAACCAAATATTCATTGGTCCCTATGGCGCTGAGGATACCACAGGTCGAACACGGATGTGGATGTGTCTGGGGGAGCCATAACGAGCGGTGTGGGTGTGATGAAACTGAGGGGCACGGAACATGAGACAGTATGGTGCCCAAAGCGGTCAATAGATAGATTCCAAGCCAGAAGACAGAAAGACGAATCAGGAGATGTAAACACTGGTTTTATTACCAATCTAAGGCTGTTTTGCGGATATTTTGGTTTAAAATATGCGAAATAAGCACACTGGTTTGTGCTCATAATAATCCAGTACCGCCTCTCTCTCTCTCTCTCTCTCTCTCTCTCTCTCTCTCTCTCTCTCTCTCTCTCTCTCTCTCTCTCTCTCTGTGTGTGTGTGTGTGTGTGTGTGTGTGTGTGGTGTGTGTGTGTGTGTGTGTGTGTCTGTCTCTGTCTCTCTGTCTCTGTCATTGTCTGTCTGTCTGTCTGTCTGTCTGTGTCTGTCTCTGTCTGTCTGTCTGTCTGTCTGTCTGTCTCTCTCTCTCTCTCTCTCTCTCTCTCTCTCTCTCTCTCTCTCTCTCTCTCTCTCTCTCTCTCTCTCTCTTGCAGTCCTTACCCTCTTCCATCGCCTTTGGCTTTGACGGCATATTCTTCAACGGTGCAATCAACCATTGTTTCTTTACGAACTCTTCACTTTCTATGAAACAGCAGGTTACAAAAGTTTGTCAGATCTACTATGAACTTAAGAGATACGTTCAGTTACGAAGTTCCCGTCTGAAGATGCCACCAAGACACTTGTAATTCCTGTTCTCTTTCAAGGCAAGATTACTGCAGTTCTCTTTTTGCTGGTTATTCTGATTTTACTCTTCATCCACTGCAAAGGGTCCGAAACTCTGCTGCTCGCCTTATTTTCAAGGGTCAACGTCATGAACACTATAAACTTTTATTGGTGAAACTCTATTGGTTCCCTGTTTTCGCAAGACTTGACAGCAAGATACGTGCTGTTACAGTGTCATTATTATTACTGCCCCTACTCATTTCTCTGATCTAGTTACTTTATACACACCCATTTGTTCTCACCTTTCTTCTAACTCGTGATTTCTTCGGTAAAACTGTTTCAAACATAAATATCATTGGTTCCGTTCCTTCTATGTTTATGGTTCCCAGTTCTGGAACTCCCTTCTGTTCAAAATAATACATGACACTTCTGTTGCACCTTTCAAATTTAACATGAAACTTATTTTTTCAAGCAGCACTTCCAGACTTCTAGACATACAGGTCTTGAATTTTCTAGATATTTTGCAGTACACTATTGTGTGTTTTTTTCTTTATGATATGATGTAAGAGAGAGAGAGAGAGTGAGAGAGAGAGAGAGAGAGAGAGAGAGAGAGAGAGAGAGAGAGAGAGAGAGAGAGCGAGGTGTCTTAAATTATTTCTGCTTGTAGCCTCTCCATATGCATGGCCCCTAGAAACGTGAAGCAGTCCATTTCTTCCCGTGTCTGCCCGTTCGACATAATGCCAGCTGGTGAATGCTGTCTGTCTGTATGTGTTGACCAACATTCTGTTTCTTTTCTGGGGTTGAGTCCTGTGAGTACTAGATGCTGTCTTCATCCAGGTCTTCAGTTCCTGATGTCCCTTTCTCTCAATATGACGATGGATATAGAGTACTGAAGTCGAGCATTGTTTCCTCATTTATAATTTCTGGGTGTATAATGAATACAACGGGGAAGGGGGCGGGAGAGAGAGAGAGAGAGAGAGAGAGAGAGAGAGAGAGAGAGAGAGAGAGAGAGAGAGAGAGAGTATCTGTAACTCATACGGGTGCAGTTAGAAAGTCTCTAAAGCTGTTACTGGGAAGAAATGCACCATTTGTATCGTTGTAGAGAGCTGTTATGATTTGAATAAGATTGCTGTTAAACTATCAGTTCCCAATATCCTTCAGCAAACTGTGCCAGATGCAGCTAAAGGTTTGTTTAAAGTCATTGCATTGGCAGAGATCGAAAGATTCCTGTTAAAAGTGCTTCTACGTCAGCATTAAAAAGCTTCGATATTCCATGAAAATACATATTATCTCATGGATAGTTTTGTTCCCTTGACAGAAATTCATACAGTGTTCCTATTCAAGTGGACAATGTGCAACAATCTTGCTGAACGGTGGATCCTGGTCTCTTCAATGATTCAGGTCTGCACCAAAATAGAACTGCTAATCCTTGGGTTGCATTTCATTGGTCCATCAAGTATAATTCAAACTGGTTCAGTAGTTTTTGCCTAACCGTGTTGAAGGACAGCTCAATGAGGAAATCAACGGAAATAACCTCCTTGCAGAATTAGCAAGAAGGAACTTAGATGTGGTAAACCTTACCTTCCACTGTCCAAATCCATGCTTTGTTTGTTTGCGAGTTCACTATTGTTTGTCAAGTTCGTTTGTCTCGGCTGTAGAGAACCTGATGCTTGAAATGCGTTAATTTTGTTTCATTCTTCGTTTGTTCCATTTATTTGGCAGATCTGTATTGATCTGTATTCTCTCGTTTCTGTTCCAGTCTGCTTTTACTCTATTTTCAAACTGGCTGAAATAATTTAGCACAATAGACCAACTGTTTAGAAGTGTAGTAAAAAAGCTAGTGGTAGTAGGAGCACGTTACGCAGTTTCTCTCTACCCCTCCCCCTGCCCCCCTCCCTCCTTCTCTCTGTCTGTCTCTGTCTCTGCCTCTCTCTCTCATTCCCTTGATACACATGCAGTTCACTAGGACCAGGTACTGATGAAATATTGATAGAAGACAGCTGGCGAGTTTCCCTGGCTCATTGTCATGGATATGTCCCGAGGTGAAAAAAATCAGCTCCCGTCCCTTACGACTCAGCACATATTGCACGTGCACCGGCCAATGTGAACGTACTCACCTGTAAAACTGATTTCAGTTGTCTTCATTAATCTCTGAGATGAGTGCATTTTAAACTCGAAGGTAATATATTGCCGGTAGTTAACGTACGTTCAATGAAATTTAATTTGAATTTAAACTAAGGCTGTTAACTTATCCATGATTTTCACATGTAGTGTCATAGGGTCATCGCTGGACAGAGGTAAGGCAAGTCCCGCAGGAGTGTGACAACTCAATGTGTGCCAGCCTGGGAACTATTCGAAAAAAAGTTTCCTTTTTGTGACCTTCAGCCCTTTAAGACAACATTTGTTTCACTGGCATACATTCTTAAAAGGAGTATACATGGAAGGATGCGGAATCACAGTCTGTGTTGTTAAACCTTTTTTTATTACTGTTGTCGTCAGTGAGTGTCGCTTTTATTGACATTGATTTATCGTAGGAGTGACGGCCTATGTCGAGTACTGTAAACTTTCACGCGATTGGCGGGCATTTGGCGTGACGTTGACGGCGCCCTTGAGACAGATAAAACCTGGACCCTGATCACGTGGCAGCTCTTGTTACAGGAACATCTTCACTGACACCGATCCCAGTGTGCGTCAGGGCTTTGGGGGCACCGCAATAACAAACACAGCACCGGCTGCCTTCATGCTTGACTGTCGGGTTGTGGCAACTCTTGCTGGTCTATTCAGCTATGTTGTCTGTTCAGTTCTTTTTTCTGTTCACCCTGTGTTTTCTTCCCCTGTACAGTTCCCTGGAGGACAGCCTTTAAGAGCCCATTTGATCTCATCATGCATCTCTATCACTCAAGCTTTCGTTTCTTCCTGAGCTTAAAGTGGCTCACATGCTAGAAGATCATAGCAAGGATTTTGACTATGAAGATTCTACATGGAAAGACGTCCACCCAAATGAAAGAGCATTAATTTTAACAACTATTGATGTTAATTTTGTACACAATTCCTCATCACGTTTAGACCATGTTCGGTATTTCTTACGGCGATACTGAGCATCATTGACAAAAAGAAATTCATGTTCCCTGATAACCTTTCTATTGTTAACGCTGCGACCTATTCACTGAAAAAAGGCGCTTTGTAAAACAAAGAGGAACCTCGTGGCACGACGGGAAAACGGACTGTTTTTGAATGAGAGATGCTGAATATAGGTAGATAATGTTATTGATGCATTCTTCTTTAACCCGATAACTGGAGACATTTTTAACTTGTGAATAACACAATCTAAGTTTGAAAACACGTTTTACATGAAATGGAATGGATGTTACATAGAAAGATACACGTGCTGAACCGTCATGGGGCTGAAAATATGATAAACTGAAAACTAATCCGGTGAAAAAGGATTCAGCAAAGCTTGATGCACTGCCTCCGCTGGCTGTCCGTAGTTAGTCTGTAATTACTGGTGGTTTATCTCTGACTCACGCTTTGTCTTGACCTTGTTTCAGACCCCAACTGTTCGGTATTGTTTATCTTTCTCTGATTTAATGGTTGGAATCTTTGTGTCCGCATTCCAGATCCACATGATATTTGCAAAATACAACAGTCAAACTAAAGGCTCGCACTTCATTGATCATTCTGTTACTCATGTACAAGTGTAAATCCGGTTTTTGCAGAATACGCAGTATAACATGCATTGGTCTGATTTTTTCACAAACCAGCTAAAAAAAACAGCCACAAATCTGAACAACGAGTAAACCTAAGACAAACAGAGAAGTAAATGCAAAGACACATGTACCAATTTACAACACTTTTAAAATAAAACAAGAAGACGTGTTTTCGCTTGCTGGTCACTGTACTGTATAATCGAAACTCATCAAGGTCCTGAGGTACTACTGAGATGAATCTACTAATTGAATACCAGCGCTTGCTTTGCTGCCAGTATTCAAATCCTGGAACTAGTTCAATAGGCAACGGTTGGCCCAGTATTCACAGCTGGTATGGTCGGTAAGGTCATAGAAGCAGTTCTACGCACACGTATTTAAATAGGGAACAAACGAACGACAGGTAGCCCCAGGGTTTTTGCTTTTGCTAACATGTTTTCATGTATGCAATATATTAAACAATGACTTTAGGTAATACACTGTGTGGCAATGCTGTTGCAGCTTTGGAAAGCCATTGGGTTGTTGTTTAGTCCCTTGGTGATGGAGGCACATTATTCATTTAGAGCGTGTCTCTGTTAAACACAATGTGTGAACAGAAATGCCAACATCCATTAACACGACATTGCAGACATTTGTCTGAAAGCAAAGAATCTGGTGGAGGTACAGAGAGGGGAGAGGGGAAAGAGGAGGATTGGGAATAGAGGACCGTGAAGTGACAATGTTCAATGCACCAGTAAAAATACGTGGGACTCACTCAACTCTGTTGTGGGGACGACCATTTTGTTGTGGAAGACTTCCCCCCAGTGTGGCCTCTTTAGTGAGATTAATCATTATACCCGGCTATGGAAATGATGGTCCAACCCATGGTGCATAACAGTAACGCTGCGATTAAACATTGTGTGCTTCACTTCCCATAACCAAGGGACACAATCACAACACAGTGACTTTCCCCAACAGTCCTGTTGGGATTTTTTTCTCTCTACCCAGAGCCAGGGTTCACATCTACCTCTCTGCAGCATGGTAGTAAAATGCCGGAGTACAAAATACGCTTGGAGCAAAACTACGCTGTCACCGTGTTTGCACAGCCTGGTTTCGATGTTGGTCCTTCTTCTTAATCACTCATCGGACGAGTCATGACGTGCAGCAAAACTGTTGGCACAGACCCTCCAGTGGTGGAACAACAGCGCAAAGCCACGTGTCTCTGACATGATCGCTGTCAAGGGCACTGCAGACTGAAGTAGAGATTGAGGTATCCGAACATTCACTTTAATTTCCTTCTCTTGTCAGTGACTGTCAAATGAAGCACGTTTCACACACACACACACACACACACACACACACACACACACACACACACACAAAGCACGCACGCACGCACGCACGCACGCACGCACACACGCACACACACACACACACACACACACACACAGAGAGAGAGAGAGAGAGAGAGAGAGAGAGAGAGGAGAGAGAGAGAGAGAGCAATTCCCACCTGGTACATAACTAAAAGCTTCTGGGAACCCAGCTTGGCTGCCTGTCCATTTTCATATTATGTTGTAATGACATACATAAATACAAACATAAATTGATGCACAGTTTTAGTCTCTCATCATGGTAAGAGAGAGGGGAGAGAGAGAGAGAGAGAGAGAGAGAGAGAGAGAGAGAGAGGAGAGAGAGAGAGAGAGAGAGAGAGACAGAGACAGAGACAGAGACAGACAGACAGACAGACAGACAGACAGACAGACAGCGACAGAGAAAGAGGAAGAAGAAGAAGAAGAAGAAGAAGAATTTTGTCATGTAGCCCACCCATAGAGGGTGTCAAGTACCAATGAACAGAGAAAAAGAGAGAGAGATCATGATAATGACAATTATAACAATGATAGTAGTAATGGTGATGATGGCGATGAGATGATGATGAGAGTGATGATATAATGATGATGATTATAGTGATAATGATGATGGTGATGACGATGATGAATTCGACGACGACGACGACGACGACGACGACGACGACGACGACGACGACGACGATAATGATGATGATGATGATAAAAATGTGTCTGTGCATTCACCCAGAGCCCTGCTTACAGCGCTTATAGATCAACTGAAAATTATAAACAATCAAAACAACTGACATTTTGAAAAAGATATGATACAGTAAACAAAGCAGAGACAAAAATTCTACTACATCAGTACAAATATGCAGACAAATCAAAAACATAAAAACTGAAAGCACACCTAAACCCAGATATACTTCCAATATCACATTTCCCCAGTCTCGCCTCTCTCTCTCTCTCTCTCTCTCTCTCTCTCTCTCTCTCTCTCTCTCTCTCTCTCTCTCTCTCTCTCTCTCTCTCTCTCTCTCTCTCTCTCACACACACACACACACATACACACACACGTGCATAAACGCACGCACACACACACCACACACACACACACACACACACACACACACACACACACACACACACACACACACATACACACACACCACACACACGCACACACACACACGCACACACACACACACGCACACACACGCACACACACACACACACACACACACACACACACACACACACACACACACACACACACACACACACGTCATCGTGCGTGCGCACGCACACACACACACACCACACACACACACACACACACACACACACACACACACACACACACACACACACACACACACACACACTAGGACCAGGAGTAAGCATGACTTCTAAATTGAATTGGAACTACCATTTGGAAAATATTATGACAAAAGCCAGAAAAGGATTGAATTTATTAAAAATGATAAGTCAACAGTCGTGGGGAAAAGATAGTAAGGTACTTATTCATTTAGCAACTGCACTTGTGAGATCAAAATTATCTTATGCTCAGGAAATATTCTTTTCAGCTCCAAAATATTGATAACAAAGATGCAAAGCATCGATAGCAAAGCTTATAAGATAGCTCTCGGTGTCCCCGTCCATGCCTCAACACTAAAAACCTACACAGAAATAGGAATTTTGCCTTTTGCCGAAAATATGAAACTTGCTTCAGCAAAATATATATTAAGAAGTCATTCAACGCAAAATTCATGTATCAAGGAAACTGGTTTAAAATCAGATATACATTTTCCAAAGCGAGCACGGAGTTTTGACTCTGTAAAAACTATAGGCTCCTATACGTCCCAGTTATTTACAGATGCTGGTGTTGAACCCCAAACAGTAGCTCCTCAAACGAGTTACAGTAATATTCCTCAATGGGAGCTTAGCAAGGCTAATTACGATATTAACTATACAGATTTAAGGAAAAGTGATGGGACGATGCTGCCAACATATGTCAAGGCACATATAAATGAAAATTATATAAACCATCTTAAAATATATACAGACGGTTCTCTACTTGAAAACCAATTATCAGGTGCTGCATTCATTATTCCATCATTAAAAATAGATAAATCGTATCACATTGGAAAAATTACTCTGTATTCACAGCAGAGCTAATTGCCATTATTATGGCACTGAACTATCTTCTTAGTTTTCCATATTCGATATTTAAAATATTATTTTGTGTCGATTCAAAATCTGTCTTACAAGCTTTAAAATATTCTCATACAAGAGTGAGAGGAGAAATGATATCAGAGATATACCATTTAATTCATTTTTTATCTTTACGTGGTTCTTCTATTGACTTTTGTTGGATTCCATCACATTGTGGTTTAGCAGCAAATGAAAGGGTTGATCGGTTAGCCAAAAATAGTGCAGCGAAGGAAAAGAGCTCTACAAAGATAAATATTCCTTTATCCTTGTATGAAAATTACAGCCTTTTAGGTAAAGCATCATGGGATTCGGTGTTACGAAGACAAAAAGAGTGTCCAAACATAATAAAGGACAAGGGAAAATTCTTAAGGAGCTTGTAAAATATAAAACGGGACACAATCTCCATCAGGAACGGATTTTGAAGAGTCTGATCTTTAGACTCAGACTAGACGCATATAAAACAAAATATTGTAAAAATGTCACTTGCATTTGTGGCCAAAATATTACACCATTCCATGTCATCTTTCTTTGCAGAAATACTAAAAAATATTTACCTACTTGGTTATTAAGTTTGAACCCATCAATCGCGAATTTTTGGGACATTTTTGGGAACGAAGCGAAGGCTACAGAAGTTGTTAGGGCAATTGTTAAGAGTCCAGTTGGACATTTACTTTGATTCTCTAGTTATTTGTTGGTTTTATTCTCTTATTATTTCAATGCTTAAAATGTTTTGTTTCTTTACAAATGTTCAGATATGAATCCAGGCTAAAGTAGTTTACCGTTATGCCGGTAGATTAGAATGGGGTTGAAGTGATGGTCACTTATTGGTATCTCATTAATTAAATAGACTATGCATGCAAAGATTAGCATACTACACTACCTCCACACTCCATACACTTTTAATAACATTTTGAAAACAATAGACACATTTAT
>CM031597.1:82962567-82972567 GCA_018398815.1 Conus ventricosus
GGTAACACACACTTGAAAAAAAAAACCGTAACTGAATTTTAAATGAAGGGTGTTAACTTATCCATGAGTTTTGCATGCAGTGTCATCATCTGATAGAAGTAAGGGAAGTCCCCAGAGAGTGTGACAACTCGAATGTGTACCAGTCTGGGAAAATGGAGCAATGTCTAAATTGGAAAAAAAAGTTTCATTTTGTGACCTCCAGCCCTTTAAGACAATATTCATCTTGCTGGCATCATGCAGGATAAAAAGAATTATAAAAGGAGAGATGCGGAGTTTACCTCTCTCTTCCTGTCGTCGTCAGTGTGTCTCGCTGTTATTGACACCGAAATAAGCACCGGAGTGACGCCCTATGTCGAGTACTGTAAACTTTCACGCGATTGGCGGGCATTTGGCGTGACGTTGACGGCGCCCTTGAGACAGATAAAACCTGGATCCTGATCGCGTGGCAGCTCTTGTCGCAGGAAGATCTTCACTGACACCGATCCCAGAGTGCGTCAGGGCTTTGGGGGCACCGCAATAACAAACACTGCACTGGCTGCCTTCATGCTTGACTGCTGGGAGCAAGTGTCTGGGTTGTGGCAGAACTCCTCCTGGTCTACTCAGCTATGTTGACTGTTCAGTTTTTTTTTATCTGTCTGCTTTGTGTCCTCTTCCCCTGCACAGTTCCTTGAAGGATGGTCTTTGAGGACCTCCTTAAGCTTGTCTCGCGTCTGTACTCTTAAGCTTTCTTTTCCTCCCTAAAGTTACAGTAACTCACATGCACGAAGACCATAACCGCGATCTTGACAACGAATATCTTAAGTGCACAGACTGTCACCTAAAGAGAGCATTTATTTTTTCAAGTACTGGAGTTTATTTTGTGCACGATTCCTCATCACTTTTAGTCCATGTTCGACATTTTTTTTGACAATACTGAGCATAATTGACGAAAAGAAACTCTTTTCCCCCTAATACACCTTCTATTCCTATTTTGTAGCCTATTCATTGAAAACGGGCGCTTCACGAAACAAGGTTGAACCTTGCGATATGACAGAAAATTGAACTACTTTTTGAATGAGAGATCCGAATATTGGTAGATGATGTTGTTGATGCAATTTTTTTTAACCCGATAGACGGAGAAAGTTTCAACATGTGAATAAAACAATCTAAGTTTGAATTTAGTGACAAATCTTCCAGATTTTACATGAAACGGAATGGGTGTGTACAGAGGAGGATGAGCTGTAATCGGGATGAAATGTAATGAAGTGAAAACTGAAGAAGGACTCAGCAAAATTCAACGCATGGCCTCTGCCGGCCAGCTAGTGTGTAGTCGTTACTGGCGGTTTCTCTGTGACTCATCGTTTGCTTTTGCTTTGTTTGTGCTCCCAGCCGTTCAGTGTTGTTTATCGTCTTTCGATTGTACGGTTGGAATCTTTGTGTCTTCCTTCCAGATCCTAGTAAGGGTTATAGTGAGACTATCAGCTGGCGCTTCGCCGCGTACTCCGGTTATTCTTGTATTTGTTGAGACTGCCTCAGAATCTGTAAATGCCAAAAAGAAAAGGTTCAGGTATGATTTTTCTATTCATTTCTTTGTTTGTTTGTTCACTTGAATACCTTCGATTATTCATTCATTGGCAATCAATCTAATGTGAACAAAAGATCACCCACTTTCCCAGCGATCACGCGTCTGGAACAGCTTCTGAAGCCTAGGAATGGCATTTTGAATATCCCTCGGTGGCGTTGAGTACCCCCTTTTCTTAATAGTATTTCTGTGCGAGGTATACCGAGGGAGTAGTGGTCACCGCCATTACAAGTCACCTCTGTCCAGCCGTCGTCAGGGACTGCTACTCTGATCTGACTGTGCCAAAGGCATCTTCTTCCGGTTATCCCTCCTGTTTGATATGATTGATAAGAAAAAGACAACACTAAGAACATCATTATAGGAAAAATAAATGAATACAAAGATGAAATGTACATGGGATAAGTGACTGCTATAATGAACAAACTAGCAAAAATGTGTGTGATTATGCAAGAAAGTAAACACACACACACACACACACACACACACACACACACACACACACACACATACACACACTTTAGAAGAGGTAGATCAACCATTGATCACCTGATTAAACTAACTACTCAAATTAAGCAACAGTTTGCCAGACGAAAGAATGTTCTTGCTACGTTTTTTGACGTCAAAAAGGCTTACGACCAAGTGTGGCACAATCGACTACTGACAAAGTTACGAAAAGTTGGTATTGTGGGTAATATGTTTGATTTTATCAAAAGCTTTCTTTTTAATCGATCAATACAGACAAGGATTGGGAATACGTACTCCAATATTAGATCTCTTCATATGGGCCTTCCTCAGGGATCAGTCATTGCCCCTATCTTGTTCAATATTCTAATGTCAGATCTTCCTAGGGGGTTATCGAAAGACGCAGTTGTAGCTCAATATGCCGACTACATCTGTTTATGGATGAAAGTATCAATGAAAAGGAAAACTCCTACCAGAGCTCTGAATTACACCAAGAAGTTATACCAACACGAACTTGATAAAATAAGTAAATATATGACTGACAATGGTCTTTCATTATCTCTTGAGAAAACCAGTATGATGCTTTTCAATTCAGGATACAACCCTGAAAAACTTCCTGTATTTTCTATCCATGGTTCAGTCATACGATATACTCAAACGACTAAGTTTTTGGGTGTATATCTCACGTCAAAACTTTCCTGGACCAGCCATATTGAGCACATACTAACTAAAGCAAGAAGGAGCTTAAACTTATTAAAAATCATTAGAAAACAAAAGTGGGGACAGGATACAAAAATATTAATATTACTGTCAACGTCACTTGTGCGCTCCAAATTGACGTATGCACAGGAGGTATTCTTTAGTGCTCCACAACATTTACTGACTAAAATGCAAAGTGTTGACTGCAAAGCCTATAAACTTTCCCTAGGAGTTCCATTTCATGCATCAAATTTAGGAACCTATAAGGAAGCAGGTGTTTTACCTCTTGATGAGCTAAGATGTCTTTCTGCTGCCAAATATGTTTTAAGAAGCTCCTCGTTCGAAAATTTCACAGAGGCCGAAGTTTGCATGAGGTCCGATCTTCATTTTGCAAAAAGGGCTAAATCCATCCAATCATTAAAATCCATAAACACATTTACTTCAGATCTCTTAAAAAAATCAAAATTAAACAGAAAGGACATAGCAACAAAACCTTCCTACTCACCTATACCTGCATGGGAGATGAACAATCTGGAGCTTGACATAGATCACACAAACTTATCCAAAAATGATTCACCTAATATCCTGAAAAGTTCCGTCAGCTCCCATATTGATAACAAGTATTCTGAACATTTTAAGATTTATACAGATGGGTCTGTACTTGGGAACAGAAAAGTAGGAGCTGCCTTCGTTATACCAGCTTTAGAAATAGAGAAACGGTTTCACATATGTGAAAATGTTTCTATTTTTACTGCTGAATTAATTGCAATATCGAAGGCCCTGAATTACATTTCTGATTTTCCGAAAAACATATTTCAGATTTTATTGTGTGTTGATTCTAAATCGGTCTTACAGGCACTTAAATCTTTAAACCAGAAAATGCGATCGGAGTTGATAATTGAAATTAAACACACTGTTCATCTTTTATCATTGAAAGGAACCAGCGTCACTTTGTGCTGGGTGCCTTCCCACTGTGGAATCGTTTCAAATGAATGGGCTGATCGAGCTGCAAGAAAAGGAGCAAAACAATCATGATGGTTCAGTTCCAGTTAAGATGCGGTTAGATTTACAAGAAGGTTACACATGTTTAGTTAATGCGTCATACAAAATGTTTGACGAGAAACTTAAAAATCTAAAGTGTCACTACAGTCAGCACTGCATAAATGCCAAGAACAGAGGAAATATTAAACCTGTTTTAGCGTTCTTGTCCGGAACTTATTCGAGGTCTGTTTCCAGCCTGATGTATAGGTTTCGTTTAAATGCACTCCGCACAAAATACAGCAAAAATGTCCAGTGCATGTGCGGAAGAGAAATAACGATCAGTCATTTACTTGTTCATTGCTCCAGAGTCAAAGAACTAGCATCTCTCAGAGTGGGACGACAGTTTTTATCCGAGTCTTCCATTTCTCTTGAAAATGTTTTGAACAGTTATTCACTTCTCCGCATTTTTTCGGAGTGTTTGATTAACTGTCCAGTTGGTATATTCCTGTGATTGACTCAGTTTTCATCATCCCAAACCCATTTTTGTGATAGTAATGTCGTTTCTAACACACACACACACACACACACACACACAACACACACACATACAAACACACACATGCACACACACGCAGCGTATCTCTCTCTCTCCCTCTCTCTCACATACACACACTTATACACATACACGCACGTACACAAATACGGATGCAAGAACGCACGCACACACAGGCATGCATGCCCGTGCATGCACGCACTCATACGCGTGCACGCGCGCGCGTACACACACACACACACACACACACACACACACACACACACACACACACACACACACACACGCACAATATATTTCATATATGTAAATATATATATATATATATTTTTTTATGACATGCAAATGCATGTGTTGGTTGTTGCTTTCTTAGTGTGTTATTTGCTAATTCGATGTTGAAGGATTAATGCATTATTGTTCTCTTTTTTTTTTTCATATTTGGTAGATTCTCACTGATTTTCATATGTCCATAGCTTTGATCTTCATTGATGGGTAATTATGTAACATTTTAACCCATTTTCCTTATGCAATAATTACATCTTAAGCTCTTGTACACACCCATGCCAGTACCGGCTTACACACGCACGTTCATATCAAACTTAACATGCAGTCAACTCCTTCCCACTCTTCCCACCCCTTCCCTTTTCTCCCATCCTTTCCCATCGTCTAATATCACTTTTAGTGAACAGACGTTAAACAGAATAACAACACACACACACAACACACACACACACACACACACACACACACACACACACACACACACACACAAACACACTTAATCAATCCTTCCTTCAATCATTCTCTTCATTCATTCACGTCTAATATCCCTCAAAGTGAACAGACGTTAAACAGAAGAACGAACGAACACACACACACACACACACACACACACACACACACACACACACACACACACACACACACACAGAGAGAGAGAGAGAGAGAGAGAGAGAGAGAGAGAGAGAGAGAGAGAGAGAGAGAGAGAGAGAGAGAGAATGCTCTTTCAGAAAGGACACCTGAAATCTCATCTTCATTGTGAAATGAAATGAACGTGAGGCTTTAACTGCATAATGAACATAATAAGCACGGATAACTGGTCAAAGTGTAGGACTGCTTTTCAACATTAACTTCACATATCGATATGTATTACAAGGGGTAGTCATGGATGCTGAATTGTTTCTGATGTGGAGTTAGGAAAATGTTTCATTTCAAAAACATTTATAGCCCAAATGCGTACGGCTCTCCCGTACCTTCATCTATTTGTGTAGTTAGTTAGTCAGCTAGTTAGTTATTTTTGAGTAAGTATGGTTAGAATTAAACAACATTGAAAAGAATAACGTTGATTTAGATGCGACTCTCCCGTATTTTGATTTGAGTTAGTATGTTGAAATTCATCCTTTGAAAAGGAAAACGTTGAGTTTACAGTGGCTGGAGTATGGTTCTCGATGAAAATAAAAATACTTTTAGGTATAGCCTCTTCTTTGTTAATTGTTCCCGTTCAAAAACGTATACAGAAAATAACAGAACATCTGATCTACTTGATACAATGGACACATATAAATCCAGTCAGACCTATGACCTAGATTTTAGTCATTTTCACGAGTATGTTTAGACTATCATCTGACTCCGGAGCGTGTGAGAATGTGCAAATACTTCCTAACAAGTAGTCGAACGAGCGACTTTTCTGATATGTTTAAGCATTATAAAAACTCTGTAACAAATGTAATTCGAAAAATGTCAAAGACACTGAGGCCGAATGTATGCAGTATAGTAAGTGTAAGTGTTAGTGTAATTGGAGACAAAAGAAAATAAGTTGAAAGAAAGGATCGACAATGGTATAACTTCCACTGGATTTGACAGTTGTTAGTAACTGACGCGTTTTTGAGTTTGAACGTGTGTGTGTGTGTGTGTGTGTGTGTGTGTGTGTGTGTGGTGTGTGTGTGTGTGTGTGTGTGTGTGTGCGTACGTGTGTGTGTGTGTGCGTGTGTGTGTGTGTGTGTGTGTGTGTGTGTGTGTGTGTGTGTGTGTGTGCGTGTGGTGTGTGTGTGTGTGCGTTTCTATGGAGAGAGAGAGAGAGAGAGAGAGAGAGAGAGAGAGAGAGAGAGAGAGAGAGAACATCTGCTCAACGCTTGTGTAGTGCGCACATACGTATCTTCTATTCTCGCTACACTTGAATTCGAAATCTGGCTATTAGTGTACTACATACACTTTCTGTAAACACCACGACTTTGTAGACACTTTCAAGAGGCATTATGGCATTGTGAACACTGTTCCAGTAGACATTGCAGCATTGTGAACACTGTTCCAGTAGAGACTGCAAGGTTGTGGACACTGTTCCAATATACGCCATAGCATAGTATTCAATGTTCCATGAGACATTACAGCACTGTGGACAGACACTATAGCATCGTCAATACTGTTCAAATAGATACACGGTTGCAATGTGGACACCTTTCCTATAGACACAATAGCATTGTGGACACTGTTATATCAGAGAATACATCATTGTGGACACTTCCCATAGACACTATAGCACTGTGGCCATTTTCAAGTAGATATTACAGCATTGTAGACATTGGTCAAACAGACACTATGGTATCGTGTTCAATGTTCCAATAGACTGTATGGCATCGAAGACACTGTTCCAGTAGACACTGTGGCATGGCAAATGCCGTTCTAATAAACATTATGGCATTGTGGACAACTTTCAGTAGACACTAAGGCATCATGGACACATGTTCCAACATACACTATGACATCGTAGACACTGTTCCAGTAACGCTATGCCATCGAAGACACTGTCCTCAAAAACACTATGGCATTGTAAACACCGTTCCGGTAGCAACTGTAACATTATGGACGCTGGTTCAGTAGACACCATAACATGTCTGATACTGTTGTTACAGGTACTGTTGCATTGTGGACACTGTCCCACCAGACACAATAGCATCGTGGATGCTGCTTCAATATACACAACAGCATTATGGACGCTGCTTCAATAGACACAGTAGCATTGTGGACGCTGCTTCAATAGACATTACAGCTTAGTGGACACCATTGCAAACAGGCATTACGGCGATGTGCATTCTGTTCAAATGGATATAAACCATTGTGGACAGTGTTCCGATGGATATCGTAGCATAGTTTACACGGCACTGTATGCACAACAGCATCATAGACAGACAAATTCATCTGGAAAGTGAAGGATGAGAGTCAAGGGGGTGAGGTGGGGTAGGGGGTGGTGGTGTCTGCAAATCTCTTCTCGAAAGGGCGGCATTTTCCAAACAACTACACAAGGATGGGGGCCTCCCTCTCCTCCCCCCATCTCATCTCCACGGCCCTCGCTCCATTCTACCCCTCCCCCCACCCCCACCCCCATCCCCTTTCTCCCTCGAGGAGACCTTCTTCAAACACGTGGAATTTTTAGCACTCACCGGAGCCCAAACAGCCTGGGAGATGTTGGATAAAAATGGAAAGGGTGGCATCGTTGTTCCGAACCCGCACACCACCCACCACCCACACCCACACCCCTACACCCATCCTCCAGTCCAATGCTCCCTAAACGACTTGGGCTGGGTTAACCAGCAAGAGACCTATGAGGGTCCATCTCTTCTTTTGAAGGCGGAGTCACTGTTTTCTGGACGGCTTCAGATAGGGCCGGCCTTGTCGAGTCGTTCGTGTGGACTGAAAACACTCAGACCGTAGATTTAACCTCGGCTCTTTCGTGTGTGTTTTTTAAGCCCTTGGTTACTATAAACGTAGTCGTATCGTTCGATCTTTTCCAAGCCAATTTCTACTCGAGAAAGTAACTGTACTCTTCTTCTTCGTCGTCGCCTTTTTCTCTCTTTCTTGTTATTCTCCTTTAGGTGTCAATGACGTATGGGACTCAACTATACAGAATTGGAGAAGACTCTGGAACCTGTTAACAATTACCGAAAGAATCCTCAGAAACGGGGTCTTTATATGGTAAGGGTAATGGAAAGGGGAGAGGGAGGGTGGGGGTGGGGTGGGTAGTGAAAGAGAGATACTGTTCGGTACGGGTGGGGTAAGGGCAAGGGGTGTGTGGTGGGGGTGGTGGGGGGGGGGGGGGGGGGGGCGAGCGAGGAGGAGGGGTTCTGAATTCAAATACTTTGGTTCCTGTTCTTGGTCACCTTCAGTCCAGCCATGCTGTTTACAGCTCAGTCCACCACAGAAGCAAGCCACGTCTGGACTGTTTGTCAGGACAGAGTACCATCTGGACATCTAACTTTCTGAAACTGGGCGTTTAGTGTCGCCGTACGTACATGGAATTGGACGTGTATTTCTGATATGTGTTTTCAGCTTCGGATGTTGCGTGCAAGTCAATGGGTTATCGCCTACCTGGGTGGTCTTCAGCCACTTATAGATCCCATTTTGCGCATGCGTCGTCAAAAATGCCATCTTGACCTGTTAAGGCAATCCAGTTTCTAAAGTAACGACCTTGGGAAGAAAAAAGATAGGCAAGGGCAAGGAAATGTTAAAAAACAGCAGGTAAAGTGTAGGAAAAGGTGGCACTCTGCAGGAAAAAATGAAAGAACAATAGAGCAAAGTGGGACAAGTTGGGAAAAACTAGAAGAGAGACAGGAACAATTAGGGGAAGCTAGGAAAAACTAGAGAGATAAGGAAAAGGTAGGGGTAGTGAAGAAAAACAAGGGAGAAGCAGGAAAGAAAGTAGGTACACTTGGGAAAAACAAAGGAAACAGATTTTAAAAAAAACTACTAGGAATACGCAGCAAAAGGTAGGGAAAGTTCAGAAAAAGCGAGAGAAGTTAGGGAAAAGAAGGAACAGCTAGAAAACAGTATGGAACGAAAGTGAAAAGTATGAAAAGTTTGAGAAAAGAAGGAACTATTACGGAAAAGCAGGGAAAGGTAAAAAGTAGGGAAAGTTTATAAAGAGTGAGGAAAGTTAAGGAGAAGTAGAGAAAGTGATGAAATAGTATGGGGATTAAGCGAAAAAATAGGGAAAAATTAAGGAAAAGTTGGAAAAGTTAGGAAGAATTAGGAAAAGTAGAGAAAGTAATGAAATAGTTTGGGGAGTTAGGGGAAAAAAGGGAAAAAAATAGGAAAAGTTGGAAAAAGTTAGGAAAAATTAGGAAAAGTAGACAAAGTTATGAAATAGTTTGGGGAGTTAGGGAACAAATAGGGGAAAATTAGGAAAAGTTGGAAAAGTTAGGAAAAATTAGGAAAAGTAGAGAAAGTTATGGGAGTTAGGAAAAAACAGGGAAAATTAAGGAAATGTTGGAAAAGTTAGGAAAAAATTACGAAAAGTAGAGAAAGTTATGAAATAGTTTGGGTAGTTAGGGAAAAATAGGAAAAAATTAACGGAAAGTTAAGGGAAAAGTTAGGGGAAATTAGGAAAAGTTAGCGAAATTAAGCGAAAAGTAAGGAAAAATAAGGAAACAGTGGAAACGCGTAGGGGAACAAGTTGGGGAATTATGAAAAAGTAGTAAAGTAAGCATAATAGAGGGAAAGCCAGGGGTAAAAAAAAAGTAGGAAAGGCCAAATTAAACTAGGGGAAAAAACAACAAGGAAAACATGGGTAAAGGTAGAAACTAAACGGGAAAGGTCGCGAAAAAAAAAAATGATAAAAGTAAGAAAAAGGTTAGGAAAGAGTGGGAAAGATAGGAAAAGATAATTCTAGAAAAAAAGCCTCCGCTGCCTGAACTGACTCAGTCTTCAACAGACGATAGAATTCTTGTTTGATTAAAAGATGGGGACTTTTC
>CM031597.1:82977567-82987567 GCA_018398815.1 Conus ventricosus
CCACTGTTTCATCATTAAGAGAGGGAAAGTTCTGGATGAGTTGAGTTAGAGTCCACTTGGAATATCAGAACTTATCTGATGTTGGAGAGGATAGTTGATCTCTCTCTAGTTGCTGGTGACTGATCTACTTCTGGGTAGACCTGCTGATCAAGTGCTGATTTGCAGTGTGTGTCCACTACCAGGCATGCCCAGGGGGAACCCAGATTCTAAAACAAACAGAACCTGGTCTGTAGTTAAGTAGCTGAGTCTGGTTTGTTGAGTTCTTAAAATTGCCCTGTGGTTTTCAGTAAATGTGTGAGATCTCAGCCAACAAAGGATTACATTAGCATAAATATTTCTGCCATAATTCTCAATCACCACGTCTGTTCAGATTTTTAGTGGAGTTTAACAAAGGGTAGGAGACAGTAATACAATGCTGAACAATTTTAGTCAAAGAACTCTTCAATTTTTCTTATAAATTAAATTGCAGTAACTTGGAACACACTTGGCCCAAGTGCACACGTGGTGTAGACTTAGCGTCACTACAAAGCTTTTCAACGATTACCAGGATTCATAAATCAACTTAACAGTTTTCACCTAGTATGGGCATGGTGCTTTTCCTGTCAAAATGTATCATTCAGTTATCATCTTAACAGACAGTATTGAATACTGGCAAAAGTCAAAATAAAAGCAAAGAAAGTTAATGAGATTGTTAACAAAGAATCTTAACCAAGCCTCTTGTTAGTTTTTACCAAGTTGTGGCAAACAAAACTGTTGCAACAGAATACTCATTCATCATCTTGATAAATGTCATCAAGTATTGGCATTAAGTTATACTGTTAAACCATGTGTCATACATACAACCAATGCATTGTCTCAAAATGTAGAAAAATAGTTTCACTTACATTTCTGGGTGATCAGTGAATCTTAGACAGGTTCAGAGTAGGTGAGATAAACGTACACTTTCTCTAGTTTACCCCTGTTGTCTTTCTGTGTTCACTTACAGCTGGTCAATTTGATGGCTTCTAGTAGAACGGTGTTTGTTCATCGGAAATAGTTGAGTTTTACGTCCTCATAGCGAAAGCTTTTAGGGACATGTCTTTCATTCACGGTAGTCTTTGGTCTGTTCACCATGAATTTCCCCATTTTATAGGGCAAGCCATTTATTCTGGTGCCGGTTGGCTTTGTGCCACTAAAGACAAAGAAAAGGGGAAGGAGAGGGGGGGGGGGGGGGTGTTAGTCCTCTCCCACCACTTACAGTGGGTAAAACAATAATATAGAACATTCGAAAATGTGCTTTTTCCAGCCGTTGGGGCTTGATTTTAGAGCACACATGCTAATTCACAAAGCGCTGTTTAACATAATTTCGTCACTCCCGGAGCGTGATAGGGGGAGGGAAGGGAAAAAGTGATGGTGAGTGGGGAAGAGGGGGGGAGGGGGGAGGTGTCGGCCTCTCTGATCCAGTGGAGAGAGAACGCACATTCAACTAAGGAGAGGGAGAGGAGAGAGGGTGAAGCCAGCGACGTACTTCGAAAATGACGTCATCTTTTTAACCTGTCAGTGCCGTCGTAGCCAGGCTGTCGGCTTGGTTTCAAAGAGAGAGGTTTCCGACCAACCGCAGGGAGTGAGGGGGGGGGGGGGGGGGGGGGGGGGGGGGGGGGGGTGAGGTTTGTGGAGGAAGGAAAAGGGGAGGTGTGTGTGTGTGTGTGTGTGTGTGTATGTGTGTACAATTTGTATTGGAGGGTGTTTGGGACCGATCGGGGTGGAGTTGTCAAGTGACTTGTCACAAATGTTTGAAAGACTGGTTGCATATAAAATGCTGTCATACAAAACAAACACTTTATAATATAATGATCAATGGCTCATAACAGAGAAGTCCATAGCTTCTTTCGAAGACTGTGCAGATTGTACGTGTGCCCTGTTCCTCCCTCCCCTCCTCAAAGAAAAAAACCCTACTACTACGTTAACTGCTGCTACTACCATTGCTGCTGCAACAGCTATTGCTGCTGAAGCTGTTGTTGCAGCTGCTCCTGCTGTGTCTACTACTGCTCTAATAAAGGACAATTTGGCATACACAAACATTAAACTGGCGCATTGCGCTTTAACATCACGCCAAAGCGCGTTAAGGAGGGATCTCATACCTGTTCTCTCTCTCTCCTCTCCCTCCCTCCCTCTCTCTCCCCTGATCTGTGCTCGCACACGTATACTCTCTCTCTCTCTCTCTCTCTCTTCTCTCTCTCACACACACACACACACACACACACACACACACACCACACCACACACACACACACACACACACACACACACGCACACACGCACACACACACACACGCACGCACGCACGCACGCACGCACGCACGCACACACACACACACACACACACACACATACAGACACTTCTAAGAATGACGCCAGGTAAACGAAAGAAACAAACAAACCAACCAACAAACCAAACAAAAGCAACTACCACTGTCCAAAGTTGGTGCCGATGTGCACTGACAAAGGGGCATAAAGTCAGGTCGGTCCATACCGGCCGCTTTGACAGCGATCCCTGACCAATTCCGCGGAGCGTCGTTGTGGATAATCCCCCCTGTCTGTCTCTGGTGGAGTATTCCCATCCTCATCTCCATCCCACCGTCCGTCCTCATGGCGGGCCGTCAAAGACTGGGACCAGGGCGAAGGGAGACGCTTGGCACACAGTAAATGACCCGAATGGCTTCAGCCACCAGAGCTTTTTCCTGCTGTTCCTACAATTCACCAACATCCCCGCTTCCCCCCCCCCCCCCCACCTCATTCTACTCTTTTCTTACACACTTGCTCCTCTCCTCTTCTCTTTTCTCCACGTTTGCCTTCTTATCCCTACGGCTGCCTTCATCGTCCTATATCCCTGCTTTCTCTCTCCTCTCACCCCTCCCTCCCCTCCCTGCCTTCATCGTCCTATATCCCTGCTTTCTCTCTCTCTCACCCTCCCCTCCCCTCCCTGTCTTTTTCCTTTGCTTTCCATTTCTACATTATTCCTGCCCTTGGTTTCTTTTCCAACCTTACCCCGCCCGTTTTTTTTCCACTTAGCATCTCTTCATATTTTGTTTCTTCCCTTTTCTAAACCCAACCCCTTTTCTACAGTTTGCTTTTCTACATTTGCATTAGCTTTGCCTCCCTTTGGTGGTTTCCCTTTGGTGGTTTTTCCAGTGTCTTTTCCTACTGATTGCTTTTCTTTTCCTGAAATTTCCCTTTTTTTCTCTCTACCCAATCAGTTGTTCTGAAAATTGGCAACCCGAAACACAGCATTTATATTCTGTCCCCCCACATGCATTCTGCAAGTTGTTAATGATGGTTTTACGCTCGACAGATGTTTTACACTGTTGGAGTGTTGGAATGCCAATTTAAGAAAGAACACACACACACACACACACACACACACACACACACACACACACACACACACACACACACACACACACACACACACACACACGCACGCTCACACACACACACACACACACACACGCACGCTCACACACACACGCACACGCACACGCACGCACGCACGCACGCACGCACGCACGCACGCACGCACGCACGCACGCACACACACACACACACACACACACACACACACACACACACACTTCTAAGAATGAAGCCAGGTAAACGAACGAACAAACAAACCAACCAACAAACCAAACAAAAGCAACTACCCACTGTCCAAAGTTGGTGCCGATGTGCACTGACAAAGGCGCATAAGTCAGGTCGGTCCGGACGGGCCGCTTTGACAGCGATCCCTGACCAATTCTGTGGAGCGTCGTTGTGGATAATCCCCCCTGTCTGTCTTTGGTGGAGTATTCCCATCCCTCATCTCCATCCCACCGTCCGTCCTCATGGCGGGCCGTCAAAGACTGGGACCAGGGCGGAGGGAGACGTTCTGGCACCAACAGTAAATGACCCGAGTGGCTTCAGCCACCAGAGCTTTCTCCTGCTGTTCCTTCAATTCACCCAACATCCCCCCCACCCCCCCACCCCCACCTCATGCTACTCTTTTCTTACATTTTCTTACACACTTGTTCCTCTCTTCTTCTCTTTTCTCTACGTGCGCCTTCTTATCCCACGGCTGCCTTCTTCGTCCTATTTCCCTGCTTTCTCTCTCCTCTCACACCCCCCCCTTCTCCTCTCCTCTCCCTCTTCCTACATTCTTTGCCTTCCATTTCTAACTTTTTTCTGCACTTGGGTCTTTTTCCAACCCTCCCTGCGCTTTCTTATTTTGATGACCATCGTTTCATATCTTTTCCTTTCTTCTTTTTTTAAATTTTTTACATGCAACCCTTTTCTGTGTTTGCCTTCCCTTCCTATTTTTCCTACTGATTCTATCCTTTGTTTTTCTTCTTTTTTTTTCTCTCACAATATTCCCCTTAGTTTTCAGTTTTTCTGGTTTTCCTGTTTATTCCTACTTTCCTCTAAGCCTTCCTCCCCTTCGGAAGTTTTTCTACTATTCTTTTGTTTCACTACCTTTCTTTTGCTGATTTTTTTTCCTGTACCAATTAGTTGTTCTGAAACATGGGTACCCGAAACGCAGCATTTTTGTTCTGTCCCGCATATGCATGCTACAAGCTGTTGAAGATGGCTTTATTTTCGACAGACGCTTTACACCGTTGCAGTTTTAGAATGCCAATGTAAGAAATAACACACATACAAGCACACGCACGTACGCACGCACGCACGCACGCACACACCACGAGTCGTCTTTGCGAACTATTGACTCCGACTGTTTAATTTTATTTGGCTTGGTCTTAAGAACTTATGCGCTGAAGAAGTAAATCCACACACACGCACGCGCGCATGCACGCACGCACGCACGCACGCACGCACGCACGCACACACGCACGCACGCACGCACACACACACACACACACACACACACATTTATTCCTCATTCCTCTACTTCTGTTTTCCTACATTGCAATTTTACTGCCGACAGAAATTTGGTTTCTACATTTTTGTGTGTGCTTTTGGTGATTTCTGAAGATGTGTTTGTCGAAAATTGACTTGTCTATGTCGTATTCTGTAACGTTATTTTGCACCTTGTGTGTTTATTTTTTGGTTGCTCCGTTTTCATTAGTTTACAGTCTATTTCAGTCTTTAAAAAACCTCAAAAACAAAAATAATGCGATGATTGTCCTTCTGTATTACACCGTCCGCTATTTCTTACCGTTCTCCAAAAGTATTAATATTCTTTACGATGAAACCCCCCCCCCCCCCCCCAGGTATGTTAAACAAAGAGGTTATATGAAATGAAAGGTAGTGAAATTTGATACTGACTGAACAAAACATTAGCGAAGCAGCAAAGGAGGTTGTATATGATGAAAGGTAGTATATGGCAACACTGATTGAACAAAGCATGTAGCGTAGAGTTGTGATAAGTAATGCTAGCTGAACGACACACGTTACAAAACATAGTGTAAAGTGATGTTGGCTGAACGACACATGCAGTAAAATGGAAGCGCAGTCTGAACAACACATGTAGTGAAAAGTATTGAAAAGTACTTCTGGTTGAACGACACAGGTAGTAAAAAGGCTGTGCTGTCTGAACGGCACATGTAGTAAAAAGTATTGAAAAGTAGTGTTGGCTGAACGACACAGGTAGTAAATAGAAATGCTGTCTGAATGATACATGTAGTAAATAGTATTGAAAAGTAGTGTTGGCTGAACGACACAGGGAGTAAAATAGAAATGCTTTCTGAACGACACATGTAGTAAAAAGTATTGAAAAGTAATGTTGGCTGAACGACACAGGTCGTACAAAGTATTGAAAAATAGTGTTGTCTGAACAACACAAGTAATAAAAAGTATTGAAAAGTAGTACTTGTCGAACGACACAGGTAGTAAGTGAAAGTGCTGTCTGAACGACACAGGTAGTAAGTGAAAGTGCTGTCTGAACGACACAGGTAGTATGTGAAAGTGCTGTCTGAATGACACAGGTAGTAAATGGAAGTGTTGTCTGAACGGGTCTTTGGTTAAGGTCCGTGGGGTCCAGCTGTAACGGTCACATACAACGTGCCCCTAGCCATCTTTCGTGGGTAAAACAAACTGGCTGGTATTCGTTGAAGCCTCTCTGGCTGACCGATGGTCGACCCTTCAATTTTCGGTGAAGGTTGAACATCTTTGTATTATATGGTAACGTTATAGATAAATCCGGAGAGTCTGGGATTGGTTCTACATTTGCTCCGACCTTTCGGCCAGAGGACCTTCCTCAGGGGAGGTTATTCGTTCTCAAGTAAGACAAAACGAGGCAAGGGAAGACAATGCAAGATAGATAAGATTGTGCGACAGAATACAAGATAGGAGTGGGCAAAACAAAACGCGGTAAGACGGAGGTCAAGACAGCAATAAATTAGATGCTTCAGATATGTTATGTCTTCATTCTCTGTAACAAACAGAAAGTTATTTTCCAACTCCATTTATATAAGCAAAAGCGCTA
Organism: Conus ventricosus; assembly: GCA_018398815.1. NCBI lineage: Eukaryota > Metazoa > Mollusca > Gastropoda > Neogastropoda > Conidae > Conus > Conus ventricosus. The sequence goes on from CM031597.1 coordinate 82,984,022, forward strand.
AAAATTCTCTTAATGTCACGACTATTAAAACTTGGCTGTGCACACACACACACACACACACACACACACACACACACACACACACACACACACACACACACACACACACACTTCACTTGCGAAGTCAAACTGCTCAGCTGTCAGACAACAATAGCAGCAGTACACGAAAGGTGTGTCTGTCTGTGTGTGCGTGCGTGCGTGCGTGAGTGTGTGCGTGCGCGCGCGCGCGCTTGTGTGTATGTATGTGCGTGTTTAGAACAAGACTATCCATGGTCAAATGGAAAAGAACAATTAATGTTATACAGTTGTGGCAGACATACACACACTTCCACCACAACTATTCGGCACAATACATGTAGAACTCCATCGATCATTACTGTAACAACAACATCAACAGAAGCAGACTACTAAGAGTCACATCAATGCAAGATTATTTCACCCATCAGTTTTAAAACAGACAAAACAAAAGGCACATATAATCACTGATTACGCTTTCAGTCATAGAGGATTTCAGACGCAGTTCACACTAGGATTACGCTTTCAGTCATAGAGGATTTCAGACGCAGTTCACACTAGGATTACGCTTTCAGTCATAGAGGATTTCAGACGCAGTTCACACTAGGATTACGCTTTCAGTCATAGAGGATTTCAGACGCAGTTCACACTAGGATTACGCTTTCAGTCATAGAGGATTTCAGACGCAGTTCACACTAGGATTACGCTTTCAGTCATAAAGGATTTCAGACGCAGTTCACACTAGGATTACGCTTTCAGTCATAGAGGATTTCAGACGCAGTTCACACTAGGATTACGCTTTCAGTCATAAAGGATTTCAGACGCAGTTCACACTAGGATTACGCTTTCAGTCATAGAGGATTTCAGACGCAGTTCACACTAGGATTACGCTTTCAGTCATAGAGGATTTCAGACGCAGTTCACACTAGGATTACGCTTTCAGTCATAGAGGATTTCAGACGCAGTTCACACTAGGATTACGCTTTCAGTCATAGAGGATTTCAGACGCAGTTCACACTAGGATTACGCTTTCAGTCATAGAGGATTTCAGACGCAGTTCACACTAGGATTACGCTTTCAGTCATAGAGGATTTCAGACGCAGTTCACACTAGGATTACGCTTTCAGTCATAGAGGATTTCAGACGCAGTTCACACTAGGATTACGCTTTCAGTCATAGAGGATTTCAGACGCAGTTCACACTAGGATTACGCTTTCAGTCATAGAGGATTTCAGACGCAGTTCACACTAGGATTACGCTTTCAGTCATAGAGGATTTCAGACGCAGTTCACACTAGGATTACGCTTTCAGTCATAGAGGATTTCAGACGCAGTTCACACTAGGATTACGCTTTCAGTCATAGAGGATTTCAGACGCAGTTCACACTAGGATTACGCTTTCAGTCATAGAGGATTTCAGACGCAGTTCACACTAGGATTACGCTTTCAGTCATAGAGGATTTCAGACGCAGTTCACACTAGGATTACGCTTTCAGTCATAGAGGATTTCAGACGCAGTTCACACTAGGATTACCCTTTCAGTCATAGAGGATTTCAGACGCAGTTCACACTAGGATTACGCTTTCAGTCATAGAGGATTTCAGACGCAGTTCACACTAGGATTACGCTTTCAGTCATAGAGGATTTCAGACGCAGTTCACACTAGGATTACGCTTTCAGTCATAGAGGATTTCAGACGCAGTTCACACTAGGATTACGCTTTCAGTCATAGAGGATTTCAGACGCAGTTCACACTAGGATTACGCTTTCAGTCATAGAGGATTTCAGACGCAGTTCACACTAGGATTACGCTTTCAGTCATAGAGGATTTCAGACGCAGTTCACACTAGGATTACGCTTTCAGTCATAAAGGATTTCAGACGCAGTTCACACTAGGATTACGCTTTCAGTCATAGAGGATTTCAGACGCAGTTCACACTAGGATTACGCTTTCAGTCATAGAGGATTTCAGACGCAGTTCACACTAGGATTACGCTTTCAGTCATAGAGGATTTCAGACGCAGTTCACACTAGGATTACGCTTTCAGTCATAAAGGATTTCAGACGCAGTTCACACTAGGATTACGCTTTCAGTCATAGAGGATTTCAGACGCAGTTCACACTAGGATTACGCTTTCAGTCATAGAGGATTTCAGACGCAGTTCACACTAGGATTACGCTTTCAGTCATAGAGGATTTCAGACGCAGTTCACACTAGGATTACGCTTTCAGTCATAGAGGATTTCAGACGCAGTTCACACTAGGATTACGCTTTCAGTCATAGAGGATTTCAGACGCAGTTCACACTAGGATTACGCTTTCAGTCATAGAGGATTTCAGACGCAGTTCACACTAGGATTACGCTTTCAGTCATAGAGGATTTCAGACGCAGTTCACACTAGGATTACGCTTTCAGTCATAGAGGATTTCAGACGCAGTTCACACTAGGATTACGCTTTCAGTCATAGAGGATTTCAGACGCAGTTCACACTAGGAATAACAAAATATCTTTTACACAATTTTTCTTTCTTTTTTCCCTGTTCACTCCTCCTCCTCCTCCCTCGTCCTCCTCCTCCTCCTCCTCCTCCTCCTCCTCCTCCTCCTCGTCCTCCTTTTCCTCTTCATCTTCCTCCTTTTTCTCCTCCTCCTCCTCCTTCTTCTCCTCCTTCTTCTTCTTCTTCTTCTTCTTCGCAGTGGCTTTATTCCCATGTCACCCATTCGGCTTCACATGCACAGCCACACCCGAGTTGGTCTAACCGTAGCCCTTGTATACACAGTTCACGGGGAACAATCAGTAATGAGTCGTTATGAGACAACCCACCGGAGAAGACACTGCGCTGCTGCTGAAACAACCCAAAGGTGATCAATGGAGTTGAAGCAGGACACCCACTACTAAGCTCCTTCTGACGACAACAATGCTGTTTTTGCTGTTTTATGTGCAATTTCTACGCTGTGGGCATCCTGCACCTACCTGCGAAGAACAAGATTTCAAATTTAGAATGAAGAGGGTATGCCGAAATCTTCCCAAAGAATGAAGAGGGTATGCCGAATCCTTCCCAAAGAATGAAGAGGGTATGCCGAATCCTTCCCAAATAATGAAGAGGGTATGCCGAAATCTTCCCAAAGAATGAAGAGGGTATGCCGAATCCTTCCCAAAGAATGAAGAGGGTATGCCGAATCCTTCCCAAAGAATGAAGACGGTATGCCGAACCCTTCCCAAAGAATGAAGACGGTATGCCGAATCCTTCCCAAAGAATGAAGACGGTATGCCGAATCCTTCCCAAAGAATGAAGAGGGTATGCCGAATCCTTCCCAAAGAATGAAGAGGGTATGCCGAATCCTTCCCAAAGAATGAAGAGGGTATGCCGAATCCTTCCAAAGAATGAAGACGGTATGCCGAATCTTTCCCAAAGAATGAAGAGGGTATGCCGAATCCTTCCCAAAGAATGAAGAGGGTATGCCGAATCCTTCCCAAAGAATGAAGAGGGTATGCCGAATCCTTCCCAAAGAATGAAGAGGGTATGCCGAATCC
>CM031597.1:82992567-82999123 GCA_018398815.1 Conus ventricosus
TCAGGTGGGAACAAACCTGCCATCCAAAGGATTGGAGATGGAGGCTGAGGTTTCTTAAGAGGGCTGACTCAAAGAACCAAATCAATTGTCAATAGTAGTGGGAGAGAGAGAGAGGAGAGAGAGAGAGGAGAGAGAGAGAGAGAGAGACGAGAGGAGAGAGAGAGAGAGAGGAGGACAAACGAAGTCTAAAATCCCAGAGCAGAGGACTGCTGTACAGAAAGTACTCGGCAATCCAGAAAACAGAGCACAGGCAAAGGCAGCTGGGGTGAATGAGATCATCAGGAGCTGTAGAAAGACATCCCAGAAAGCTGTGGATGGTACAAGAGGACATGACGGACCGACTGGATATGTTAGAGACCTAAACATACCCCATTAAGGTGGACGTCTGAGAGGCAGGCTAACTTCTCCATAGGAAAGTCCTTCTTCTCTCCTTGTTGGACATCGGTAGATTCATCTGCTGTCGCTGCTGCTGCTGCGGATGATGATGATGATGATGATGATGATGATGATATGATGATGATGATGATGATGATGATGATGATTGTTGGTGTTGTTGTTGTACTGCATATTTATCTATACACGTTTTTTTAAAAATAATTCTTTACTCACTTAACCAAGTCAATGTTGAGTTTTTCAGAGGTACCATTACTCTTTTACGGGATTCTTTCTTTTGCATCATAATGTAACATACAGTATGGATGTGCATGTCTGCTCTGTTTGTGTGACTACCTGTGAACTCATAATGTAACATGCAGTATGCATGTGCAAGTCTGCTCTGTTTGTGTAACGTGCAGTATGGATGTGCATGTCTGCTCTGTTTGTATAACATGCAGTATGGATGTGCATGTCTGCTCTGTTTGTGTAACATGCAGTATGGATGTGCATGTCTGCTCTGTTTGTGTAACATGCAGTATGGATGTGCATGTCTGCTCTGTGTACCATGCAGTATGGATGTGCATGTCTGCTCTGTTTGTGTAACATGCAGTATGGATGTGCATGTCTGCTCTGTTTGTGTAACATGCAGTATGGATGTGCATGTCTGCTCTGTTTGTGTAACATGCAGTATGGATGTGCATGTCTGCTCTGTGTAACATGCAGTATGGATGTGCATGTCTGCTCTGTGTACCATGCAGTATGGATGTGCATGTCTGCTCTGTGTAACATGCAGTATGGATGTGCATGTCTGCTCTGTGTAACATGCAGTATGGATGTGCATGTCTGCTCTGTGTAACATGCGGTATGGATGTGCATGTCTGCTCTGTGTACCATGCAGTATGGATGTGCATGTCTGCTCTGTTTGTGTGACGACCTGTGAACTGTGGTGTGTGAGCGTGATCAGTACAAACAGAAACAGCATTCTGTTGTTGTTTACTGATTTAAACAAGCTTGCAAGTTCATCTTGATTGAAAATGTTCACACACACACACACACACACACACACACAACACACACACACACACACACACACACACACACACACACACACACACACACACACACACACCACAGCACAACACACACACCACAGCACAACACACACACACACACACACGCGCGCGCACGCACCCACACATACTTTCTTTCTCTCTCTCTCTCTCTCTCTCTCTCTCTCTCTCTCTCTCTCTCTCTCTCTCTCTCATCACACACACACACACACACACACACACACACACACACACACACACACACACACACACACACACACACACACACACACACACACACACACACACACCTAGGACTACATTACAGGAAAGACAGTATGCAGGACGCATTATATGCATTTAAAGTGGAAAGATTTTGTTGACAATTGAAATAAGGGCGGACAAAGAAGAAAGCCTCGCGCGCGCACGCACCCACACATACTTTCTTTCTCTCTCTCTCTTTCTCTCTCTCTCCCCTCTCTCTCTCTCTCTCTCTCTCTCTCTCTCTCTCTCTCTCACCACACACACACACACACACACACACACACACACACACACACACACACACACACACACACACACACACACACACACACACCTAGGACTAAATTACAGGAAAGACAGTATGCAGGACGCATTATATATACATTTAAAGTGGAAAGATTTTGTTGACAATTGAAACAAGGGCGGATAAAGAAGAAAGCCTCTATGGACTCTGTTCCAGACAGCTGGTCCATGAGATACAAAACCGCGTAGACCAGAGGGTTAGTTCTGACGATAGTTGTCCAAAGAGACGATTGTTGGTAAAAAGAGTGGAGCTGACGGGATGGGGTGTAGGTGTAGAGGATGTCTGAAAATATTGGACTTGGGCCAGTGACAGACCAGACACACAGATATTATGCCAGTTTATATTGTATTTCAACACTAAACAGGACTGTTTCAGACCGTAGGCGTGGTTTGACATGTTCTCGTCTGGCTGACTTGCATATTCATCTGGCAGAGCGCTGTTTCGGACTTTCTGTAACTTTTCAGTCGGGACCTACTGGGGGTTTGTATTCATATCCCCATCAAAATGGCTTCCTGAATGTCATTGCCCACCAGGACAAGATTCATTCTGTCAAGGCTCTCCCATGAGGTATCACCCTCAGCCTCTGGGCTTTCACATAATATTACGAGCCCCATGTGATCGTTGTTCGTTCAACGACAGTGTCCACGACCTCCAAGTACTAGAACGATTTGCTGCAGATGAATTCCGAATCTTCGATGCCGCCTATCCCTCCGTGGGTCCATGGACTACCACAGCAGTAAACAACAACAACAACAAAATAAACAAACAAAAACAGAGGGCGGGAGGGCAGGAGGGGAGTGGAGGGCAGAGTGAAACAAAGCCCCCTATCACCCTCCCTCTCTGGTCCGATGACTGAGTGTAACTGTGTATTCTGCAGGTATTCTATGGAAGTGAATCTGATTTCAGCATCATGCCGGCGAGAGAATGTAAATATGTTCGTTCAAGACCACCCATCTTATTTTGCACGAAAACCCCCCTTTTCACATACAAATGCACGTCCTTCTCATGTCAGTTTTTGCCAAAATTAACACTTGTTTTCTAAAAAAATTAACACGCAAAACCACCAAAAATTGACGTAATCAGTACATTAAAATGAGGGGTTTCCGTGCAAAATAAGATGGGTGATCGTGAACAAAGATATTTACATTCTCTCCAGGGGCATGAATAAAATCATTATAAAAAAGTGCAAAACTCTTCGCATCTGGCCACATTACTGATCACCCCTGGGTCTAACTTGAGACCCTATGGCGCCCTAGGGCCCCAAGCCAGATCCAGAGGATCACAGATAATGTGGCCAGATGTGAAGAGTTTTGGGAATATGCCTCTAATAGTGGTATTTCTTATACTTGGTTGCCTACTTTCAGTTTGTCTAATTTGGGGCAATTCTCTCACCCCCTTTTCAGTGGCTCTTCCTAGGACACACACACATTGTGGTTTGTGGGCGTTTATAGCCGCGCCAGTGACCCAGACAACACATTGTGGTTTACAGGCGTTTATAGCCTCACCAGTGAGCCAGACAACACATTGTGGTTTGCGGGCGTTTATAGCCTCGCCAGTGACCCAGACAACACATTGTGGCTTGCGCGCGTTTATAGCCGCGCCAGTGACCTAGACGAAACACGAAAATGGGAAGAGTCACTAGAGGGCAGAGAAGAGGGCCAAATTTAGACTTTCAAAAACCACGCAAACAAGTACCAAACTCTTTTAGGATTAATATATATACTGTGCAAACTGAAAGCTTTATAATTCAATGGTGTTTATGCATAAGTGCGATTGTTATTAAAATTGTTTTTTATTCAAGCAGAATAGTTTTAAAGGTTAAACAACAACTGTGCTTTAAAGTACTTTTTAGTAGCTACTTTGTACAATATTCATATAAAATCTTTAGCAAATTAAACACAAAAACACAACTTTTAATAATCAATTCTCTCTCACTGATCTATAAATAGATAATTTATTCAGGGGAAGACAATTACTTTCATGCATAATTAAAGGGAGATAAATCACTTTCATTATCATTGTTTTGATTATTTTGATTGTTATTGATTTCTCTGTGCGTGTGCAAACAAGGAAGGTAGAAATCAATACTAGACAAATGCTGTCAGAGAGCGGAAAAACCCGGACTCAAAATAGACCTCAGCAGCCCTTATTGATCGTTTAGCGGCGCGTATTGCAGAGCGCACTACAGGCCCATGCTGCGACTTAATTATTTTTTAATTGTTGTTTTATTCTGGTTTAAAAAATGAAGCCCGAAGTAGTTACAGAGCTTAGTAACATATGTAGAATTTGGGAGGAGGAGAGGAGGTGGGGGGCCGATAGAGAAGAGTTAAAGAGCAGGTTTGAAGAATTAATTACTGATCTTTTTGAGCGCATAAATATACGAGAAAGTGTCAAGCAAGCCATCAGTAAAATACCAGATTCTTGGCCCAACCAGTTATAAAGTTGTTTGCCATTTTAGTTGATAATATGGCTCCTGAAGATGTTAATCTGACTGTTTCTATCAGCTCTGAAGGAGTAGCTATTCGCTTTAATTAAGATCAGGTTTTACGATTAGAAAAGACTATGAATAACAGCCGAATTTACATTTACAATTATTATTTTTTTTTTTTAGATTTAAAAATGGCTGCCGAACTCAGTGAATCTGATTTAAAGAATTGTAATTAACTATTTGACGAAACAATCAAAAGAGAAAAAGAAACACCCGAAGGTGCTGGGGAGGACCCAGAGAAGCACCGCCTTCACCTGCCTTGAGAGCAGTCCTGTACCACCCTTGGAGGCCTGCGCTGTGTTGACGATGGGTACAGGCACGCGCAGGACACTCCATTAAGATATCAAGGGACATAACTGCTCCTGAACAGAGGTAAATTAGACTACAGGATGCAGCTCATAACAGCCTTAAAGTAGCATCCCCATGGGTGTACCAGCCCGTATTTCATGACTGCAGAGCCACCGCCGAAAAACACCACCCTCCAGCTGCCGAGCACACCCCACAGACCCAACCACCCCTGCCCACGCACGGACAGATGAAGACGGTGCCACTCCGACACAGCCAAGCTTTCGCCATACGGTCTTATGTGCCCTCAAGAGAGAATCCAAAGTTGTAGTCTTTCCCACTGTCAACAGGACTTTCCTGTGGTCAGTGGGTCTTTCCTCACCGTCACTGGACCTTTCTCCAGGGTCAGCCTAGTTAAGGCAAAGAAGAAAAAGAAACACCCGAAGGTGCTGGGGAGGACCCAGAGAAGCACCGCCTTCACCTGCCTTGAAAGCAGTCCTGTACCACCCTTGGAGGCCTGCGCTGTGTTGACGATGGGTACAGGCACGCGCAGGACACTCCATTAAGATATCAAGGGACATAACTGCTCCTGAACAGAGGTAAATTAGACTACAGGATGCAGCTCATAACAGCCTTAAAGTAGCATCCCCATGGGTGTACCAGCCCGTATTTCATGACTGCAGAGCCCACCGCCGAAAAAACACCACCCTCCAGCTGCCGAGCACACCCTACAGACCCAACCACCCCTGCCCACGCACGGACAGATGAAGACGGTGCCACTCCAGACACAGCCAAGCTTTCGCCATACGGTCTTATGTGCCCTCAAGAGAGAATCCAAAGTTGTAGTCTTTCCCACTGTCAACAGGACTTTCCCTGTGGTCAGTGGGTCTTTCCTCACCGTCACTGGACCTTTCTCCAGGGTCAGCCTAGTTAAGGCAAAGAGAAAAAGAAACACCCGAAGGTGCTGGGGAGGACCCAGAGAAGCACGCCTTCACCTGCCTTGAGAGCAGTCCTGTACCACCCTTGGAGGCCTGCGCTGTGTTGACGATGGGTACAGGCACGCGCAGGACACTCCATTAAGATATCAAGGGGACATAACTGCTCCTGAACAGAGGTAAATTAGACTACAGGATGCAGCTCATAACAGCCTTAAAGTAGCATCCCATGGGTGTACCAGCCCGTATTTCATGACTGCAGAGCCCACCGCCGAAAAACACCACCCTCTGATTTAAAGAATTGTAATTAACTATTTGACGAAACAATGAAAGTATTAAACATTGATTTTAGTGAATTTGGTTTTGAGAATGATGTAAACAATATAATAAAAGATCATAGTGAACTATTTAACGAAGCAATCAAAGTGATGAACATTGACTGTAGTGATTCAGAAAAAGCTAAAATATTGGCGGGTGTTATTGTAAGGTTAACGTGTCTTGAAGTGTTACAACGCTTGGGTGAAGAATAAAAGAGCATTTTACTTACTTTTATTTACATTTATTTTTTTAATTTACGTAAATGTTATGGCTTTAAAAATGACGACCACAAGTAAATTCGAGGATGGAAAACTATATACGATGGAAGAAATATTTGGCAGTGACAAACAATTAAGCAATGCGTTTAGTGAGTAGACATGGACATCATTACTCTACAACGTTCATGAAAGCGTGACACATGCTATCTCTAAATCCAGAGTCTCTTCAGATGGAGCGCCAGTAAAAGTGCTGTTGGCCGTTTGATTGATTATATAACGCTGATGATAGTAACATGGAAGTCTGGGTTCAGGACTAAAAG
>CM031597.1:83017304-83019804 GCA_018398815.1 Conus ventricosus
GCCCACTCTCCCTCCTCCAGAGTTGTCTTTCCATGACAAAAGGAAGCAAATGTCTAAAAAATCAGCGTGTGAATGCTGAAACGGATCCATGTGTACGTGAACATGGTGATCAATATCCACCCATTTTCACACAAAAATGACATGTAGTAGCAACTGCGTACTTGGTTTTGAGAGAGAGAGAGAGAGAGAGAGAGAGAGAGAGAGAGAGAGAGAGAGAGAGAGAGAGAGAGAGAAGAGAGAGAGAGAGAGACTAATCATACTCTTACCAGTACGACTTTTGCATTGAAATTGACATTGTTGACATGAATTCCTTCGAACACCTTCGACCATTCAATGTTGTTGCTTGCATTGCTCCTACACTTTCTCGTTTTTTTATTTTTTCATTCTTTCTCATATTTGGGCTGTAATTTGAAAAGTCTAAATCAGCTGTTCTGACTCGGATGGATAGAAATCATAAATGCAAGAATGTGCGAACAAAACAAATGCTTACCAGATAATGACAAATAAGATTAGGAGTATGTCTCGCACGAACTAATGATTTCAAAATTAAAAAGAAAAACCCCAACGCTTTTGATTATTGGAGAGGGAAAGTGAAAAATCCCAGACAACACACTGACATTTCCTCAATCTGTTTTCCTGTCAGAGGTGGAACAACAAACATCATAATTAATTCCTGATCATTCGTATTAAAAAAGCGAAAGACAGCGAGCGACGGAGCTAAATGAGTAGGGGTTGGGGGGTGTGCGTGCGTGCGTGCGCGCGCGCGTGCGTGCTTGTGTGTGTGTGTGTGTGTGTGTGTGTGTGTGTGTGTGTGTGTGTGTGTGTGTGTGTGTGTGTGTGTGTGTGGAGAGAGAGAGAGAGAGAGAGAGAGAGAGGCTGTAATCTTTTATTGCCATTTGGAAAGGCAACAGGGTACAAAATAAACATAAAGTGGGAAATAACACACACACACACACACACACACACACACACACACACACACACACACACACACACACACACACACACACACACACACACAACAGAACAATAACGAAGGCAAAATAAAAGTTCAGACGAATTGAAATTAATTTTATTCATTTATAGGAAAACCGCCCCCCCCCCCCCCACACACACACACGAGCACGCGCACGCACGCGCGCACCCACATATGCACACACACACACACACACACACACACACACACACACACACACACACACACACACACACACACACACACCACACACACACATACAGAGTCATTTTTAAAAAAAAGATAGTCAACTGCAACATAACCTATCCTACTCTTCAGTCAATGTTTTCGCATTGAATCATCAGAACTTTTGATTTGTTTAAAAACAACTGCATCTTTCCAAGTCCTTTTCCGTCAAACCTACTATTTCCGTCGAAACATCTACGTTGTAAATCTAGCCAGTCATCTCTTCACATCTACACTGTTTGAGGTGAGTAATCGAATAATCTTCACAATATCTGACGTCCATATGTCACTCAGACTCCGATTTTTTTTTAGTACAAATAAGAGAAAATGATCTTCTCAGCTTCAGTTAACGTACTGGGCAATAGGAATACGAAGACTTGCCCGAACTAAACCATGACATCTTTGTTTAAGACTGAATGTCCTTCATCTAAAACGAGCTAGATCAATTCGAAGTCACTTAATTATGACGATTATTCTGCCCCCCCTCCTTCCGCTCCCTTTCCACTTCCTCCCCTTCCCCTCCTCCCTTCCCCCTCCCAAAAATGAAATCTACATAAAAACGTTTTTGAAGGAAAAGAAAACGTGCATATATTTTTACACCTGCGTATCCAGGCAGTTCATCTGTGAATATTCTGCAGCGAACTTCTGCTTATAGTTTGCTATATCCACGCAATTCAAAATCAACATTATATGTAAGCTTACGTACAACGGGTATTGATCAGTCTCTCTATACAGCCTTGAGAGAGGAGAGAGAGAGAGAGAGAGGAGAGAGAGAGAGAAGAGAGAGAGGGAGGAGAGAGAGAGAGAGAGGGGGGGGGGGGGCACTAGTAAACCTTTTCACATGTTGTCTTGTTCGCACATGCGTAGATTTTATTCTACAAGTTCAAGAGAGTGAGGGAATTCACAAATGTAACTATTACGCCATCGGCCTGTGTTATAAAGGATACACGTTTGACACTGGGGAGTTAGGATTAAATGAACCAGTAATTCTGAAGGGAGAGAAGTTCTCTTTGTCAATAGAGGAAGAAAACAAAATTAATATCCATATCAATAACATTCCGCCTGCAATTCACACGCAGTGACACAGTAAGGAGGAAGCTCAAGGGAGAGCTTGACATTACGTCTCCAGAGAAGAAACCTCCCCCACACAAGTCATGGGGGCCGGTTCACAACCAGGTCATGTCATCTGACTGCCCTCCTGCTGTCAGAGCTATTTTTGACGTCAGAGAGATTCGAACCTACGACTCCTGGACAGGTAGGCATCTCATGTTGTGCCTGTTTTGACTGAGGTCTCACCAC
>CM031597.1:83036435-83043935 GCA_018398815.1 Conus ventricosus
TCCTCTTCACCCAGTGTCCCCGAGCCGCGTCACCTCTGGCCGCTGGCCGTTGCAGAGGGATTACCGAATGACAAACGGACAGAGATGTTTTCCCATGCCCCGTTAACCGTGTGGGGCTGATTGCACTGACATGGGTCCCACCTGAATTTGACTCCCTCCCCCCCCCTCCCCTTCTCCCTCTAGCCCTGCACCCCTGACCCTCCCCTTCCCGCCCCCGTTTGGCTTCCCCCCCCTTTCCCCCGCCCCCCCCCCCCCCCTCCTTTTCTCCGCTGGCTTTACTGGGCTGGGCAGTGGTCCTGTAGTCGATCATCATGAATTGGCCTGATCCGCCTGCCGCCGCGTGAGTCGGAGCGCACAGAAAGCACTATTATTCCCGCGATCACAGAATACATCTTCATCAGTCGGGACAACGAGGAAGGGAAGAGAAAACATAACAAAACAGCGCAGTTTTCCCCCTCCCCCCTTCCCCCTCTCTCTCTCTCTCTCTCTCTCTCTCTCTCTCCTTCCTCTCTCCCCCCCCCCCCCTCTCTCTCTCTCTCTCTCAAACAGGGCAGCCCGCTCCATCAGTTTATTCTTCTCCCCCTTTCTCTTTACGTCACAAGGGGATTGTGTCCCTTGGCTGCCTTGGTTTGAATGTAAAAGGGGTTGCACCCCCATTTTCCACTCCCTTGTCCCCCCTCCCTTCTCCCTCACCCCCCCCCCCCCCCCCCCCCCCACTTCTCCCGCCTCTCCTGTCCCTCTCCAACTTCCTTTTTCGTTTTACTGTTATGAGTCTCTTTGTTTATTGTTTCAGGTCTTTTGTTTTCATTGTGGTGAGTCCTTATCTTTATTGCTTCAAGTCTTCCTTGTTTATTATTGCTTCGTGTTTCTCTTTTCTTGCGAAGGACTCGAAACGGGAATGTCTTCCTCCCGTTTCTCTGGAGTTTGGGCGAAATGAGATTTTTCCCTGCTCTTACCCAACCGACTTTTGGTGGCTCTCTCTGCCGTCCCCTTCTCCCCTTTTCTTCTTCGTTTTCCGCCGCTGCCCCCTTTCGCGCAGTTGACCACTTCTCCTCTCTCTCTCTCTCTCTTCTCTCTCTCTCTCTCTCTCTCTCTCTCTCTCCCCTCTCTCTCTCTCTCTCTCTCTCTCTCTCTCTCTCTCTCTCTCCTGCTTCTTCCTCTTCCCTCCACCCCATCCACTTTTCTCCTCTCTGTGCCCTTTCTTTACAATCCACACTCGTTTACACAACGGGCTGCCTACCTGGGTAGTGCCGACTTGAGAGCTGCCAGCTGGCGCTTCATTCGGTCGTTTCCCGTGTCATCCAGTCCATATCATTCAATGTCGATCACTCATTTTCCTTACTTCCTTCATTCTTTCCATTTCTCACGCAGTGTGCATGCTATGTGTCACGTGTCATCCATACCAACGGCCAAACTGGCCTTCTCTTCCGAAAGTTGGTGATGGGATTTTACGTGTGTGCAAGATGTTATGCGTGCGTTCACACACGGAACCTCGGTTTATAGTCTCATTTGAAGGACTGTATGGGGAATGGAGTCAGAACTAATGTTAACTTCGAGGGCAGAATCCCCCCTTTCCACCTTCTGTGAGGTGCACGCGGTGGCGGTCTCCAGACGGTCATCTCTGGTTGAGTGCTGGCCGGTTTACGCTGACCGGTGCTTGAGCTGAAATTTTAAAAAAATGAACCCAGGATGCTTCGTGTGTGTTGGGATCCTCCTTTTGCCGTTATTCTTCTTGCTCGCCTCTTTGTGCTTTTGTTGTTGTTGTCCCCCCTCACCCCCCCCCTTTTTTATTTTCTTTTTTTTTTAAGCGCTGGAGAAAATTGTTACAGTGAAAAGGGGTCTCGTGCCATTTTATTCTCTCAAATTGTGCTGAAAAAAGCGGAGCGATCAATTTGAGTTCCGCCGTTTGAAAAGTGTGGCTGATTTTCTCTCTCTTTTTTCCCCATGTGTGCTGCGTTGTTGTTGTGGTTCCCTGGTTCGGAAGTATTCCTTCTTTCAAGAACAACCTGGCTGCAGTCAGGCTTCATTGGGGAAAAGGAAATACAGCATGAAAAAATACTGGGCTGATAGAAGAAAAAAAAGCACCAAGTACTTGCAATGATGCTGGTAAGTGAAATCATAATTGAGAAAAGCATTAACGAACAAACCGGAACATGGAGAAAAGGAAAATTAACTTTAAACAAGGTTGATAACAAAGAACAGCGTGAGAACTGTACGAAAAAGACACTTAAAGAAATTTAAACAGGTATGTAGTTTAGAAAAAGACAAAACGTATGATCGCAGCAGTCGTAGTTATATCAGTCTCATTGTTATGATGATTATATATATAATATATATATATATATATATATATATATATATATATATATATAATATATATATATATATAACAAACTAATAAATTCCAAGGAAAAGTACCGAGCACCGTTCCAGCAACTTACAGAGCAGCTTGGTGTTGCAATGACTGCAAGAAATATTGAATTATAAATAGAAAAACAAAAGGTGGCACCTTTGGTTGGTTTTTTGAAAACTCAACAAACATACTACGGTATTGCACACCAGCCTTTTCTGGGATTGCAGTCTTCTTAAACCTGAAAAGGCAGAGGAGTCAAATTACCACTTTCCGCGGTCACTGAGGAGAAACCACCGAGTTTCGAAATATCGGTATATGACCAGGAGTTATATGTTAGTGAGTTTCCCTCCCTATTGGAGGGTGTCTTCCCCTTGGAGACTATAAGCTTGCTGAAGGTTCATTGTGAGAAGCATTTTTTTTTTCATTCACCCACTCAAGCACATACTGTTAGTTAGGCAGAATCATCTACCACTGCAGATATGAATGCTTATCTCCCCCTATTTCTTCAATCTAAGACATAAGAGCAAGCTTTATTTATAATTTATATATATATATTATATATATATATATATATATATATATATATATATATATATATATATATATATATATGGGGGGGGGGGGGGGGCGGGGGGATTGGCTGCTGTTAATAGAGAACAATACATTGCAATGAATGTGACTTTAATTACTAAGAAAATGAATTTCACTACCATTCCATCTTCAGGCACCATATGAGCGCACGCGTGCGCCTGTGTGTGTGTGTGTGTGTGTGTG
This sequence comes from Conus ventricosus, assembly GCA_018398815.1. Lineage (NCBI taxonomy): Eukaryota > Metazoa > Mollusca > Gastropoda > Neogastropoda > Conidae > Conus > Conus ventricosus. Next base: position 83,039,563 of record CM031597.1, read on the forward strand.
TGTGTGTGTGTGTGTGTGTGTGAGAGAGAGAGAGAGAGAGAGAGAGAGAGAGAGAGAGAGAGAGAGAGATGTCAAGACCCATATTTTCTGTACTTTTCAACACAGCTACTTCAAACTTCGTGAGTTGCAAAATGTAAAGAACTGGACAAACACCTTCCAAGATCTTTGCAGTTCGTCCACTCTTTTCTGGGTAATCATGTTTTCGTGAAAAATCGGTTGTAATGCGGTTTCATCCTTGTATTTTATCAAATCACGTGGGTTTTTTTTTTCCTTCACAAGAATTAGATGGCTCGGAGCTGTTTGTGCTGATTGGATTGAGGGGAGTAAAAATGAGGTTACTAGACGGCCAGACGAGTAGAACAAACAAATTACAATACAGACACGTGTTTCGGCCTGTTGGTCTTGTTCAGGTACGACAGATAACACTGAAACAAAGAGACAGGCCAAAAAGAAATGACTTGGATTTCAATTCGATCACGGCGAGAAGAGTAACCTAGGCGAGGAGAGTGCTATTGTGTAATCTAGAATGTGGAATGGAACCGAAAAGAAAAGGGAAGATTTGGCTGGGAAGAGAACAAGTATAATCATCATCATCATGACCGGCATCATCACAATCCAAATAATGATTTTTTTAATGAAAAAGATAATAGAAAATAATAATTCAAAAGAAAAAGGAAATGTGACCCCGAAAAAGTCTAAACAATTGAAATGAAATTTTTTAAAAACACTACTTATATTATGTGGTTGTTTGAAATGAGCCTGGCTGGATTCAGCTGAAAAAGCTGTCGTAGGAGGGATACTTTCTGGATCCTGAAGGAGTTGTCTTCGTTGTAATAGCTGCTTGTGTCATACTGGCTGAAGATCAAGATCACAAACTCTTTATTGCATTTTCTTTCTTTTTCTTTCCCTCCTTCCGTTGTGTGAAAACGGAGCGTCACGGTTAGCATGCGCCTCTTGAAAGCGAGAAAACCCGAGTCCGTCGTTTCAAATCTCGCACGGGCTGGTTATTTTCTTTTACCTCCATATTCCACCCTTGGATTTCGAGTGGTGGTCTGAATGCTAGTCTACCAGGGAGACAACAAACCTAGATCTCGTGTCTAGCGTATATTTAGCGCACGTTAAAGAACGCAAGGCAATGAAGATGTCCGTGGCGCAATTCTGTCGCAAAATGCGCTTTGAAAGGTCATCAAAAACACGTAGGCTGAGGTAGTTAATATTCATGCCCATCGGACCTGCCCTTCATATTTACAACCCACAGGGCCTAATCCTGACCTAACTGTTCACACCACTGACCAGTAGCCCAACAACATCGACTAGCCCTTGCACAGGGTATCTATAATGAATCAGTGACATGGGGCGGTGTAGGGGTAGGTGAGGAGCAGGCCGCCATAAACGCACGCACACACGCACTGAGGCGCACGCACACACGCACTGAGGCGCACGCACACACGTACTGAGGCGCTCGCATGCACGCGAGTATCAACGCAGATATTTTTTTTTGTTCCTCTTGATTTTTGCCACGACTATTTTCTCAAAGCAGACGAAACCTACTGAGAATTAGAGTCGATTTTTTTTCACACGTTTCTAGCGCCCATTTTTGTCGTCTTTAACCATTTTTGACGTACCTCACGAATTTTGTCGTACCTCACGAGTTTTGTTCCCAATTTGGTAACCATTTTTGTCGCCCTTAACTGCTTTTGTCGTCCGGTGACAAAAGTGGTTGATGTAGACGACAAAACTCGTGAGGTTGCCCCGGAAAAATGGACGACATAAGTGGTTGTGGCGACATAAATGGTTGTTAAGTGACGACAAACTTCGTAAGGTGCGACATAAATGGTTGAAATGGACGACAAAACTCGTGAGGTGATACAAGTGGTTCAGGACGACAAAAAAACGGCGCAACACACGTTGACACCCACCCAGGGTCATACGGCAGATGTGGGGAACTATGCCAGAAGAGGGTGGTAGGAGGATGCCAGTTTTCTCTTCTTTTTTTTTAATACTACGCTTGCCACCAGAGCTACATGTCCAGATGGACGTGAACATGACCAGGTTGCATAATGGACACCAGCGGAATTCAGACTCGTGACGAATGACTGTAAACTGAGTGATCTATAGGCAAATAAATGTTAAGATTTTGGAGTCATTTCTCTCTCTAGCCTCTACACTTTACTTTTTTTTTAATCATCAAACCCTCGTTTCTCTTCCATACTTCAGTTGACTTTCCCTTCTTATTAAACCTTGTATTTTTTTTAGGCAAAAACACACCTCCGATGGTTGGCAGTAGACCAGCAATTATTGCTATTTTTGCGTTCTTGAAAGAACCAAGTCCGGCATGTCCACAGAAACCCAGAACCAAAAGCTTGGATGTTATCTGACTCAGCCTAGCTGTCATCGAGCTAAAAAAAAAAAGTGCTGCTTTTACGTTTTCCCTTTCGCTTTAAGAAACAAACCTTGTTTTAATTACCTGAGAGAAAAAGTATCATATGTTTTTCTTTCTGCAATGGTACAAAATGGGGTAGGCATTCTCTCTGTCTCTGTCTCTGTCTCTGTCTGTCTGTCTGTCTCTCTCTCTCTCTCTCTCTCTCTCTCTCTCGCTCTCTCTTCTCTCTCTCTCTCTCTCTGTCTGTCTGTCTGTCTGTGTGTACACCTCGGTCTTCTCTAGGGCTGGCCGGTTTTTACGAGCAGCACAGCTGAACTTTAAGAGGAACACACAGTCACGGCCTCTCTCTTTGCTCTTTACAACGATTCCGAAGTTGCACGTGCTCAGGGGTACATTACAGTGAGCATTACTAGTTCACCAGCAAAATGGGACGGGCAGACTTTCCACAAGTAGGAGATAATGAACTCTACAGTTTACAACAATGTGTCTCAGTCTCTTGGAACAAGGGTAATGATCTCAACACATTAGAGAAACGCTACTCTCCTCAAACAGGGTTAATTGCATCGTACATATTATTCAGAGCGATACAGTGAAGCGCTATGCAGAGAGGTCAGGCTCATCGTACATATTATTCAGAGCGATACAGTGAAGCTCTATACAGAGATGTCAGACTCAGTCAAATTATGACTTCCAAGCATCGATGAAAACTTACAGACGTCACTATTCTTATTTTTTTCTTTACAAAAATAGTTAATCGATAGAAAAAAGAAAAAAAACAATGTTAGTCCTCCCCAAGCTAAATATTTTATTTTTTTTTTTTTTTAAAACATTTTTATTTTCTTTTATTGTTATTACATAAACTGAAATATACAACAACATTAATATTCAGAAATTAGGTATATGGCAAGCTAGATATAAATACATAGACAAGTAAGTATATACACAAACAAAAAGAAAGAAAGATACAGCCTTCAGCATATCATCATTTATCTATCTAAAGCATGGTTACTTGGTGACATAAACAGCATAGCACAATGTATTGTACTTAAGGCAAACCCTTTCTATGTAGTGTAATCATGCTTTAATTTTTTTTTTTAAGAGAAAAAAAAGAAAGAAAGAAAGAGAGAATAAGATAGAGAGATCAGTGAGGATAAACGGATAGCACGAGGAAGGACAGGTAGAAGGACAAATAAGCGGACACACTGACAATTAACCAGACAAACATTAAGATAGAATGGGTTGGTTCACAGCAAATGAAGATAAGCTATTTTCACAACACATTGTCTCAATGATAGCAACCTTGAAAGGAAAACAAACAACAACAAAAACTGTACACCTTGAGTAACATACATGAGCCTCATAGACTGTCATCAGCAAGGGAGCAGAAATACTATTTGTTAGTCTAGTGCTTATTTATCACATATTGCATTTTTTCATTCACACTGACAAAAAACAGTTAATCATCAAAGACGAGGGGCTCATATGCAAGCCATTTTGTCTGGAAATCCATATGGTTCATTGTTAAATATGAGTTATATTTTTCAATTCTAAATCTATATTTCAATATTCTCAAAAAGACTGTTAATTGTGGGAGACTGCCTTCTAACTTACATTTATATACATACTGTTTTGCCAGAAGAATGATAAAGTAGAAAATAACATCACCTGCAATTGTTGCATCAAAACCTAGAAGTACAAGAGACTCTGTTAAACGTATATTTTGTGCATGGGTACATTTCTCTTTTATTAATTCAGTGAACATACTCCAAAAGCATTTAATGTTAGTACATTTCCAAAACATATGGTCAATACTATCTTTAAATAGGCCGCAGAAACTACATTTATCATTATCGACTACTCCAATTTCTTTCAACATTACATTTGTTCCTAAGCATCTATGGATTATTCTCAGCTGAAACCACTTAAGCTTCACATCCATTATCTTATATATGTTAAAGAAACACGATTCCCAGTCATGGGTCTGTGAAAG
>CM031597.1:83048935-83058935 GCA_018398815.1 Conus ventricosus
GCAACTCAACACTGACTGTTCCACGGCGCAACACCATTGTCTCTCGAGATGTGCGAGATGGGAATAGTGCCTCGCTGCAGTATGGCGCCACCAGATTTGTACTTTTTTGTCATTGTTGTCTACGTATGCAAAATGGGCTTTTGTACAGCATTAGGGGTCAGGGAAGACTCTGGCAGTGGGAAAGGGACGTCCCGTTCCGCCTTTGTATCCTGAAAGGCCTCCGGCCAATAGAACGTAGATCTCACCCAGTGACTTTCGCCCATTCCCATTTGGTCCATTTCCGTTTCAGCCTCGTGACAAAGGCGGCTTTCAGAAAAGACGTGAGCGATGGAGAGGGCGACACTGGAATGGGCAAAACGCTACCTACCTACCCGCTGTAAGTTACTTTTCGTATGCCAAGTGCGTGTCGCGTTCGGGACTACGGCTTTGCCGGGCTTTTCTTGACAAGAATTGCGCTCAGACTTCTACTTACTGTCTATAGTTGAAGGAGACCAAGGGGAAAAAAAGACCAGGTTGGACGATATTCGAACCATAGACCTGTGAATTTTCATCGTTAGACGAGTGCATTTGCCACAAGACCACCGCTGCATCGGCGACCTACAGAAAGTCTAGAGGAGTTTAAAGTCTCTCTCTCTCTCTCTCTCTCTCTCTCTCTCTCTCTCTCTCCTCTCCCTCTCCTCTCCCTCTCTCTCTCTCTCTCTCTCTCTCTCTCTCTCTCTCTCTCTCTCTCTCTCTCTCTCTCTCTCGCTCTATCTCAGTGTGTGTGTAGGCGCGGGCGCGTTCGTTTGTCTCTGTTCTCTTTCTTCTTTGTGTGTAAAATAGTGTGGTGTGTATGATTTTGTAATACATACACTGCTATTTGAAAGGAATTTTGGGCGGATAGGATAAGAAAGTAATCCGTGCGGGCGTGCTCGCGCACATATCTGAGTGTATGTGTCTGTCTATTGGGTAGGAGGGAAAGGAATGAATTGGAGGGGTAGGAGGGGAGTTGTGTATGGGAATGGAGGGGACGTTTTACTTTTTTGAAGAACTATTCTTTTTCATAAATGCACGTGTCTGTGTGTAAATGTTTCTGTTACTTGCAGATTTCATGTTGGGAAATATAATTTACGCATTTTAAGATAGTTATCAAAAAAACAAAAACTTCCTATGAGGGAGAGCAGGAGACTGAAAGTTTGAAGGGAACGCAAATTTCGGTCTGCATGTCTGCATATCTCCAAGAGGGAGATAACCATACCAAGAGAGTGTGGTTAAGGGTCTGGTTAACACTACACTAACTCCATCAGAACGACATCACGTTAAGATGCTCAGTAGAAAAAAGGTCACTTGTATGTCGACATCACGTTAAGATGGTCAGCAGCAAAAAGAGAAAAAAAAAGCCATTTTTTACGTCAGAATCCAGCGGTATTCGAACCCTGAAACGCCTGACTCCGAACTCGTTGTTGTACCACTGAGCCGGAAGGCACTGAGCTTTTGCTTGATGAAAGAATGCCGATTAGTGAACGGTGATTGGAAAAAAGCTGACCCCAGATCACCACCCTCGGTCTCCGGAACAAGGAGGAAATGAAGGAAGGTCCGGTCAGTGCTCGGCTCTCAGGGGCATGTTCCTCACCAACCCCAGCTGTGTGCTGCTCGTGGCCGCCTGTTGTACGGAGGGGGAGACTGACGTACCTTCAGCTATTTGAGGACATGGCATTTTACGCACGATTGTAGGAGTTATGTTGTGGGTGAACCGTTGTTATTGTTGTTTTAATCCATGGAGGGACGTGTTAAAAAGTTTGTATGGAAAGTTTGGTGAGATGGTTTTCTCGTGGTCGCCATTCTGAAAATAAGCCCGGTCGATTTTAAATGTTGTTAGTTTTTGTATTTTTGTATATGATTCACGGCCTCCATGTCCTAAAAGAGGTGACGGGATAATTCAAGTCAGTGGGGTCTGTCTTCGTGGTGAAATGCTAGTGATCCCTGCAATTGGGGGGGGGGGGGGGGGGGGGGGGGGGATGGGATGGTTCCTTTGGTCGGGGTACATGCTGATTCTTTTTTGCCCAGGTAAACCCAGTTTTCTTTCAGGGCCATCTTCATGGCTCCACCTGAAGTGATGGAGTAAGCGTTCTGCCTTCGTTGGCTTATAAACCCAGCTGACGTTGTAGTCAGCACCCCAGCTGACGTTGTAACCAATGGACATTGTAATCAGCACCCCAGCTGACGTTGTAACCAATGGACATTGTAATCAGCACCCCAGCTGACGTTGTAACCAATGGACATTGTAATCAGCACCCAGCTGACGTTGTAACCAATGGACATTGTGGTCAGCACCCCAGCTGACGTTGTAGCCAATGGACATTGTTATCAGTTGCCCAGCTGACGATGTAGCTAGTACCCCACCTGACGTCACCGAGGTCTTTCTGCACCAGAGAACAAGCAGGACTGGGTTGGGATTTCTTTTGCTTGGCATTCACCAAGGGTCTTTCCTGTCCTTGGACCTCAGGGCGTGGTACTCCTCCAGCTCTACTCTTCTCCCCCTCCCCCCTCCTCCGCTTCTCCTCCTTATCTACTCTCTTCATGTTCTTTTGTTGGGTTTACAGTCGAATAGGTGACGGTAGTCCTGAATGACTGCGGGCTTAGCGTGTTGCCTTGTCAGTTTCGCTGCTCTTGAAAGTTGCTGGTTCCATATCGGGATGAAAAAAATTAGTATGGCCAGGTTATGTTATCGTTGTTTTGTTTTTTTCATTTTCTGAAACACGTGGGAATGTGTGTGTGTGTGTGTGTGTGGTGTGTGTGTGTGTGTGTGTGTGTGTGTGTGTGTGTGGTGTGTGTGTGCGTGTGTGTGTGTGTGTGTGTGTGTGTGTGTGTGTGTGTGTGTGTGTGTGTGTGTGTGTGTATGTGTGTGGAGGGTGGGGGTCGGGGGAGGATATATTATACTGAGGGAAAGCACGTGTGTGTGTGTGTGTGTGTGTGTGTGTGTGTGTGTGTGTGTGTGTGTGTGTGTGTGTGTGTGGAGGGTGGGGGTCGGGGGAGGATATATTATACTGAGGGAAAGCACAAAGGGACATATTTACGACTCGCTGTTGTGACAGTGTCTGGTCCCTGTACGTTAATTTAATGCAGATGTCTCGCGGCGCTCGCTTTCCTGCAATCCATATGTCTCAAACCATATCTTCAGCCGTGCCGTCTTCAGTTCATCAGATATTCAATGGGAAATGAATCGGGGGAGAAAACCCTTCCCGCGGGGACACCCCGGTGCAGTTGGGCGAAGAAACGCTTCCATTAAGCTTTTAACATAACTGTCTGTTCTGCTGCTCTGGTGAATAGCGTTCTTCTTCTTCTTTTAGTCCATTATGAGGCCTTCTTGTAAGCATTGGACCATTTTTGTTGACCCCTCTCATCACCCGTATTTAAGAGGATTTTCCGTCTCTTCTTCTTCTTCATCTTCTTCTTCTCTCTGTCTCTGTCTCTCTGTCTCTCTGTCTCTGTCTCTCTGTCTCTGTCTCTGTCTCTCTCTCTCTCTCTCTCTCTCTCTCTCTCTCTCTCTCTCTCTCTCTCTCTGACACATTCATTTGCATCAAGGAAGCGGGGAAGAGAGTTGGCTGTATTAGACAGCGAGAACAACTGATGTTTGAAAGGCCTACTCAGACAGAGGAGAACTTGTAATGTTCGGGAGAAACTACTCGAGGCGGCAGACTGCTAATGTTCGAAACAACTAACTTAATAGATGAGGGCCACTGATACTCGGAAGATCCGGAGAGAATAACTGGTGTTGGAAAGAACTACTCAAACTGGAGAGAACTACTTATGTTTGGAACAACTGCTGAAACAGAAAAGAGCTACTGGTGTTCAGAATTACAACTCAGAAAGAAAAAAAAACTAATGACAGTCCGAACTGCTACTCATGGAAGGGCGAACTACTAAAATTCGTGGAGACTACTCAAACAGGAGATCACTACCAATGTAAGGAAGAACTTCTTAAACAGAGCAGATCGACTGAGTAGGGGAGAGGTGTTGATGACGTTATATCAGAAGGATCGCACTACAAGAAATAAAATGTACGAAGAGTGACTGCTGCAAAGACTATAGTATGACAGTAAAAATTATGTGAAATTACACGTTGGAGGTAGGCGCTCGCGCGAGAGCACACACACACGCACACACACACACGCACGCACGCACGCACGCACACACGCACGCACGCACGCACGCACGCACGCACGCACGCACGCACGCACGCACGCACACACACACACACACACACACACACACACACACACCACACACACAAGAGTTCGAAGTCCTAAGAAGATGCTTTTCCCTTTAACCCCATGTTGGGGCATGGAGGTCAACAAAATCATTTACTCCTGTGTCGACACAAAGCAGCCGACAGGTCAAATATGCTACGAATGTAAATCAAACTAAAGCACAGAAAAGACATAATAAGACCTGACATGAACCCCAACACAGAGACACAGAACAAGGTACGAAGCAACATTTGATTAATGCATGTCACATTCAATTTACACATATTACAAAACAGACAAGTTAATTTTGACGAATGTATCTTCTTCAGACGGTTATACGCAGCATACATCAAAAACATCCAAAACAACTCATCCCAAGTCACAGTCAGTATTAGACTTCAATCAACTTGATGTACTTATTTCATTTTCAAATCAACTTGATGTACTTATTTCATTTTCAAATCAACTTGATGTACTTATTTCATTTTCAAGAGCAGACACGTTTGCATTATACGATGAGAACACAAAACATGTTGCAGAAAGAAATTTGGGTGACAAAAACTTTTCTTTGTATTTTGAATAGATGTTACATTCAAAAGCAAAATGGAAGCCATGACGTAGCACTTTGATATCACAAGACCTGCATGGTCTTCAAATTCCATTACGTCTATTCAATCGGATTTCAAGTTCATGACAACTGTATATCTCAACCTAGTTTATGCGAAGATGTAGACATCAGGTTCACTCACAAACGTGTTCACTGACTGGTCAAGGTATTGGTTCTGACTGGTCGAGGTATTGGTTCTGACTGGTCGAGGGACTGGTTCTGACTGGTCAAGGGACTGGTTCTGACTGGTCGAGGGATTGGTTCTGACTGGTCGAGGGGCTGGTTCTGACTGGTCAAGGGATTGGTTCTGACTGGTCAAGGGATTGGTTCTGACTGGTCAAGGGGCTGGTTCTGACTGGTCAAGGGATTGGATCTGACTGGTCACGGGACTGGTTCTGACTGGTCAAGGGATTGGTTCTGACTGGTCACGGGACTGGTTCTGACTGGTCACGGGACTGGTTTTCATGCAGGCAGGGTTGATCTCTGCGTCGTTCTGATGCGGTAGAATCCATTGATTTCTCCCGATGTTGTCGCCGTTCCTCTCTCTGCAGCAGCACGTTTGAACAGCATGGAATTTGTCTTGCCTCCATTGCGGCTCCGTAAGCACAGAACTTTGAGAGTGCCTTTCTTTCACTGTGATCCTGCATTTGCACCTGTCAAGTCGCCAACAGTGTGATCAATGTCGTTTTCATCGTTTCCTTAGTACAGGACCCCCGTCTCTCCTTCCCTCCCCCTACAACCTGCCCTCCGCCATAGTTTTCCTCCCTCTACTCCGCTACTCTCTCTCTCTCTGACTCTGTGTGTGTGTTGTTGTTGTTGTTGTTGTTGTTGTTGCTGCTAATGTTTTTCTTTCTTCTCATTTTTGTTGTCTTTTGACCAGTGAAAATTATCTTCTTTTTTTTTCTCTTTTTTTTTTTTCTTTTTTTACAACGTACCGAAAACCTGGACTGCCTATTCCATACCAATGTCGTGCTTTTGCCTTTATGTGGTTACGATGAACACAATGACGTCAATGGATCATTGAAACTTTTGACAGACCAGCTTGATAGACATCAATACACAGGATCCAGTTTATGTTTTATGTTTTTACGAGCCGTTCTTAGTAGTGCACATAAAGGCGTGAAGAATTAAATCAATTTGGTTTGATTTTCTTCACGCTTCATCCCTGCGCATGAAGATTAGAGTACTTAGAGATGGTTCATATATGCAGCTCTGGACGTATGTGTCATCCTGAGTTACGAAAAGGGGAATGATATTCACGTTAGATACTGATATTTGTAGAAGAAGAAAAAATAACCTGAAAGGACAACAAGGGCAATGTAGTGACATTTACGAACAAGCGCTGACCCTTAGGAGTTCCCTCCCCCTTCCCTGCTGCCCCATTCCCTTCCTACCCCTCCACTTGCACACACGGAGACCTTTCCATTTAGCTCGGGCCTACCCCTCCACGTGCACACACGGAGACCTTTCCATTTAGCTCGGGCCTACCCCTCCACGTGCACACACGGAGACCTTTCCATTTAGCTCGGGCCTACCCCTCCACGTGCACACACGGAGACCTTTCCATTTAGCTCGGGCTTTTGTCTCTCCTTCGTGCACTTTTGTTTTGTTTTGCTTTTTTAATTATGTAAACGAGTGCGCCGAAAGGAAGCTGCATATTAAATTTCAGCGCAGTCACTGATCACCAGAGCACAGAATGCCCCCTACATCGGGGGAGGTGGACGTTTTGGACCCGTTAATAAACTTTGGAATCCCAACATTTGTTGAAATCGTTCCATTGTCGCAAGGAAGCTACGTACTAAACTCCAGCTCAATCGACCCGTACACACCAAGAGATTTGCATACACAAACGAATGAGAAAGCAAGCAAACAGAACAAATGCTACCCCACCCCACCCCCACCCCAAGCCCCGTCATGAGGAAAGGGGTAAAATAACAATGAATCCTATACACCTCTCCTATACCAGGGACGATTTGTGTTCATAACTCAGCCGACCACACTGGGCCCTTTTAGGGCTGTCAAACTCTCCTGGGGAGAAAAAGATCACACCCTGAACGGGTCGGATCATGAAAAAAAAAGAAGATAACTTCCCGAAAAGAATCAGACGACAAAAGCAGTTCATGACATGGCAGCTTAAGCGTTGACATCTTTACGGCGCATAAGGTGAGGCTATAGGCCATGCTGAGAGCTCCTGCTCTTCCGCTTGATACCTCACTCCCAAAGTCATGAAGAAAAAAGGAAGGAAAACGTTCTCATGTATTACACTGAAAAAAACAAATGCCACCGAGGCAGAACTGCAGAATGGAGAGCTGGCGTCACCCTGGAACTGTTTGCAGGCTAGTCGCCAGATTATAACTGAAAGAAAAACAAAGCTGGCACGTCAAAGAATGTGAGCGGAAATAAAGGTAAGAGGAGTTTCCTGAACAAAGAATGGAAATGATCCTCAAAGGCGAATAAACAGTCGACAAAGTAAAGGGGAAAAGGGAAGAAAAAAAAAGACAAAGTCAAATAGAGTTAAAGAAAAGAGGAAGTTAATAATGTAGAACTTGCAATAGGTGCGGGAGCTATCACTGAAACAGGCCCCATCATACCCAAGGGGACCATCTGAAAAGTAGCAACTCAAAAAAGAGAAGAAGGAAGTAAGCGAGCGAAGGGCGAAGAAAAGACGGAAAGAAAAAGAAAAGAATAAAAAAAAATTAAAAAAAGAAAGGAAAGGAAAAGAAGAGAAAAGAAAAGGGACGAGCTTTGAAGAAGATGAAAAAGAAGAAGAAGAAGAAAAAGAAGAAGACGATTTTTTTTTTACAGCGAGCTGAATTCCATCGTTACTTTGACTCAGATCTACAGATACTGCAAACTGGAGAAATGTGTGTAAAGAGGCACCACGTCCACTGTGCCTAAGATTTGTATTCCCTCTGAGTCCAGTTTAATGGCATCCACTTACTCCGAATGTGAAGAGGGGAATATGACGTCGACCTACAAGAATGTCGACTTACTCGGTGTAAGAAGATCAAAACACGTATGGACAGCCTTTCATTCCGTTTTGAACACCATAGGACTCAAAGAAAAGCATGTTTTCCGCTGTTATATGCTATCTTGTCTTGAACTGGTCTGTGTCTCCACAACTCCGTTTAAAGAAAGGAAAGAAAGAACACTCAAACCGAAAGAAAGAAAGCAAACAAGCAGTCTAACTAATAAACAACTTTCAAGCATTGTTGTGGAAGAAAATGTTTATGTTCTTTCCATTTCAATTTGTTATGTCCAAATCTTCACAGCGTGCTACTGCGTGAACTTGAGTGTATCAGTTTGGATCCATATGGATGTCGACCTATCCGGGTACGAGCAAGGGAAAAATTACGACTTACGTGAATTTCAGCTAACCCGATATTGATTTATCCGGCAAAAAATTAGTCAGACAAATTAGAATATTGGACGAGAAAAGAAAAAGACGTCGACTTAAACGAATGTCGATTTATCCGATCCTAACTATAATAATACTATCAAATACTTATTTACTAATTCCAGGTGCGTCACAAGATTACAATAAGGTCACGCTCAGTTTTTCATACACGTACACTTAACATGTGTAATGGGCATAAACATAATACACAAATGGGTCTTACGTACCTGCGTACAATCATTAAACACACAGCCATGCATGCATTTTGTATACCACTTATTACGGAAGTGATGCGTTTTTGAGCCTGTCTTGAATGTAGTGAAAGAGTGTGAATGTTTGGAAGACAGATGTAGTTTGTGTTCTATGTGTTTGGACTTGGAAAGAAAAAGACCTTACCCGTGGGTGTTGTTTGTTTGTTTGTTTGTTTTTTTCCAATGTGGACAATCGCTAGAGACGAGTGTCAGAGAAACAGCGAAGCTGACGAAAAGGTGTGTAGAAATGGAATTCCGAAAAGCAACAGGTGCAAAACCAGAGATGACAGAAAAAGGAGTGGGTGGAAAGTTCAGTCAATTCTGTTGAGGACTGGCAGCCAGTGTATGGAGTGGAGAAGTGGTGTTACGTGGTTTGAACTTAAAAGATTTGAAAATGGGTCGAACAGGATTTGCTTCTGTTCTTTGTGGTCCACTGAGGAGGTACATAGAAAGGCCGGCAAGAAGGGCAGTGTAGTAAGGACAAAAGCACAAACTAAAATATTTGCAGCATCAATCGAGTGACAGTTCGAACGGAACTTGGTATGCCACACTCAAGACAGGCAGTCTGCATATGTTTCGAACAAAGCATTGGAAAGAAGGAATTCTGATGCAAAATGAAGCCAAGACTGCGGACAGAAGAGGAGAAGGAGATAAATGTGTCGCTCGTTGTTTCATAGCATGGATGAGAAGAATGACTAATTTCTTTGGACAGATCAGCATGATTTCATTGTTTCATTGCGCTTTGTTGTGGTTCCTCTAAATGTTCAGGTCTGCCATGTATTCCTGTCGTATTCCTGTATCTGCAATACCACCCCCATCGACTTCAGCAGGAAAGGCCGACCGTTAAAGTGCATATTCAGCAAAACTCTCGCGCAATAATGTGTGATTGCTGAAAGCAGCGGACACCGGAGAAACATGCAGTACAGACAAAAAATGGGTTCCGGCACAGAACCCCGTGGAACTCCGAATGAGGCAATGGCTTTGAGAACACACTATTGATGCAAACAGTCCGGATGTTATAAGTTAAGTAAGATTCCTACAAGAAAGAGCAAGTTCGTGATTGGCAAAGGAGCGTAGAAGCCTGTCGAGGTTTAAAATGTTCAAAATCAAAGGCTGGTCTGAAATCTAACAATGCGAGAATTTATACACAATTCTCGTCAAAGCCAATAACAATATCCTTTCCAATCCTCAGACGTGCTATTTTGGTGCTGTGTAATTCTTTATAAGGACAGTGGTGGAGGTCTTAAAGGAGATTTTCTTTTAAATTTGAAAGGGATTGAGAGAAAGAACGGTCTTGAGAGACAAAGGACATGTAGGATACAAGTCTATAACTATTCAAACTATTCTGATCTTGGGAAGGTTTCTTTCTCAGTGGGCGTACAATGGCGGGTCTGAAAACCGATACGAAGCAAACAGATCATATGATGTCGTTAACACGATGAGCAACGCCACATGGCAACAAGATACGAAGCGAACTACACAGCAGGGGCGATAAAACGGAGCCGAGTTGGCATGC
>CM031597.1:83063935-83068584 GCA_018398815.1 Conus ventricosus
CACACACACACACCACACACACACACACACACACACACACACACAACACACACACACACACACACACACACACACACACGCACGCACGCACACAACACACACATCAGACTCGGCTGTCTGGCCCTGTCCATACGACCTGTTCATGATGCATGCGCCACGGTGATACCGCTGCCCGTCTCTCCGCCTCCCCTGGAAAGTTGTCTGGCACTGGGACACCATCTCCAGGGGCCCGTGACTCTGTATTGTGATTGCCAGACAGCTCGGGCCCAGGTCCCGCCTGGCCCGGTGGTCCGTCCAGACACCCAAGGGGAACTTTATCGGGCGGAGGTTCGCCACTTCCCATTTAGGGTTCTATCAGTTGGAATGATGTGTTTCCAATATAATGGAAACAGACTGGCGGTGCTTGGGCTTGGTTTTGCTTTGTTTCTGTTCTGCTTTTTTTTTCTATGACAGGTTCCTCAGAGTTTATCACAAGAAAAAGAACACTAAGCGATTTGTGGGGGGGTAATGTAGTTAATCGTGCATTGCGTGAAGAAGAGGTTTTATGTTTTTTTAACCCTGTCGAGTCAGGAGTCCAGAAGACACAGCACAAACAATCAGTTCTCGTGCTGTCCATGAATGGGAAAAAGCCAGGTTCGGCCGTGCCGCGACACGCAGGCGCGCACGCACACACTCGCGCATGCGGGCACGCACGTTTTCGCGCACACAAGCACATGCCACACGCATGTATACACACACACGCGCGTGGGCGCGCACGCACACACACACACGCACACGCACGCACGCGTGCACGCACGCACACACGCATGTACGCACGCGCATGCACACACACACACACACACACGCGCGCGCGCGCACACACACACGCTCAGCTCAGATACATGCACTCTTGTGTATCCGGTTCAACATTTTTCAAACCTCAATTTTGAATTTGTTTTTGAAATGGTTGCGAAGTAGTATTCATTGATCTGGTTTCTCAAGTATATGGTTCGACACATTTTGGTCGTGTGCACATGTTACCAAGCAAGTAATGGAACAGCAGCCCCTGTGTGTGGAAGCGATGCTGTTCAGCTGACAAGCAAGAGCTGAAAACACGGTACCAGACTTGGTGAATTCTTGACTGTTCTCGGGCTGACTGGAGGAACAATTAGTTTAGATCACTCACTGGGGAAAAAAACACAACTCGGACAGTTTTATTTTTTCTTTCACCTCTCCTCCTTTCCTTTTTTTTCTTTTCCCTTCTGGTCTTCAGAGCAAGAGTGTTTACCGCCGTATCAAATTTGAGTTTTGATGCTTGTTCCATTTTCCTTGCGAAGCCTAGACAACATGGCTGGGTTTTTCTTCTGGTTTATCATAATTTTTTCCCCAGTCTAGCAGCCTCTGTCTCTACCTGTCTGTCTGTCTGTCTGTCTGTCTGTCTGTCTGTCTGTCTCTCTCTCTCTCTCTCCTCTCTCTCTCTCTCTCTCTCTCTCTCTCTCTCTCTCTCTCTCCGTCCAGTTTATTTGTCCAAAGGGTTCACACGTCCAAGTATTGTGTTAGCAGAAAGCGCTTGTTTAATCCATTGTTAATGCATTATGCAATGCTATTCCGTGCGTCTTCCCCTTCTAAAAGGCCCCAGCCTCCCCCCCCCCCCCCTCTTCCATCTCTCTCTGTGTCTGTGTCTGCCTGTCCGTCTGTTTGTCTGTCTGTCTGTCTGTCTGTCTGTCTGTCTGTCTGTCTTCTCTCTCTCTCTCTCTCTCTCTCTCTCTCTCTCTCTCTCTCTCTCTCTCTCTCTCTCTCTTGTCTCTCTCTCGCACAGCCGTTGTCAGCCTAAAATCACTTTCATTGTCAAGATAAGTTTGTGTCATTGTGCAAATGTGTTGACAAGGAAAAAGAGCGGCGCCATGCAAACACTGGACATGAAACAATGAATTCTGGAACTATTAGTCCCGAGCAGGCACACTGCAGCCACGTTTTTTGCCAACGCTGATCCACAAACTCGGGTGCACGCTCTTAGTGAAAATAGAGGTATCAAAAAAGGTTTACTTTTCACCATCTTCCAATTCCGTACATTTACAGAGATACTGAAATGTATGTGATGCATTTGAAGGAAAATGTAGGTTTTGATTTTCACTAATATGCTGAAACGTCTTTTTATTACTCATATGCCAAAACGTTTTCAATAACCGTTGTACAGAAGGAATTCTAGGTACCCTGTTCTTGTAAACACTGTCTTCTTTTGAGTTCAGAAGAAGGAAAGGGAAACAGAGGTGCGAATTTTCTGTAAATATACGATCGTACAATTTATTCGCGGTTACAGCCATTTTAAACATCTTTTCAAGACAGACCACACTGCGCGACAGGTCCGTTGAGAGTGACGGAGCTTGGCAGCATATTGTCATTGTCATGAATGATACCTTGAGCCCAGAATGTGACCCACATCGGTCAGATATCCGCTTGGCCCAGCTCATCATGGCGGCTGTCTGCTATTGAGTCGGTGGTCTCTGTAGTGACCTCCAAACCACCAGACACTGATGCATAACAATGATGCCTGTGATCCCTGACTCCCTGCCTTATGGGCTGCTGCATAGGTCAGTGGTGCACGATCTCAAGAGTCCTGAATTTTTCTCTGTGTGTGAATCTCGGTTAGCGTCGTGTGCCACACGATGACATTTGGCCCAGACACCCTCGGGTGCATGGTAAGTAGTTGTTTTTTCTTGTTTGCCTTTCCTCTCTCTGGCTTTGTTCCACGATGTGCAGTGAGGCAATACACGATAGAAAGGCAGCTGACTGGGGGTTTAGTATGTTGACGCGGAGTCTTTAGGGTACTCCGTTGCTGGTTTTACATCTTTTGGTTTTGTTCGGGTATACGGGTTATGCTGATCGCAGGACAGTTCGTCGTTGACTTAACCGTCTTCACAAGACGAGTCTCAGTGGGAAAAACGCAGGGATTATTAAAATGTTGTATCTCTGTCTGGCATCCTTTTAAACTGTTTGCTTCCCCAAGACGCTGACGGTTTGTTCCGGATCCGTACTTTACCCATTTCTGTTGAACAATTTTGATTGGTAGCGTCGTCCAGACGTTCGAGGTTTTTATCAAAGATGTTCACCAGATCCTCATGTGTTTCCGAAAGATAAGCAGAAAGATTCTGGCGTGTCTTCTCTTCAAAGGTTCCTGTCTACGTCTGCTTTCCCCTCTTGTGTAGCTTCACTACCTGAGTGCCACTCTATTTGGAATCTTCAATACACAACCACACCCAGCCTTGTCCTGTGGCTGTCCCTCGCCAGCAGACCACAACGAACTGTCAGTGTAAACTCGTGTCGAGGACAACATCTATCAAAGGTGCACTATAAGACTGCTGACTTAACTGCGATGACGTTCAGTCGTAACCCGTTCTGATCTAGTGTACTAGGCACCCATTCGCGGGGCGAAGCTGTGTGGGCGTTCCGCACTGTGATCTGGATCGCGATCACACCCCTGCAACAACGATGAGGACGGCGATCACACCCCTGCAACAACGATGGGGACGGCGATCACACCCCTGCAACAACGATGGGGACGGCGATCACACCTCTTCAAGAACAGTTCCCATGACTGCCGACACCGAACACTTCGACAGGAACTACATCAGGCCTAGATGTGGAAGGGTAATCGAAACAAAGAGAGTCGGATTTGATCGTGTGTGTAAAGTGGGGGGGGGGGGGGGGGTCATTTTGCTTTCTGATTGTGATGATCAATGTGGATGATGACAGTGAAACTTTGGAGATCCCATTTTGGACCAAGACCACAGGAAAGGGATGTGCTCTACGTTTTCTTTTAACGTTATCTACATACCGGCGTTAACCAGGCCCAAGAAATACAGACACGTTGATGTGAACATTTGAGCACCACTCTCAGAGACATGTCCATTTGCCGATGAAATTCCGCCGGCCGTTCGATTCCAGCTCCCCATCTGCGACACGGGTACGACTTCCGGTACAAAGCGGCCAAAGGCAAAAAAAAAAAAGAAAAGGGATGATGGTTCTAGCAACAACCTGCCATGCCATCCGTGGCGCCGACCACGGCAACTGGTTCCTCTCTACATCGTCAACAAATTCTGTTGTATATATTTTTGAAGAGCTCGTTGAACTTTACTCAACAGATTCCGGTATGTTAAATTTCTTGCATTTCTTCTGCGCCCATTAAACGAAGACAGGAGTGTGTTTATCAGCGTTGGCCAGCTGGATCAGCTGTAAGAATGGCCATATCTGGCCAAAGGAAGCAAACATGCCGAAAAGAATATGAGAGAGGAAATAAACTCTCTGTGTAAAGTCTAGACACAGAAGGGAGTGGGTGTGAGTCATGGGCCTGCGCGCACCTTGCCATTTTCCGATGACGATGTGTCCCGCTGGCAATGTCGATAAGTGTTGACGTAAGGGCAATAAGAAGACTGCGCAAAGAGCCGAGAGAAGCGGGAAGAGAAGAGCTGTCAGAAGAATTGACAAACTCTAACTGGGATAAACATGGCCGCCGCTACTTCTGGTGTGCCGCACGTGGCTTTGAATATCCACGAACCTCAGGAACATGCTTGTGATGCTGGCTAGGGGGCTCATGCTCATAATGCTGCGGCCCGAAGCATTGCTATTGCCTAAGGCGAAAGCGAAAACCACGAACTTTGTTTGTTTGTTGT
>CM031597.1:83069584-83099584 GCA_018398815.1 Conus ventricosus
TGTAAAAGAAAAAAAAAAAGAAAAAAAAACAGGAGCCACAAAAACAATGCAAAATAGCATTTGGACCAATACTCACAAGACGAACAGCTAGTGTCTACTCAACAGTGTTTCAAGTATCACTGTCCGATTGTCATGTTACAAAAATAGTTACAAATGGTACGGAGATAACGATGCAACGTCTTTCCAGAACAAAAGCAGGTGAACGGGCCACAGAAGCGAAAAAAAGGACGACAGTGAATAAAGAAGAAAAAAATTCACAAAGGCAGCCAAAGAAATTGAGAGAAAAGGAAAAATTACCACCCAAAATTTCCGTAAGGTGAGGATCCCGTTTATATGGAAAGAACCCCAGCATCCACCTGGGAGTTAGAGTTCTTCTGTGATAATAATAGTAATAATAAAGGAATGTTTATCCTTTGGTATAGACCTCCCCGCGGGAGTTCTTAGCGCATTGCAATCGCATAAAAAACAACGCAACGAGCGCGAAGTCGAGGAACATAAACAAGAGCAGTAGCTTGTACAATCGCTCTGTGAAGCTCGTGGGAATCGTAACAGGCTTTGAAAGCTGTCCAGCGCTGGATGAGAAACGTTCCTGTATGTCTGACCTGTTTTGACTGGGGTTCGTTTTTTGGTTTGTTTCTGGCTTTATTTCTGTGTCTTTTATTTTGACACGATCGACATCTTCAGCAGCTCTAGCATCGTCTCTGCTTCAACAGGATAAAGCCCGTCCAAACAGGCTTTGACCATCGTGTGTCCAGTGGGGTCCAGGTACAGAGGGATGGGCACGTACAGAGTTTGCGCAGTTCGTTCACTTTCCGTTTCCCCAGAGAATCCGCTCTGGCTGGATCAACAAGCGGCAGAGGCAAAACTGGACAGGCCAGGGCAGGGTGAGTGTGTGCGGGAGGAATGGGTATGTGCGTATGGGGAAGTGGGGAGGGGGGGCTGAATGGGAATTGGGTGTGTGTTGGGGGGGGAGGGAGGGGGAGGGGAGGCCAGTAGATGGGCAGAAACTATTTATCGATTCCTGTAGTGAGTCAACATTTCCAGGGCCTCTTGTTCATTTCCCCACAGGCTGCTGATCTTGTGACCTGGGAGAAGAAAATGGACCCTGCGCAATCGGTTTTATCACCCAAAACACATTCGTCACTGCAAAGGGGGCTGGGGCTAGTTAACTGAAGCGAGATTATGCCTGTTGTGGGAAAACAAACCGAACAAATCAAATCTCCGCCTTCCTTCCTTCCTCCCTTCCTTCCTTCCTTTGCCCACTTCATTTCTCTCTGCGACCGTTGTTTGCCCGTGATGTGTAAAAATTACAGACCGAGAGCCATAGAGTTGTCTGGGGTATAATTATTCTTATAACCATTATCATTATTCTCATCATCATTATTATTGTTATTGCTGTCGGCGCTGTTGTTGCGAGTGTTGTTGTTTCTGCTATCAATAGTGTCGTTGTTTACACTGCTTGATGCCTCTACAACGTCATCTTTGCCACGACTTCACCTCCTCCAGTCCTGTCTACAAACGACCCCATGCCTGTTTAAAACCAGACAACCCTTGATAAAACAACATTACCCATGTACAAATCAATCATCAAGTATCAAAACATATGAAGAAGTGGTACACACCCGTGGACAAAGAACTAAAAAGAAGACCGAGGGAGAAGGGGTACACACCAGTGGACAAAGAACTAAAAAGAAGACCAAGGGAGAAGTGGTACACACCAGTGGACAAAGAACTAAAAAGAAGACCGAGGGAGAAGGGGTACACACCAGTGGACAAAGAACTAAAAAGAAGACCGAGGGAGAAATGGTACACACCAGTGGAGAACGAACTAAAAAGAAGACCGAGGGAGAAGGGGTACACACCAGTGGACAAAGAACTAAAAAGAAGACCGAGGGAGAAGGGGTACACACCAGTGGAGAAAGAACTAAAAAGAAGACCGAGGGAGAAGGGGTACACACCAGTGGACAAAGAACTAAAAAGAAGACCGAGGGAGAAGTGGTACACACCAGTGGACAAAGAACTAAAAAGAAGACCGAGGGAGAAGAGGTACACACCAGTGGACAAAGAACTAAAAAGAAGACCGAGGGAGAAATGGTACACACCAGTGGAGAAAGAACTGAAAAGAAGACCGAGGGAAAAATGGTACACACCAGTGGACAAAGAACTAAAAAGAAGACCGAGGGAGAAGTGGTACACACCAGTGGACAAAGAACTAAAACGAAGACCGAGGGAGAAGGGGTACACACCAGTGGACAAAGAACTAAAAAGAAGACCGAGGGAGAAGGGGTACACACCAGTGGACAAAGAACTAAAAGAAGACCGAGGGAGAAATGGTACACACCAGTGGAGAAAGAACTGAAAAGAAGACCGAGGGAGAAGTGGTACACACCAGTGGACAAAGAACTAAAAAGAAGACCGAGGGAGAAGGGGTACACACCAGTGGACAAAGAACTAAAAAGAAGACCGAGGGAGAAGTGGTACACACCAGTGGACAAAGAACTAAAAAGAAGACCGAGGGAGAAGTGGTACACACCAGTGGACAAAGAACTGAAAAGAAGACCGAGGGAGAAGTGGTACACACCAGTGGACAAAGAACTGAAAAGAAGACCGAGGGAGAAGTGGTACACACCAGTGGACAAAGAACTGAAAAGAAGACCGAGGGAGAAGTGGTACACACCAGTGGAGAAAGAACTGAAAAGAAGACCGAGGGAGAAATGGTACACACCAGTGGAGAAAGAACTAAAAAGAAGACCGAGGGAGAAGTGGTACACACCAGTGGAGAAAGAACTGAAAAGAAGACCGAGGGAGAAATGGTACACACCAGTGGAGAAAGAACTAGAAGAAGACCAAGGTGATGTGATATACAGGGCAGGGATAAAGGACTTAAAGAAAAACAAAGAAGACGTACAAAGAAGAATGGACACAGAACTGGAGATAGACCGAGGGAGACTCGGTACAGAACAGTGAACAAAGAACTAAAGGAAGACCTAGGGACACATCATACAGAACTGTGAACGAAGAGCTGAAGGAAGACAAAGAGTGATGTGGTACAAAGCAGTGTCCAAACAAATGAAAAAAAAGGTCGAGAAACACATGGAGAAAGAGCATGAAGGAAAGCAACGGGAGATATCGTGAAGAACAGAGAACAAAGAACTGAAAGAAGGCCTAGGGAGGTGTAGTACAGAATAATGAACAAAGAACTGAAAGAAGGCCTAGGGAGGTGTAGTACAGAATAATGAACAAAGGACTGAAAGAAGGCCGAGGGAGGTGTAGTACACAATAATGAACAAAGAACTGAAAGAAGGCCGAGGGAGGTGTAGTACAGAATAATGAACAAAGAACTGAAAGAAGGCCTAGGGAAGTGTAGTACAGAATAATGAACAAAGAACTGAAAGAAGGCCGAGGGCGATGTAGTACAGAATAATGAACAAAGAACTGAAAGAAGGCCTAGGGAGGTGTAGTACACAATAATGAACAAAGAACTGAAAGAAGGCCTAGGGCGATGTAGTACAGAATAATGAACAAAGAACTGAAAGAAGGCCTAGGGAGGTGTAGTACACAATAATGAACAAAGAACTGAAAGAAGGCCGAGGGAAGTGTAGTACACAATAATGAACAAAGAACTGAAAGAAGGCCTAGGGAAGTGTAGTACAGAATAATGAACAAAGAACTGAAAGAAGGCCTAGGGAGGTGTAGTACAGAATAATGAACAAAGAACTGAAAGAAGGCCTAGGGAGGTGTAGTACAGAATAATGAACAAAGAACTGAAAGAAGGCCTAGGGAGGTGTAGTACACAATAATGAACAAAGAACTGAAAGAAGGCCTAGGGAGGTGTAGTACAGAATAATGAACAAAGAACTGAAAGAAGGCCTAGGGAAGTGTAGTACAGAATAATGAACAAAGAACTGAAAGAAGGCCGAGGGCGATGTAGTACAGAATAATGAACAAAGAACTGAAAGAAGGCCTAGGGAGGTGTAGTACACAATAATGAACAAAGAACTGAAAGAAGGCCGAGGGAAGTGTAGTACACAATAATGAACAAAGGACTGAAAGAAGGCCTAGGGAGGTGTGGTACAGAATAATGAACAAAGGACTGAAAGAAGGCCGAGGGAAGTGTAGTACAGAATAATGAACAAAGAACTGAAAGAAGGCCGAGGGAGGTGTAGTACAGAATAATGAACAAAGAACTGAAAGAAGGCCTAGGGAGGTGTAGTACACAACAATGAACAAAGAACTGAAAGAAGGCCTAGGGAGGTGTAGTACACAACAATGAACAAAGAACTGAAGGGAGACATGGTAGAACAGAGGGGGGAAAGAACTGACGGTAAAAACCGGGAGAAAGCTAACGAGGATAGATTAGACAGGCAGAAGTAGCCATCTCTAGAGGCTGACTTTATGTGTGACTGTTCACGAAGAGGACTACCGTCACTAATTGATTTCCTCGCCGTTCAAATCCCTACGGATTGCAAAGGCCACAACTGGGCCTTTTAGCACAGGACGGAAGCTGTCCAACACTCAAACCCTCCACAGTGATGACAACACAGACATCCCCAACACGTAAGTAGATGCTGAATCCATTTACAGTTCACGCATCTTGCAACGTTCAGTCAGCGAGACGTTCAACTACCTCTATGAATTCCTGATGGATGAAACACCAAGGCTGTGTTCAAAACACCACCAGCCATCCCATTAATCTATCACCTGTTGATTGGAGCAAGACTAAGAGTCAGTGAAGTGAAGAACCGGTCACAGTAACCAACAGAGTTATGGAACGAACAGTTGGCTTCTATTCCAACGCCCTACACAAAGTTCACGATTCAGGTGGCAGATGAGAACTAGTCCGCGCTTCAAGTGGACAAATCTTCAGGAACAAAAACAAATCTGAATAAGAAAAACTTAGAACACGTCTAGAACTATCTGATTCAAAAGATTTACACAAATCCTAGCTCTTCACTTACGCAGGCCTTTCTCTCCCACCCCTCCCTCTCTCGCTCTCACACACACAAGCACACAGGCACACACACACACACACACACACACACACACACACACACACACACACACACGTGTCCGCACCAGCGTGCGCGCGCACACACACACACACACACACACACACATATATATATATATATATATATATATATATATGAGAGAGA
This sequence comes from Conus ventricosus, assembly GCA_018398815.1. Taxonomy (NCBI): domain Eukaryota; kingdom Metazoa; phylum Mollusca; class Gastropoda; order Neogastropoda; family Conidae; genus Conus; species Conus ventricosus. The sequence continues at coordinate 83,074,741 of CM031597.1, forward strand.
GAGAGAGAGAGAGAGAGAGAGAGAGAGAGAGAGAGAAACGGTGGGTAAAAAACTCTGATTTTCAAAGCAAAAAAAAAGAAAAAACCAACAGATAATAACCGCTCAGAAAGTACCTAGGTGTTGACTCCGAAATGAGAAATCTCGGGAAACGTTTGCACGGAAACCAAAAGGAAATTTGACTAAACAAGCAAGAATTGAGGAAGTAAAAAAAAAGAAACAACATCTGAAAGAGAATAGTAAAGAGAAATGTCAAGGTTAAATGCAGAAGTTTAAAAAGCAAGCATACTAGTCTAAGCGCAGCTTCTTAAAGAAAAAATAAAGCATTACGTTGTATATTGGTAACAATAGTCGACGGAGACGGAAGTGTTATTTAATGTATAATATTTGGGGACTTTGAATCAACAGCACGACTCTTTGTGTGTCGGTTGAATGCTCCAGACAACAATTCACCGACATCACGGCAAGGGAAATATTCATGGTCATTCAGCCCGGAAACTCCCAACCCTCCTCTCTATCCTTTTAAATCCCATCCCTTGCCCACCCACACCCCTCCCCACCCCATCCTCCCCGCACCCTTTCTTCCACCCTCTCTATCTCCCCCTCTCCCCATCGTCTGTCCTTTCCGCCCTTTCCCCCCACGTCAGAAACGTCAGGTCTGCTGTCTGAAACGTCGGACAATCTGGAACAAAGAAAGGTGTCGAGGGAATAAGAGCGGCAGATCCATGCTAAGATTTCTCGCAGCGGAAGTGACGTGGGGAAGAAACGGCCGACGCTGTCTTAGTGTACAGTTGACGCGACGGCAAAGCCAAAAAGGCGTCCATTGTGACGGGCATTTGTCAGAGGGCAAACACACCCTGATTGAAATGCGCGTCCCGGAAGATTTGCCCTCCCACGCTTTTTTTAATTCTTTCCCTTTTTTTTCTCTCTCTCGTGTCCATGTTTCTCCGTCTTCTGTCTCCCGAGCCACCGTATTACAAGAAAAAATGTAGGAGTGGACTTGGACGTATCTGTTTGTTTTGTTTTTTTCTTGTTTGTTTCTTTCTAGATTTTATCAATGGGTGCATGTGTGTGATTCATTCTCTCTCTCTCTCTCTCTTCTCTCTCTCTCTCTCTCTCTCTTCTCTCTCTCCTCTCTCTCTCTCTCTCTCTGTGTGTGTGTGTATGTGTGTGTGCGTGTGTGTGTGTGTGTGTGTGTGTGTGTGTGTGTGTGTGTGTGTGTGTGTGTGTGTGTGCTCTCCCCGTCTCTCTCTATGTGTGCGTGTATGGGGGAGAGGAGGAGAAAGAGAATGTGACAGACAGACAGACAGACAGACAAAGACAGAGATAGAGAGAAAGATACACACTGAGAAAAAAGTGGCAGAGAGAGGAGAGAGAGAGAGAGAGAGAGAGAGAGAGAGAGAGAGAGAGAGAGAGAGAGAGAGAGAGAGAGAGAGAGAAAGCGAGACAAGAGAAAGAAGAAGAAGAAGAAGAAGAAGAAGAAGAAGAAAAAGAAGAAGAAGAAGAAGAAAAATGTACGCATTCATAACACTTGGGTTTTTCTTTTCCCTAACGCAAGAGTTTGACCTACCCTTCCTTAGCCATTTGCTATTTGTACCCATTTTAAGTTTAAAACAAAAGACATTTCTCATTAGCCAATTTGTCTACGTAATGCAATCCGTTGGCCTCGTCCCGCATGTCTTACGCAAGCTAAACACTCAGATAATTTCTTTCGGCACAAATAAAGTGAAAAGAAAGCTAATGGAAGCTGACTACCAATTTGATAGTCTCAACATCACGAAAATGGTCCAGATCCCCCAAAACGTACACTTACAATGGGTTGGAAAACTCTCTGAAGCCACCTATCATCAGAATTGGGATTTAATATCGAAGTGGCACCTTGAAACAGCTTGCTTAAGAAGACATTTTGACATCAACTGTCAAGCAAATGAAGTAAAAGGAATAGGAAAAAATTGTCATTGATTTTTGGAAACGGTAATGGCAGTGGTAATGTTTTTATAGCTCAGCCGACCGCAAAGGGCCATATCAGGGCTGTCACCGCGTTGAAGACAACTCACAAGTCATTAAAAAATATTCACGTACACAACTCTTTAAAACACACGGTTTCTGGAAAGATATCCTAATAACATTCCCATGTTACAAACAGATTGTGACAAAAGGTGAACACGAATACTCGCTTCCATAGTCAGAGATTATTTAGCAATTTATTCATTATGAGATACGAAAGCAAAACGTTTTTTTAAAAAACTGGTACAGGAAAAGAATAGTGAGAAGCTAAAGACGTAAATCATCACACTAATATAGACTGCTTTCTTTAGAGTGAACTCTTAGCATAGCTCGTGAAAACACAGCAAAAGGAATACTTGCATTCAATGTTCTTATCAACGCTATCCCAGAGCTGTGGTAAAGGATGTGTGTGTGTGTGTGTGTGTGTGTGTGTGTGTGTGTGTGTGTGTGTGCGTGCGTGCGTGCGTGCGTGCGTGCGTGCGTGCGTGCGTGCGTGCGTGCGCGTGCGTGCGTGCGTGCGTGCGTGCGTGCGTGTGTGCGTGTGTGTGTGTGTGTAAACAGAGGGGGAAAATGGTAATGAAAAAAACAGCCATGTAACACAAATCGATTTTGTACCAACACTAAAAACATCATGGAAATGTAACAGACTGGGTCCAGATTCTCTGTTCCTTATACTTCTGGAGGAGAAACTTTGGATTTGATTCATAAAAATTAACAGTTCAAAATGAAGGTAGCTAAAGAAACGACACAAAACAGAAGTGTTGCAGTAGAAAATACTGCGTAGCATACATCCAACAAACATTATTCTGAATAAAATGAAAGAAAAAGAAAGTGACAGGTGTTGCTATTGTTAAGATGGAGTCGACTATATCGCATATTCTTGTCTGTGGCTGCCCAATTGAATACCATTTTTGGATTTTTTCCTGGGGAAAAAAAATCCGTCTTGAAACAAATATTCAACTGCAATTATCAACAACAGAACTGTTAGTTGGTGCCATTTATTTGTCACACAGCAAGAAAAGTGACCAGTATATAAACTATTCTAATCACATAAACCATTCTAATCAGGAAAACACATATCAGCATTTTTTTTTTCAAAACCGAATCCACATTGTCTCACGAGAAATGAATATTGGAAATTACTCGAGACTCTCATCCCTTCCCCTATGCCTACCACTCTCCCCTGCTATCCACCCCCTTTCTCTCTCTCTCTCTCTCTCTCTCTCTCTCTCTCTCTCTCTCTCTCTCTCTCTCTCTCTCTCTCTCTCTCTCCCTCTGTTAGATCTCTGCCTCCGCCGTCTTGTTTGTCTATTTGTTTGCCTCATCGTCTTTCAGTCTGACGACTGTTAGTTAACTTACAAGCGTTTGTTTGAAAACATGAGGTTTATGCTGAAATCGTGATTGTTTTTCGGTTAACGGTTGAAAAAAAAAAAAGTAACAAAACCCCAAAAGGATGCAACAACTTTCAACAAACAGAACATCAGCATCCTCCACATCAGTAAACAACGTGCACCAGTTCACCATGTGCACCAGCCCTGGCAAAGAGACCAGATGTGAAAGTTTTCATAATGAGCCTACATCTTCTTGAGCTACTGTGTTGTGTCTTTTTCGTCTCTCTATTTATTATCTATACATGGTGAAAGCTTTGAAACAGCCCCGTTTGGTCGGCTGGGTGGAGATGAATCTGAAACTGAAACAGATCCCAAAAATTGCATATTTATGACAAAAAAACAACAACAAAAAGACAAAAGATTTTCGCGGCCATGAGCGCAATCGTCCGGGGGATTCCCCACACCCAACTCCCGCTCTCCTTCCCTCCCTTCACACGCACCACAAGCACACACACGCACAGTCTCTCTCTCGCTCTCTCTCGCTCTCGCTCTCGCTCTCTCTCTCTCTCTCTCTCTCTCTCTGCCTAATTATCTGTCTTATTAACTGATCGACTGAACAAATATCTAGATAGATAAACGAACGAATACAATCGTGCACACCCCCAGTGACCTCCATCTGTCGGCGCTAATTATTCGGTCAAGCTATCAAACACGCAGGTTGCCATCACTGGTCATCCTACACCAACCCCCTCCAACCTGCCGCCCCGCCCTCCCCTCCTCCATCCTCCGCCATCCCCACCTTCTATCCCCCCCCCCACCCCCCCCCCACCCCCCCCCCCGCGCCTCCATTCTTTCCTGTCACAGAGCAGGGGTTTCCCCAGGGAATGCCAATGACGAAGACCAGAGTCCGGGAAAACGCCGCGCGTGGTCTCTCCCGGGACTGTCGATCCTTTGTGTTAGCTTGTCAATTTTTGATCATGTTTCAATATGGCGGGCTTTTGCGCCCATCGGATTCCACCGGTGGCCCGGAGGAAGGCGGCGACTCCATGATAATTAAGGGAGGAATTATGCGTGCCGATAGCTCCCCCCGCTCTGCGTGGTCGACACGCTTTAATGCCAATCCGTCACACGATCTGCAAGGGGAGTTAATCTCCGAGGACTCGTGGTTGCAAGGGGAGGCCACCTCCCAGATCTTCATCTATCAACGGAAGAGGGCAAAGTGCTAGCGGTGATGGGGACTGGTCACAAACGTCTGTCGGGAAACACGTGTCTTAGTTTTGTAATCAGTGAATGATTTGAAGCAAGTTCGTGCTCGCGGTGGCGATTGGTTGCCTCATGAAAATGGCTTCGTTGATTGGTCACGTCTGCGCCAGGCTAGCGAGTATTCCTCTTCGCTGTTGGCTTAATCTGTTGTCTGCTGAATGCAAGTGAGAGGAAGAAAATAACGCAGTTCTGGTTTCCGACAAAGCATCTCAAGCCATGCAGTTAGCTGACCTTAAGTTAACACCGTACACTATGAGAATCTTAAGTACCTGGACTGTTACGAACGATAGATTGATTATTTGACTGATCTCCAAAACTCAAGCTTAGAGATTTTATTAAACGTCTATTGCTACAAATTTCCTACCCCACATCACTGCAGTGCGTATCATTCACATATGCAAATCAGCTGCATGGTGCTGTGAACACATAACAGTATCTCGAGGTTTCAGATCAGGAAGAGCAATGAAATGAGTGAGCGGATGGACAAGGAGAGAGAGAGAGAGAGGGGGGGGGGGGAGGAGGAAAGGGAGTAGCATTTATTAGGTGTAATTCTACAAGAGCATTTTTAGGGACATTCAAACACGTGTCAATAATCTTAATTTTAGGGGGAAAGTAGTGTATGGCATGTTAAATGTCAGTGTAGATGTTATTGAAGTAGTTTAGCGAGGTAGCACTGTAGTATTCTGTCAAAACTGGACGAAAATTCCAGACAAATGGCGAAGCTTGTATTGACAAACATAACAATGCTTTTAGGAAGAGTATCTATGACGCAACATATCGGATGATGCATCCCGTACGCGCATGGAAATTATGATTCCATGAAACGCAAATGAAATTCATGAAAGGCTGGATGTCACGACAAATGAAAAAAATGTCGGCAAGGGTGGTGCTCAAAGGGTATTTCAGAAAGCGGGTTTGAGGTTCCTGCCTCGTCAGGACCCCTTTCAGAGCTTGCCAGTATGAAGGGAAAACAGTGGGGGATTTTTACCGTCCCTATCAGAGCTTGCCTAGTGTGAGGAGAAAACATGTGGTTTTTTAGTGTCCCTTTCAGAGCTTGCCTAGTGTGAGGAGGAAACAGTGGGTTTTTTAGTGTCCCTATCAGAGCTTGCCTAGTGTGAGGAGAAAACTGTGGGTTTTTTAGTGTCCCTTTCAGAGCTTGCCTAGTGTGAGGAGAAAACTGTGGGTTTTTTAGTGTCCCTATCAGAGCTTGCCTAGTGTGAGGAGAAAACTGTGGGTTTTTTAGTGTCCCTTTCAGAGCTTGCCTAGTGTGAGGAGAAAACTGTGGGTTTTTTTAGTGTCCCTATCAGAGCTTGCCTAGTGTGAGGAGAAAACTGTGGGTTTTTTAGTGTCCCTTTCAGAGCTTGCCTAGTGTGAGGAGAAAACAGTGGGTTTTTTAGTGTCCCTTTCAGAACGTGCCTAGTGTGAGGAGAAAACAGTGGGTTTTTTAGTGTCCCTTTCAGAGCTTGCCTAGTGTGAGGAGAAAACAGTGGGTTTTTTAGTGTCCCTTTCAGAGCTTGCCTAGTGTGAGGAGAAAACGGTGGGTTTTTTAGTGTCCCTATCAGAGCTTGCCTAGTGTGAGGAGAAAACTGTGGGTTTTTTAGTGTCCTGTCTAGCTCGAGTGTGAGTTTTGATCATTGACATTCCGACGACTTGATGATAATAGACTGTCAAACAAAGCGGGAAAGAGATTGTGTGTGTGTGTGTGTGTGTGTGTGTGTGTGTGTGTGTGTGTGTGTGTGTGTGCGTGCGTGCGTGCGTGCGTGCGTGCGTGCGTGCGTGCGTGTGTGCGTGTGTGTGTGTGTGTGTGTGTGTGTGTGTGTGTGTGTGTGTGTGTGTGTGTGTGTATGCGTGCGTGCGTGCATGCGAGCATGCGTGCGTGCGTGCATGCGTGCGTTTGCGTACATGTGTGTGTGTGTGTGTGTGTGTGTGTGTGTGTGTGTGTGTGTGTGTGTGTGTGTGTACTCGCGTGTTTGTCAGATGGATGTGTGTAAAAAGATAACAGTTAAACTATCAGCCCCCCCCCCCCACCCCCACCCCGCCTAAACAAAAAAGGCAGTTAAAAAAGAACAAGCCAACATCTTAAAAACACATCTTGATAGCAACTGTGACTATAAAGGCTTACCAGTTTCACAACTGCAAACACCTTTGCTATTTTGCAAAAGTTCTCGTCTACGTATAATGACATATAAACATTACTTTGGCATTTGCTATTTTGCATAAGTTCTCGTCTACGTATAATGACATATAAACATTACTTTGGCATGACATCAGCCATGGACTCTTATTACAATTTTTTTTTTTGATGGACATGAAATGAAAGTACATGAATGAAAGATCGTACATTACATGGACACAACGCGTGCTGCATTTTGCGACTGACGAAATTATACGAAGTTGTTCAGTCAAACGGGAAGCATTTACCTTAAACAGGACAGGAATTTAGATTTGTCAAAAAGGTAAAAGAAGAATGGTCTTGCCCTTTTAAGCTTTGATTTAACTATTTCATCAGCAGCTTATGTGGATCAAGCATCCTGATCCACCACCAGCCGATCTCGCTCTCATTCTCTCGAAACACTGGTAACTTGATAATTTCTGAGGCGATTTAGTCAAAACTGTTCGTAAAATGAAGGAAAGTAATCGAATTGGAAAAGAGTGCAGTAGTTCTTTTTTATTGTCCATGAAAAAGAGCAAGTACCTTACAAGAGCAGCTCTTGGGGTTAGTGCATGATGTGTGTGACATTCATGCACTGGTGCAATGTTAATTGCATTGGCGCGAGAAGCTGTCCTGCCTGCTTTCTCAGTGCGCTGTCTTTGGCTGGTTTGTCCCTTACTTCAGTCTAATACAGTCTGCAGTCTGGTAGGACAACACGTAATGTATGTTCCAGTCCCTCATGATATGATGTAACAATGCGCCACGCTCTGTCAATGTTTGTCGGTATCCTGTTGTCTCCAAACGTGAAATGTATTCCTACCTCACGGGGAAAACAAAGGGGTTTGAAAGTGCGCTGGGATAATTAAATAAATAATAGAGAATGAAATACGACAAATATAACAACAACAACAAACACATTTTAAAGATCAACAGGAATGAAACAACAACAAAAAACAACAACAACAACAACAACGCCAAACACTCTCCCAATACACTCCCTTCAATTTCTGTAAGCCAAAGTAAGAGCGAAGTATAAAAAGGAAAGATAACTCGAAGCAGACAAAGAATAGCGTCCCTTGTGATGTTGAGGAGATGAAAAACGCAACCTGCTCCGCGATCCTTTGCTGATAATGGGTAAGATGAGGAGACGTTTGAATATCAGTAGGCAAAGAAAGCTGTTGTTTTAATGCCTCTTAAGCATAAAGACAGCACGTTTTTTTATATCCTGAAATATACTCAGAGGCATAAAAAACGCGAAAACAAACTGTATAGAAATTTTGATGTAATTTGGCTACCGATTCCTTTGAACTGGTAATAGAAAGTGAGAAAAAGCAATCGAACACCGCAAAAGTGTCCTCTCAAAGTTCATTCTGGTAGAAAATAAGGTCACATGAACTTGACCTTGACCCTGTGTTAACAGCAGAATGTCAGTATCTGATGTGACCACCTCGAGCATTGATCACAGCTGTGCACCTGCGGTACATCGAGCGCACCAGAGTGTTGGTCTGCCTCTGGGGGACTTGCCACCACACCTGGCCCACAGCAACAGCAAGCTGAGCTGCTGTCTGGGGTCTGGGTTGAGCTGGTTCAACTGCCTCTGAAGGGCATCCCAGAAATGCTCTATTGGGTTAAGGTCGGGAGAACGGGCTGGGTGAGGCAGCAGATTGATGTTGTTCTGCCTCAGGAAGTTCTGCGTAGCACGGGCAGTGTGCGGCCTTGCGTTGTCCTGCTGAAACAGGTTCTGTGGATGCCGCTGGAAATGCGGCAGGATGTGGGGCCTCAGAACTTGGTCGATGTAATGAACAGCAGTGACCCCGTTACCACGTCCTGGACCCACATTCTGGAAGATGACTGGCCCAATACGGCGATTTATGCCGATAGCCCCCCAGATCATGATGCTTTCACCACCCCATGGGCCCCTTTCGGTGATGTTGGCATCCGTGAAGCGTTCCCCCGCTCTTCTCCAGATCCGGATGCGGCCATCGCCTGGGTCGACGCAGAACCGGCTTTCATCACTGAAGAGGACTCGGCCCCAGTCCCGATGGCGCCAATGCACGTGGATCTGTGCCCACTGCAGACGGTTCTGGCGATGCTGGAGTGTCAGGATAGGTCGCCGGGCTGGACGCCTGCATTGGAGACCAACTGTGTTCAGTCGGCGACGCACGGTCCTGTTGCTGATTGGCCTGCCATGGTTGCCGACGGTGTTCCTGGCTGTGTTGGCAGCGGTTTGGTAAGGCTCCCGTCGATGCTGACGAAGAAGATGGCGGTCTTGGGCTGCTGTGGTGACCCTCGGTCTGCCGCTCCTCGGTCTGTCATCAGTGGTGTTTCTTGCTTGAAAGCGGTCCAGAAGGCGATAGACGGTGGAAATGTGGACTCCGAATGCGATAGCGACCTGCCTCATTGGAACCCCGGCCTGCAGTTGCCCCATTGCTATGCAACGATCTTGACGAGAAAGTCTCGGCATTATGTTGGCGCCTCTGGAAGGGATGATTTGAACTTTTTGGGGTTTGGAAATTTATAGCCCCACAATGGGGGCCACATTGAGTTGCAATTCACATTGATGCACGTGGCGTAGGTAGTCCACATGGCAAATGCACTCCTCGTGCCAAAAACGCTGACCCGGCAACATTCACCCACTGTTACGAGGTTACAACCGGCCAAGACACCACGTACTGCTAATGTTGCACGTGCCAACGACATTGCTTACGTCCTGTTCACAATGTGAACAATCGTGCACTGTCTCTATTTTTTTCGCGTTTTTTATGCCTCTGAGTATATTAGAAAATGGAATATAACAAAGACAATGACGACACATGTTTACACTTTTCTGAACAGTTTGAAGGCATATGCGATTTTCACCAGAAACAGGCACTGCCCCTCCAGAAACAGGCACTGCCCCTCCGATACCAGGTGATTTGGAACACAATATGACGCATCAGGTAATATTGTATTTTTTTAACCCCTCTTTTCATTGGTATCAGGCATAACAACTCCAAGCTGTATATATAGCCTTGGTGGCCAGCAGTTCAACATCCGAACAATGAGAATATTTTCAGCCCCCCCCCCCCCCCCCCCCCCGCAACCCCTTCCCCCTCCTCCCCTTTTTCCCTCAGCATCAAATCTTCAGTACTGTTCTGGAAGATGTCTCTGAGATGATTCGAGAAAACAATATCCAGAACACAGCTCGAATTTATCACAGACAATGGATCGAAAAATCTGTTCCTTTGCTAATTTGCGTGGTGAATCGACTGTGGGAGAAAAGGAAATAGCGGCCTCTACACAGACGGTGGCGCTGAACATGTAAGGCACGTTTTGTCTGAGGAAAGCATTTGATCGCATGATGCTTTTACATATATGTATGTGTGTATGTAATGATTATGTATGCAGATAGAAAGACAGACAGGCAGGCAGGCAGACAGGCAGACAGACAGAGAGACAGACAGACAGACAGACAGACAGATAGATAGGTCCTAGAGAAATAGACAGACAGATAAAGTGAGTGAGTGAGTGAGTCCGAATCGCGGGGTTGGAAAAAAAATGGGGTAAACTCGGTACCTTATTCAATTTACGTAAGATTAAGGTGGCTGAAAGAGAGATGGGCTCCACCTTCCAAAATGCTGTGCGATTAACACGTTGAATCTCAGTTTATTACTGCCTCTTCGGCCATTAGGCTTTGGCACTTCCACCTTCCACCTTTTGATATTTATATATGTAGCTCTAGACGGATCAACAATGAAATGAATTGAAAGTAGATTTTCTCATCGTTAAAAAATATTAACAAGAAAATCCTTTATAAAAAGGCAAAACGAAAGACAATTATAACAACCAGCCCTCCCACCCCTTTCCCCAAAACATACCAAACAGTATAATTCTCTTGTGTAGATTTCAATCCAAAAAAAAAAAAAAAGCCTAGGTAATGATGCTGTGTGGACTGCCCTGGAGGCGTGTCCTGGTCTTTGCCATTTCCCCCTGCCCTCGCATCAATTTTTAATGCCTCAGATATTGACTCCTGAAATGGAATTCCCAGCCCCCAGCTACTGGGGTACCTTACACCAACATCGATAATTCCACCTGCAGCAACGACCACAGCGACAAGAAGAAATCCCTGGACATAGTCATTTTTCTACTATTGTTTTTAAAAAAAGCACACATTTTTGTTCGTTATCACTCTAAAGCATCAAAGCAGGTTGAAGTGAGTATAAAAGGAAAAATGATATAACTCAAAATTCCAATTATGTAACATAATTATTTTAACGTTGACATCCAACGTTTTTGAAGTCAGTTAAGAAGTCAATTGTTTTTTCCCCCCACTATTAGATTGTTCGTCTATGTATTTCTCTGACTTTATTCAAGTTTAAAAGGCTGTGCCAGTCTTGAATAAAAGTTACTCTGTGTTCGGTTTTCTTATGGGAGCAAATGTTACCCCAATTGTTTACTGTTTATTGTTTACTGTTCCCTGCCTCACTTTATTTCCAATTAAGAAAGAACGTTAAATCCCCCTTGTGGTGGAAGATTCATATTTCAGCACATTCTTCTGTCCTGCATTCAAAAGCATCTGGCTAAATTTTGATGACACGTCATCATTGGCCAGTTCTTCCAGTTCTGCTCCTGTTTCAGAAGTTACGATGTCATTAATCAACAGTACATTTTCAAAAAAAAAATAGATGTGTATATTTTTTGTTTATTTAACTATCAAATCACAAAAGTGCATGAAATTGAAAGTAAAGATTTCATAGTTATCAAGCCAAGACTGTGTGGAATGGACAGCAGCGGCTGTATCAAACAGCCCGCAACAGCAGCGGCTGTATCAAACAGCCCGCAACAGCAGCGGCTGTATCAAACAGCCCGCAACAGCAGCGGCTGTATCAAACAGCCCGCAACAGCAGCGGCTGTATCAAACAGCCCGCAACAAGGAGACCGAAGGCAGACTCATATTTCTGCTGCCGGTAGCAAAGGGCACCGCTCGTCTGTTGCGGGATCAGAGTGTTAGGAAGGAAATCCTAACTGCGGCTAGGAGACGTAAATAACAATTTTTTTTTTTAAATTCAAACTTATACTGCTTGTGATATAATGATACGCATGTCAAATGTTGGCATGTACAGTGGAGAGCCGCGGCACTATTCAACCAGCCCCAATACAACATCAACCGCATATCTCCCAGTGGATGAGTAGCGAGAGAGAAAGAAGAAAGGGAAGATTTAATATGGCGATCCTGCACCACGGAATAGCCACCTGCAGGCCACTGTCAGAGTCTTTATTAAGTTTTTTTTCACTATAAGGACACACATGAGAGCGCCGACGACTGCCAAGATCGATCAGATCCTCATTGGAACCTACTATAATATATGACGTATATCTTATTTACCGTTTTCATTTCAGATTTTCGCCAGCAAGGCAGATTTATGAGGTTTTGGTATTTGGTTATTGTTTTGAAAGCAATTAAAGCTGTTTTGTTTGCTGCTTTCACGTGACCTCACCTGTATGAATCATCATACTTTGCTTTCTTTGGCAAGATGTTTGTGGCCGTTTTTCTGCCCGACCGGCTCCTACCCAGAGTTGAGTTTGCTGCGGACTCAGTTGGGAAGACTGGGACCACACAGTCGAGTTTCATCCACTTAATGGATGCGTTTCTGAGAGTGTTGCTCAAATTTCCTGACCAACACTGCAGGTGCCTGTATCTCTCGGGCCTGGTTGACGCCGGGATATATTATGAAAGGAAGCGTAGAGTACAGCCCTGTCATGTAGTCTCAGACCGAAATGGAAATCCGTAGCATCATCTTAATCATCCTCATTCTCATTGATCAGCATTAAAAAAACAATGTCTCAAATTCTGTGGCCCTTCATGCCCTGCTCTCATGGTGACCTCAATTTCGATGTTCTCTCCACGTCTGTGGCCTTGGTTTGGTTCCGTCGGGGTCACCGGTATCGGCGAGTCCATGGGGGCTGTCGGTGGACAGACGTGGTGGCGCCCTCGGGGGGAGAGCTCACTCACGCCGGCTCCACGACTAAGTAGTTATTGTCGTCAGTAGGGGGCTTAGTAGGTGGTGTCCTGCGTATGTTAGATCAGAACAGGCGCCACTGAACACCGCCGAAGTGACTCGGCGGCAGTGCAGTGTCTCCTCCGGTGGGTTGCCTCTTAACGACTTGACATTGACTGTTCCCTGTGGATTGCTGGTGCCGGGGCTGCGGCGGGGCCGACCGGGCTGTGACTGTGGACGGGGTGTCGGAATGAGCGGCGTGGGTGCACTGCCTCTGAGGTGGCGCAGAGGTTGGGACAGCAAAAAAAAAAAAAAAAAAAAAAAAAAAAAAAAAAGATGTTTGTGGCCGATTTCTGTTCTACAATTAGGAAGATGTTTATTTATTGCAGCTCTTTTGCTTAGTAGAAACTCTATTAAATTGTCTTACCTTGATAAACTGCGAGTTGATATTGTTGCAATATTTCCATCAATTGTAATGCATCTTTGATTAATATGTAAAGCAATAATAAAAAATAATGACATTTTTTATTCTTCGAAAATGTCGATCTCATGAAATTGAAAATATTGTTGACAACATTAATCGCAAATATTTAGCATTTAACATTTGGTGGCATTCTTCATGCAAGAGATGGCAGGAGGTGTCTCATCAATATTTATCCTTCTACCAAGTTTGTTTTGCTTGTGCTTTTGCAGTTGCCGGGAAAAGGCCAACGTTTGTTGTGGGTGTTACTGGTATCTAATGACTATTTCATTTTCTACTCATTTGTTGCACACAAAAAATCAAAGGCAAATACACGTACGCACGCACGCACGCACACACATATGTACACACACACACACACACACACACACACACACACACACACATATGTACACACACATATATGCACACACACACACACACACACACACACACAAACACACACGCACGCACGCACGCACGCACGTACGCACGCACGCACGCACGCACACGCACACACACACACACACACACACACACACACACACACACACACACCGCATACACTGGTACACGCATACATGCCTACCCACTCGTGTACACATCATATACACACACGTGCACACCCATCTTGCGCACAAGCAAAGAAAATAGCACAGACAGTGTTAGGTAGGTACCCAAGGTTGGGCTAATGCGTTGGGCTAATGCATCTGCTGTGTCATAGTCATGAGACCCTCTTCCTAAACTCTCCCAACTTTGCCTTTCATTCATTCATCCATCAGCTTCAAATCGTGGGCAGTGTGGTCTTGAAACTGAGCAGGTGTGATATAGCGCATATAGACGTGTCCACACGCAGTGACACCTCCTTCGTGAAACAAAACGAAACTAAAACTAAGCTTTTGTTTGCAAGAAATGTGAATACGGGTTTTACAGTTTGGTAGCCAACACGCGTTCTGTGTTCTGTGTTTTGTTTGGTTACTATGTTATGAACAAATGAAATAATAAGAGTGGTAGATTTTAATGCATCCAGTTTACTTCAAGAGCTCACAGAGATGAAATCTAGCAGGCGTCAAACCATTTCACCGTTTGTTCATTCAAAATCATTTACTCTCTCTCTCTCTCTCTCTCTCTCTCTCTCTCTCTCTCTCTCTCTCTCTCTCTCTGTGTGTGTCTCTGCGTTCGCGCGCTAGTAGGTACTTTTTCTTTTGTTGTTGAAAAGCACCAGGCAGTGGGGTGCATGCACACATGAAATGCATGACTTCAGAGTAAACACAGAAGGCCAAGAAACATGATCATAGGTTTCTTAGGAACCACAAGAAAGACAACCTTATAATTGATAGCAGGAAAGAACAATCGGCTTAATGTCCTGGAGCATTGGCGACCACCTCCTAACCAGGCGGGTCCTCGGGAGGCGGATAGGTGGATGCCCCCAGATATGAGGGTTAGCTGTGATATGTCAGGCTTGCCTGGTCGAATAAGCAGTCCTAGATCCAATGGCGATGTTCCTAGCAGGATGGAGTAGGATAACAGGTGACACTGTTATCTCCACTGAATTGGAGCATCGCTTAGTCCTGGGAAAGGACACCCCATGTGAACAAACATCCCCCCTGTGCTCACAGGGTAGGGGTTTTTGGTCTTGAGATATGGCAGAAGCCCCCCAACCGAAAACTTGATCCGACCCGTCGAAGACGGAGTGTGTCAGCTACGGCGCAGATTTCGGGATGAATCAGGACACACACTCATCAACAATTATGGTTATGCGTCAGACTACACTTTGGTCATGGCGTTGTCCCTATCAGCGACAACCAGGGAGGGGTGGATCCGGGCCTTCAGCCCCACAGGGGCCCACCCAAGCGGTGCCTCTACTTACATGAAGGTCAGGGAAAGGCAGAGTACAGCTACTGACCAGACAAACAAGCCACCTATCAGCCACACAGTGGCTCAGTGGAATGTTGAAGGATTGAAAAACAAGGAGCCAGAACTAATGTTTAGGTGGCACTGAATCTCAGACCCCAGAACACATCCTCCAACACTGTCCAGCCCATGATGTTCTACGGCGTCAAATCTGGTCAGAGGGCGCAGGGCTGCAGATGCAGCTTTGGGGCCGCCGTCAAGACATCGGTGAGGCTGGGATTCATTGTGGCGACAGGATTGAAGACGGAGCCAATTAAAATCGACCGCAGAAGAAGAAGGCTTAATGTGATAGAGATTATTTCAGTCAGTTACCACGTCTCACTTTGGCATACATATTTTCAAGCAGTTACTCCTCTCCCGTAGCGTTTTCTTCATTGCTGACAACGCTTAAGCAGTTTTGTACAGTTGTGGTCGGCGCATTCGAAAAAAGGTAGATCTAGTAACTACAATAAACAGTTGATGTAAGAAAAAGGGGAGAAAATGTGTTGGAAATCTATGGACTAAAGTAAGCATTTTGCATGTTATTATGTGTGTGTGTGTGTGTGTGTGGGGGGGGGGGGGGGGGGGGAGGAGTGGAGTGGGAGGGCGTAAAGAACAGATTTTTTATTTAACCGCAAGTCAGCGGTAAAATATGTAGATGAAAAACCAGAAGCAATTTTCAAAAGAAAATCGAAAAACATAGCAAGGGAAAAGAAATACAGAAAGTATTGAGAGAGAGAAAGGAGAGAAAAGAAAAGAAAAGAACAAAGCACACACATACATACACACACACAAACTGTCAAACAAATCAGAAGAAGAAAACAGGGAAGGAAAAAAAAAGGAAGAAGAAAAGAAAGAAAGAAAAGAAAAAACGCAGACCGGCATTGAACCCGTCTGAACTGTAGGCAAACCACTGAGCTGAAAGGACAGGCGTGGCAGATGTGACGTCATTAACTGGGCGTCATCGGACTGTTGCTTGATGCAGCTGGGAGCCATGTTGTGGGAGGCGGGCAGCGTGCATTTCATGGCTGAGCAGTAGTAGAGAGAAGAGGTTTCCAGCAAAACGGTACGTCGTAGTTCATCAATAAACTGCAACAGCAGGGACGGGGGAGAGAGAGAGAGAGAGAGAGAGAGAGAGACTCGTCAATACACTACAACAGAGAGATGGAGTGCGAACACGCGCACGGACATGCTCATTTTTTTTTTCGTGTTTTCTGTAAATGTTTGCAATCGTATATATCAACCAAGGTGATTTTACCCAACAATGTAATTGCCATTTCGCTCAGAGACAGAGAGAGAGAGAGAGAGAGAGAGAGAGAGAGGAGAGAGAGGTCGTGTGCCATCGTGTACCGGTGGAAGTGGAGGACACGCATAAACATCACATGCATCCTATGTGAGAAACTGGAGGAATAAATGAGATAAATGAAAATGAGTGACTGATATTTGAATGGTACGGGAAACGACTGAATGAGCGCCAGTAGGCTGCTCTTCGGCCGGCTCTACCTGGGTAGGCAGCCCGTTGAGTGAGTGAGGTAGTGTGTTTATTGTAAAGCGCTTAGAGCTTGGTCTGTGACCGAGGATAGGCGCTATATAAATACACAATATAATAATAATATAAAGAGAGAGAAAGAAATGCGAATCACTTTTCAGTCTTTTGTTGTACTGATTACATGTAATTCGGTACAGTGTTGTTTGGTCCGTCCTGTACAGAGTACAGAATGACATAGATAGACCAATTCTGAACAGAGATTTTTGAAACTTATAAACATTTCTGTTACAAATGAGAGCCAAAATATTGTGGTGAACCGTTAGCTGAACCACTACGCTACAATAAACGCTTTCAAGTCGGGAAAAATATATTGTATCCAAAATACTTGAAAACGAAATCGTATACTACTGTAGAGCGCATTTTCTATAACTTCGTGAAGAAGTTTGAAAGTAAAATATTCTGTCAATATTGATTTTCTCACTTTCGCCGGGTATTACTTCGCAGCGCTAGATTATATAAAGACATCTGGAATAAATGTCGAAAACAATACATATATTGGTTCTTTCTGCTATAGGATATTGTTTGCCACCTACAAAGGTTCAAAGATATACTATGATATATTAATTGACGGTAACGTGAGAGCTCCATGCTGCGATAAACGAGGTTTGAAACTATCCCAAACTCATGACTGGGAGTCATGTTTCCTGCATGCTCATAAAATAACGGATATACAAATTCAAATGGTTTCGACTTAGAATGTTACACAGATGCTTAGGAACAACTTTTATTTCAAAAGACATTGCAGTCGTTAATAATGGCAGATGCAGCTTTTGTGGATTGTATAAAGACAGTACTGACCGTATGTTTTTGTAAATGTACTTATGCTTAGTGTTTCTGGGACACTATCACTGAATCAATAACAGAGAAACGTACCAACGTCCAGAATATACGTATGACAGAATTACTTGTTCTTCTCAGATTTGATGCTACAGACGCAACTGATTCTATTTTCTACTTCTTTTTTTTTTTGCCAAAACATTATTTGTACAGATATACACTGAAATGCAGTCTCCCGCATGTTGCAGGTTTTCTGACAATATTAAAATTTCGATGTAAGACTGAAAAACATGACGTGTACGTAAACATGAACCAAAAGGAATTCCATACTAAATGGTTGATATATTATTCACTTGTCTCCTCTATCAAATGGTTTTAATCTACTTCTTTGTAACCAGGGGCAATTGCTAACACTATCTTTTTTCTTTTCACTATATATGACGCTATTTCTATGCTGGTGAGGCTTTGATATCGATGAAAATGATTACTGGAGCTGTTGAAAAACAATTCACAATGCTGTATTCTCACAGCTCGTCAACATCCTGGCTGGTTGGTCGATTGGTCTGTCTGTTAGCCAGAGTCAAAGAAAAAGAAAGCTGCCAACCCGATTTTTTTTGATCAAAGCTTGGTGGGAAGATGGACTGTGACTTAAGGACAACCTCCTAAAATTTTGGCTCGGATGTGATTCAAGGGTGTATCCAGAATCCGTCAGCAAATATCCCGCAATAACCACTCAGCCTGTTGTTCACGAAACTTGTCGGAAGATGGAGTATGGAGTCACAGAACGAACCCTGACATGTTGGTGCGGATGCTGGTCAAAGGGCAGATCCAACAACCAGTTTTCCTCGGTAAGGTCTGCGCACTCTTTAGTGCACTTCTTGTTTTGTGTCTTTCACTGACTGTTGTATTCAGAGTCGTACAAGCTCTTATGCATGCGTAAGTTCGAGCGTTTTGATAATTTGTGATACGAGGAGACAGCGTTTGCGTTTGCAATGTGGTTAAACTGGGTTTGTTCCTGTGTTGAAGTGGGGGCGTACTTGTTCGTTCGTTCTCCTGTTTAACGTCTGTTCACTTTGAGTGATATTAGACGTGGGCGTACTTGTGAGATTTCATATGTGTGTGTGTGTGTGTGTGTGTGTGTGTGTGTGTGTGTGTGTGTGTGTGTGTGTGTGTGTGTGTTGCAGACAGGAAAGATGATGCATGCGCGGAATTTCATCGTCGTCGTCGTTCTCCTCCTCCCGGTCCTCACCTCCTCCTACCCACAGAGTAAGTCCTTATCGTCGCTGGTGTCGTTATCATCATCATCATCATCATCATCAGTAACAACGTCGTTGTGTTGTAATCACTATCACTGTAATCATCTTTATGATATTATCCACGTCATACCATCATCAGTGTCGTCGTCGTCGTCGTGTAGTCGTCGTCGTCGTCGTCGTCATCATCATCATCATCATCATCATCATCATCATCATCATCATCATCATCATCATCATCATCATGTCATCCCTCGTCGTCGTCATTCTCCTCCTCCCGGTCCTCACCTCCTACTACCCACAGAGTAAGTCCTCATCGTCGCTGGTGTCGTTAATCATCGTTATCATTATCATCAACAACAACGTCGTTGGTGTCATCACCATCACTGTAATCATCTTTATTATATTCTCCACATTACAGCATCATCATATCATCTCATCATCATCATCATCATCATCATCATCACCATCATCATCATCATCATCATCATCATCATCGCCATCATCATCGCCATCGCCGTCGCCATCTTTGCCACAATGTCCATTGTCTACTGACTCATGCTGGCTGTTTTCGGGGCAATGTTGACATAACTTTTTGTGTGTGTGTGCACAGTCATCTTCTGGCTATTCTCTGCAATTTTCAACAAATCTGCTTTCTGGCAAACTTACTTTTCATACTTTACTCCGATCTTCTTCACTTTTTTTGTCTTTTCCTAATTTTACTCGCCATCTTCAACTTACTTTGGCTGGCACGTTACATTTTCCCTTCCGTTTCCTACTTTCCTCTACAATTCCCCAACCTGCCCAATCATTTCCCCTCTCCCTTTCCATTTTCTAGTTTTCATTTCCATTTCGGGTTTTTTTGGGTTCCCGTACCATTTCTTACTTATCCCTATCATTTATTACTTCCACCTATCATTCTCTACTATGTCATTCTATTTCCTACTTTTTCTCCCATTTCTTACTCTGTCATTCTATTTCCTACTTTTCCCCACTATTTCCAATTCCGCCTCATCATTTCCTACTTTTCTCTGCTATTCCTTTTCCCTACCAATTTTTTTACCGCCATTTCCTACTCTGCCATACCATTTCTTACATTTTCCTACCATTACCCTTTTATCCAATCTTTTGTTTCTGCCATTTCCTATTCAGCCATTCCATTTCCTACTTTTCTGTGCTATTCCTTTTCCCTACCATTTTCTTCTTTTTATTTCCCTGCCGTTTCCTATTCTGCCATACCATTTCTCACTTTTCCTACCATTACCCTTTTATCCAATCATTTATACAATTCCTGTCCTGCCCTTCCGCTTCCTATTTCTATCTGCTGTTTCCTGCTATGTCCTGTCATTTTAGTTTTGTTTCACAACCATTTTGTCCTTGTCCCCAGCCATTTTTCTACTTTTTTTTTCAACCATTTCATTTTTTTTTATTGCCTTTTCCCATTTTTCTATTCTTTTTCTTATCTCCCTACCATTTTCTCTAGCATTTCTTTTCTTTCCCACCTTTCTCTGTGTATAGTTACCTTTTCCAACCTTTAATTTTTTTCGCTCTATTTTTTTTCTTCTCCTCCCCCCCCCCCCCCCCCTTTTTTTTTTAAATTTACTTTTGTACTTTCCTTGTCTTTCTAAAACCTTTCAATTCTTCACAATACCTTTTCAAACTTTTTCCTATCTTTGGAAGATTTTCTCTACCTTGTCCTATTTTCCCCAGCCTTTTCCTATTGTTTTTCTCTCCCCCCCCCCCCCCCCCACCCCTCCCCCAACAACGTCATGCTTTTTCTCATTTTTCTCATTTTTGCGTACTTTCCCGTACCCTTTGCTATCTTTTCTTACTTCCCTCACCTTTTCCCACTTTCAGTACCTTTTAGAGTTCCTTACCTTTGTTTGTCTGCCACTTCTTACCTTTTGCTACTTTTACCCCATGCTTTCCTTCCTTTTCTATCCTCATCAATTTTGCCAAAGGTTGGCACGAAGCAGGAAAGGACGGCAACTTACGGTAATTACACAAACCTCGATGCCACATTGTCCAATGATGTTTGGTTTCCTCGCAAGTTGACGAAAGCCACGACAGTAGAAAAGGATAAAACTAAGAGTAGGGAAGCTAATCCCATTTCCGTACGATTGACGCCCACAGAAGGTGACTTTTACACAGTACTCATCCTCAATAGATGCTGTGTTATACTGAGGAAAAGCGAGAAGAGAAATCGACCGTTGGCGATCAAAGGTCGTCCGGGTTGCGCTGTCTGCCAGTTTAGGTGTTATTATTGCGTACTACACTTCATCCACCTCCATAGCCAGACGGACCGCGATCTTACCAGGTACCAATCGGAAAGGCATTCACAGAAGTGGGCCAATCATGTGGCTCAAATTATATATATATATATATATATATAATATATATATATATATATATATATATATATAATAATATTATAGTTAATAACAAACGTTAAAAGAGGAATCTTAAAACTATCTACAAATTTGTTTCGAGCGTGTTGCGCTGTCATCAGGATGGTTTTTGGTTTGCCCACCGCCGATGTTATTTTGCGTGTGGGCTCCCGTTTGCGGTTGTTTGCACGTGCGGGTTGGCTGCACGTGTTTTTTGGGGGCTTTCAGGTTTTTGTTTTGGGTGTGTTCACTAACAACGATTTCCATTTATGCCTGCAGTTGTTTACTATTTCTGTTTTGGTGTTTAAAGTTGCTAAGTGTGGTTTGCATAGTATTAACCATTTTTCAGTTAAACATAGGTTGCACCTTTTTGAAACATTGCTGTATGGTGATGCTCTTTTTATGATTTTCCAGGATATATTGTAGCTTGTTTTTGCGTCTTTAAGTTTCCAGATATATTTGCTCAGTTCTGTTTGGTTTTATATTTTTCTTTATTAAATGACTGTTTGTGGTTTGCATATCTGGTTTTGAAGTGGTTTTCAGTGATCCCTATGTATGTTTCTTTTTCATTTTCTGATGTCACAGTTGTTGTGAAGACATTTATTGTTTAGTGGGCACTGCTCCTTTCTGGTGCAATTGCAAGATTTCCTTTCTTCACCCTTCTTTGCTGTGTTGATTTTCATTTTGTTGGATGCGTCAATTAGGTTTTTGAGGTTGGGCATACATGAGTACGATAGTTTGACAGTGTTTTTGTTAAATATTTTGAACAGTTTGTGTTCTTTTGGAAATGAAGTTGTTAGGATTTTGAAGAATTCTTTCCCTATGTTTGTTTTGAGTTTCCCGTCGTATGGGGGGTTATAAAATTTGATTTTTTTTTTCCTTTTTTTCTTGCTTTTATTTGTGTTGTTGTCTGGGTTTATTGTAATTGTACCCCTTTGTTTGTAGTGCCTCCTGGTATCTACTGCGCATTGTTGAACACTTCCACTGCATGACAGGTTTGATATCTCTTTTTATCCCATGGGTTTTGGTTTTTAAATACAGAGGTGGTGGTTTTTTTTTTTTGGGGTGTGTACAAAGGAGGTGTATTTTGGGGTTTTTTGTATGGTTATATATTTTTATTTTTGGGAAATCCAGTGTTAGTCTAATATTCACACCTTTTTTTTTGCTTCAAGGAAATTTTTAAGTTGTGGTTTTGGAAGATTTTCATATTCTTTCTTCTTGTTTTCGATGGTTTTTGGGATTGTTGGTTGTGCAGCAAGGCCACGTCCTGTAAAAATCCACTTTTTTTTCCGGTTTTTTCTGATTTTGGGACAGATGAAAGTCCGACCATTCCTTTTCTCACCACATTGATCCCATGGTTACGTCGAATGTTGGGTTTTTTCTTTTGGGTTTTCCCCTGCCCGGGCTTCTTTTTGCTGGTGTATGTTTTTTTGGGTGGGAAAATGATTCCATTTCGACCCTGTTATGCCCTGTGTGGTTACTGGCAAACTTCAGGGTTTTTGGGGAGTATTCCTCATCTATAAGGGGTAAAAGTCTATATGTCAAAGTTTGAATACTGTATTATTTTGTTTATTGATTTTTTTTAAACCCATGGAAATTTCGTATTGTTTTTCCCAGAGGGTTTCAGATTTTGATTTTCGTTCTTTATTTTTTCCAGAATTTTCTTGCTATTTTGCCTAATTCAGATTTGGATGGTTTATTAGTCTACATGTTGGATTGTTATGAAAATTGGGCTTGTGGTCTTGAGTGTTATGAAAGCTTCTTTTGTGCTGTCGCTTCTATCCTGTCACTTAGGTCTATGCGCTCTGCAAGTTCTTTTTCTTTAGTGCGGATACTGTCATGTATATTTTTGTCGGCTTTTTTGTATTTTTCTGGATGTTTTTGTCAGGAGTTGAGAGTATTCTTTTGGTTCCATCAGAAAATGAAAAAAAAACATACATAGGGATCACTGAAAACCACTTCAAAACCAGATATGCAAACCACAAACAGTCATTTAATAAAGAAAAATATAAAAACCAAACAGAACTGAGCAAATATATCTGGAAACTTAAAGACGCAAAAGCAAGCTACAATATATCCTGGAAAATCATAAAAAGAGCATCACCATACAGCAATGTTTCAAAAAGGTGCAACCTATGTTTAACTGAAAAAGGGTTAATACTATGCAAACCACACTTAGCAACTTTAAACACCAAAACAGAAATAGTAAACAACTGCAGGCATAAATGGAAATGGTTGTTAGTGAACAACCCAAAACAAAACTGAAAGCCCCAAAAAACACGTGCAGCCAACCCGCACGTGCAAACAACCGCAAACGGAGCCCACACGCTATATAACATCGGCGGTGGGCAAACCAAAAACCATCCTGATGACAGCGCAACACGCTTGAAACAAATTTGTAGATAGTTTTAAGATTCCTCTTTTAACTTGTTTAAACTATATATATATATATATATAATATATATAGATGAATATAATCAAAGAGCCTAAAATGATTTTAAAAGTGCGCGACCCCTTGGGGAGCAACATTGTCAATGATGTTAAAAAGGAAGGTTAAAACTCAAGGTTAAAACTCGACAAATTGTTTCTAGCGGCGTTGCGCTGTCATCAGATGATTTTTGTTTGCCCACCGCCGATGTTATATAGCGTGTGGGCTCACGTTTGCGGTTGTTAGCACTGCGGGTTGGCTGCACGTGTTTTTTGGGGCTTTCAGGTTTTTGTTTTGGATGTGTTCACTAACAACGATTTCCATTTATGCCTGCAGTTGTTTACTATTTCTGTTTTGGTATTTAAAGTTGCTAAGTGTGGTTTGCATAGTATTAACCATTTTTCAGTTAAACATAGGTTGCACCTTTTTGAAACTTGCTGTATGGTGATGCTCTTTTTATGATTTTCCAGGATAATATTGTAGCTTGTTTTTGCGTCTTTAAGTTTCCAGATATATTTGCTCAGTTCTGTTTGGTTTTTATATTTTTCTTTATTGAATGACTGTTTGTGGTTTGCATATCTGGTTTTGAAGTGGTTTTCAGTGATCCCTATGTATGTTTCTTTTTCATTTTCTGATGTTACAGTAGCCTGGTATACAATGTTGTTGTGGAGACATTTATTGTTTAGTGGGCACTGCTCCTTTCTCGTGCAATTGCAAGATTTCCTTTCTTCACCCTTCTTTGCTGTGTTGATTTTCATTTTATTGGATGCGTCAATCAGGTTTTTGAGGTTGGGCATACATGAGTACGATAGTTTGACAGTGTTTTTGTTAAATATTTTGGACAGTTTGTGCTCTTTTGGAAATGAAGTTGCTAGGATTTTGAAGAATTTTGCAATTGCACGAGAAAGGAGCAGTGCCCACTAAACAATAAATGTCTCCACAACAACATTGTATACCAGGCTACTGTAACATCAGAAAATGAAAAAGAAACATACATAGGGATCACTGAAAACCACTTCAAAACCAGATATGCAAACCACAAACAGTCATTCAATAAAGAAAAATATAAAAACCAAACAGAACTGAGCAAATATATCTGGAAACTTAAAGACGCAAAAAACAAGCTACAATATATCCTGGAAAATCATAAAAAGAGCATCACCATACAGCAATGTTTCAAAAAGGTGCAACCTAGTTTTAACTGAAAAATGGTTAATACTATGCAAACCACACTTAGCAACTTTAAATACCAAAACAGAAATAGTAAACAACTGCAGGCATAAATGGAAATCGTTGTTAGTGAACACATCCAAAACAAAAACCTGAAAGCCCCAAAAAACACGTGCAGCCAACCCACGTGCTAACAACC
>CM031597.1:83102084-83104584 GCA_018398815.1 Conus ventricosus
TGTTGATGAGAGCACCAAAAATAGGTAGATAGATAGATAGATAGATCGATTGATATATAGCTAGAGAGAGAGAGAGAGAGAGAGAGAGAGAGAGAGAGAGAGAGAGAGAAGAGAGAGAGAGAATATAACAAAAAGCAGAACGTTTCCTGTCTGTAATATTGCAGTATAGATTTTGTGTAGTAAAAATGCATTCTGAACACTTTCCATGCACGCTCTCTTCCAGGACATCTGAAAACAAGACATTTTCTTGAATAAATTGTTTAGCTTGAAAAAAAAACACCTTTGACAGCTCTGGCGATTATTTTTCTTCTGATTTAAAAACGGTCTGGATATTTGTAGGGAATAGAATTTTTTTAGGTTACGTTAAAAAAAGAATCAATTGAAAAAAACAAACAAACATGACCAACAGCAACCCCAACCCCCACCCCTCACCCCATTCTTACCCCCTCACTGAAATTGTCAAAAGGGGTTGTCGGCAGACTGACTTACCGAGTGGATGATCAGATGATAGTGATGTTCTCGGTTGGTAGCCTTTCCCTGACATTTGACCGTTTGCAAGTGCCAATATCATGAGTCCCTTCATGAACAACTTCAACATCTTTTCGTTATTGTTTTTAAAAGCAGTTTTTTAAAAAAAGGCTAAAAGTGATGACGACTGGGCAAAAAAAGACAATAGATTTTGTTGGTAAAATCCTGCTTTTGCGTTAGCCTCTTTCGTTACAGAACTGAGTCTTGGTAGTGTTGAGCTTCGCTTTTTGACAGAGCTAACACGTGTTGCACAAGACGAACAATATGAAGGAAATAATGAAATGTCCTTCACAATAATATTGATAGAGTTGTACTGCTGTTGCACAGTTTCTCAATGGAGAACAGTCCTCTGTTCCTGTTTTAGTATCTGTCTCTGGGCCCCCTCCCTTTCTCCCCCGCCCTGCTCATACTCTCTCCCCTCCACTCTCTCTCTCTCTCTCTCTCTCTCTCTCTCTCTCTCTCTCTCTCTCTCTCTCTCCCCCCCCCTTCCCCCTCTTCCTATGATATCAGAGCCACGCAGTCGAATGCTACGTTTGGTCAAACAACACCTACCAGGGCCATATAAACCTAGACGACATTTATGGAGACTCGCACTGGGCCTTCCGTCGTTCGGACGTGACAATGACGCCAGATCATCAGGGAGGCTCGCCTTTGATGCCGATGGGTTGTCAAACGATCCACCGACATCAGTGGGCAAAGACTGCTACTTGACTAACTGCTGACGACCTTTTCCCCCGTCTGGAAAGTGTTGTTTTTTTTCTGTCTCATCTTCAGTGTCATCTCAGTGGCATTGCACCCTTGCTGCTCATTTCGGCTTCTCGTTCACAGCCTCAGCCTGGCTTGTCTCACCAGCATCAGCACCCGCAGTCCACAGGGAGCAGTCATTGTCAAGTCGTCATGAGGCAACTCATCGGAGGAGACAGTGCACTGTTGCTGAATCACTTCAGCGGTGTTCAGTGATGCCTCTTCCTATCCAACATAGGCAGGACTTCGCCTCCTAAGCCCCATACTGACGACTCTTAATGGCTTTGGTTGCGGTGTAAACGTGAGTGAGCTCTACCACGGGAGGGCGCCTCCACGTCCGTCTAGCGAAAGTCCCCATGAATTTACCGATACCGGTGAAACCGACAGAATCTGGCCAGGGGCATAGAAATAGAGGGGTAGTCTAAACTGTGATCACTATGAGACAGGAGTGAAGGACCACCAAATTTGAGACATTTTTTGATGGTGATCGATGACGGTGAGGATGATGAAGATGATGCTACAGATAACCATTCTGGTCTGAGACTGCATGACAGGGCTATACTCTACGCTTACTGTCATAATATAGCCCGGCATTAAACAGGCTCGAGAGATACCGACACATGCAGTTTTGGTTAGGAAATTTGAGCAACGCTGTCATAGGCGCATCCATTAAATGGATGAATCTCGACTGTGTGGTCCCAGTCTTTCGAGCTGAGCCCATAGCACACAATTCTTGGTAGGAGCCAGTCGGGCAGAAAAATCCCAAACAGCCATGGCTTTGATGGGAATCGACCCCCACGACTTCCCTGCCGGAGTCTGCGACGCTAACCACTGCGCCACGGCGATTGGTTCCGTGGGGAAAAGTTGCGTGTAAAAAAAAGAAAGAAAAAGATGAAAAAGTAAGAAGAGGAGTGGAAACGTCATATCTAAATGTCTCCTGGTGCATTCTCTCTCTCTCTCTCTCTCTCTCTCTCTCTCTCTCTCTCTCCTCTCTCTCTCTCTCTCTCTCTCTCTCTCCTCTCTCTCTCTCTCTCTGCCGGCCAGCCTACCTGCCTACCTCTGTCTCTGTCTCTGTCTCTCTCTCTCTGTCTTTCCCTCTCTCTCTCTCTCTCTCTCTCTCCTCTCTCTCTCTCTCTCTCTCTCCTCTCTCTCTTCTGCCGGCCAGCCTACCTGCCTACCTCTGTCTCTGTCTCTCTCTCTCTTTCCCCTCTCTCTCTTCTCTTCTCTC
>CM031597.1:83107084-83154584 GCA_018398815.1 Conus ventricosus
GTGCGTGCGTGCGTGCGTGTGTGTGTGTGTGCGCGCGTGCGTGCGTGCGTGCGTGCGTGCGTGCGTGCGTGCGCGCGCGTGTGTTGTGTGTGTGTGTGTTGTGTGTGTGTGTTGTGTGTGTTTCATGTCAAACAGCTTTTGTGTCATTTGACTCAGCAGCATTCTAGTGGTCTTGAACTGAGCTTTCATCGTTGATGTTGTGATAAGATATGAAGGGGGGGGGGGGATAAGCTCTAATTTAAAATAAAATGCAGGTTACATTCCTTTCTGGGCCTCAGATCCATTATGTTCACTATCTGCGACAAGGAGGTCGGGTTTAGGCAGACAGCGAGGAGATCCGTGAGGGAAAATAGTCTTTAAGGCTTAAAACCAACAGCTGTCGAGCGGTCTGTCGAGTTCTCCTCCCGAAGCACCTCAGCTGGTCCGGTCAACGTGTATCTTCAGTGCCGTCCAGTTCCAACACGCCAAGTGTCACCGTGGACACGGTTGGATGGGTGTTTTCCCTGCTGCTTTTTCCCATCGTCTTTCTTCGTTTACATTTTTCTTCCATTTGTATTTATTTTACTTATTTTCTCCCCCCCCCCCCCCCTCCACACCTTTTTTTTATCTGTTTCTTCAATTTATTACTCTTATCTCTTTTTTTCTTTTCTTTTTTTTTTTTTTTTTTTTTTTTGGGGGGGGGGGTAGCATCATTTTTCATGCTTATCCTGTAGGCGTCCTTTTTCCTTATCAGTTTTTTCCTTTATTTTCTTGGCAATTTGATTTTTTAAAACTATTTTTGTGTGTGTTTTTTTACCTCGCGTAACAAGGATTCGGCAGACTTGAATTCCTCCTACCTTGCACTTCTGTGAATTTTTGGGGAAATCTTTTTTCATCTTTTATTTTAGCACAGTGATAGGAATTGCGTTCTGGCGATGCTGTATACGAGCTGAAAGAGGGATAGGTGATAGGGGTCCAGATATTTGTTTCTCTATATAACACTTCATATTAGAGAGAAGGATGTATTTTGTGTTCGTGTTGCCTTTGAGAGAAGGATGTAGTTTGTGTTCGTGTTGCCCTTGCAGCTGACTTTTTTCCCTTCGAAAAAATGCCGGGTTGTTCTCACAATCACATGTTTATCAACGATACTGGGTCCGGTTTATATACATATAAAATAAATTCCAACGATAAGCAACTGAGCACCATTCCAGCAATTTACAGAGCAGCTTGGTGTTGCAATGACTGCAAGAAATTTGAATTATAGACAAAGCTTGCTCTTATGTCTTAGATTAAAGAAATAGGGGAGATGAGCATTCATCATATCTGCAGTGGTAAATAATTCTGCCTCACTAACAGTATGTGCTTGAGTGGATGAATGGGGAATAATAAATGCTTCTCAACATAAGCCTTCAGCAAGGGTATAGTCTCCAAGGGGAAGACAATCTCCAAAGGCGAGGAAACTCACTAACATATCATAACTTCTGGCCAGATACCGGTATTTCGAAATCTGATTGTTTCACCTCAGTGACCTCGGAAAGTCCTAACTTGATTCCTCTGCCTTTTAGGTTTTAAGCAAAATGCTATCCCAGAAAAGTGCTGGCTTTAATTTGCACTTACACTCTGCTTTGAAATTTTTTTTTAAGCTTTAGGCGTCTGTTGAAATAGGGTTTTTAAAAAAAAAATTTACAGTCATTTTTGTGTCGAGAAAAAGACAACTACCAACAAACAGCTCGATACGATGACATTACTGTAGATCGTCACTGACATGGTAACATCAATAGATTCTACAACACAAATGAAAAACGCTGATGCCATTTGCACACGATCGGTCCGTCAGATCTTCAGACAGCATGAATGGGCGACGAAATCCGAGCAAACGAACCAAACTATGCAGATACTTGTCTCACACACTGCACCGTGCACTGTTTCGAATCTTAGCATCCTATGTGTTCTACGCCATCGAAAGACGAAGTGAACAGTAGTGATATTTTTTTCCCTGAAGGGAAGCGGCTGTAAGTGACAGGACTACACAAGCTTCAAAAACAGGGTTTTTTCCCTGCAAGAAACCGGCTGTATGTAGCAGGACAGATGTGATATCAAAACAAAACTAAAATAATGCATGTTTTTAAACCGCGAATTGGCCTATAGATGGCAGGACGACGCATATCTTAAAAACAATTCGACTCTTTTTTTTTTTTCCGACCGAGAATTATCAGTGTGGATGGCAGAACTTCTTCTTCTTCTTCTGCGTACGCAGGCTGATACTCCTGCGGACACTCCCTATATGGACAGGCAAGTATTAATCCTATCTACCCAACAAAGGGAGTGGAGTTTTTGTGTGTATGACCGCTTTTCATCCCGTCATTAAGGCAGCCATACTCCATCTTCGGGGAAGGTGCATGCTATGTGTAACGTGTCATCTATACCAACGGACAAACTGGCCTTCTCTACCGAAAGTTGGTGATGGGATTTTACGTGTGTGTAAGACGTTATGCGTGCGTTCACACACGGAACCTCGGTTTATAGTCTCATTCGAAAGACTGTATGGGAAATGGAGTCAGAACTAATGTTAACTCCGAGGGAAAAATCCCCCTGTACCGAAACGGTCCGGCGGAAATTCGAACCCGCTACCCTTGGATTACTAGTCCGGCGCTCTACCAACTGAGACTACAGAACAATACACGCTGTTGAACGTAATCATTTTTTAAAAATCTCCTAGCAGGAATTGGTCGTGGCTGGCAGAGAACACATACAGCGCAATTCGATTTTTTTTTTCTTTTCATTGTTGTGGGGCGTGGGTGTAGGGCTCATTATGACCTTGCATTAATTGCTCCCTGGGGACTGCCGGAGCGGTGGGTTCATCGTCGTTGGTTTGTCTGTGTGTGGGTGACCAGACTGACAGGCGTGAGAGACATACCACAGAGGGGAGGGAGTAGGCGGCAGGCAAAAAAAGGTCGGCGGCGATGGGGGGGGGGGGGGGGGGGGGGGGGGGGTGGGGGGGGAGGGAGGAGGGGGGAGGCAGCTGTGAGGGGGGCGGCCCTTTAGGTCTATTCCCTTTAGGTCTATTCCCTTTAGGTCTATTCCCTTTAAGTCTATTCCTTCCAGGTCTATTCTCGTTAAGTCTTAGGGATAGGGTTGGGGATAGGGTTAGGGATAGGGTTAGGGATAGGGTTAGGGATAGGGTTAGGGATCGGGATAGGGTTAGGGATAGGGTTAGGGATCAGGATAGGGATAGGGTTAGGGATAGGGTTAGGGATAGGGTTAGGGATAGGGATAGGGTTAGGGATCGGGATAGGGTTAGGGATAGGGATAGGGATCGGGATAGGGTTAGGGATAGGGATAGGGATAGGGTTAGGGATAGGGTTAGGGTACTAACCCTATCCCTAAGACTTAACGAGAATAGACCTGGAAGGAATAGACTTAAAGGGAATAGACCTAAAGGGAATAGACCTAAAGGGAATAGACCTAAAGGTACCTCCCCGCTGTGAGGGATGGCTAGGAGAGGTGCGGAAAATGCGACTGCAACAAGTTATTGTGAACAATGCGGTGCAGACTAAACGACGCAAGTTCTAAAAAGTAGCGAACAGTAGCTAAGCAACACGTGCACTAGAAAGTAGCGAACAATACAATGCAGAGTAAGCGACAAACTTTAAAAAATGCTACTATAAAGTAGCAAACAGTACAATGCAGGCTAAGCGATACATGTATTAAAAAATAATTTTTAAAAACACACAATGTAGACTGAATGACACATATGGGAAAACGTAGTGAACGATACAAAGAAGGTTGACTGAAACGTGTAGTAAAAAGTAGCAAACGATGCAGACCGAACGACAGGTGTAACAAAAAGTAATGAACAGTATAAAGCTGAACAACACATGTATTTTAAAAAAAATAAAATAAAAAGCTAACAGTACAACGCACATTGAAGTACCATGTTCTCATAAGTAGCGAACAATACGGAGCTCGCTGTCATAAGTAGTGAACAATACGTTCTATGTTGTCAGTAGTAGCGAACAATACGGAACTCGTTGTCATAAGTAGCGAGCAATACGGACCATGTTGTCATAAGTAGTGACAATACGGACCACGTTGTCATAAGTAGTGAACAATACGGACCCTGTTGTCATAAGTAGTGAACAATACGTTCCATGTTGTCACTAATAGCGAACA
This sequence comes from Conus ventricosus, assembly GCA_018398815.1. Taxonomy (NCBI): domain Eukaryota; kingdom Metazoa; phylum Mollusca; class Gastropoda; order Neogastropoda; family Conidae; genus Conus; species Conus ventricosus. The sequence goes on from CM031597.1 coordinate 83,111,237, forward strand.
AAACGGAACTCGCTGTCATAAATAGTGAACAATACGTTCCATGTTGTCATAAGTAGTGAACAATTACGGACCATGTTGTCACTAGTAGTGAACAATACGGACCATGTTGTCACTAGTAGCGACACAATACGGACCATGTTGTCATAAGTAGTGAACAATACGGACCATGTTGTCATAAGTAGTGAACAATACGGACCATGTTGTCATAAGTAGTGAACAATACGGACCATGTTGTCATAAGTAGTGAACAATACGGACCACGTTGTCATAAGTAGCGAACAATACGGACCATGTTGTCATAAGTAGTGAACAATACGGACCATGTTGTCACTAGTAGCGAACAATACGGACCATGTTGTCATAAGTAGCGAACAGTACGGACCACGTTGTCAGAAGTAGCGAACAGTACGGACCATGTGGTCAGAAGTAGCGAACAATACGGACCATGTGGTCAGAAGTAGCGAACAGTAACGGACCATGTGGTCAGAAGTAGCGACAATACGGACCATGTGGTCAGAAGTAGCGAACAATACGGACCATGTGGTCAGAAGTAGTAAACAATACGGACCATGTGGTCAGAAGTAGTGTGTTGTGTGTGTGTGTGTGTGTGTGTGTGTGTGTTTCAACAATAAATAAAAAGAGACACTGAGAGAGATGTAATAGTGATGAAAGAAAGGGGAACAAGCGATTTTACAATCAAGGACATAAAGCGCAAGCATACTGCCAGCGTATGCCTCCAAAGTGTTGATGGATAAACGTAATTTGTTAATGGCCCCTGTGGGGGAGCCAGATGGAGGCACCATTGGCCCTGCAGCAGCAATGAAATATTCAGAGTCCGTTTATGGGAGAAACGCCAGGAAAGCCCGACTTCAAAGTGGCCCTGCATTGGAGCAGGGTGTCCATCAAAGGTGACGGCGGTGGTTCAGGATGTCTCACGTGGCTTAGTGACATCACTTCTGATAGGAAAAGACAACTTTGCGATTCTAGAAGCCGAATGGGATCCGTTTTCATGTGTGTTTTTTTTCCCCTGCCCCTGCAGTGTATTTTGGTGGTTTTGCCATTTTCGGTTCTTTCAGAGTTTCTAGAAGCATGAAAGTGCATCACCGAAACTTTACGGTGCTCTGCCTCTGTGAAATATTATGCTGACAGTGACTGGCCTGGAGTGTGGAAGGGCTCAGTGGTAGAAACTTCAACTTCGAAGTAAGATGTTGCGAGGTCGAATCCCGGTGTTGTACATTATTAAAAGGAACTGCATATTTTTGGTAACATTAACATTTTCTCTTCTGATGGTGCAGTGTTTTGTAAATAGTTTCCCAAATCCTGGTCTTATAGGATGTGTATTCTCGTCTGTCATATTAGCTGTAACGGCTTGGATGCTGAATGTGCATGTAAGAATAATTGACCTTGTATATTTGAGCATAAACAGCGTACTTGTGTGTGGTGAAGATGCATTTTCTCTGAGAGAGAGAGTTGGGAGGGACAGAGGGAGAGAAGGAGAGAAAGAGTGAGAGAGAGGGAGAGGGATAATATATATTGAATTATAAACAAAGCTTGCTCTTATGTCTTAGATTGAATATATATATATATAGAGAGAGAGAGAGTGTTGATGGATAAACGTACATTTGTTAATGGCCCCTGTGGGGGAGCCAGATGGAGGCACCATTGGCCCTGCAGCAGCAATGAAATATTCAGAGTCCGTTTATGGGAGAACGCCAGGAAAGCCCGACTTCAAGTGGCCCTGCATTGGAGCAGGGTGTCCATATCAAAGGTGACGGTGGTGGTTCAGGATGTTTCACGTGGCTTAGTGACATCACTTCCTGATAGGAAAAGACAACTTTGCGATTCTAGAAGCCGAATGGGATCCGTTTTCATGGTGTTTTTTTCCCCTCTCCCTGCAGTGTATTTTGGTGTTTTGCCATTTTCGGTTCTTTGAGAGTTTCTAGAAGCATGAAAGTGCATCACCGAAACTTCTACGGTGCTCTGCCTCTGTGAAATATCATGCTGACAGTGAATGGCCTAGAGTGTGGAAGGGCTCAGTGGTAGAACTCCCGAGTTCGAAGTTAGACGTTGCAGATGTCGAATCCCGGTGTCGCACATTATTAAAAAGAAATTGCATTTTATTTTTTTTTGGTGACCATAAACATTTTGTCTTTTGACCGTACAGTGAATGGGTATTCTCGTCTGTCAAATCAGCTGTGATGGGCTTGGATGTTGAATCTGTATGTAAAAATAATTGACTTTAGTGTACTCAGGCATGAACGGCGTCCTGTGTGTGGTGAGGTTGGCATTTCCTCTGAGAGAGAGAGAGAGAGAGAGAGAGAGAGAGAGAGAGGGAGAGAGAAGAGAGAGAGAAGAAGCACCCCCCCCAAATAACACCACCACCCCACACACACAACACACACACACACACACACACACACACACACACAAACTTTCTCACTGTTTCTCTCTCTCTCTCTCTCTCTCTCTCTCTGTATGTCTCTCTCTCTCTCTCTCTCTCCTCTTCTCTCTCTCTCTCTCTCTCTCTCTCTTCGATTCACAATGTTTATAGGCCAGCCGACCACGAGGGCAATGTGAGAGCTGTTCAGAGAGAGAGAGAAGAGAGAGAGAGAGAGAAGAGAGAGAGAGAGAGAGAGAGAGAAGGAAAGAAAGAGACAGACAGAGAAAGAAAGAGATAGGAGAGAGTGAGTAAAGAGAGAGAGAGAGAAGGAGACAGACAGACAGACGGACAGGCAGGGAGTTGGGCCGAGTTTTCGTGTGAAATGCGAGAGTGTAAAGACATAGGAAGCGCGGTAAAAAGATTGACATCAGCAGGTCTTCAAAGCAGTAATGGAAAACTGCGAGAGAGAAAGAAAAGAAGAAGAAGAGAGAAAAAAAAAAGATTAAAACCGTGCAAGTGCAGACTGCAGGTCATACGATGAGTAGACCTGTATCGACATCGCCAGGGCTTACCTCCGCATCTTCAATATACACTTAAGTGTTTCGACCTTTTCTTCTTCTTCCCCATGCTAGACAGCAGAGCAGAGTCTGCATCGGCTGTACGCTATCGGCTTATCGCCCTTGTCTGCTCTGAGGACTCTCTCCTCCCTCCCTGCGCCTCGCTCTTTTTCTCTCTGAGTCCCTTTTTCTCTCAGTCTGTTTTTGTGTGTTGAGTAATAGTACTGTTGCTAGTAAGGGCTCAAGGTGCGCACGCGCGCGAGCGCGCGCGCGCGCGCGGCGCGCGCGTGTGTGTGTGTGTGTGTGTGTGTGTGTGTGTGTGTGTGTGTGTGTGGTGTGGTGTGGTGTCGGGGGGGAGGGGGTGTTGGTGGGTGCGCGCAGTTTTGAATTGAACCAAGGAAGCACGTACAGTGGCGAGTCACATGAGTTGATCAATCAATCAAAATTATTTTTTTAATATAAATTAACTGACAGGAACAGAGAGGGGGGGCGTAAGCCTTATTGTTAACTTTAAAGATGTTTGTATGTTTAGTTTTCCGTGGGAATGCCAGGGGGTTCTCTCAGTACCATAACTCTCGCGCCTTGTAGACGTTCTGTGGACCCTGGCTTTTTTCCCCTTCTATTTCTTTTTTTTTTTGTTCTCTGCTTTATTCTAACATTGTGGACATTTCCAATCTTTGATGTGGACATTCTGTTGCATTTAGTTTTGCTCATGATGTAGGAAACATCAGCTGCTTTTTTTTTTCATTTTTCATTCTTTTCTTTTTTTCTTTTTTCTTTTTTTTTTGTTTGTTTGTTATTGTGATATGACGACAAAGAATGAAAAGCAAAGTGAAAACTGCACAAACTGCTGAGGTGATAATGACGACAAAGAAGTGAAAACTGCACAAACTGCTGAGGTGATATGACGACAAAGAAGTGAAAACTGCACAACTGCTGAGGTGATATGACGACAAAGAAGTGAAAACTGCACAAAACTGCTGAGGTGATATGACGACAAAGAAGTGAAAACTGCACAAACTGCTGAGGTGATATGACGACAAAGAAGTGAAAACTGCACAAACTGCTGAGGTGATATGACGACAAAGAAGTGAAAACTGCACAAACTGCTGAGGTGATATGACGACAAAGAAGTGAAAACTGCACAAACTGCTGAGGTGATATGACGACAAAGAAGTGAAAACTGCACAAACTGCTGAGGTGATATGACGACAAAGAAGTGAAAACTGCACAAACTGCTGAGGTGATATGACGACAAAGAAGTGAAAACTGCACAAACTGCTGAGGTGATATGACGACAAAGAAGTGAAAACTGCACAAACTGCTGAGGTGATATGACGACAAAGAAGTGAAAACTGCACAAACTGCTGAGGTGATATGACGACAAAGAAGTGAAAACTGCACAAACTGCTGAGGTGATATGACGACAAAGAAGTGAAAACTGCACAAACTGCTGAGGTGATATGACGACAAAGAAGTGAAAACTGCACAAACTGCTGAGGTGAATACTACCAGTCTGTTCTGCAGTGTCTTGTTGCCCTTGTCTTTTATTTTGGTGTTTTTTTTTTTCTTCATTAAATTACATTTCAATGTTTTTCATTGATTTTGTACTTGTTTCCTCCTCATTTGGGCCTGAGAAGTCAAACAGGATGGCAGGCGTGCTCATTATGGCTTAGTGCTATCCTCCGTAAGGATGTGGATAGTTCAGCCACCATGTCATGAACTGCTTTTATTGATCCTTTCTTGTTCAGGATGTAAAGTTTTGTTGATGATGTTGTTGTTGTTGTTGTTTTAAGCTGTGATCTGTTCAGAATGTGACCTTTCCCCCCGTGTGATGTTGACAGCCCTGAAAAGGCATTGTGTGGGCGGATGCTGACAGCCCTGAAAAGGCATTGTGTGGGCGGCTGACTGATGATGATAAACACTATCAATTTAGCAGTTTGGTTTCCTAAAAGCAGACGCGCGCGCACGTGTGTGTGTGTGTGTGTGTGTGTGTGTGTGTGTGTGTGTGTGTGTGTGTGTGTGTGTGTGTGTGTGTGTGTCCGTGTGTGTGTGTGTGTGTGTGTGTGTGTGTGTGTGTGTTGTTGTCTGTCTGTCTGTCTGTCTGCCTGTCTGTCTGCCTGTCTGTCTGTGTGAAGGAGAGAGAGAGAGGAGAGAGAGTAGAATAAGAAACAGAGAACACTTGAAGGAGAGATGAAATTTGATGATAAGCGTACATCATATGGTGAAAAGTTTTCTTAACTGAATCATACACAACTAGAAGGGCACAACACAGGGAGAGCACAGACTCCCACCTTGGTCAAACAGATCCTGGACACGCCCCTTGACCCGGATCCGCATTAAAATAAACGACAGACTTCTTCGTGGAACAAACTCCATTCTTTCACCAAGTTTCAGTAAAGTCGGTTCAGTATCTATTTGTGTGATCTTTTTGACTACATTCCAACAACAACAACAACAATGAATACTTATATAGCGCCTATTCTCGGCTAGAAACCAAGCTCTAAGCGCTTTACAATCCACACTCGTTTACACAACGGGCTGCCTACCTGGGTAGTGCCGACTGAAGAGCTGCCAGCTGGTGCTTCATTCAGTCGTTTCCCGTGTCATCCAGTCAATATCGTTCAATATCGTTGACTCAATTTCCTTACTTTCCCCATTCTTTCCATTTCTTACGCAGGGTGCATGCTATGTGTAACATGTCATCCATACCAACGGCCAAACTGGCCTTCTCTTCCGAAAGTTGGTGATGAGATTTTACGTGTGTGCAAGATATTATGCGTGCGTTCACACACGGAACCTCGGTTTATAGTCTCATTTGAAGGACCGTATGAGAAATGGAGTCCGAATCAATGTTTAGTCCGAGGTAAAAATCCCCCTGTACTGAAACGCCCCGGCGGAGATTCGAACCCGCAGTCCCAGGATCACCAAGATTTTGAGTCCGGCGCTCTACCAACTGAGCTATTCTGGCTCATTCTGTGATCTTTTTGACTGCATTACAACAACAACAACAACAACAACAACAATGAATACAACAACTGAGCTATTCCTATTACAAGCAAATACGCAGGTCTGTTGGCATGGGCCACGTTCCATCTTCCCACAAAATGTTGTAAAAATTGGTTCGGTAAGCTTCGCGTCTTCTTGCTCAGAGGATCTTGGATCCGCCCGTTGATCCGGATCGGCGCTACAGATCGGCGCCTACATTTGACGAGTTGGCCTTCAGGCCACTCTCCATCTTTCTAAAACGTTTCGCTCAGATCATCTTTTCTGGTGTCTGCGCAATCTTGTTGACACCCAGACAGATAAATCAACTCATAACCTCCTTTGCGAGGGAACGATGAGGTCTCACGGTAGTTAAGAACACACATGTTATAGAAGAAAGTCTGGTTTCTTTGTGTTTCAGACTACGTGGACTTATGTGACTGTTTTTCATTTCCGAAGAAGAGCTTTTACCCGCCTTGGTCCAGTGGTCATTGTCACGGGCTGCCAGCTGAAAGGTCGTAAGTTCGAGTCCCATTAGAGGCACTCATTTGTGGTATTTGTCGGTCCCTAATTGCTCCTAACCAGATGAGAGTGCTTTGGGCTCAAATAAGAAGAGTGGAATCTAATCACACACTCGAGTTTAATTTACTAGAGGGATTGTGTCTTTGAGAGTGTTGCTCAAATTTTCTGACCATCACTGCAAGTATCCGTATTTCTCGGGCCTGGTTGGCATTGTAATATCAAGGAAAGCGTGGAGGGCTGTCGTCTAAGACAGAATGGAACTCCAAATCAGCTTCGTCAAACTCATCCTCATCGAGCATCACTTTAAAAAAACCTCTTAAAAAGGGAAGAAAAATGAGTATACTCGATTACCCGGAATCTTAACCGATTTGTGGTGCCCGCATATTGATGAAATAATTACATGACGCACCCTTGTAATCTTGTCGAATGAGTGAAGTTTAAAAACGTACCACCATTAGGAAGATGACAGAGGAAAGCCTTGGTTCAGAGAAATCTGGACCACCATGATTATAGATATCCTGCGACGTCGCCATTAGCTGCTGCTCTCTCTCTCCTCTCTCTCTCATCTCTCTCTCTCCTCTCTCTCTCTCTCACACACCACACACCACACCACACACACACACACACACACACACACACACTCTCTCTCTCTCTCTGTTCTGTCTGTCTGTCTCTCTCTCTCTCTCTCTCTCTCTCTCTCTCTCTCTCTCTCTCTGTGTGTGTTGTGTGTGTGTGTGTGTGTGTGTGTGTGACGTTCCTTGTAAAAAGTAGATTTGAGTTGGTTGATCAAAATCATTGGATGAGATTTATTTTTTAAATAGATAAATAAATACACAAATAAATGAATAAAAAGCCGGCAAGTGAATTAGGGGCAAATTACCTTCCTTCTTCATTCGTCAGATCGATTAATTGTTATAAATTCAGTATAATGTACCTTGTGCGAGCTGCAATTAGAAAAGTGTGGATGGGTTAGAAAGGAGATGCGCGCCGCACGCATACACACGCACACTCAGAGAGAGAGAGGAGAGAGAGAGAGAGAGAGAGAGAGAGAGAGAGAGAGAGAAGGGAAGATCACTTAGGTGATGGCATACAAACAGGACATCCCTAGCTATGACGTCCATTTCCTGGCTTCTAGACAAAACACTCGAACCGCAAATGGATGATCATTTATCGCACGTGAATTACGTGTTATTCATACACAAACATATTGAATTAAAGACTATTGCTATGTCGTTGCTAACTATACTTTTAAATTCACAATGAAAAAGGTCGTGGTCACTGACAAAATCAGCTACCTGTCTTAGCGATGCCAAACCTGTTCCGGTTCTTCACAGGACAATGAATTGTCCTGTTGTGACACTGACCGTTCGGATGTTGCCTTGTACGTCGTCGGGATTCTTTATGCTCACCAACGATGTTGTTAAGAACCAAGTCATTATGACTGGCGGATTCGAGCAGGCGTGATTCCCTTTCCACAGTGGTATCGTTCATTACAGCCGGGGCCACAGCCATTCCTCCAGTCCTCTTGAGCATCTTTACCACCCCCTGGCATTCCGTTCACCCTGAATGATGAGGATGTCTGTCTTGCCTTGCTGATGACCGCTAGAAGCTGGAGAATTTTTCATAGTGGTCATCGTCACAGTTTGATGTGGGACTGGATATTTGGACTACCGTTATAAACGCCGCCATTTTTTTCTCCATGCGTAATAAAGTGTAACTTTCTCTGATTGGTCCATGGAATGCTTCAGAATTCGCATTCTCCTGGTCTTTGCAGTGGCCGGGAACAAAACGGGACTAACGTTTCTGACGACCTTTCATCCCGTGTACTAGTTTGTATGTGGATAGCTGACACAGTGGATAACACACTCTGGGGGCTCAGCTGAGAGTCCGTGGTTTGAATTTCGCACAGGATGTCCACCCCCCTCACCCACACTTCTGGTCACGGCCCTGTGTGGAGCCTGCATTTAACACATGTTGGAGAATGTCCACCCCCCCCCTCCCCCCTCACCCCACCTTCTGGTCACGGCCCTGTGTGAGCCTGCATTTAACACATGTTGGAGAATGTCCACCCCCCCCTCCCCCTCACCCCACCTTCTGGTCACGGCCCTGTGTGGAGCCTGCATTTAACACATGTTGGAGAATGTCCACCCCCCCCCCCTCACCCCACCTTCTGGTCACGGCCCTGTGTGGAGCCTGCATTTAACACATGTTGGAGAATGTCCACCCCCCCTCACCCCACCTTCTGGTCACGGCCCTGTGTGGAGCCTGCATTTAACACATGTTGGAGAATGTCCACCCCCTCCCCCTCACCCCACCTTCTGGTCACGGCCCTGTGTGGAGCCTGCATTTAACACATGTTGGAGAATGTCCACCCCCCTCCCCCTCACCCCACCTTCTGGTCACGGCCCTGTGTGGAGCCTGCATTTAACACATGTTGGAGAATGTCCCCCCCCCCCCCTCACCCCACCTTCTGGTCACGGCCCTGTGTGGAGCCTGCATTTAACACATGTTGGAGAATGTCCACCCCCCCCCCTCACCCCACCTTCTGGTCACGGCCCTGTGTGGAGCCTGCATTTAACACATGTTGGAGAATGTCCACCCCCCTCACCCCACCTTCTGGTCACGGCCCTGTGTGGAGCCTGCATTTAACACATGTTGGAGAATGTCCACCCCCCCCCTACCCCACCTTCTGGTCACGGCCCTGTGTGGAGCCTGCATTTAACACATGTTGGAGAATGTCCACCCCCCCCCCCCCCCTCACCCCACCTTCTGGTCACGGCCCTGTGTGGAGCCTGCATTTAACACATGTTGGAGAATGTCCACCCCCCCCCCCTCACCCCACCTTCTGGTCACGGCCCTGTGTGGAGCCTGCATTTAACACATGTTGGAGAATGTCCACCCCCCTCACCCCACCTTCTGGTCACGGCCCTGTGTGGAGCCTGCATTTAACACATGTTGGAGAATGTCCACCCCCCCCCCTCCCCCTCACCCCACCTTCTGGTCACGGCCCTGTGTGGAGCCTGCATTTAACACATGTTGGAGAATGTCCACCCCCCCCCCCCCCTCACCCCACCTTCTGGTCACGGCCCTGTGTGGAGCCTGCATTTAACACATGTTGGAGAATGTCCACCCCCCTCACCCCACCTTCTGGTCACGGCCCTGTGTGGAGCCTGCATTTAACACATGTTGGAGAATGTCCACCCCCCCCCCTCACCCCACCTTCTGGTCACGGCCCTGTGTGGAGCCTGCATTTAACACATGTTGGAGAATGTCCCCCCCCCCCCCCTCACCCCACCTTCTGGTCACGGCCCTGTGTGGAGCCTGCATTTAACACATGTTGGAGAATGTCCACCCCCCCCCCCCTTCACCCCACCTTCTGGTCACGGCCCTGTGTGGAGCCTGCATTTAACACATGTTGGAGAATGTCCACCCCCCTCACCCCACCTTCTGGTCACGGCCCTGTGTGGAGCCTGCATTTAACACATGTTGGAGAATGTCCACCCCCCCCTCCCCCTCACCCCACCTTCTGGTCACGGCCCTGTGTGGAGCCTGCATTTAACACATGTTGGAGAATGCTCGGCAAGTCGTCCGTGGCAAAACTCGGTGGAGGAAAAGTCACTTTTGCACACGAAAAAAAAACCCCTTGCCTTTGGAGGGAAACTGGAGGAGCCATACTTCTGTAACGCGCTGTCATAAGGAGAGTATCCACTTTTCGTGCTCAAACAAGCGGTGTGACCAAACATTTAAAGTACCTCCACCCCCCCCCCACCCCCCACCCCCCAAAAAACCCTGATCGAAACACAATGACAGAATGGAGGTAATCCATAGCCTATGTTTCAGAAGACTGGCAATAACCAAAACAAAATTTCGGGCTTGGCAGACACAGTGGCTGGCGCCAACTAAATACGGGGTAAAAAAAAAAAAAAAAAACCGTAGCAGACAATGGCCGGCGCCACTGGACGCGAAAAACGAAGTAGTGACACAATGGCTGGTGCCAACTGGATACGGGGAGAAAGCAAATCCTGACAGTAGCAACAAAGAGAAGTACGTCCATATGATTGACAGGTGTGGTGGTCGAGTGCTTAGACGTAACTCTCAGTCTGGTGGTCTCTAGACTCGAGGCCTCGGCAGCCAGTGCGCTCCTTTTCGCATAATGTCGTTTCGCAACCTGTCGCTTCGCATAAAGCCGTTCTGCATAATGCCGTTTTGCATACTAACCTACGAATGCCTGCCCTTTCGCATAAAACTCGGCAATGGGTTCATATGCACTCTATCACTCAAGAAAACGAGTCAACAAACTTAATCCCATTCATTTATACAGTAATTAAAAAAGCCGGTCACTTTGCACGCCGTTTTGCAAGAGCCGGGTGGAAGAGGCGAAAGAGATTGCTTACTTCTTGGGAATAAATAATCTAATATCTCTCTCTCTCGGCAGCAGCTTTGGGGGAGAGTGGGGAGCATGAAGCGGGATGGTGTTTTTCTGATCTCTCTGGTCTGTATAAGCCTAGGTGATGGCAGACCTTCGTCAGGGGCTGAATCCTCATCCTTTGTATACACACGCGGATCGTATAAAGAACGTTAAAGATCCTGTGATTTTTTTATTTTTTTTTTAGCGTTTGGTGAGTTAAGGAAACATGGCATTGCCCAACATGCCCAGGTTACCTGGAGAAGAGACGGGCACCGCCAAGAGCTCTCCGTTCTCTGCTCACTAAAACACCCGGATGCAGTGACAACGCTGTTCACCTGTCTTTCCCGGCACTCGTCAGACATTTTGACAGGGGGGGGGGGGGGGGGGGGGGGGGGGGCTGGGTGATATCATTAATAATTTTCTTTTTAACTTATGAGGGGGAAAATTGATAAACAAAGAATGTCACCACAGTTTAACAAGCCCCCACCATAGTCTCGTCCCACACACCCACTCGTGACTGTGTCTCTTGACGTCCGATTCTGGAAGAACAAGTCAAAGTGTTTGTAAGAAGAAGTCTTAGACTTTGCAGAACCCAGTGACGCTGTTTGGCCGCGAGAAACAGTCGTCAAACATTGTAATCCCGTCCGGCAGCTACAGTGAATTTCCTGTGAAGAACCAGAAGACTATGAGTCTGTGCAGTCCGTCACCTCAGCCTCTGTAGCACGGTGTGCAGTCCGTCACCTCAGCCTCTGTGTCACGGTTCACTAGTAAGTTTCCCTGGTTTGCCGAAAATTTGACAGAAATTAAAAAAAAAAAAAAAAAGAAACTGAAATACAGAATGCCCCATGGATTCAGTCGTCTTTATTTTCCGTTTGCCTAGTGTTGTCTGGCGTTGCATTTATCGCTGTGCATTGCACTGTACTGTACAGCGTTCATTGTACTTTATTGTATTGCGTTCTTTTATGCAGTCTATTTCTACCGGTAGAGTACGATGTTAGTCTGCTTTACGAGTTCACACACACACACACACCACACACACACACACACACACACACACACACACGCACACACACACACACACACACACACACACACACGCGCTGCGCGCGCGCAGCGCGAGCGCGCGCAGCGCGCTCACGGGAAGTCGAAAATGATTGAACAGTCAGCGTGACATTAAACTGAAATGCTTTATTCTGTTTAATACTAGTTGACAGTCAAAGTTATGTCCAGACCTTGTTAGTTGACTTGTAATATCGAGTCTTATCCAGAAACGTCGAAAAACACGCGTCGTCTCGCTGAATTAATTGTCACATAAATTACCAATATCCTTCAGAGCTTCTACGTGGATCCATGTAATTGCCAGAGGTAGCATTGTGATGACCCGGGAGGGGGGGGGGGGGATTTCATTCATCCCTTGCTGGAGGTCACATGGCTGGTTCTCTTGTGGATTCGGACGGACGAGGCACCTGCACGCGTTGATGTTGGGGTCAGAGATGGTTCGGAAGATGGCGGAAGAGACGACGGATTTCGGGAGGATGGGTAGGGAGGGGGGAGGAAGATGGTGCGAGGAGAGATTCAGGGGGGTGGGGGTTGATAGGTTATGCACACTGAGACCGGACGCGCACCGTGAGTATCGCTCGGGGAGTTGTGAATATACTCGCCTTTATGTCCTTGCGACCTCGGTAAACTTTAAGCTTTATTGTCGAACTGACATCATGGCCACTCCCCACACCACCCGACCCACCCACCCACCCCGCTGTCATCCTCCCCCACCCCCACCCCACCCATCTTCCCACTCCTCCATCAGGTCTGTCATTTGGCATTAGATATGGCCCCATTCTGACGAGGCCATTAAGATTGGAAAGCCAGTGACGTCCTTGGCTCGTCGACATTCTCTGCGTCTCTGCTCCTCTGTACCCTCCTCCCCCTCCCCCCTCACCTTTCTCCACTCCCCATGTTTAATTCTTCAGAGAATGAGGTCGAGGGAGAGCCAAAAGGTCGGGAGACACAGGAGATGGGGGGGTGCGGGGTTAAGGATTTAGAGTAGCGGGTGCAATGTACACGAATGTTTCTGACAAATGGAAAAAATAGGCGGAATAGTGCAAGGATGGAGGGAAGGGGGTAGAGACAAACATGAGTGCGAGGTTGGTGAGAGAGAGAGAAGGAGAGGAGAGAGAGAGAGAGAGAGAGAGAGAGGAGAGAGAGAGAGAGAGAGGGAGAGAGAGAGAGGAAGAGAGAGAGAGGAGAGAGAGAGAGAGAGAGAGAGGAGAGAGAGAGAGAGAGAGGAGTAGGGGAAGGAAGAAGGGAGGAGGGGTGAGAGAAGAAAGAGGAGAAGGGAGGGGTGGAAAAGAATAACAAAAGAGAATGAGAGGAAAGTCGGGACGGCTTGGGGGGCAGTCGAATTGGCAGAAAGGGAAGGTTGAATGAAGTAGTGGAGTTCGGGGAGCGGCAGGAGAAGATTGGGGAGGGGTGGGAGAAGGTAGCATGAAGGGGAGGTAACCCGACTGTCAGAGAGTGAGGTTGAGCAGAGAGGAGGGGAGGGAGGATGAGAGGGAGGGAGAGGGGGTGGTTTCCAAGCGGGAAGTGAACTAGAGGAGGAGGGAGGGGGAAGACAGAAATGGTAGAGATGGGAGGGTGCTTGTGGGAACAACGCAATAACAACAACACAACAAATACCACGAGGAAACGTCGACGAACCCGCCCCTTAGACGAGGGCTCAAAAGTCCATTTTGTGTCAGAAAGGGGGCAGCGTTTTGAAATGACAGCTTTGTTCCCGCGCAGTCCCTCGACACGGGCAGCCCGTCTCTTCTGTTCGGCTAATTTGGCAGTGGGTTTTTCATGGGAGACCCTCTCCCCCCCCTTGTTTATAAACCACGCTACTCTCTCTCTCTCTCTCTCTCTCTCTCTCTCTCTCTCGTCTGTCAGTGGAAGTGAGTGTGTGTGTGTGTGTGTGTGTGTGTGTGTGTGTGTGTGTGTGTGTGTGTGTGTGCCTGCCTGCCTCCCTGCCTGCACGCACACATGCTCATACATGCGTGTTTAAAAGAATCATGTTGCCAAGTTTGCTTTGCAAATGGACCTTTCAGATCTGTATGATGACTCTCTTTTTTTGTATAAGTGAAACAAAAATGCGTATAACGGTCTCTCTCTCTCTCTCTCTCTCTCTCTTCTCTCTCTCTCTCTCTCTTGGCTAGATGGATAGAACAGAGGTATTACAAATGGTAGTAGTATGAGCCGCTGTGGCGCACCCACCTACTCACTCACTCACTCACACATACACACACACACACTCACTCACACATACACACACGTACACACACACACTCTCTCTCTCTCCTCTCTCTCTCTCTCTCTCTCTCTCTCTCTCTTCTCAACACGCGCGCTATGCGCTTTACTCGATATTCGCTGTTTTACCCCGCCTCCGCCCGTTTATCTCTTATTTGTGTATGTGGGAGGGAGGGGGGGGGGGGGGATGGGGGTGGAGGTGGAGGCGGACGTTTCGACATAATGCGAACAGCTAGTCTACCTGTGAGATGCAACATACGTTGCCTTTCAAGATTACAAGGTCAGCTTCCGTGATGTCAAGGACAGATTGGAAGAACAGGCTCTGCCTAAAATCTCAACCCTTGATCGAATAAACGTTTTCTGAGCTCTGAGTTCAACTCTGACAGAACATGTTTAAATCACAGGGTCGCTTCTGTCCTAACAGCCGATAATGACCGGTCATGGAGACGGCCTATTCTCACCCACCCGCCCTTTCCTCAGCCGACAGAACTCTGATGCAAGATATGTATTCCTGTACACATCTGCCTAATCTTAAAAACAAGAGAAATATTGTCAGTTGAATAAAAGCAAGAAGGACAGAAATGCCTGCAGTGATCGTTTCGGATCAACCTGCCAATGGAGAGTTCTACACGCATGCGTTGTGCGCCGTTTCCTTTTCTCGGAGTGCATTTCAGCTGGAGGTAACTTTGCCCACAATGCAGCGCGAAGATCTCGGGAGGGAGGAAATCCCTTTTCTCTGAACCCCCAGCTTCCTCAATAGGATGACTGATTGTCACTCTCCCCCGGGGCAATAGACCAAACATCATATTTGATCTGTTTGTACTGGAGTGCGAATGGTAAAAAAAGGTCAGATGATGTGCATTGATCAAATGGGACTTGGGTAAATGTTGGTTCTGCAGGCGGTGTTTCATCTGTATGATGTTACTGTGTAAAGAGAAATATTGTACATAAAGATGTTACTGTGTAAAGAGAAATTACATAAATGTACTGTGTAAAGAGAATGTGTGTACTGTGTAAAGAGAAAATTGTACATAAAGATGTTACTGTGTAAAGAGAAACATTGTACATAAAGATGTTACTGTGTAAAGAGAAACATTGTACATAAAGATGTTACTGTGTAAAGAGAAACATTGTACATAAAGATGATGTGAGAATTCCTTTTTTAAGCACTCCTCGCGGTAAAGCTATTTGATAACATCAGAACACTTTCTTCTTCCCTTTGTGTCATTTGTTTGTTTGCTGTCGGATCAGAGACCCCCCTCTCCATCCCCTCTGCTGATTTCGGCCACCCAGCACGGAGCCAGACACAGCATGGGCAGTCCAAGCAGATCAATATCAAAGACCCACCAGAGAAGACATGGCACTGCAGACGAGTCATTCCGATGGTGTTGATTAACGCCGTTTCTGATCATCATACTCAACACACCCACATGTTGAACCCTCAATTGACAACAATGATTGTCCAGTCGTTGAAACACCGAACCAGTGTCCACCTCCGCAACCCGTGCTACCACCTTCACCTAGCATCAGTCCACATAAACTGGCGGATGGTCAACAACCTTGACAGAAACTGTACCCGGATGTAGACAGGGAAAGAAGAAATCGAAATTAGGATCACAAAGAGAGCACGGCGTGAAAGGCCATTGAATAACTAAAAAGTGTTGTAGGTCCCAAGTTGATGCGACACTACACGACAGGGCTGTAATCAACACTTCCTTTCAGAATGCAATTAGGTGTCAACCAGGCGCGTGAAATACACACACTGCAAGTTGGTAGTGAAATTTGGAGAACGCTCTTTAGGAACTGATGACGAATTGACGGCCCTAATGGCGGTGGGCTCAACTGTGAACTACATGAATGAAATTCAACGACACTTTCGAAAGGCATTCACTGAGGGGATGAAACTCGTCTGAGTGCCCATTTCATGAGTCCAAAACACTCCGAGCAGGAACCAACCGAGCCGAAAAACTCAAATGAAAGCCCCCCTGGGACTTGAGCCCGCGACTTTCCAACCCGCTTCTGGCTACTAACCTCTGCACCTCGATCGACGTAAGTTCGTCAGAAACTTGACGGCTTCTAAAGGTGTACAGTGTACTTGGAGAGGGTATCTCCTTTAACAGGTTGTAGCTGTCTGTTGTTGTTGTTATTTTAATCGTCTGCAGCGTTGTATAAAAAATAAATCACTTATAAAAAAAAAAAAAAAAAAAAAAAGGGGGGGGGGGGCGAATAACGGAAATAGTTACAACAGATAAATCCAAAGATGGGAAGGCCACACAGTTTGTTATTAGTTCATTTGACATTCATATACCAACACGTGACCATTCGCGTTATGACAGCCAACGTGCACCGTTGTGCACGTGAAGTTTGGGAGGGGCGGGTGAGGGGGGGTGGGGTGGAGTGGAGAAGGGGAGCGAATGGAGTAGACAGGAGAGTAGAAGAACAAGAAACTGACGAGGGCAGGTGATGATTGACAGGCTAGGAAGCGGATGGCAGAAGCCACTTTCATAACCCGCACGCATTGGCTCAAATCCGCGAACATGAGATGCGTTACTGCAATCCACCAGCCTGTCAAGCAGGTGACAACACAAGCCGTTAGGCGTATTGAAGCTGGCTGTAAACAAGCCTACACTAGTTCAATGAAACGTTACATTTTTAAGCCTTTTTTTTTTTTTTTTTTAAATAGCACATTTACGTTCCTTCTCGCTACCGTTCTTCCCTTCATTTTTCCCCTTCCCGATCCCTTCTCTCTCTCTCTCTCTCTCTCTCTCTCTCTCTCTCTCTTGGCTGGGTGGAAAAAAGCATGTATATTGCTTATCTCATTACCCTGGTTAAATAACATTTTGTTTCGTTTCTTCTTCTCTCTCTCTCTCTCTCTCTCTCTCTCTCTCTCTCTCTTCTCTTCTCTTCTCTTCTCTTCTCCCCCCCCCCCTCTCTCTGTCCCATCGGGAAAAAAAAGAACTGATGATTTATTAAAGCACAGTGAAACCTGCTTCGTTGGTTGGTACAACTGGATCGCCGATTTACTTGACATCCTTTCAGTGGCTCAAAACTTGGGCCGTTTTAAGGGCAGAGAGAGGAGAGAGAGAGAGAGATGCACGCACATTCGTGCGTGCGTATACACACATGCCGTGTTTGCGCTTTCAGACGCGCGCATACGCATAGACGAGTATGAGATGTCCACATACAGCGAGTGGCGTGCGAGCACTCACAACACCCTCACACCACGCACACACACACACACACACACACAACACACACACACACACACCACACACACCCCATCACAACAAAAATGCGTGCGCGCGCGCGCGTGCGCTTCCATGGAGCACATACATGGAGAGGGGAAGGGAGTGCATTAGGGCACCTCTCTCTCTCTCTCTCTCTCTCTCTCTCTCTCTCTCTCTCTCTCTCTCTCTCACACACACACACACACACACACACACACACACACACACACACACACACACACATACACAGAGTGTTGATTATGGAACAAATCTTCATCCCAATCCCGAACCATTGACACAACCCTCTACTCCAGAAGGGGTCTGGTGTAGTCGGGGAAAGGGAGGAGAAGGGGGGGGGGGGATGTCAGGCGGAAAACCATAAAAAAATGGCTTATTCTTAATGTCAGGCGTTAAGCGATCGGCCATTAGGGGTTCGAGCCGATGAATATTGCAGAGCAAATCACACAGTGTGTGCACGTTCCATCTGCATTGCAGGTCGAGGCTGGTATTTGATGCACGGCTATTTTTGCCCCCGCCAAGGAGGTGATGCTTTCACCCGCGTCGATTTGTTTGTTGGTTGGTTGGTTGTTTGTCTGTCTGTCAGCCAGATGACGTAAAATCAACACAGAAGCGATTTTAACAACAGGTGGTAGCGAGATGGAATGGCGCCCGGGAACAAATCCATTAAATTTTGATGCGGATCCGGTTCAGACACGGATCCAGGATCCGTTCAGGAATATAACGCAAAAAGTAGTACTGAACCAATTTTAAGGAAACCTGATGGACGATGAAATGTGGCGAGGTGTGCCGTCTGTTGTGTGCATTGTATGACGATACTTCTCAGTGGTCGGTTGAAGACAGTACAATGTTGTTGTTTCCGAAACATCTTGCACCCGACCCGTCTACCAATTCCATATTTGGACGACAGGTTCCACACCTAGTCTCAGGACGAAGCGCCCTGAGACCTCTTCAAAATCCCACGAAAGATCTCACAGCCCTACAAATGAATGATGAATGGCACGACAGTTATCTCTGCAAAAGCAATGGAGTGATGGGAAGGGTGGGGGTGGGGGTGGGTGGGAGCTGTAGCTGACTTTCGAGTCATTTTGAAACTTTATAATTGACTGACTGGTAAAAGAACGATGCAGTTTCAGAACGCGCCTTGAAACCATTTTTCCTTTGATCTTCCTTGAGACAAACGGGTTAATTTTCAAGCAGAGGGCCCGTTATTACCATTCTTCTGTGACCTACAAAAAGATCATGAAACCATTCGGATGTTCGGCATCGTATCTGATCTTCATGGAAGTTTTGTTTTCTTTGTTTTGGATTCCCCTTTGCGTATGCTTTTTTTTGTTTCAGAGACAAATGTGTATGCAGAGCATATTAAAACACAAAGCACAACACACAAAAATAAGGACACTGAAGACAGTATCCATATACAATACACAAAAAGACCACAAAAGAATAAAATAAAGGTACAGATAATCGACCACGGTTTTTTGTTTGTCTGTTGTTGTGTTGCCCCCTTCCTCATCATCTTGCCAGCCATTCCATCTCCAGTAAACCGCTTTCTCTATTTGTCATGACAGCGTATTTATTTCTTTACCTTTTTCTTGGTGTGAATTGGTTTCCCGCTCCAACCCCTACGCCTTTCTCCATTTCCTTCCTCCTCCCTCCATGCTTGCTCTCCTCATCTCCAGCCCCTCCCGATCCCCCGCCTTCCAACGTCCTCATCTCCAGCCCCTCCGATCCCCGCCCTTCCAACGTCCTCATCTCCAGCCCTCCGATCCCCCGCCCTTCCAACGTCCTCATCTCCAGCCCCTCCCGATCCCCGCCCTTCCAACGTCCTCATCTCCAGCCCCTCCCGATCCCCCGCCCTTCCAACGTCCTCATCTCCAGCCCCTCCCGATCCCCGCCCTTCCAACGTCCTCATCTCCAGCCCCTCCGATCCCCCGCCCTTCCAACGTCCTCATCTCCAGCCCTCCCGATCCCCCCTTCAACGTCCTCATCTCCAGCCCCTCGATCCCCGCCTTCAACGTCTCATCCCCAGCCCCTCCCGATCCCCGCCCTTCCAACGTCCTCTCTCCAGCCCTCCCGATCCCCCGCCCTTCCAACGTCCTCATCTCCAGCCCCTCCGATCCCCCGCCCTTCCAACGTCCTCATCTCCAGCCCCTCCCGACCCCCCGCCCTTCCAACGTCCTCTCTCCAGCCCCTCCCGATCCCCCGCCCTTCCAACGTCCTCTCTCCAGCCCCTCCGATCCCGCCCTTCCAACGTCCTCATCTCCAGCCCCTCCCGATCCCCGCCCTTCCAACGTCCTCATCTCCAGCCCCTCCCGATCCCCCGCTTCAAGTCCTCTCTCAGCCCTCGACCCCCCTTCCAACGTCCTCATCTCCAGCCCCTCCCGATCCCCCGCCCTTCCAACTTGGCCATTCTTTGGGTGACCCCTGCTGCCACGTCTATTTCTGTCTCGCCACGTCTTGCTGGGTTGTTTTTTTTTTATTTTTTTACTACATGTCTGTGTGTTAGGAACCTTGTACGCTTGTCCAGAGAAAGTTCCAGTTGTATCAAGGAAAACGAGAAAAGGGGAAAGAAAAAAAAAATAACGAAAAGATAGAAACATTCACATATACACACACCCACACACGCACGCGTACGCACGCACGCGCACACATACATACACACATACACACACACACACACACACACACACACGCACACGCACGCACGCACGCACGCACGCACGCACGCACGCACGCACGCACGCACGCACACACACACACACACACACACACACACACACACACACACACACACACACGGCGTGGGGGAGAGGGAGGGAGGGAGCTTCAGACGCTTTCAATTAATAGTGGCCTGTTTACAGTATTTCCGTCAAGGGGCACGCAACCTTTTCTTTGTAGTGCCAGAAAAACGCACAATGAAATAACACAACTGAAGAGAAGACCAAGTATTTAATATTGCCAAAGTCAATAATGAAAGCGTATTAATATGGAGAGGGGAATGCTCATTATTTTCAAACCAGTCTTCTACCAGTGGTATGGGAAAAAGGACATTCGGCTGACAACAAGACACAGACATGTGCGGCTGACACATATTCACCCGGTAAACAGTTTCAGTTAATTGAAAACATTTACTCGTTAGCTACAAATAGGCGCGTAGATGCAGTTGCGTTAACGCAAACCACACATTCACCCTTATGATCATTATTTATCAACCACCCTATCACCCTTGACACCAGTCCCCAGCCCACCAGACCAAGAAGGGGTGTGAATGTTAGGTGTGTAGGTAAATAGCAACAAGCTTACAAGGTATATCTATCTATCTATCGATCTATCTATCCGTCTGTCTGTCTGTCTGTCTATCGATCGATCGATCGTCGATCATCGATCTATCATCTCATCTATCACTACTACGTAATCTATCTCTGTCTGTCGTTTGTATCAACTTCGTCTATCTATCTTCATCTACTTCTCTCTTCTCTCATCATCATCTCTCATCTCTCTCTATTATATATATAAATTATCTATATATATTATTATACTATCTATATATCTATATATATATCTACATCGTATCTTTATCTACTACTTCTCTGTCTTCTTCTGTCTCTTCTGTCTCTCTCTCTCTCTCTCTCTTCTCTCTCTCTCCTCTCTCTCTCTCTCTCTCTCTATTCTTCATTTTTTATTCATATTATTATCACGTCATTTACCTACCCTTCTCTATCTTTACTATTTTTTCACTCTCTCTCTCTCCAACACCCTCTACTCCTCTCCTCTCCGATCCTTCTCTGTAGCTCCTTCTTCATCCGTCCCTCACCCTCAATTTTTAATTGCGTGATCTATAATAGCGAGTCACTAAACGTGTGCTTTGGTTTAAAGTGTTGTCGAATGAGTCGCGACCAGATTCGTGTGTAGTGTGGTTGTGTTGTGTGTGTGTGTTGTGTGTGTGTGTGTGTGTGTGTGTGTGTGGTGCAGGCGGCCGCGGAAGGGATGTACGAGAGGCTGCAGGCTGCAGAAAGCTCCGGCCAACAGACCCAACCTAAAAGTACGTACCCGCTGATTGGTGGACGTTGTTGTACTGTTTGTTACACACGCATGTGAATGGCAGAAAATTTTACCAATCGCAAGCAAGTTGACAATATTTGCCATTCACGCAGCCCAAACACATACGTGAACAGTATTAAATACAAGAGAACAGGAGGAGAGATGGGGCGAGGCCTCTTCTTCAGCTTCTACCCGTTTATACATTAACTTCATCTTCAATGCAAACATAATAGTTGTCTTTCATGGTTTAGGCGAGAAAGAACTTTTTCTTTTACTTCTGTAAGGATCTTATGTCCAGTACGCAATACTTGTAGAAAATGGCTGGACAGGGGGAAGCAAACCTCGATTAGCAACGTTGTGAAACGTCCACTGATTGGTAGGATTTTGCTGGTGCCCTTTTCACATTCGTGTTATCTTCTTATATCTGTTCCACTGGCTTCACAGAAAGAAGGCGAATCGATTGACAAAAGAGAGAGAGAGAGAGAGAGAGAGAGAGAGAGAGAGAGAGAGAGAGAGAGAGAGAGAGAGAGAGAGATGATTGATTGATTGATTGATTGATCTTTAATACCCAAGGATGAAGATTTTAGGCCAAAGCCTAGTCTTACAATCTGTCCTTGTCATGCATACATTATTTCAGCACATATCATTCATACAGACAATTGAACATACAACATGATAATCTAATTTTACAATGATAAGCAAACTGCTCATAAAAGCACTAATGAGATGGGGGATGGTAAAACAAAAGGAAACTTACAAGCAAACAAACAAACAAAAACTACAGAGAGAGAGAGGTCAGAGGAGGGTGGGAAGAGAGAATGGTCGGTAGGGGGAGGAGAAAAGGGATGGTAGACAGAGTGGGAGTGGAGATGAGCGATTTTAACGGAGTAGGTTTTATGTTGAGACGATTTATCCAAAGTAGGTTCACAGAAGACTTAGCGAATGGACGCTAATCATTGTAATCGAATAATTTAACTACTGAGACATAAAATGTTTATGCAAATGTTCCTTGAAAGGTTTTAAAGTATTCATGTTTTGTAGATTCGGTGGAAGTGAGTTCCAGACATATGGTCCAGAGTAAGCTAGACTTGTTTTGTATAGATCAATGCGTGGGTAGGGAAGAAGGAATTTCGTCGAGCCAGAAAAGCTGTTCGATCTTGTAAAAAGGGCATTGATATAACATGGCATAGTATCTGTCAAGATTGTAAACATAATGAGAGAGAGAGAGAGAGAGAGAGAGAGGGGAGAGAGAGAGAGAGAGAGAGAGAGAGAGAGAGAGAGAGAGAGAGAGAGAGAGAGAGAGAGAGAGAAGAGAGAGATTATTGTTTCCCTGGGTTGATCATCTGTTCTGCTTTCTTCCAGTCTGTCCAGTCTGTTGGTTATGGAGTTTGGTCTAATGTACTGTGCTGCATGCATATGTGTTATAAATGATGTTTATTTTCCGTTATACCGAGGAGGTCTTGAAATTGAAAAAAACATCGGCAGCGCCAGCCTCTTCCTCCCCCATGCCCCCATCCCATACGACATATAGTGCGTCCCCGGCCCCAATAATTTCCTGTCAGTATATCTATCTACCTATCTATCTATCTATGCATCTGTCTGTTTATCTATCTGTCTATCTATCAATGTATCAATCTATCTATATATCTATTATCTATCTAGCTGCCTATCTATTTATCTGTCTATCTATCTAACTATCTATTCGTGTATGCGTCCATCCATCCTTTCATCCATACAGCTATCTAGCTATCTATTATCTATCTTTCTTTCTTTCTTTCTTTCTTTCTATCTATCTGTCTATCTATCTATCTATCGATCGATCGATCTATTATCTATCTATCTATCTATCTATCTATCTATCTATCTATCTATCTATCTATCTATCTATCTAAATAACTCTTTAAGGTGATCACTGCCGGCATTGTACAACGACACAACTCAGTTACGAAGATTTTTTTTTTCTAAACAAGTAAAAGAGGTAGCATGAAATTCTACACTCGTTGTCCACTCATGAAACATTCACTTCAAAACTAAAAAAAATTCGGCGTAAACTAGCCTTCTCCTGGAGGCTGTGTTTTAAAAAAAAGACAACTAACAATAATAAAAAAAAAGCTTTAGCATGACCATCAACAGTATTGTTTTGTACAGTCAATTAAAAATCAACAAAGAGGTAACCAATGGAGAGACAGACAGACATGTAGATAGATATGACAGACTAGTATAGCCAGAAAGGGAGTGAGCGATATGACAGACTGGTACAGTTGAGAAGACAGGCCAGTACAGCGAGAAAAAAATATATCCCACAAGTCACATGAAAAATTGTTTAACAATCTCCCTTTCCCCATTCCCTCCCCCCCCCCCCCCCCCCCCCCTCCCCCCCCCACCGCCCGTCCTTCAACCCTTGCTCCACTCCCGAGCCTCCAGTGCCCCCATTTTCCCTCATGTGTTGTCTTTCTCTCCTTTTATCCCATCCGTTTTATTCACTTATCTACTCTCTTTTCAATATTTCTGAGTTGATCGTGTCGTACATAACAATTAGAATGACTGAAAATGGTGGGTCCGTTTTACGTGTGACCTCTTATTCAAATTTCGTAGTTATATGCACGCATACCCTCCCTCCCATACATACCCATTTCCGCTTCCTATTTCCTTGCTCCCCCCCCCCCCCCCCCCCCCCCCCCCCACCCCCTCTCCCCCCCCTCCCCCTCCAGTTTCATTACTTTTTGCTTAGGTACTGCTGTAACCCTTCGCCCCCCCCCCCTCTCCTCAACATACCTTTCCCTCCCCGCTACCCGTGAGGTTTTTTTCACCACCTTTCCATCCTAACCCCTATCCTCCACTCCACCCCACTCTCCCTTACCAGTAATTTCGGGTCTCCAGAAGAAATATAAGTCCGTGTTGTATCTGTCCTTTTAATGAAAAGTTTCATTCTAATTTACAACCGCCCCTTCCGCTACTTCTCTCCCTCTCCCTCCCTTCTCTTACCAGCACTTTGCCACTCCCCTCCTCCCTCTCCTAACCCCCCCCCCCCCCTCCCGCCCCGCAGCATCGTTGCTTGTGCTTGGCTGCCTCTGTCACCGCCTTCCCCTTGTAAATTTGATCTTATTTTCCTTTCTGTTGGGTTGACCACCACCTTCCAGTCACTACAACAACCAGCGCTCCAATCTACCTTCCCGGTAATTACTTGCCCTTTGCAGTGAATTGGAGACAAAGATTTGTTGGTCCCCTGTTGAATAATTGTGCTGCACCACACTGTGTTTGGCTTTTCCGTTGTTTTGTTATGACAGACAAAACTCTCGCAAGAGCGTGTGTGTGTGTGTGTGTGTGTGTGTGTGTGTGTGTGTGTGTGTGTTGTGGTGTGTGTGTGTGCAAGCGTGTGTGTGTCTGTGTGTGTGTTGTGTTGTGTGTGTGTGCAAGCGTGTGTGGTGTGTGTGTGTGTGTGTGTGTGTGTAAAGAATGCCATGTGATGTGGCTATACGCTTTAATGTCAGTGGCTTCTCTTTCTTTTAAGTCATGTTGCTGTTATTAGAAATAGTGTGGGCCCTCTCCAAAAAGTAGGTTGCTTTGTTTACATATTATCGATTAGAGCATCAGCTTAACAGACTGCTGGGGATTGGTTAGAGCTTGCCCTTCCTTTAACGGAGGCGACTTAAATATCCCGAACCAGCACGTGATAAACGCCTCAACTCAGCGTCACTGTCTCTCCCCTTTATGCCCTCTCTCTCTCTCTCTCTCTCTCTCTCTCTCTCTCTCTCTCTCTCTCTCTCTCTCTCTCTCTCCATATTGATTTGAAAAACAAAACACTTAAACATGCCGTCAATACGTTTGGCATTGGTAACCTTTGTGTGTATGTGAGCAAAGTTATGCTAACATTCTACAAGAAAAGCCAACTTGTTTTTGTTTTTTTACCTCATTGCAAAATTATATAGTAAACAGTGAGATTACTCTTCACCTTTGCATGTAGGTGTGTTTCGTATTATTTTACACACGGTTTTTTTTGTTAAGGTAAAGCTGGAAACGGAGAAGGGAAACAGAAAAAAGACAAGCATTTTTTAAAAACTAATCTTCACGCGTGTCTTGTCATGTGCTTTGTTTGTCAATGTCATTGGCGGTAAGTAGCAAACTCTATTTCTAAATTTCACGCAGAATAGCTGGTTGACGACATTTTGAATGGCACATGACAGATAAAGCGCTATGTTTTTCTGTACATGCATGGAATAGGGTGGGGTTTCGATGGCAAAGGGTTTTCAAAGTACGGGAGAAAATGGCCCAGCTTATTATGTAACACTGGCACGTGATAGACCAATGAGCCAACCGATTGGCTGATCGATGTTTATTAACCACTCGTGAGTGAAGGCGCCTTTGTTGCGCTCCTGGTTCCTTTTTCTTCTTGGAAGTGTTGTGTTGCTGAGTTGTATTGTATTGCACTGTGATTTTATCGTCACGATAAATGTCTCTGTAAGAAATTCGAGCCGACCAGAATGAGCAACCCGCGTGGCCATAACACAGCGCCACTTACTTTTTTTTTTCCTCAGTGAATATCTTTCCTCACTTTTTCAAACATACTTTTACTACAGTCTTTTGCAAGGAACGACTGTCTTGTCGCCGTAGGTTCTTTTTAAAAGCGTGCTGTACATTTAAATACTAGTATCCAGATCACCCACCTAAGAATTAGGGAAAAGGGGTATAGAGAGGGAGAGAAAAAAAACCCGTCCCCGACAAGACTTGAACTTCAGACACGGGAATTTCTTGTGTTGTTGGATGAGTGCACGATCCACTAGGCCACCTGGCCATCTCCTACCCTTGTCGTGTATTTAATTTCACGGGGGGGGGGGGGGGGGGGGGGGTCACTCTTGTCTCTTCACATTGGCAAGACGGTTTGACTGACGGACATATTACCTGGTCTTGACTGACGGACATATTACCTGGTCTTGACTGACGGACATATTACCTGGTCTTGCTTGTTCGGTCAATGGCAACATAAACTGTTTCCTTGTCTTTCTTTTCTCTCCAGAATGACGCAACGTCGTACTGCTCTTTGCCCACAAATCAATCTCTCCAGAATGACGCGACGTCGTACTGCTCTTTGCCCACAAATCAATCTCTCCAGAATGACGCGACGTCGTACTGCTCTTTGCCCACAAATCAATCTCTCCAGAATGACGCGACGTCGTACTGCTCTTTGCCCACAACTCAATCTCTTGGCAAGGAATCGTGGGTCGTGTCAAACTTTCTTAGAGACTGCTGTTTTTAGGTCTGGAACCTGACCTGCTTGTCGGTTTTGGTGGTTCGGATTTGTACACGGTTATGACGTGTGGCAGGTGTAACAGCCCTCACGCGGCTCCCGTGGTCGGCTGGGCTGTCCACAACATGACTGGGTTGTACACGGTTATGACGTGTGGCAGGTGTAACAGCCCTCACGCGGCTCCCGTGGTCGGCTGGGCTGTCCACAACATGACTGGGTTGTACACGGTTATGACGTGTGGCAGGTTTAACAGCCCTCACGCGGCTCCCGTGGTCGGCTGGGCTGTCCACAACATGACTGGGTTGTACACGGTTATGACGTGTGGCAGGTTTAACAGCCCTCACGCGGCTCCGTGGTCGGCTGGGCTGTCCACAACATGACTGGGTTGTACACGGTTATGACGTGTGGCAGGTGTAACAGCCCTCACGCGGCTCCCGTGGTCGGCTGGGCTGTCCACAGCATGACTGGGTTGTACACGGTTATGACGTGTGGCAGGTGTAACAGCCCTCACGCGGCTCCCGTGGTCGGCTGGGCTGTCCACAACATGACTGGGTTGTACACGGTTATGACGTGTGGCAGGTGTAACAGCCCTCACGCGGCTCCCGTGGTCGGCTGGGCTGTCCACAACATGACTGGGTTGTACACGGTTATGACGTGTGGCAGGTGTAACAGCCCTCACGCGGCTCCCGTGGTCGGCTGGGCTGTCCACAACATGACTGGGTTGTACACGGTTATGACGTGTGGCAGGTGTAACAGCCCTCACGCGGCTCCCGTGGTCGGCTGGGCTGTCCACAGCATGACTGGGTTGTACACGGTTATGACGTGTGGCAGGTGTAACAGCCCTCACGCGGCTCCCGTGGTCGGCTGGGCTGTCCACAACATGACTGGGTTGTACACGGTTATGACGTGTGGCAGGTGTAACAGCCCTCACGCGGCTCCCGTGGTCGGCTGGGCTGTCCACAGCATGACTGGGTTGTACACGGTTATGACGTGTGGCAAGTGTAACAGCCCTCACGCGGCTCCCGTGGTCGGCTGGGCTGTCCACAGCATGACTGGGTTGGATCCTTCCAGCACCATCTGTAGGTGATTGTCATGCCAGCGATGGTGCATGAAATGAAAGACATAGAATCAGTAACATCACGCAGTGACTGTATTCCTACATACATGCGCGCGCGCGCGCACACACACACACACACACACACACACACACACACACACACACACACACACACACACACACACACGCAGCGACGTCAGTCCCTTTGTTCTGTCCAGGATGGACTGTCGCAAGTCGCTTCATGCTTGACTCCTCGGTAATTTTTTCAGCGGAAGGGGGAAGGAGAGATGTTTTACTTTGCGTCAGCCAGTTCACAATGGTGGCAAAAGAAAAGACCATGATGAGAAACCTGATAAAAAAAATTGTAAGTGTTAACGAGAGAGAGGGGGGGGGGGGGGAGGGACGGAGGGAGGGAGACAGACAGACAGACAGACAAACAGACAGGCAGACAGACAGACAGAGACAGAGAGAACGATTAGGCGAAGCAGCATAACTCATAATACTTAACCAACCGGAAGATTCTAGAACAATTTGGACAATGTCAACGAGATCTGAACAATAATCTGAATAGTGTCAGCAAGAGTCTTCACTGTGACGAATGTCGGTAACATCGCTGGATCTGTAATCCTGTCCATCCCGTTGTTACCCTTTTATTGTGAGTAACACAGGGGCGCTGAAACAAAACGAACGACGGATGGTCCTGAACACATTGAAAGGCTCTGTAATGACGTATTGTGATCGTCACCACTTCAGCTAGGTTGAGTATTTAAGAGACTGCAGACGGGAAAGAAAGCTAGGCTGAAAAGTGAGTAGACTACAAGCGGGAGTTCAAGCAGAGTACAAAAGCCATGTTCCTTGAACGCCGAACGACTGGTATTAGCCTAGTGACTACAGAGAAGCAACGCTTCGACCATGAAAATCTTAATGCAGACAGGCGAACAGAAGCTAAGGGAAAGAACGGTGAGTTACCTATCTACTACGGGTGGATAGTTTCGTTGTTTGGCAGGGGAAGACGGAAGTGTGATGAGAAATATCACTCTTAGGTACATACAACTTAGAATCGATGAATAAGAATATAGGTTTCTGGATTCTGGATTCGACATTAGAAAAGCAGTTACAGACTCAGAATCAAAAACTTACTTGGAGAATATTTCGACAGGGTCGCCCTGTCTTCTTCAGCTCACTGTTGCTGTTGTGGCAGCGAGGCTTGATGGGACGACTGTTGTGTGGGGTGAACGGTTGTCAGGTTCTGATTGTAGATAGGGGGGAGTTCAAAGCCTTGATCTCTGTTCAGGCTGGGGGGTCTGGTCTTAATTTCGATGTCTTCTTTAACTTTCACTCTAACCACCCCCTCCAGCACAAGAGGTCTGTTGTCAACACCCTCATGCACAGAGCCTCTGTACTGTGTTCCACTAAGGAGGAAGAACTGAAAGAAGAAGAACACATCAAGACTGCCCTTTCTGCTAATGGATACCCTGCATGGATGTGGGACAACCCTCGAGTTCGCTACCCTTGTTCTACAGATACGGACAGTGTGAAAGTGGGGATCCCTTACAATAAAGGAGTCTCAGAGCGTCTAGCCAGGACCTTCCAACAACATGGATGCAAAGTGTTCCACAAACCCACCAGTTCCCTACGCCAGCAACTGACCCATGTCAAAGACAAAACAGACCCCTCAAGCAGTGTGGTGTAGTGTACCAGGTAGGGTGTCAAGACTGTACCCATACCTACATTGGCGAGACAGCAAGACCACTCACCACCCGTCTACAGGAACACCAAAACCGATCTATTTCTGCCATACATAAACATCTACAAGCCACAGGCCACAGTTTTAGCCCCCAAGAAACACAGATCTTATCTACAGAGCCCTTCCTCACAAAAAGAAAAGTTAAAGAAGCCATCGAAATTAAGACCAGACGCCTCAGCCTGAACAGAGATCAAGGCTTTGAACTTCCCCCCATCTACAATCAGATCCTGACAACCGCTTACCCCACACAACAGTCGTCCCACCAGGCCTCGCTGCCACAACAGCAACAGTGAGCTGAAGAAGACAGGGCGACCCTGTCGAAATATTCTCTAAGTAAGTTTGTCCAGGACGGGGGAAATCGTGATGGTATTGCTTAAGTGCACAAAGTTGATGTATTATTAGTCAGGCTCAACACACCAAGGTTATCTTCGCACTCATACACGCATATGCACACTCATGCGCCCATCAAACATTCGCCTCTCTCTGGGAATGGGATGTCACGTATTCGTCTCTCTCCTAACACAACTGAGAACGAGAAATACAATTTCTATGCTACTTATAATTAATCATGAACAATCAAATCACACGCAATGAAATATCAGAACATAAAAGATCAATACTTCCTAATCCCGGGTTATAATAAAATGACTTCTTACCTGGCCAGGTTTTCACACACACAACCACGCTTTCACACCACACCACAGTTCTTGAACAAGTTTCTTCAAGTCTTCTTCAGCACTGCTTGATGGTGACGCCCTTGGCTGACTGGCTCCAGGTTTCAGGACTGGGTCTTCGTGGTCGTCTCTGGGATCTCGACGTAGAACTCTTTTCTTCGTCTCTTTCACCCACCTCTGGGTTCAATTTCAGTTTGTCTGTCTTCACCCACCTCTGGGCTTCAAACTTAGTTTTCTTCTCTTCCAGCTTGTCTTCAACCCTAAGACTTAGCTGTCTCTTCTATCTCCCAGACCACGTTTCTCTCGACCCTTCTCTGTCCTGCTCACTCCTCTCCTCTCTCTCTCTCCTCTGCCTTCTCTCTCTCTCTAGTGGTGTTGTTCTTCTCTCACGTTGTTCTCCCTCAGTTTATATAGGGAGGGAAACAAAGGATTCCCCTTCGGGCCATGCCTTTGTCGACGCTGCTTCTCAAACCCTTAGTTCACAAGTACCCTGAATTCTCCATTCGCTACATTCTTCCACACATCAGCATTTACACACACACACCCTACCTAATTGATTAGCAAACACACACTTAGCACCAGATGGACATCGAAAATCCCCGCCGACTTCGGTGGTCACTTAACACAGTAATTATCTTAATGAGGCCTACTACAACCTCCACACGCATTCAGCCAGCCTGACAATAGAACCAACACAGTGACCCACGGCAATACTATCCGAACGAATCCAAGACTCCTGCTCTTCACTGACTGTTTACAAAAGAACCTCAGCTGACTGAGCATTTAGCGCTCACTTGAAGCGCCGAGGTCGTAGTGGTTACATCCCTTCCCCCTTTCGCCACCGGGCAGGTCCGAACTCTCTCCTAGGTGTCATCTGTCATCTGACCACTTCGGCCTCCTTCACACAGTTCGGCCGTGTGCGATGGGTAAGGTACCCTGGTTAATTGGTCTATTACCTATTTGTATACTACGTACAACGTCCCTTTTCCTCCAAGCGTCTAATGCCTTTTGTGAGAGGTTTCACGCTCCTTGACAAAGTTTTGATTCTGAGTCTGTAACTACTTTTCTAGTAATAGAATCGATGAGGGTTGGGGTTGGGGAGTGAGGAGGGAATTAAATCTGTCCACAAATCAAACATGTTATCTGTCTGTGACGGAAGAGAATCTGGTTGTATGACTGCAGGGGAATGACCGCGGATTTATTCCACATGAAACGTTTTTGCTGATGGACTTCTCAGTACCAGCACTGAACGCATTTCATGCACTAACAATCTGAAACTATTTTCTAGAAATATCTGTTTTAGAAGATCCAGCTATTGCTACCTATCTTTGCTTCTTTAGGTTCAAATGACTGTCGCATCTGTGCGGTCAGCAACGCCCTTCCCTCGCATCTTGTAGCCAACAGAATGAACGACATGCCCCTTGCTTTTCTTTCTGTTTGTTATTATTGTTAATCTTGTTTTCCCAGTCTAGTCAGAAACAGCGATTCTTTCTTTCTGTTTGTTATTATTGTTAATCTTGTTTCCCAGTCTACTCAGAAACAGCGATTCTTTCTTTCTGTTTGTTATTATTGTTAATCTTGTTTCCCAGTCTAGTCAGAAACAGCGATTCTTTCTTTCTGATTGTTATTATTGTTAATCTTGTTTATCCAGTCTAGTCGGAAAGATCGATTCTGCGTCAACTCTAAAGCAGTAGGATGCCTTTCTTTTTTAATTATGTACAGTGTGTCCGATCTTCGCAGATAAATGGCACCCTACAGGCGGTGTTCCCTTTACTGACAGAAACATACAAGCTCTGTGTGTGTGTGTGTGTGTGTGTGTGTGTGTGTGTGTATGTGTGTATGTGTGTGTGTGTATGTGTGTGTGAGAGTGAGTGTGTGTGTGTCATTTATTTAACGTCTTTCCACACTCGTGATATTAGACGGGGAAAAAAAAAAGTGCATTGAGTAAGAGAGTAAGACTTGTGCATGTCTAAACTGTATGGAGTTCTACATATTCATGTACGTGTGCATACATATGGATGCTTAAGCGTAAAAATGTATGTGCATTTGAATGTAGGAATGTAGAATGCAGAATGTACAATGTAGGAGTGAGTGTGTGTGTACGTACAAGTGCGCGCATGCGCGCGTGTGTGTTAGTGTGTATGTGCGTTAGTGTGTATGTGTGCGTGCGTGTGTATGTGTTTACGTGTGTGTGCTTGCGTGTGTGTGTGTGTGTGTGCCTGAGTGAGTGAGCGGGCGCGCTCGCGCGCGTGTGTGTGTGTGTGTGTGTGTGTGTGTGTGTGTGTGTGTGTGTGTGTGTGTGTGTGTGTGTGTGTACATGCATGTTTGTACGTGTGCAATACATTCATGCATACGTTGTGTGTGTGTGTGTGCGCGCGCGCGCGCGTTTTTTTTAAAAATTTGTATATGTGCAATACATCTATGTATACTCTCTCTCTCTCTCTCTCTCTCTCTCTCTCTCTCTCTCTCTCTCTCTCTCTCTCTCTCTCCTCCTTTTCTCCCCCAACCCTAACAGTCAGCCTAACAGGGAGTAGTAGATCATATGACAGTGTCCCCTGGAGACAGTTATTTTGCTCCAAATGGCACGACATAAGTGGTCTCCCGGGGTCCGAATTTACCTAAAGAGAACAACAGTTATGTCACGTCGTGGGATCTGTCGCAGCAATTACAAGTGCATTATTCTCAAGCTACGTTTGCTTACGTGTTGTTGTTGTTGTTTTTTCAAATCGTTTTTTAAGCGTGATATAAACCACTGAAGCAAACTTTAATGAGCTAACATTGCATACAGCCTCTGTTTTTTACGATACTCCTTTGGGAAGAATAGAGCAGGTTTTTCATCTAGAATAAAGTCCTCCAGGGACACATTGAACACACAACAGCGGCGTACGGATTATTACAAATATGGAAAATGGTAGGAAAATGGATTTTGTTTTCACTCTTACGTGTGCCCAGATCGTAAAGTTAGAAGGATGTGCTACGAGTTTTTGTAGGGTAATGCATATACGTGTTCATCTCTGTCTGTCTGTCTGTCTGTCTGTCTGTCTGTCTGTCTGTCTCTCTCTCTCTCTCTCTCTCTCTCTCTCTCTCTCTCTCTCTCTCTCTCTCTCTCTCTCTCTCTCTCAGAATGAAGATTTATTTCGTATTCATGGTATCCAGGAATGTATCCGTTTGTTAGCACTAACCTAAAAATGTTTTGGGCAGGTAATGGTAGAAATATGTTTTAAAAAAATGTCTTCCTTTGTCTCCTCGAATTTCACTCAGGAGTAGACTATCGCCTGCTGTAGCTCCCATCTTTGATTTCCTGATTTTCACTGCAAAAGTAGACCCACGCCTTTATATGTCTTCCTTTTCAACTCATGAAAGTCACAGTAAGCGTTTAGGCTGTTGCGATATGATTCCTTATCCTATACATGATTTCTCACCCGGAAAATATGACGTCAAACATGCTGCTCTCGAGGCGTGAAAGAGGTCGATTTTTGACGTGTAAGATGTTAAGGCTTATCCACACCGTTGCACTGTGATATTGCCATAGGGAATGCAAATTATTTCCCGGACGTACTTTTTTGCCATTATCACATTAACAAATACAAATGACTGATTTGCGACGAAAAATTGAGAACAGATGGAGTTTGCTGGCCTTTTTCTCCGAAGTTTTAATGAATGTTTGCGATGTATTCATTTATACCATCATCGTTATCAGTGCTGGTGGTAGCAGTAGTAGTAGTAGTAGTAGTAGTAGTAGTAGTAGCAGTAGTAGTAGTAGTAGTGGTAGTAGTAGTAGGAAGAGGAGCAGGAGGACTAGAAGTAGTAGTAGTAGCAGTAGTGGCAGTAGTAGCAGAAGTAGTAGCAGCAGCTGCTGCTGATGCTGCTGTGCTGCTCTGCTGCTTGCAGTATATGAGAAATTTTAGGATTTGTGTCAAAGAATTATATACTTACTTGGTATAGCAGCGTGTGCTTAGAAATGCACTTTAAGTCTGTTAGCTCCAACGAAGAGCAATGCAGGCAAACTGTTGAAGAGACATCTCAGACTTGTGCCTTCATCGTTCGCTTTCTGTTTCCTCTTGTGTGTGTTCCCGTTTCCAATACAACACTGTCTGAACGAAACTAAATCCGTATCTGATAATACGTTGATCCTATTGCTCTCTCAGTCTGTGTGTGTGTGTGTGTGTGTGTGTGTGTGTGTGTGTGTGTGTGTGTGTGTGTGTCGTGTGTGCGTGCATGTGTGTGTGTGTTGTGTGGTGTGTGTGTGTGTGTGTGGTGTGTGTGTGTGATGTGTGTGTGTGTGTGTGTGTGTGTGTGATGGGTGTGTGAATGGTGAGTGAATGAGTGAGTGAATGAGTGGTGTGTGTGTGTGTGTGTGTGTGTGTGTGTGTGTGTGTGTGTGTGTGTGTGTGAATGGTGAGTGAATGAGTGAGTGAATGAGTGGTGTGTGTGTGTTCTTCCTCTCTCTCACTCCTCTCTCTCTCCTCTCTCTCTCTCTCTCTCTCTCTCTCTCTCTCTCTCTCTCTCTCTCTCTCTCAGGCACGCGCGCGCGCACGCACGCACACTCACACACACGCGTCATTTCATGTTCTCTTCTCTCTCTCTCTTTCTCTTCTCTCTCTCTCTCTCTCTCTCTCTCTCTCTCTCTCTCTCTCTGAGTGCAGGCCACCACACACACACACACACACACACACACCACACACACACACACCACACCACACTCATTCACTCACTCATTCACTCACACACACACACACACACACACACACACACACACACACACACACACACACACACAGACGCACACACACGCACTCACACACACACACACACAACACACACACACACACACAACACACACAAACACACACACGCACTACTCTCACCCCTTCTGCTGTCTGTCTGTCTGTCTCTCTCTCTCTCTCTCTCTCTCTCTCTCTACTCTCTCTCTCTCTCTACACACACACACACACACACACACACACACACACACACACACACACACGTAAATTCATGTTTACTCTCTCTCTCTCTCTCTCTCTCTCTGTCCCTCTCTCTCTCTCTCTCTCTCTCTCTCTCTCTCTCTCTCTCTCTCTCTCTGTGAGTGCACACACACACACACACACACACACACACACACACGCACGCACGCACGCACGCACGCACGCCACGCACGCACGCACGCACACACAACACACACACAATACACACACCACACACAACACATACACACACAACTCATTCACTCACACACACACACACACACACACACACACACACACACACACACACACACACGAATTTTAGAGACACAAAGAAAAGACATAACAAAAAAAATAACTTCCATCTAGTAACAGTGTCTGTGTGCAGGAAGGATAACGGGAGACCAGAGTGTGTAAAGGAGCTATTATCCAGTGCGAAAAGGGGAGGAAGGGGTAGTCAAAGTTGTTGTTTGTTAGAGTTTATTCCGGGTGTTTTGTTTCTATCGCCCGGTTTGTGGTGTGTGTGTTGCTGTGTGTGTGTGTGTGTGTGGTGTGTGTTGTGTGTTTTGTAGACCAGTTTCAACTAAAGAGGAAGAGGAGATAACTGTTTACAGGACAAAATGGACGCATTAAAATTTGCAACAGATGGTGGCCCTAAAGGGTTTTCTGGGTGTTTTTTTTTCCAACAAAAACGTTTCGTCCTGTTGTCAAATATAGAATTTTTTGTAAACCCTTGATGGCTTTTATCACTGTAATTGAAAAAGCTAGAAGTAGTTGTAGTTCACCGTCGACATGTGTGGTTGTGTGGTGTAGTGGTCAAAGTTACAGGCTTCCTTGAGAAGAGTAGCCGGTACACCCGCGAGCGCACGCACGCATGCATGCATACACAAACACACACACACACACACACACACACACACATGCGCGCGCACACACGCCAGAGAGAGAGAGAGAGAGAGAGAGAGAGAGAGAGAGAGAGAGAGAGAGAGATTGATTTTCACTTTCTCAACAGGTAACATGATTAAGAATCAGGGTGAGGAATGTCGCCGGATGAAAGAATACTGCCAGTTATTGGCACCGTGTTGTACATGATTTCTAACCCGTGTAAGACCAGGTCCAGGGTGTGAACAATCACGTCGATAGAGCAGCAGCTTATTACCCGTGTGGAATATCACGCTGGATGAGAAGTCACTGTGTAACAGCTGCAATGACTTCATTTTGATCGATTGAGTTTCACTGCAAAGGAGACTATGTACTGAATTTGTTTCATTCTTGATGTGAATTTGACCACGAAAATAGACCCTCGAATGCTTTGATTCTACCTATGACACTTGAATGTCCCTCCCCCCCCCCACCCCAACCCCCCACCCCCACCCCCAAAAATTGCAATCCTTCATTTGACCTTAATTTTACTGTAAGAGTATGCTCTCGTCTGCAGTAGTCTTTCTTCTGCTAAAGTATTCTGTTGACCTGAATTACTGCAAAAGTAGAAACGTCTGCGTTCGTTCTTCTGTTGACTTCTTGAATGTGTTATTCAATGTGTCAAAGTAGACTGTCTTTCGCGGTAGGCCTTTTGTCATCTTGAATTTCCCTGCAAGCAAGACTGTCGCCTACACCACTTTTCCTATAAACTCGAATTTCATTGCAGAAGCAGAATCTCGCTTGCACTGGTGTTCCTTTTCGAATTCCACGCCAAAAGTAGACTCTTGCCCGCATTCATTCTCATTTGGACCTCTCGAATTTCTCTGTCCGAGTAGACAGTCTCCTGCGCTTGCCTCCGATAGTTTTTATTTTTTTTATTAATCCATTGAATTTTACCGCAAAAGTGCAGTTTTTCCTTGACCTCAAAATTCACTGTGAAGGAGACTATCATCTGAGATTGTCGTTCTTTAGGTCCTCTGAATACTATCGCAAAAGTACGCTTTGTTTAAAATGGTCGTCTTTCGACCCCTTGTATTGCACAACAAAAATAGACTTTTGTCTATAATTATGTCCCTTGGACCTCTTGAATTTCGCTTAAAAGAAGATTTCGCTTCGCTTGGATTTATTTTTTAACTTCCCACATTTCTCTGCAAAAAAACAACGTCGCCTGCGTGAGTTCTTTTGACCTCTTGAATGTCATTGCAGAAGCAGACTGTTGCCTGTGTCGATGCTCCTTTGACCTCTTGAATTCCACAACAAAAGTATACACGCTCACTTCTAGTAATTCTCTTTCTGACCTGTTTGATGTCACCGCAAAAGTAGATTGTTGTCTGCATTGGTCTTCCCTCTGACTGGCTAAATTTCACGGCAAAAGTGTACGCTCTCTTGCAGCAGCTCTATTTTTGATCTGTTGAACGTCACTGCAAAAGTATGCTACTATACTGTTCAAAAAAAGAAACGCAAAATGAAATTTTGCCACCTGGGGTGGACCATACAGTTGAGAACACGCCAAAAACCGGCCCTGATGTATGTCTTGAACGTCGACGTGCTAGTAT
Organism: Conus ventricosus; assembly: GCA_018398815.1. NCBI lineage: Eukaryota > Metazoa > Mollusca > Gastropoda > Neogastropoda > Conidae > Conus > Conus ventricosus. Next base: position 83,148,824 of record CM031597.1, read on the forward strand.
AACATTGATTCAGGTTGTCACTATGTGCACGTGCGTGTTGTGGGCCAGGTGCGACAGTGCAAACATTGGGTTGTGCTTCTGTTGTTTCGCCTGCAAAGCATGCCCAACTCAGTGGTGAACACACACACACCATGGTCATAGTGCAGTATAAAAGCCGGGTCATTTTGGCAACCGGCAGGCACACCGTACCAAAAACAGCATGCCACGTTTGAGCCCAGCAGAGAGAGAAAACGCCCTGGGTCGTTTGCAAGTTGGTCAGAGTGCAACTGATGTGGCCCATGCTTTGAATGTCTCCCCCAGTACCATATGCCGACTTTGGACTCGCTTCCAGAGGACAGGGTCATCAGCTGATGCCCCGAGGTCAGGCCGACCTCATATCACAACGCCAGCCCAGGACCGCTTTATACGGCTCAGACATCTCCGCAATCGCTTCCTGCCGGCCTCGTCCACTGTCCAGGCATGCGCTGGTGTCCGTCGCATCTCCGACCAGACTGTCCGGAACAGGCTGCATGCTGCTGGGCTGAGGGCTTACATGCCCCTACGTGGCAACGTAATGACGGGGCGCCATCGACAGACCAGACTGCAATGGGCTACGCAACACAGACACTGGACACTGAGGAACCATTGGCGACACGTCTGGTTCTCGGATGAGTCACAGTTTCTGCTGCAGCGCCATGACAGGAGGCGAAGGGTTTACCGCCGGGTTAATGAACGCAACCAGCAGAACTGCGTCGACGAGGCACCTCCGCATGGTGGCGGCAATGTCATGGTATGGGGGGCCATCAGCAACACAGGCAGGAGCCAGCTGGTGCGCGTGGAAGGTCACCTGACAGCCCAGCAGTACGTCCAGGTCATTGTTCAGCCACACGTCCTGCCTCTAATGGCCACTCCCAGGGCCGTGTTCCAGCAGGACAAACGCCAGGCCCCACACAGCACGCCTGACCACAGCCTTCTTTACCGCCAACAACATCAACACCCTGGCCTGGCCCTCTCTTTCCCCGGATTTGAATCCTATTGAGCACGTTTGGGACGTTTTGGACAGACGCCTGAGAGTGAGGGCCAACGCCCCAGCGACTCCAAATGAACTGTTTCGGGCATTGCAGGCCGAGTGGGCGGCCATCCCACAGCAGACAATCAGGAACATTATTGCTTCATTGCCCCGCAGATGCCAGGCTACCATTGCAGCCAGAGGGGGTCACACCCGTTACTGACTTTGGAAGCGGCCTGGCGATTTCCCTGAGGGTCTGGGGCTGGTTCTTTACGACAGCATTATCAGGGGAGACTTCTGTCCTACTGATGACCTGTTTTTGTCATTTTCACATTAAACGTGTTGTCACACTGAGCTTCAATAAATTGTGTTTCAAATTCGGCAGCTTGGCATTTTGCGTTTCTTTTTTGAACAGTATACTTACATATTTCTGTTTTTGACTCCGTGAATTTCACTACAAAAGTATTCGCTCAAATGCGGCAGTGCTCTATTTGATCTATTGAGTTTTAACTACAAAAGCAGACGCTTACCTGTATCGGTCCTCTTTTTGACTCCTCGAATTTCACTGCAAAAGTATACGCTCAAATGCGGTAGTGCTCTATTTGATCTACTGAGTTTTACTACAAAAGCAGACGCTCACCTGTATCGGTTCTCCTTTTGACTCCTCGAATTTCACTGCAAAGGAGACTGTCGCCAGCAGTGGTCTTCCTTTTGACTTTTTAAATCTTACTGCGAAAGTATACAATCACTTGCAGCAGTCCCCCTGTAACCTAAGAAATTTCACTACAAAGAAGACTAGCGCAGGCAGTATTCTTTACCTTTACCTCACAAATTTTGCTGCAAAAGGAGAGTAGGAGAGTGAACTGGAGAGAGAGAATGGGAGAGGGGTAGATATTGGAGGGCATGTGTCGTGTCATTTCTCATCAATGTTATTTGGTTTATATGCAGCATACATAACTAAAAGTCTATCGGGACTTTCTTTTTCGGTCACATAAGGAGTAAAACTCCTGAAGCTGCTGCGAGGAATAACACTTCCGAAGGGGGAAAGGCTCTAAGACTCCAAAGAGGGAATCAAAGTCCCTACACTTCTGTGGGGAGTAGCGCCCCTTTGGGACTTGAACCATTAATACTTTCATGGAGATAGAACTTCGAAAATGATTATACTGAATAGCGCTCCTCTATCGAATAAAACTTCTGAGGAAAATAAAACTTCTGAAAGTCTTTTGATAATTGACAGTTGTCTAGGAAAATATCAAACCTTTTAAATGCTTATGGAGCGTAAAAGTCCTAAAACTCCTGTGAGGAATAACTCTCTTATATGGTGGCCAGCCAGAATAAAGTAAACCTACAAAACGGGAAGTCTTCTTTTGTGTATTTTCTGTTTTTTTCTTTGTAACGTCTGAAGAAGACGTATTTGTCGTAAATTTGCTGGTCTGTTTTGTATTATACATAAAATCTGGTTTACTTTTCACGCCCGTTTCGTCTGTTTATTTGTATTGGGGCCTGTTTTCCAGTAACACTGCTGTCTGTTTCATGTCACTCCTATGGGGCGTAAAGCCTGTAAAACGCCTGTTATGAATAAAACTTCTAGGCGAAGTAATGTATCTGAAGGGAAACAAACCTATAAAACTCTCGCAGGAATAAAAACTTTTTTTTAAAAAAAAACACTTTCACGGGATTAACGTTTCGAAGGACTAAACCATCAATACTCCTATTAGTGTAAACATATCAGAGATTCTTAGTACGGAATAAAGCTCTTCTATAGTATCAAACTTCCACAGGAAACAAAACTCCTGAAATTATTCTGTGGAATGGCACTTTCATGGGGAGTTAAAAACCTGTTAGATTCCTATAAAGAAAGGAAGTCCTAAAACTCCTATGAGGAATAGCCGTCTCATAGGGAACGAAGCCTGTACAACGTCTATGGAGAATAAAACTCTGATACACCTATCAAAAAAAATTAAGTTCTTTCTACTGGTTTGGGGAATAATGCTTCTTTAGGAAATAAAACCTCTAGAACTGTTGTAGAGAAAAAAACTCCCTTGAAGTCTCAAGGGGAATAACCCTTCTAAAGAGATTTAAACTCGTCGTCAATACTCCAAAGAGGAATATACCCCAAAACGTCTATGGGGAAGGACATTTTTACATGAATTATAATGTATATGGGGGGATAAAACTTCTACAAGTCTCATGTGCACTTCTCCGGGGTGTAAAATCTGTTCAATCCTTATGGGAAATGAATCTTTAATGAGGAAGTGCGTCTCTTCTATTATACGAAACCTGTATAACTCCCATAGGAATAAACATCTTATGGAAATAACAATCATATATAGAGCAACACCATTAAGCTTACAGCTCCTGTCACTGCTAAGATTCCATGAAAGTAAACTTCATCTGGGAATAATAATTCTTTGTGGAACAAAACCGTAAACCCTTAACATTAGAACTCTTTAAAATTTCTTCGGGAATATTACCCTAAAATTAATTCTTGGGGGAAGAAAACTCCTAAATCTGTTATGGGGAATAACATATTTGAGCTCATTTCTGGATAACATTTATATGTGGAAAACTCTACTGAAGAGAATGAAACTTCTTTAGATGATAAATTCCTGAAACTCGAACGTTAGCTAGCACTGTTGTCAGAAATAACTTCTTTTTTTTTAACGCACAAGGAGATAAATCTCTGAGGACTTCTATAAGGAAGAGCACGCCTAAACGGAGTAAAAAAGTTATTGCAATATGATTCAGAAATTTTGTAACCTATGATCACTCTTCTGTGGGGAATAAGATCTATAAAAACTCCTATGAAAAATAGAACTTTAAAAATCTTTATGGAGAATTAAACTTTCAACGGGAACACAACCAAACAACTCAACTGCCTAAGGAATGAAACCCACAAACACTGGCGCGGGAAATACGATTCCTATAGACAAATAAGCGTTATTCTAGATGAGCAAATATGCAGACAAAATGAAATAATGTGAGTGTTTGCGTACAAACGCTGCAGATTGTCAAATAAAATGAGAGTTGTTGACAGTCACAGAATGAAGCGAAGAAATGCTTTAAAAAGAAAACAACTGATGCAAGAATGACGGCTCAGAAAGAAGGTGGGTTGTAAACTAATACAATGTTCATGCAACATTTTGATTTTTATTGTACCGTGCGACAAAAAATGTATTTGTGAATATCGATCGTAACTGTGAAATTGTGTGTTTGTCGGCGGAATGGCGCCGTATCTCCGAGGTAACAATATCACCGCAGAGCTGTCGCTGTAGCTGACTGCGATGTGGTGTTAACCTTTCTGTCAGTTCAAAGGATCATTTCAAATGTGGCAAAAAAAATGGGGGTGGAAAAAGGGGCAATGAATGAGAGTTATGGAAAAACCTAGTTTGTTTCAACCGACTTCTCTGACGTCATGTTCTGATTCATCGGAAGTCGTTCTTTACAAGAAAGCTTCTTTTAAGCGGGATGTTTCTTTTAATGTTACTTATTGATTGGAAAGTGTCCTTGGGGTCTTTTGTTTTGATTTCATTTGTGTTTCGAAAGCATTGTTCAGTGTTCGTATCCTGTAATAAGAGAATTGAGAACCGTATCATCCACGTTCATAGATTCCTGGATATCTCTCTCTCTCTCTCTCTCTCTCTCTCTCTCTCTCTCTCTCTCTCTCTCCCTCTCTCTCTCTTTCTCTCCCTCTCTCTCTCTTTCTTCCCTACCCTCTCTCTCTCTCCCTCTCTTTCCCCCTCCTCTCTCTCTCTCTCCCTCCCTCCTCTCTACTCCCTCTCTCTCTCTCTCTCCCCCCCCTCTCTCTTCTCCTCTCTCTTCTCTCTCTCTCCTCTCTCTCTCTCTCTCTCTCTCTCTCTCTCTCTCTCTCTCTCCTGCCCACCCTCACCTCCTCTTTTCCTCTGACACAAACATGCGTATGCTAGCAATGCCAGACAACTGCTCAGAAAACAACCTGACGTGTTTATTGGCTACATACAGTCACCTGACACCTGTCACACGCAACAACCTCATGTCGTTGCACAAATGTGCTATGAAAGCTTACAGAATCTTCCACTAAAAAAGTGCTTGGGTTACAAGTCTCGAAGCGAAGTCTTTCGGATCATATTTGTTGTTAAACAGAATGGATGTTGCCGGATAGGTCGTTGACGATATTTGTCGCTCAGTGGTTAATTTAAAGCATCTGTCTGGGGAACAAGAGCTTACAGGTGGCAGATTTCGCTCCAGTGCTGTCTGGTGTCTTTGTGTCTTTTCTAGGTACTGTGAATTGAAGACAACTGAATAAATTGTACAGTGGAGGCACGGTTAAATGTTGAATGTAGATCTTCCAGAGAGTGTAAAACAATAAGAACATGTTCCTTGAACTGGGTATTGTACTGATGATATTGGAGTTTGTCGACGTTTCTGGTCCGATGAAGGTTCTATGGCCAAAAACGTATGATCAGACAGGTCATCGAACTCAAAACCTTATCGCACAGTATGTCGCTGTAACCTTCACAATATTTAGTTAGTAGTCGTTAAAGAATTCGTGACATCCGAAGATTTATGTATGGCAAAGGTTTGGTTGAAAAACTCTTAGATAACGGATGAGAGATTATATGAGTGGGAATGTGCCTGGGAGGGAGGAAGGGGTGCACCATGTGGATAACCTTGTGTGATAATATCACGTGCACTCACCTAGTTGGGCAAAGCCGAGCGTACATCGTAGGCCAATGGAATAATGGCACTGGCCTTAATGCCAGACTTTCTGATGCGGGTGCTGAGAGCGGGGGA
>CM031597.1:83169584-83172084 GCA_018398815.1 Conus ventricosus
GGGGGGGGGGGGGGGGGGGAGGGAGTTAGGATGGGGGCGCCGGTGCCTTCATCAACCCCACCTGACCTGATCGACGTCTTCAGCATCCTGGTAAAGCCACTGTTTTGCCCAGTGTTTGAATTTGTGTGGTATGTTCGCTGTTGACAACAGCACGTGTCAATCGTAGAGACTGTAGTGACAGAGACTCCGGTTCTATCACTTCACACAAAGCTACACACACAAAAAGAAGAAGAAGCAAAGAAAGAAGGAAGAGAGCCAGTGGACAGCTTTACGTACAGAAGTGCGGCAAGTGACTGTCTTGTTTCGTTGACTAGTATGCGTTGTAAACGGCTCTTTTTGTGCGGGGTGGTAGTTTTCCGACAACACAAGTGGTCTGGGTGATGAGCCTACTAACCGCACATTCGGCCTCCTCCAATCCATCCCTCACCCCCACTCAAACATCTCCCCTCCCTCCTCCGAATCTCGAGGCTCTTGCCTGTATAAATCACAGTGTGTGTCACCAGTTGTTCATAAGGTATTTTCAAACATACTGATGCTTTTAAGAATCATTTTGAAGAAGAAAAGCCGGTTTGGTGCTGGTATAAATCTGTTTCAGGCCCATAGTCAACCATAATTATCTTGTCGCCTGCGGTCAGTGCACAAAAGAGTATCTGCGTGTCATGGACTTTGTCTCTTGTTCATCCCCGCTTGTTCTCTCCGGGAGTAATTTGGACGTATATATGGCACACTTTAGGGGTACTTCAGTACTAGACTAGGTCATTGTTGGTGAAGAGGGATCCAAAGATGGTCAAGCCCACTCATTTTCACTTTCGTTGGCTGTACTGTCTGTCTGATTCGAAGGCCATTATCCAGTCATATAAGACCAATAGAAAAGCTCCTACAGTAGACGATGTTTTAATGGCATATCATTGCATTTCATGATGAAACGAAAAGATAGTTTTGTACATTTGCAAGAATGTCATTTTTCAGTATTGAGGAGTATCTGCGTAGATTTTTGAACTTGGACGGAGGAAACGTTGAAAAAAAAGGGTTAACTAGCATTCAGTTGCTTCCCAACATGAAAAAACAGTAAAGAATAACACAGACACGTAGCTGAAAGTCCAAAGCAAAGACTGCACCCGTTTTCCCATCCCTCCATTGAATTTTCTTTTCTTGAAAAGCTCTTTGCTACCGGTAAGTCATCACTTTGAGAAAGAATCAATGTATTTTCATTCCATTTATTTCATACAATACGCAAAGTGTGTGTACAGGCATTGATAATGGTTGTAGTCACTTTAATGAAGGAAAGGCGATTGGTCAGCGATTGAAATCAGCTGTTGGCGGAAAACGCTGTGCGCTGTTAGAATAATCCCCACGTGAAGAGCGATGGCTGTGAAACTTTCCAGACTTTTCTGTCGGAACGAGTCGTTATGGGCTGAGCAAACTGTAAAGACAGAGATTACACGATCTGCTTGAAACGAGTGTGTTGTGTGTGTGTGTGTGTGTGTGTGTGTGTGTGTGTGTGTGTGTGTGTGTGTGTGTGTGTGTGTGTGTGTGTGCATGGAATCGATTTCAAACGACAGCAGCCCTGATGTGCCTCTCCTGGTAGGTTGGATTACAAACAACGTGAAATAAATTGATAAACGTCATCTACAGTTTTTCAGCCTTCGTAACCCGTTCACCTTTGTGAGAGAAAGTCTTTACACTTTTTTTTACTCTGCTGTTACAACGCATAGTACGCCACCTTTCTTTATGTTGTAGTCTGGCCATTGGATAGCGACACTGTATACGAGTACATTGTCCAGAGTATAACATAGGCTGTCCACTCTGCAGAGTCGTATTTGCCCAAATGTGTTTTTTTTTCTAGTTCGTCATAATTCTGTTTCCCTCTAGCTAACTTTTTTCTACTCGTTTGCTTGTGTTTTTCTTTTTTTTATGTAATGCTGATTGGTTTATTACACTGCATGCACCTTGGTGCTTAATGCTGATTGGTTTATTACACTGCATGCACCTTGGTGCTTAATGCTGATTGGTTTATTACACTGCATGCACCTTGGTGCTTAATGCTGATTGGTTTATTACATTGCATGCACCTTGGTGCTTAATGCTGATTGGTTTATTACATTGCATGCACCTTGATGCTTAATGCTGATTGGTTTATTACACTGCATGCACCTTGGTGCTTAATGCTGATTGGTTTATTACACTGCATGCACCTTGGTGCTTAATGCTGATTGGTTTATTACATTGCATGCACCTTGGTGCTTAATGCTGATTGGTTTATTACACTGCATGCACCTTGGTGCTTAATGCTGATTGGTTTATTACACTGCATGCACCTTGGTGCTTAATGCTGATTGGTTTATTACACTGCATGCACCTTGGTGCTTAATGCTGATTGGTTTATTACATTGCATGCACCTTGGTGCTTAATGCTGATTGGTTTATTACATTGCATGCACCTTGGTGCTTAATGCTGATTGGTTTATTACATTGCATGCACCTTGGTGCTTAATGCTGA
>CM031597.1:83182084-83184584 GCA_018398815.1 Conus ventricosus
GCATATATTCTGATTTCGGAGAAAAGTCAAACGGAGCTTCACATTTCAGTCAAATGGTGCTGCCATCAAGACTAGGATCCACTGGCCACAAGATATGTGACACTCCGCCCACTACGACAATAACGGTATGATTAAAGAGATTGTCAGCTCAGCAGCAGCAGTAATGATGACGATGAATGTCGGCATGGTGATTGTAATGACGGTAATCTTCGGCCATCTTACGACGTCAGTAAATGCTGAGTTCGGGGCTGTTCTGTTCTAGAAACCTAACAAGATGCGTTCTTCGCGGAAAACGCAGAAAGATTCTTCTTTCAGGGAAGCCCAGAAAGCTATCTTCTCGCAAAAAAACCAGAAAGAGATCTTCTAAAAACAACAACAACAAACAACAGCAACAACACAAACAAACAAACAAAAGTTTGAAAGTCACTCCAGGTGGACAATCTTTTAGGAAAATTCAGAAAGATTCTGTACATGGTCAGACCCATGAAAAAATATCTCCTAATGGGAAAACTCACAAACATTTCGTCTTCTAGCAGGAAAACTCAGAAAGATCTTATTTGTCAGGACAAACCCCGGAAAGATACCTTCTTGCTGGAAACCTGGAAAGATAGCTTATCGAATGAAAACCCAGAAAGGTACTCTTGTAGAAAAAAAAAATCTGAACTACAGTCTATCGGAAAAACCCAGAAAGTTAATTTCTGACAGAAAAACCTAGAAACACAGCTCCTTTCCGTCAAATGACGTTGATGCATATCCGATGGATTGGTGTTCAACAAAGATTCTGTGTCAGAAATGCCATGGGTTTTGAGGTAGTGAAATCGGATTTTTATTTGATTACAATTATTTTTCGGTCGAGTTAGTAAGTAGACGAAATGTGGCAACAAAAGAACTATTTATGTGTGTGTTTTCTCTCACTTCTTCTTAGGCCCCAGGCTTTCCCGTACGGCAAACATTTCAATGGCCTTCAGCTGTAGCCCTGTCCCTGGATAATACAGGTAACGACACTGCTCGCCGGCTGTCGCTGGTCTGTCTGTCTGTCTGTGCTGTCTGTCTGTCTTGTCTCTCTCATCACTCTCTCTCTCTCTCTCCCCACTTCCTCTCTCCCTCTGTACTCGTCCCTCATTCCTACTCTCCTCTCTCTCCTCTCTCCTTCTGAAACTGTCATATTCCTCTTTCTCTCTCTCCCTTCTCTTCTTCTTCTCTCTCTCTCTCTCTCTCTCTCTCTCTCTCCCTCCTCTCTCTCTCTCTTCATCTCCCCCCTCTCTCCCTCTCTCATCTTCTTCTCTCTCTCTCCTCTCTCTCTCTCTCTCCTTCTCTTTCTCTCTATAAACGCCCTTTCCCATCTTTCCTCCCTTCTCATTTTGCTTCTCTTCCCCTCTCTCTCTCCCCTTTCTCTCTCTTCTCCTTCTCTTCTAATCCTCTCCGTCCTCTCTCCCCTTCTCTCTCCTCTCTCTTCTCCCCCCTCTCTCTCTCTCTCTCTCTCCTCTCTCTCTCTCTCTCTCTCTCTCTTCCCCCTCTCTTCCTCTCTCTCTCACTCCCTTCCCCCCTTTCTCCTTCTCTTTCTCTCTGGCCTCTCTCCTCTCTCTCTCTCTCCCCCACTTCTCTCTCTCTCTCTCTCCTCTCTCTCTCCCCCTCCTCTCTCTCCTTTTCCCCTCTCCCCTCCTCTCTCTCCTCCTCCCTTTTCCTCTTTTCTCTTCTCCTCCTCCTCTCTCTCTCCCTCTCCTCTCTCCTCTCTCTCTCTCTCTTTTCTCTCTCTCTCTCTCTCTCTCTTTTCTCGTCAAAGAAAGTACCCCCGTGAAGAATCTGTCAGTATATTTATGAAAAAGCACTTCTCCTGCATTTCTTGTGACGCCGTGATGCTCTTGAATATTTCGTTGTATTCATTTACATCAAGTATACGTGCGCGAAACCGCTTGCTGTATTGTGTGCTACCCACTTTCGAGAAGCTTCTTTCCGTCCAATATGAAGTCGTGCATTTTGCACTGAAAATTGATATTCGATGACAGAGGGTTTGGGCCCTCAGCAATGCAATAGAAAAGGTCCATAAGTTTTCAGGTAATAAACAAAGATTTCATCAGGGCACTTTTCTTACAGCGTGGATTATTTTTAAGTGTAAGGAAACACATGTGTGCAAGAAAAAATTTGAACCCAATTGACTTCTTTTAGGTTTGTTGGTTTGGTTGGTGGCTTTCTAACTTTATTATGATTATATTAAGAACATACATAACTATAATAATTTTTCGCTTCTCTTCTCTCCCCCTCCCACCTTGAACCCCCCTCCTCTCATCACCCCCACCCCCACCCCCACCCCAACCCACCCCCCCCTGCGCTCCTCCGGCCCCTTCCTTTCTTCAACCTTGTTCCCCTTCATCTCCCACCAACCCTCCCCACCCCCACCCCCAGACACCAGAACCATCCTCCCTGCGCCGAGCCCTGGAGCAGCTAGTGCGGCTGCAGCACCAGCAACAGAGAGCCCCCCGCCTCCGCCTCCGCCTCCTCC
>CM031597.1:83187084-83287084 GCA_018398815.1 Conus ventricosus
AGAGAAAAAAAATGGGGGGTCTTTTTATTTGTAAGACAAAAGACAGAAGAAAAGAGCGAGAGAAAAATAAAGGGAAACAAAAAAAACATGCTATCGTGAACCTCACGTTAGCGAGATAGTGATTCAAACCTTATCAAAGGGACATCACTGTTGAAGCTTCAGACCGTTAAAAGCCCTTTCAAAGGCTGAGCAAGCTGTGAGCTCCCATAGGAAGGCTGAGGCCTCACGGTCAAGCATTCACAGGTCATTAAGTTTACTCCTTCACATTCCCTGACCCACACCACAGATGGTGTGTAATCCTCAAGCCCAGTTCGTGCTGGGATATATCATGACAGGAAGCATGCAGCACAACCTTGTCCTGTAGGTCTAAACCTTGCAAACGGACATCCATAACCACCATCGTCATGATGTTCCTATATGAACAGACTCTCTGGTGCTTCACACGCTGGCCTTCGTGGCGACTGTAGTTTTGCTTTCCTCTCTCCATCCATGTCGGTGGTCATTTCCTTTCCAAGTCTTCGGTGTCGGCTGAGCGACGGGCACTGTCCTCCATGAGGCAGTGGCTATTTAAACTTCGCCAGGAACGGGACGCTGAAAAGATTTGGCTCCGAGACTCCATCATTGTTGTAGTCAGGAGGGAACTTTGAGAAAAGTTGTTGTATGTGAGTTGATTTGTATAAACATTTCGATGTAGCTGAGAGTTCACACTTCACAGTGTGAAGTTTGCGTGCCCTCACACATACACCACACACACACACACACACACACACACACACACACACACACACACACACACACACACACGTGCGCACACAGGCACGCTCACGTACATACGTGCACAAGCACGCACGCGCACACGTGCATACGCACACGTACAGAGAGATACATACATACATAGTGTGTATGTGTGTGTGTGTGTGTGTGTGTGTGTGTGTGTGTGTGTGTGTGTGTGTGTGTGTGTGTGTTGTGCGCGCGCGCGCGTGCGTGCGTGCGTGCGAACGTGCTTGTGTGCATGCGTGCGTGCGTGCGTTCCTGTCTGCGTGCATCCCTGCATGTTTGTGTGTGTGTGCAGAGGGGGGGGGGGGGGGGGGGGGGAAGTAGATTCAGTCCCTAAGATCTTCAGTGTCCAGTTAAAAATGGGAAGAAACACCAAAAAAAATCTTCTTGGTATTAGTTTATCATTTTAAGTGACCGAATAGGTTTTCAGGGAGAAGGATTAGGGGGGGGGGGGGGGGGACTATCCTTCTTCAATGAGTAACCTGTCAGTTGGTTGTTTGTCCGATTCGGAGGTTGAACAACCAGCAAACGGCAGCTGTTTCGATCTGCTGAGAAGTCATCAGACTTGCTGCTGGCTCCTGCTTACTCGCTGGTTGCATGCAGGTTGACAGTCCACGCCCACCACAGGTGACCTTGCAAGCAGGACCACCATCTCAAGAGAGGGAGGGGAGGGCTTACCTTTTATTACCCGTACACGGCAACACATTCAAACAGGCAAGGGAAAATGTCAGTTTTTTTTTATGTTGGGCAATGGCATGACTGGAACTCGCGATGTCAGCCCTCGAATTTGATACTCTATCACTAAGCCGACCACTCCCTGCAGACACACACTTTCACAAAAGAAAAAACAAACACCCTTAAATCTTTTCCAAAGAGAAAAACTATATATCCAAAAGCTAAACGTAAACAACTCCGTCATGGAAGAGTAAACGATTTTGTATAGAATAATGGACTGGAATTGGCTTTGAAATCGAAAGGTGGAAATGTTAAAGGCATGGCGTATGGGTCCCAGAAGCAAGAGACAAAATCCCATTAAAATAAAACTCTTTGTGTTCAAATCCCGGAGCTGGACATCACTCCACAACCCAGGAGGACCTCCGGGATGGTGCTGGACACACAAAACAGAAACGACAATAAAAACAGGCCCCTGGTGCGTTCCATTGCCAGAAAGAACGTGGAGCAAACATTAAAAAAAAAAGTGCCCATCCTGATGTGAATTTATTATCTTAAATGACAGACTCGATTAAGGAAAGGGGCCAGGATAAAGCATCCTCCCATGAGTGCTCTGCAAGTCCATTATGCCAACGAAATTGAGGTCAGTCCTTCGGCACGCAACTGTTGTTTCGCTCCGTATGACTCCTGGTTGCCCGCCAGACCATATTCTCCACTGTGTGTGCAGTCTTCTGAACTACAATATTATTCTTAGTTAAGATGACACGTCGATTACCATGTCCGCTCTGTTGTCCCTTGGTGTGAATAGTTTTTACTGGTAAGGACCGAGGAGGTTTGACAATGATAGCATGCAGCGCAATATGATGAAGTAGTAAATACAAGACAACGTATTCCTATACACAAACGTTGTAGTAGTACGATTGATTGCACAACACAAAGCAAGGCATTTCAGGACAATGTATACATTGCTCTACAGCACAAAGCAGTATAACACAATACAATACAATGTAATTATATGAAACACAAGACACAGTGAGCAGCACTACAGCGCAATGTAATGTCATACAGTTTAGTGAAGTATTAAACACCACAGTACATTGTTGTTCCATTGCCTCCCAGCTCGAAGAAACAGCAAGGGCGGTGAGTAGAATGCACGTGATTGGCCCTTTGCTCTTGTTTGATTTTCTCGTTGATATTTTGACAAAAGAAATGTGTTTGGACTGAACCCGTATGACTTTTTTTTCTCTCTCAATAAAGATTGGCAGTGCCCACCGTTTGTTTGTTTTTCCGGAATTATCGTTCTGGTTTTCCATACTCTGATACGTAAAGTTAATAATGTGAAAGAGACACACCCTACTTCCGCACCCCCCCCTCTCTCTCTCTCTCTCTCTCTTCTCTCTCTCTCTCTCTCTCTCTCTCTCTCCTCTCTCCTCTCTCTCTCTCTCTCTCTCTTACTTTTCAGAAGATCTGCAGAAAAAATATTGGATACCATTCTACAAGCCATAAAGTCTCGATGGATGGTGCATAACATGCAGAATAACAACAATGATACGTCTGGGTCCCATTCCCTTTAACTTCCAGGCAGAAAGGCTTGCTCATTTTGTGGTGTTTTTTCTGGCAGTCTTTTGATTTGAAAGAGTCAGCTTAACTCCTTGGAATATTTTGTTTGTTTGTCTGTACATCTTCAGATTTGTATATGACTGAATGGGTAACTCTTTGGACTGATTTGTTTGGACTCGTATTTGTGCATATTGGATTCTGTTCTGGTGACGTGGGCCTTGTATCTTTTCATTTACTGGCTGTATGTTTGTTAACCTTGAGTAAGATTTATATATTACAAGTAAGTTGGCTTTTCTTCTAATTTTGTGCCGTTATTTCCGATATTGAAAGTCAGTGATCCACCATAGTCATCACTCTTTCTGAAGTGGACATTCATAAGGTTGTATTTATCTTCCACATTATACGGTGCCGGACAAAGCTAATTGTTGGCTTTTTAGTTGTTATAAAATAAAAACACACAAATCCAGTATCCACAAGTGTTTGGACAAGTTTGAATTTAAAAGAGAATTTCTATAGTGCCGTGCCTACTGACAATAATTTTCTTCTAGCATGGACCAGTTTAATCCCATACCTCTTATTCTTTAAAAAAAAAACCAAACAAACAAACAAAAAAACAACTAAGCTAGTGTTCATTATAAGACGACAGAAGCGTTAAACTGTCAAACTAAATATAATTCTAGTGAAAGTACGCGACAGGTTTTTGAACAGATGATTCTTATAAGTTGCTTGATCTAACATTAAGAACAATGTGTTCTGGTCCTTCAGAGGCTTCTACGATAGCTATAAACTATTGAAAAGCTGTCCAGCTAAATAACGTGCTTCCTTGTATCAGCATGCTAACAAATATTCTTTAAACGCATAGATACAGCTTGATTGTGCCTTGACACATTGTACATAGCACATAAATCTGTTTAATCGATGCAGCTTGATTGTGCCTTGACACATTGGTACATAGCACTAATCTGTTTAATCGATGCAGCTTGATTGTGCCTTGAACACATTGGTACATAGCACATAAATCTGTTTAATCGATACAGCTTGATTGTGCCTTGACACATTGGTACATAGCACATAAATCTGTTTAATCGATACAGCTTGATTGTGCCTTGACACATTGGTACATAGCACATAAATCTGTTTAATCGATACAGCTTGATTGTGCCTTGACACATTGGTACATAGCACATAAATCTGTTTAATCGATACAGCTTGATTGTGCCTTGACACATTGGTACATAGCACATAAATCTGTTTAATCGATACAGCTTGATTGTGCCTTGACAATTGGTACATAGCACATAAATCTGTTTAATCGATGCAGCTTGATGTGCCTTGACACATTGGTACTTTAGCACATAAATCTGTTTAATGGCACCGGAAACTAGTACAGACGTTATGTCAAACTCGTTCTCTTTTCTCTGTAGGTTAGTGATTACCCAAAAACTTTTTTTCTTTTAGTCTAAAACATCTCTTCAGTGAAGACATTTCAATGAAAAAAAGTGTACAAAATTCATGCTTAATTGTCTCTGCAAGAAATAACCAATGCATGATTTACGGGACAAAATTTGAAGGAGAGAGAGAGAGAGAGAGAGAGAGAGAGAGAGAGAGAGAGAGAGAGAGAGAGAAGAGAGAGGAGAGAGAGAGAGAGAGAGATGTAAACATTTGTGAACAGCTCGTGCATTTTAAAACGTCCCAAATGTCCTTGAGTGGCTCTTGCAAACTGATGAGATCAGCATGGAGGAACTTGAAGATCAACGACCGGTGGATGGTAACTGATGTAGTGTGCATTCCCTAAAACCAAAAACATGAGGGACATCGACCAGCTCATATCAGTAACCCTTCTGAACGTTGAGGGAAAACCTCTGTCGCGGCAGCGAGGCAAACTAGCCACCCCACAGAAATGAGTGCTTGGATTGGTCAGTCTTGAAAGGGAGTGACTGGCCGATGAGAAGGTCCCAGTGTGATGTAGGACACGCTCCAAAGGACTATGGCAGAGAAAAGGAACCTGGACGTGATGTGGCTCGATCTGGCAAAGTCATATGGATCACTTCCATACAAGATGATTCAACTGGCCCTCGAGGTGTATCATGCCCAAAGAACATCCGAAAATGCTAATGAAGTTACATGGCTTCTCAGTTAGGTTCTCCACTAAGGAGTACACAGCAATATGTTTGTGCTGGCAGTAGAGGTAATTTTGAAAGCAGTCATGAGCCATGGAGGTATAGCAGATCTTGGGAATGGATACCGAATGCCCCCGTAAAAAAAAAAGAACTTCATGGGTAATACAACCGTCCTTTTCACCAGGCAAATGAAACACACAAAGCATTGAAGCAGTTAAACAAGTTAGCTCCTGAATGAAAATTAGTTTAAACCAAAGAAATCACGAAGCCCGTTGACCGCGGAAAAAGAAAGCAGCAGGAGCAGTCTGTTCACGCATCGAACCAAGCCATTCCAACAGTGACAAGAACCAGTTAAAACCCTTGAAATGTGGTATGACGACTCCTTGAAAGACGACACTACGGGAAAGGAAACCAAGCAAAATGGTAGAAGAAAACCTGCAGATGATGCACCAGTGTGGTTCCCTGGTAAACTCAGGTCTGCTGTCTGTGGTTCATGCTTTTCTTGAAGCTCCTGTTGTTTCTGCTGATACACAAGCGCTAGCACAGTGAAATCAGTGAAGGCAAAGACCAACAAATACACAAGGACACGGCACGGTGTCCCACCTAGGTGGACACGCGGACAACGGTGTCCACCTGGAACGGCACGGTGTACCAAGTGGACACGGCACGTGCTGCCCACTGGACACGGCACGTGTCACTACTAGTGTTACGGAGTTCAGTCCTTGGCAGCGTCAAAGCTCCTTGAATTCAGGTGTCTTTTCATGGAATACAATTAGTGGTAAAAGATACGTCAGTGACATGCTCGGAGAGTCATGCACTATCTATAGTAACAGAGCTCATCTTTCGAATGTTTGGACATGGTCTTTAATTCTATTTTGAATTCATTTGGTTGGGTTTTTTTTTTGTTTGTTTACTTATTTGTGGTCATTAGATTGCACGTGACACGAAATTCTTTTGCATCTATCTTAATAGACAGAATGCAATAGGAAAGACGTTTTAAATCTTGACACATGGCAGTCATGAGGCAACTATTTCGAGAATTCGGCTCTTCTTGTCTTGTATTCTGTTTTGTTATTGTGTTTCGTTACAAAAGGACGCCTGTGGCATTCAAATAAGTGCAGTTAAAGAATAAACGCTGAATGATGCTGAAATCTTGGCATGATGGAGTCTGAATGGCGAAATAGTCTTCGGTGCAAAACGTGTGATTAACTCGCTTTCATATGAATGCCACTGTTAAATTATTTTTCCAAGAAGTGTACTGTGTTTGGCGTTACTATATTAAAAAAACGTGGAGTCCTTTATGCCTTAAGCAGGTTTAAATGCAATGTTTTGCAAAATAATAAATAATGAAAACCAGGTGTAATAATAGCCATTCGACTTTCAAGACAGTGCCCCAAACCATTGGAAATAACTCGATTTTTCCCCCGGTTACTGTGCCTTTGGACATCCTTTTGTAAAGACTGTAATGTTGTGAAAGGGGAAGTCATGTGTTGCAGCATTTGATTGTTTTTACTTTTTTTTCATTTATCTTCTTTCTATTGTTACAGAATTTAATCAGTTTCGAAATTTCTACATTTTCCATTTCGGTCTCTGTTTCAACTTAAATTGTATGCAGCATTTTTTTAAAATTATTATTATCATTCTCTTTTCTAATGCACAGTTACTGTACACTTGGGTGATGTGTCCACTTCAGTTTTCTATACTGGGAATGTTTTGTGGTCATTTTGACCTTGGTTGTCAACATTGGGAATGTGTGGTAAGCATTTGGACTTGACTTTCAACGACTTTTTGCTGTTATTCCAAAATCTACAGATGCTCTTATGAATTTGTGGTTCATTTTTTTCGGCCCTTTCATGGGAGAAACCATGTTGTTTTTTTCTTTTTCATTCTTTGATCAGCGTTTTGTTGTTGGAATGTTCGATCAATATTTCGACTTGATTTTCTTTATATTTCCCCTCCCGTCTCCCCCTTACACCGGGTTCTGTACTCAATCTAATAATATCTCTTACATTCGTAAACTACCTCTCTCTCTCTTCATGTATATATATATATATATATATAGAGAGAGAGAGAGAGAAGAGGAGGAGAGAGAGAGAGAGAGAGAGAGATTCTGGCTTTAACAGTGCTTGCAGCCCTGATGTAGCTGTAGCAATCAGCTGGGCTATGAACAACATAACTTGACTTACTTAGACTTGATCACAAAAAAAGAGAGTTCGTATTGTCTTAGAACTCTGTAGCGACGAAGTTTCCAAATCTGTCAGTGCGTGTGTCATCTTCTCTTAATCAGCCAGTTTCCCTGCAGACGTACTGTACTTCGACAGCATCTCATCACACCAGTGGCAAAGACTTCTCTCTCTCTCTCTCTCTCTCTCTCTCTCTCCTCTCTCTCTCTCTCTCTCTCTCTCTCTCTCTCTCTCGTGTGTGTATGTATGTGTGTGTGTGTGTGTGTGTGTGGTGTGTGTGTGTGTGTGTGTGTTGGTGTGTTGGTGAGATGTCTTCAGGGAACAAGGAATTCTATAAAGGTCCAGTTCAAGCCAGCGTGCGAAGTTAGTAGTCGCTCTCCCCAGCGACAGTTTTCCCTTTTTCTCCTATTCCCTCTTCTCCTCCTCCTCCTCCTCCTCCTTCTTCTTCTTCTTCTTCTTTTACTTCTTCTTCTTCTCTTTTTCTTCTTCTTCTTCTTCACCGCAGTATAGAACAAGAGACGTCTTCTTCTTCTTCTTCTTCTTCTTCTTCTTCTTCTTCTCCTCCTCCTCCTCCTCCCTCCTCCTCCTCCTCTTCCTCCTCCTCTTCCTCCTCCTCCTTCTTCTTCTTCTTCTTCTTCTTCTTTCTTCTTCTTCTTCACCGCATTACAGAACAAGTGAATTCTTCTTCTTCTTCTTCTACTTCTTCTTCTTCTTCTTCTTCTTCTTCTTCTTCTCCTGCTTCTTCTTCTCCTCCTCCTCCTCCTCCTCCTCCTCCTTCTTCTTCTTCACCGCAGTATAGAACAAGTGAATTCTTCTTCTTCTTCTTCTTCTTCTCCTCCGCGGTGTAGAGCAAGAGAGGATGAATTCTGAGCGCTGTTCCTTCTAGTCAGGTGCCGTTACTATTTTTTGGTTCCCGGGAGAAATTGACTGAATTTAATTGACTGGCTAAATTTGGTCAGCTTTCTTGCGATTGGCAGAGAGAACCATAGGCGTTCATCTTTTGTTGAACAGCGTATCGCCGTCCTGGTCATACTGAGGACAATAAGCAAGGCGACTCTATGAACTGGCGTCGCTGGATTGTGAATCCTGGAGTGCGAATTTGGGGGGTCAGTCATGTCCATTTCCACACACACACACACTCACACGCAAGGGTAGGGTAGGTGTTATTAATAGCAGTGTTCAATACTGTTCGGCTAATACGGGTGGTAAAAGTCTCTGAACGATGTCCGAGGATTTTGATGATGTCACGTGTCACTCTCTTGTCTGTTTGCACAATGCTACCACAGGAGCACCTGGATCGGCTGGGGGACCTAACATGTACGTATTGTTCTCGTGATTATTTTTTCTTCATTTTTTGGGGTTGGTCGTTGTGCTGTGCCGTTTGTAGTTGTTTGTTGTTGTTGTTTTTGAGTAGTCGTGTATGTAGTGTAGCACACACACCGTGTCTTTGTTTTTGGAGCCAGATTTCACGTGCAGTGTGCGCATTACTGGCTTTGCCTTGGTGCCTCCCCCTCCCCCTCTTGTGCTTGGGAGGCGAGCGTTTGGGGGTGTTGTCGTGTGTATAATGCTGCCACTGCTGCGCACTGTATAGTCGTGTGATGATGTCACTGCTGCGCATTGTATAGGGTGAGTCACTGCTCGCACTGTTCGTTGGTGATGTCACTGCTGCGCATGGTGCGGTCGTGTGGTGATGTCACTGCTGCGCATGGTGCGGTCGTGTGGTGATGTCACTGCTGCGCATGGTGCGGTCGTGTGGTGATGTCACTGCTGCGCATTGTGCGGTCGTGTGGTGATGTCACTGCTGCGCATTGTGCGGTCGTGTGGTGATGTCACCTGCTGCGCATTGTGCGGTCGTGTGGTGATGTCACTGCTGCGCATTGTGCGGTCGTGTGTGATGTCACTGCTGCGCATTGTGCGTCGTGTGGTGATGTCACTGCTGCGCATTGTGCGGTCGTGTGGTGATGTCACTGCTGCGCATGTGCGGTCGTGTGGTGATGTCACTGCTGCGCATTGTATAGTCGTGTGGTGATGTCACTGCTGCGCATTGTATAGTCGTGTGGTGATGTCACTGCTGCGCATTGTGCGGTCGTGTGGTGACGTCACTGCTGCGCATTGTGTACTCGTGTGATGACGTCACTGCTGCGCATTGTGTACTCGTGTGATGACGTCACTGCTGCGCATTATGTTGTCGTGTGATGACGTCACTGCTGCGCATTATGTTGTCGTGTAATGACGTCACTGCTGCGCATTGTATAGTCGTGCAATGATGTCACCGCTGCGCACTGTATATCGTGTAGTGATGTCACCGCTGCGCACTGTATATACGTGTAATGATGTCACCGCTGCGCACTGTATATACGTGTAATGATGTCACCGCTGCGCACTGTATATACGTGTAATGATGTCACCGCTGCGCACTGTATATCGTGTAATGATGTCACCGCTGCGCACTGTATAGTGTAGTGATGTCACCGCTGCGCACTGTATATACGTGTAGTGATGTCACAGCTGCGCACTGTAATACGTGTAATGATGTCACCGCTGCGCACTGTATATACGTAGTGATGTCACCGCTGTGGCACTGTATATACGTGTAATGATGTCACCGCTGCGCACTGTATATACGTGTAGTGATGTCACCGCTGCGCACTGTATATACGTGTAGTGATGTCACCGCTGCGCACTGTATATACGTGTAATGATGTCACCGCTGCGCGCTGTATATACGTGTAGTGATGTCACCGCTGTGCACTGTATATACGTGTAATGATGTCACCGCTGCGCACTGTTATACTGTAATGATGTCACGCTGCGCACGTATATACGTGTAATGATGTCACCGCTGCGCACTGTATATACGTGTAATGATGTCACCGCTGCGCACTGTATATACGTGTAGTGATGTCACCGCTGTGCACTGTATATACGTGTAATGATGTCACCGCTGCGCACTGTATATACGTGTAATGATGTCACCGCTGCGCACTGTATATACGTGTAATGATGTCACCGCTGCGCACTGTATATACGTGTAATGATGTCACCGCTGTGCACTGTATATACGTGTAGTGATGTCACCGCTGTGCACTGTATATACGTGTAGTGATGTCACCGCTGTGCACTGTATAATATACGTGTAGTGATGTCTCCGCTGTGCACTGCCTGGTCCTGTCTTGTCACCCGTGGGTGTTGTGCACTGAGCCATTTTGTGTCACCTTCGTCTCGTGCTGCTGTCACGTTTCTCTTCTCACCACTGTCACGTATGGGAGAACAGTACAGCTGGCCGTGTGACTGTTTGCTGTGACCTGAGCTTGGACGGAAGTTGCGTGTCATTTAATGCAGATCAATGTCTTTGATTAATTAGACTAGTTTGAGTTATCATTAACACAAAAATGATACAGACACTTTGGTGAGATGAATTTACACCCCCATTCCTCACTTCTCTCCTCCTCCCCCCCCCCCCCCCCCCCCCCCCAAAGAAAACCTTTTTATACAGTCTTTAGCTGAGACTCAGTTGTGAATGTTTCCTCTCAACACTTATCGTACTATTCAAGATAATCCTCTCTCTCTCTCTCTCTCTCTCCTCTCTCTCTCTCTCTCTCTCTCTCTCTCTCTCTCTCTCTCTACACACACACACTACACACACACACACACACACACACACACACACACACACACACACACACACACCATCCAGAGAGGAGCCCTTGTATGCCCAGAATTTACTATGCTCAGTTCGGCTAGAATCGTCAGGATTTTTCTTGTGGTGTGATCAAATCGTGCAGACGAGTGTGTTGTTCTAGACATTTTTTTTTTTTAGCATACTATCTACGTTGCAGACACCTGTTTTGGTTTTGCAGTTGTTTGGGGTTTTTTTTCCCCCTCGGATCAATGTCTCATAGAATCATTTGGGCATAGTACGAACGAAGGGGTTGTCTTGCACAGTTGTATGTTCATTAGTTTTTCAATAGCGCACATGCGCACGTGCGTGCAATATATAATTGTCTTGAAGACTGCGTTTCAGTCATTTGTTCCTTTTGTTGTTATTGTGTGTGCTTGAGACAGAGAGAGATTCAGACGGAGAGAGAGAGAGGGGGGGGGGGGGGGGAGGGGGGTTGAGGGAGGTGGGGTTTTGGACGGGGGAAGAATAAGCCAGAATGGCTTTTTGGAGCTTGCCGACAGTTCTTCAAAGAAAAAAAGAAAGAAAGAAAAGCTGAATAAAAAAAAAGACAGTTCAGCAACTATCACAACAACTGCTACTATGACACCAACTACTTCCACTGTGTAAAGAAAACTTAGGCATGAAACTTTAATTGCATTCATTGTTAACACGAACAAAACGAAAACAAACGGGCAGAAAACATCGTGAAAACAAAGCATTGCAAGTCATAACTTAAGACGAGGAGAAAGAAAGACAGGCACGGAGACATACAGAGTTACAAACCAGACGGAGAAGACAGACGTGTTTTTTTTAGTACGTGTTGTTATACGAGTCAGCCGGCAAATTCTTTCGTTAAGTGTTCGGGATGTGCTCGTGTAAAAATACAAACAAACAAACAAAAGAACACCATAGACAGAGAGAGAAATTGTTCTAACGTGTTAACGCGACAAGCGCATGAAATAAACGGAAAGGGGACTGAATATAAATCTTTGACAACTGTCTGGCTGATTGGATCATAAAACATATTTATTTTGGGTCGTAAAACATATTTTGCTTTAGCCATTGGCTGTATCAGTCTGAACTGAACAAAAGGCTAAAATGCCTTTGGAGGCCATTAGTAAGGGGCACTCGCGCACGCACGCACATATACACAACGAATGCGCTCACATATTCTCTCTCTCCTCTCTCTCTCTCTCTCTCTCTCTCTCTCTCTCTCTCTCTCTTAGAATTTTTAGTTATAACTGGACGTAGCCATTAAATACGATGATAAAATGACTTTAAGACAGACGTCCAGACAGATCAAATGTGACCTCGATACATGTTAAATGTTAAGCGTTCTGATACATATGGTAACTGTTTTATTGCTGAAAAAAAGGTTGCCATTGTCGTGTCCATCGAGTACATACACGGTTTATTCAATATGTGCTGGTAGGTTTGGTCGGTTCTTTGCTTTGTTTTGTTCAAAATGTGTTGTGACGTGAATCCTGTTTTAAAACATTTACGTGTAAATATGTCTGGCTCGTGTGTAGTGTAGTGTGTGTGTGTGTGTGTGTGTGTGTGTGTGTGTGTGTGTGTGTGTGTGTGTGTGTGTGTGTGCGCGTGCGTGCGTGCGTGCGTGCGTACGTGCGTGCGTGCGTGCGTGCGTGCGTGCGTGCGTGCGTGGTGTGTGTGTGTGTGTGTGTGTGTGTGTGTGTGTGTGTGTGTTGTCTTGAACAATATTGATTGTATTCTGTCGCGCACAATACCAGTGCAAGTTATGGAACAAGTATGCTTGTGCTCTCTCTCTCTCTCTCTCCCTCTCTCTCTCTCTCTCTCTCTCTCTCTCTCTCTCTCTCTCTCTCTCTCTCTCTCTCTCTGACTGTCTCTCTGTCTCTCTCTCTCTGTCTCTCTCTCTCTGTCTTCTCTCTGTCTGTCTTCTCTCTCTCTCTCTCTCTCTCTCTCTCTCTCTCTCTCTCTCTCTCTCTCTCTCTCTATGTGTGTGTGTGTACTTACCACCACACACACTCGCACCCAAGCAAGCGCGCACAGAGACACTCAAGCACGCAAGCAGACACACACAACACACACACACACACACACACACACACACACACACCACACACACACACACACAACACGCACGCATGCACACACATAGACACATGAATATGGATTTAATGTAAATCCTAATATGAATATAAATATGTGTGTATGTGTATGTATATCATGTGTGTATGTATGTATGGGATCTAGGTAGGTAGGTAGGTAGGCCTATGTATGTATGTATGTGTGTATGTGTATGTATGTATGTATGTATGTATGTATGTATGTATGTATGTATGTATGTATAGATTGCGAAGCGTTCGTGCTTTCACGCAAGCATTTGTTTTTCTGGGTCAGACAGTAAATCGTTAGAAAATCTGAATTCAAAATAGAAGGTAATTCTGGTCGCATTATGTCCAGAGGTGATTTTAAAAATCGTAATAAATGTGTCCAGTTTTGGAAGGAAGTGTCTAAGTGTTATGATAACCTGAGCATCGTCACGGGTTTGAAGAGTAACAAATGGACTGCAGCCAAACCGATTTTCCTAATGGTAAATTGAAAGGTAACAATACTCATTTTTGCTTTATACATGAGCAGCATAACTCGCATGTTCTGAGGAGAACATGGCGGCTAAAAATAGGACCTTTTTTTTAAAGTCATGTCACTTTGATTACACATTTGGGAATAAGGTTTGTATGTAATGATTTCCCTTATTTAGGAACCTAAAATGTGAAAACAAGTCAAAAGAATTGAAATAGCAAGGTTTCCTAATTGATCGGGAAAGGTTAGTAAAGCATCGTAGACTAGAATTCACTCCAAGATAAAAGAAAACGACCGAAATGGTTAACATCTAATCTTTTCCTGAACGGAAAATCAGATCAGATGCTTAAATGATGTAGTAAACTCCTTGAAAAGTACCATACATTTTCATACATGACGTTGTATTCTGCTTGGAACAGACAACAAAACAAGCACGAACCAAATATTTGACATTTTATTGTTTTGAACAAACTTTGAGTTTTAAGATTTTCGAACGCAGATTTAATCGATATAACTTAAAGATTGTCAGCAGTCAAACATATACGGAAACATGGACTGTCGCCATACAAAAACATGCAAATGTTGGGAAAGTCTAAGTCCGATTATGTTGGTGAAAAATGGTTACCTTGTAGGGTACTATATGTAAACAAAAATCAAACAGCATATCAGTTTCATCATACGCAATTACCACATTCTCAGTTTTTTAGTCATACCCTGTCAATAAGTGTCAATCAAGCTGTATTATGCAATCTTCTAGTACACATCTGAATGGTTCTTGTTATCAAGTTTCAGCGCAATGTGTACAGTTCAGAAAAGAAACATAATGGTCACACATGCTATTGATTGAAATGAGCGGTGAAGAGGGGAGGTGGGGGGGAATGTTTTTGTTCGTGTGTGTTTACCACCCCCTCTCCCCACCATCCCCCGTCTTACTCGTTTGGCTTTTCTTACCTTTTGGTCTTGGTTTCTGTTCTCAACATTTAACACCATGTCAGTTTTATGTGAATGGTACTCACCTTAGGTTAAGGTTAAACTTTTCCAAGTTTTGAACCGAAATAATTAGAAGAAAGTAAATCTTCTGTTTTTGTTCTTTATTCTCTTATTACTCACTTTGAAAATGTAGAAGCCTGCATGGCAGTTTTCTTGTTGTGTGTTCTGTTTTAACTCACCTTTTACAAGCGTCATCTGAAACCAAGAGAACTTCAAGAAAGTCAGTGACACGGCGGGTGTGAACCTGAAAGTTCCACTTCTGTTCATATCAGTTTCACAGATAAGATTCTTTGGTAGAGCCGGCACCGCACCAGAACAAAATCAACGGGACTTGAAGATCAAACAGAGATTGAAACAAGTTGACGATCTACATATTTGTGCGTGTGTGTGTGTGTGTGTGTGTGTGTGTGTGTGTGTGTGTGTGTGTGTGTGTGTGTGTGACTGAAACGAAGGACAAGAAATAAGAGATAATTAGTCTCTATTTCAGCCTTTCTTCTGTTTGTTTATTACATCTGACTTCGGGGAAAAGAAGAGAAATGTAGTTATCAAGGGACATAAATCTCTTCCGATCATGTACCAATTTTTCAGTGCACAGCCAGTCCATTCATCCCAGATCACCGTGACTGGCTAAAACTCAGTGCATTGCAAAAAGAGTCCAACGGGTCGTTTTCTCGACCATTTTATACATTATCACCACAACAATCATCGCATCTATGACATTCAGCAGCTCCACTCACATTTACGTCAACTTATGCTGCAATGAAAGCGTGATTGTTGCACTTCGAGGCACGTCACTCTGCCATCTTGTATTGTAGTTATCGACCTTGGCAGTACCACCGAAGAGCATTTGAAAACGTAGTGCTACTTCCCACCGCGGTGCTGGCTCGACGATTCACGTACGAATTAGTAGTAATGCCTTATAGGCAGAAAGTCTGTCGCTCTGATCGCCACCTCTGCTGCGTTTTCTGTCTACAGCAGAGATTCATTTGTCTGGATTTTGAGGAACTGTACAAAACGTGCTTTAAGTCTGTTCGTCTGGACCGTGCCGGTTGTAATTAAAAAAACAGATGTGCCGATGATCAACTGCCAGGTATTGTTGTTATAGGTACTGGGTGTCAGAACTCCGGGCTGTGGTGGGAATTTTTCGTGAGTGGCCTCAGCTGAATGAAGTCTATGGAGCACCTGATTCGCACTTCACATGCCTTTGTTAATTAGTCCCTAACTTTTTCAGGGGGTTTTACCCCGATTTTTGTTTTTCTTTTCCTTAAGCATTCGTAGGACTGATGCTTACAGCTAATCGGGTTGAATTTCTAAGAAAGGTCAAATCGAAAAAATCATGCAGGTTGTTATCGAGTTTGTGAGTGAGTTTGTAGGGGGGGGGGGGGGGGTCTTGTTTGTTTGTTTGTGCTCGCGTGTCTGTGGGTCTCTTTGTGGCGCGCGTTTACAAGTGTCTAAGGTTTTCGTTGGATAGTTTGTTTCATGCAAGTGTATACAATCACTTTGAACTGTTTGTTAGATGCAATCATCATGCACTGTCGAACTAGTGAAAGGTAAACCACTGTAACTATATTTGTTGTCATGTGTGTATCAATAAGTATCTTTATCGTTTCTTGTCCGTAACACTCCTTATGATTTTAAACGGACTTGTCAATCTTCTTTGTGTATAGTGTAAATGTACGTTGAATACCCTACACTGAAAATCTTAATGATCAGATTACTAAATATTTTTAGGTATTTTCGCTCCTCATCAACACAACTACCACTACAGTCATCAAAAACTCCCCTCAGGTTTATGTGCCTTGATGCTTGATGGAAAAAAAGTGATTGTTGCACTTTCAGGTTCTTCTTCCCATCATTTTGAATTGTTGTTGATGTACATTATTTGACCGCGCCCTCGAAAAAGCATATGAAAAAAAAAAAAACGTGGTGCGGCTTTGTACCACTTGCGAGCTGAGCGACTCGCGAATGAAACAGAAAAAATACCGGCAGGCCAAAGTCTGTTTGTTCTGAACGCTCCCCTCTTCGGGTATGTTCTTTCTGCAGCGGAGACTGTCCGGATGTTGAGGGGCTGCAACTTTGCCATACGTGCTTTAAGACTGCTAAAGCGGGCCCTGGCGGCATTAAGTATGATTACTGGGTTTGTGCCGATAACCTTTAGGACCGATAGCCTCGCACAGTGGGTACAGGTACTGGCTGTCAGAAACCCGAGTGTTCTTCCAGTGTTGTCGCCTGTGGCCTTCCCCCGCTCCAGCCCTGCACGGCAACTGCTGTCTGTATATACTCCTGTGGCGCTAATGTTTCACTCCTGTGGCGCTAATTTTTCGTTCCTGTGACGTTGATGTTTAATGGCTGTGGGCGATATGTTATTTAACGTTTTACCGTTACCCTAAGGACGGCGTCGGTGCGTCCACCCTGCCGATAGAGTCCCCATGGTGTTCAGGACTCAGAGAGAGTGGGTGTGGGGAAGATGAAGCCTTCGTTTCTCCGCACCGAGGTGTAGACAGAGGACTAGGAACAGACAGTGCTTCTTTCTCAGCTGCAGGGTCAACAGGTTGCCTTGCTGTTAACTCGTGCATGTTAAAGCAGAAATGAACATGTGATAGACCTAACTTTCCCTGCCATTGTGAAGAATATGGGTTTTCTGTGCATTGCATTATTAACATTGGTACTGAGACCCATGCTGTATGCATTGCATTATTAGCATTGGTGCTCCAGACCCATGCTGTATGCATTGCATTATTAGCATTGGTGCTCAGACCCATGCTGTATGCATTGCATTATTAGCATTTGTACTCAGACCCTTGCTGGATTGGGTTG
Organism: Conus ventricosus; assembly: GCA_018398815.1. Lineage (NCBI taxonomy): Eukaryota > Metazoa > Mollusca > Gastropoda > Neogastropoda > Conidae > Conus > Conus ventricosus. Next base: position 83,204,427 of record CM031597.1, read on the forward strand.
GTTCTTTGAACCGAAGAGTGGCTGTCTCTCTTTAAGATGGTAGAGAACGCTCAACCCGAGTTTGTGAAAAGATTCTTTTGAAAAACAGTTTGTTTTTATACATGTAATCAAATGTGTTGTGTGATCCAAAATCAAATTAGATTTATGGACATAGTAAAAGCTGTCGTAAGTAAATTATTTGTATCGTGTCAGACTAAATAAACTGATTTTTTTCCCCAAGATCCAGACAAGAACCTTGAAAAGGATTTTGCATGTATATTTTTCAGTGAATTCAGAATCGAGAAGAAACACAAGCAAACGAAGCTTTTCTTTTCTGATGGACATCTTTTCAGAACACATAAGTCTCTTTGGAATAGCAGACACACAGCAGAAGGTGAGAGATGAGGACTTTCTTTCAGTCAGTAGTAAAGAATGTCGCCTATACCGTCAGCTCGCACGGCGCGATGGGGAACTAAGTGATCCGCAGCCGCCTGAGCAATCCGTCTCAGTGCCAAGGCAATGGTGTGTGTAACACTCTGTGGGGGCTGTGGCGGTCTGGCATGAGCCGGACTCAGAACTGCGCCGAGCGTGAAAGTGGAAGGTGAAACGATGAGCTGCAGACAGGGACCCTGAGTGTGCTTGGTGACGTAGGTTTCCGAGGGTGGAGTGGTCGGAAGGGAGGGGAGGGGGGGGGTGTTATTTTGTTTTGCAAAATGGTTTTGGACAGGATCCAAAAATAGTTTATGACAAGGGGAGCCAGTACCTCCAACATCAGGGGCGTATTCCTTTTCCTCGACCAGGACCAGGATGCCGATGGAGATGACACACATCACGACATCTGTTGGCTGTATGCTTAATCTTCGAGCCAGTTCTCCTAGACTTCGTTCGATAGCCGGTGGCATATACCTCTCCACGCTAATCCTTTCTATCCACATTCGATGTGTTCAGTGCCTTACCTCAAATACTTGTCTGAAAAAGATAGTTCATCGGTGTTGTCCACTCCGGCTCCCATCGGGGCCAGATCATGACGCCACGTGAAAACAGCTTTATAAGCAAGTACTTCGTGCATTCCTGATCCCGTACTTGTATTGCTGATGACGGCAGTGTCTAGCGTTCTCCCCAAAGGTCCAGATATGACGATCGTGTAAGCACTGTCACTTTCCCCAACGATTCCTGTAGTAGTCAGGAGTTGTGACTCGTTTATCGTAACTACGAGGACAGTGTATACTCCCAGTCCGTCCATTTATGTTGATGCCGTACGATAACGTCCAGTTTGAGATCGATGTCACGCGCTCTGCACGTGATTTGTGGATTGAAATGCTGCACAGTACGGCAGCCCAGAACACAGAATGAGATGCATAGGCTGTTCCTGAGGCAATGGACTGTTTCATGTATCAGATTCTTCTTCGTCATCGTTCACAGAGTATACCCTGTTGTTGTGATTGTTGTGACATTCCGCTGAGGTTATAAGGTTAGGAGTCAGTTGTAGATCAACACTTACAACTGAACACAGGTTGTCGAAAGGTTTTTATGATGAAGGAACACTTGGTAATGATACAAAGGGTAGTTACTCGCGATTATATATTGTTTTTGGTTCGGTATGTACACGGCTGGCATCAAATACTGGTTGTTCCCTTGCCGTTGACTGTCCAGAATTGCATTCAGGAGAGTGGTGGGGTTTTGTTTTGTTTTTATTTCTTTCTCTACAGCGGCAGCTGTCCATCCGATTGTCGAGTCTGCTATAAAACTCCGCATGGAGGCGGCTATATCTGGAGGTGTTCCCGGTAGACAGGCTTGGGCTCAGGTACTGCTCCAGACACACATACACACCAACCAACCCTCGGAGTCTTTGCTCCTTTTTGTACCGCTGTGTCCCCACCCCTGGGTTACCGCTCCTGGCCAATGTCACCAACTTGTTCTGAATTCACCTTGGAGATCTCTGTGGCGCCCCACTTCTCTCCATGTTCCTTCACTGATTGTGTCCTCGCCACTTTTTTCGGAATCTTCGCCCGTCTTTCTCTCTCGGCAACGTTGTGTGTCTGGCTGACTGCAAGCACCTGTGGTTTTCTTTCTTTCAGTATGATGTTAAACTTCCTCTCCTCATTCCCACCCACCTCTATTTCTTTCTCGCCCGCTCGCTTGCTCGCCGTTCCGTCTTTGTCGTTTCTCTTCCATTTTACATGTCCCCCTTTCCGTGTTGCTGTCTGTTCTTTAAAGACATTTCATTAACAAACAAAAAAAACTGCGTAGTATTTGATGGTAACTTTGCATAATTCCTTTCAGCCTATAATTCAATTGTCCGCAGATCTGTTCTTCGTGTATTTCCTGACAGCCATGTACTACTTTCTTCGTGTCTTGCTCCATGCCTTGATGTGTGTACCTCTTCTCTGTGTCTGTTCTTGGCTTCCCTTTCTCCGTTTCCGCTTACCTTCCTCCCTTAAATGTCTTCATATTCTGTACGCATACCTTGTCCTTAGGGCTGCTTTCTCATTACTGCTTTCTGACCTTTTCCCCGCTCACCACCCAATACCCTTCCCTTCTATCTAAGCTGTGCATACCTATTCCGTTGCTTTTCTGTCCGTGTTGATATGTATTGAAAGTCTAGTACAAAGAAGTGTACCACTCAAACTACATTTGTAATGACATGTTGGTTGACTTCACCAGGCGTGTGGAGAGTCTTTATCTGAGAGGGACCCTCAAGAGTTTGGTTCAAAATCGGACCGTCGGGTTCAAAATGGAATGAATTTCTCCTCGAATGAATAAATTAAAAGCCACGGGTATACTGATGACTTATGCTGGACTGAAAAACAAAATCCATGCGTGACATTAATGGATCGTATTGCCTTTGAAAGGTGGTGTCCCGCTGATCTCGTTGCAGTTACAGACAGGCAGGGAGCAGCTTCATGTGTACTTTATCGACCTTAGGACCGTGACTCGTGGTCTTACGAGTGCATAGGGGGTTATTGAGCAGGTCAGGCATCAGCTAGGTCTTGTCCATAAACCCCTCTCCACAGTTCTTTCTTTATCTAATCATTTACACTTTGATTGACTTGTTGTGAATCGGGGCAGCGACACTGATAGAAAAGGGGGTGGTGTATGGGAAAGAGAACGTAGGGTTTAGTGTCTTTTCCGTAAGCTTCGTTTGGGAGTTGTAAACCCTTATAGATAACGAGGACATATTCTCAAAACACCTCGCGTCAATCTTTACTTTGCAATGTGAAATGGCGCTGTGAACTGTCGATTACCCATGTTGCGTTACTGATTTTATGAATTAGGTGTTGCTGCTTTAACCTTTGAAAAACAGAATGTCAGTACCCGCTTTGTCGTGCGTTCCGGTGTTTTGTTGACATTTTGGTCACCAGTGGGTTGATGCCAGGGCAGTCGGATCGTGTCAGGTTCTACGCAATCTTCCAACTGTTTTCCTACAGTCTGAATGTTTTATTTGTTTTCCTATTGTTTGAGCGAAGAACGAAACTGCAGAGTATCGTTTTCACCACATTTATGCACGGAAGAGTCGAAGAAAATTGCCAGTTGCCACACGAATATTCAGTTCTATGTTGCAACACTCTGTTGGATAGCTCTCTCTCTCTCCCTCTCTCTTTCTCTTCTCTCTCTCTCTGTCTCTCTCTGTCTGTCTGTCTCTCTGTCTGTCTGTCTGTCTCTCTCTCTCTCTCCCTCTCTCTCTCTCTCTCTCTCTCTCTCTCTCTCTCTCTCTCTCTCTCTCTCTCAGTATTGTCTTAATGCTGCGGATATTGACCTCTCTCTCTCTCTCTCTCTCTCTCTCTCTCTCTCTCTCTCTCTCTCTCTCTCTCTCTCTCTCTCAGTATTGTCTTAATGCTGCGGATATTGACCTAGCAGACCTCTCTCTCTCTCTCTCTCTCTCTCTCTCTCTCCCCTCTCTCTCTCTCTCTCTCAGTATTGTCTTAATGCTGCGGATATTGACCTAGCAGACCTCTCTCTCTCTCTCTCTCTCTTCTCTCTCTCTCCCCTCTCTCTCTCTCTTCTCAGTACTGTCTTAATGCTGTGGATGTTGACCTAGTAGTACGCTGTCTACACGGCACAGTTTTCTTACAGACATGTCTAAAGTACGATTGTGGTCCGCGTACTCCAAGCTTTGCAGCCTGATGTGACCGCGCTCGGCCGGACTATAAACAACGTTACGTGACTCCACGCTTTATGGAGTTGTCTATTCCCGTCTCCTCTTTCTAATAAGGGGAAGTGTGGAGATAGTAGGAACTTCCCCTGTCTTGTGGTTGTATCTGGTTGGCAAGGACCTGACCGTTAAGTACTAGGCAAACTCGCTGGCTGCAGAGAGATTCGAGGCCTGTTGTTTTCGCGCATCAGTTCATTCAGCGGAGAGCAAGAATCCCACACCATCGTCCTCACTGTCACAGTCGTCGTCATTGTCATGGCAGAATCACGTTTACTCTCATCGAAAACCGCAACGAATCACGATGTGCGTTTGCACGCGTCGCTTAAAAACTCGCCGAAAACGCCTATTACGAATAACAAGAAATACAAGCCGTGATAATTTGAGGGTGGTAGCGGGGTTTTTTTTCCCTTGTTTTTCCTCGTCTTTTTATGGTAATACTTCCCCATGGGAATGCCGGACGCTAGCTCTTTCCACTATATATATTTGCCCCATAATATGGAATTTATGTTGCGTTAATTTCCTCTTTTCTTTCACTCTGACTGTGTTGTTTCTTTTTTTTTCTTTCTTTCTTTCTTCACTGTCCGTCCGCCACTCTCTGATCCTTGAGTCCCGTTTTCGTGTCTTTGTTCCGGAAAAATCTTACACGATTTTCTCTCATGGAATTCCTAGCACTCCAACTTTTTGTTGTACTCTGCCGTCTTGACAGTAAAACTGTAGCCTGTACCCGGTCCAGAATGGACAACAGCTGTCCAGTCTGCATTTTCTGTTAGCTCGTTTGGCTTATTACATATTTGTGCTTTGTCACGTTTATCATTTTAAAACTATTTCTTTATCCTGGGGGTGGGGGGGGGGGGGGGGGGGCGGTAAATCGAAGGGAATGTCTGACGCTCTCAGCGCGTCCTAGTTTTATATGCCTTAGGAAAGTCGATGTGTTGGTCAGTATGCTGTTAATTTAGTGTGTATATGTAAATATGTTGTTAATATTGTTGCTGTTGCTGTTTTCTTTTTTTTGCAAATTGGGATTCCTTTTGCATGAGCGGCGATAGCACTGAAAAGATCTTGTGTGGTTACCTAGGCGATCATGACAACAACATCAATGATGATGATGATGATGATGATGATGATGATGATGATGATGATGATAACAACAACAACAACAACGACAATGATAAGAATAATAGTAATAATGATAATGGCAATGATAATGAAATTCGCCATAGATTTTATGCAGTGTAAGTGTGTGTGGAAATAGAGCAGAGAGAGACAGAGACAGGGGACAGAGAGCTCTGAAGAGAAGTGCAGTTCTATTCAAAGCTTGATCAGCGCTGGGGCACGTTTCTTGGCAGACTGTTTTTCTGTTCCCGCTGAAATGATGCAATAACGGCGCGGATAAAGTCCATAAACAAACTTGAACGCGACAGTTAAAACTAGAAAACTGTGTTTTCGTTTAAGGTTAAAAGAGAAGGGGAAAAAAGACGTTGTTGACCTTTTCCTTGCCCTGCCATTCCAATCGAGTGTATCGGTTCCGAACTCTCCGTAAACTGTGACTCTTTCGATGTCCTGGCCGCCGTTTTCTGATGTACAGTGACTAACTGTGTCACGCGCCTGTATTTGTTAAGTTGTTTAACTCTTTAATATGAGAGAGAGAGAGAGAGAGAGAGAGAGAGAGAGAGAGAGAGGTGTGTGTGTGTGTGTGTGTGTGTGTGTGTGTGTGTGTGTGTGTGTGTGTGTGTGTGTGTGTGTGTGAAAGAGAGAGAACGTGAAAGAGAGAGAGAGAGAGAGAGAGAGGTGTGTGTGTGGTGTGTGTGTGTGTGTGTGTGTGTGTGTGTGTGTGTGTGTGTGTGTGAAAGAGAGAGAGCGTGAAAGAGAGAGAGAGAGCGTGAAAGAGAGAGAGAGAGAGAAAGAGAGAGAGAGGGGGGGTAGTTGGGGGAGAGGTAGGGTACGAAGAAAGAGCAACTGGGGAAATGAAACTCAAGAACTTGAACAGAATGTACAACTTGCGAACGAAGAACAATCAAACAAGCATGAAAGAAACACTTTCGGTAGGATTGTGTATCAGACTTCCAGTGCTGAAAGTAGGTGATATTTTCCTCCCCGTGAGATCATTTTCGGAGAACAAAAATCTGAAAATGTTTTGATGTTAATCAAACAAATAAAGCTTTTGCTATTCCAGTTTTCATCCTCTGCCACACATACTCGCAACTGTTGATCCGCATATCTGTCTAGTAATGGGTTTTTGACGGGGGGGGGGGGGGGGGGGAGACCTGAGAGCTTTTAATAAAGACATTTACTTTCAAAGATCTTTTTCTGGGATATTTTCATCTTGATCTACTCTAGATTCACCTCGAAACAAAGAATCCGCCCCTTTCAAGACTTGTGGGGTTATCTGATTTACTTCCGTCTTTGATCAGACAATATTGACCTCCAGCAAAATACTTTCTCCCGTTCACGACTTGCTTATCTGGATTATTTCCATCTTCATTTATACAGTATTGAACACACAACAGATATTGTCCCTTTCAAGACTTGTTTATCTGGATTATTTCCATCTTCATTTATACAGTATTGAACACCCAAAGTCACTGTCCTTTTCAAGACTTGTTTATCTGGATTATTTCCATCTTCATTTATACAATATTGAACACCCAAAGTCACTGTCCCTTTTAGACTTGTTTATCTGGATTATTTTCATCTTCATTTATGCAATATTGAACACACAACAGATACTGTCCCTTTCAACACTTGGTTATATGAATTATTTCCATCTTTACAGTAGACGGAGTTGACCGCGCAAAAGATACTCTGTACCGTTCAAGACTTATTATTTCCTCCTTTGTCTAATACAAGATTTACTTACAGATGAAAACTCCCTTCCCTCAATTACTTGTATATTTGGATCACACACGCTCGCGCGCGCGCACGCACGCACACACGCACGCACGCACGCACACACACACAGACACACACACACACGCAGGCACGCACGCGCGCGCGCACACACACACACACACACACACACACACACACACACACACACACACACACACAACACACACACACATCTGTACTAAATTAGCCTCCCACAAGAGATTTCCAGCCCTTTAGTACTTAAACCGGAAACGTTCCCTGTTTGTACAAGATTGATCTCCGAAGAAAATTCCCTCGCGTTAGATATTTTATTTTTAAGGACTTTTGAGGTCGTCATTTAGATATTCCATCGTAAAAAAAGAAAAGCCGAAACGGTGCTCGTGAAAGCTCAGAAATGTTAATGAAGGCGTAAGGTTTGCAGCGAAATGCGAGCGCAGAAGGAGGCAACGGTGTCCATTCTCCATTGCGGTGACCTGTGGTGACACTTTCGGTCTTTTCTGACTGCCCACTGCTTGTTTCACTCCGTCTTTATCTCCTCTGATTCCTCACCGTTTGTTTCAGGTACCTGTTGACCTTTTCCGACCTCCAACCTTCTGTTTTAAACGCGTCTATATCTTTTTTTTAAATTATTATTATTATTATTCTCCACCTTTTGTTTCAGTCCCCCTTTTTTTTCGACTCCTCGCTTTTTGTTTCAAATCTAGTCTATCTTCTCTCAGTCTATACCTTTTGTTTCAGTCTATCATTTTCGTGTCTTCTCTGAATCCCCCATTTCTTTCACTACCTCTGTAACTTCTCTGATTCCCCGTTGATGTTGTTGTTATTTTGTGCCGTCTGCATACAGGCCACTCGTTTACACCCATTCTTATCTTTAAAAAGAAGTTCCCGTGGTGCATTCCATGTCATGTACCACTCACAGTGAAACATATCCTTTTAAAGTGTTGGGATTTGCATGATGTGAGACATAAAGATTTTACAGCAGACTCCATGGAAACCTTCAGAGATGTCCCACCTGATGTGATCTTTGAATATTTTTCATCTGATCTAAGATTTTACGGAGGAAAGATTTTTTATTAAAATGTCCGGTGCGTTTTTGGAATGTGTGTTTTAAAGAGTTGCGTGAATGAGTTTTTTGTTTTTTGTTTTTTTAATGACTTGTGAGTTACCTTCAACGCGGTGACAGCCCTGATATGGCACTTTGCGGTCGGCTGGGCTATAATGCACCATTACATTTATCATTTAATCTCATTCCCCACCTTTTCTTCAACACCTGTCTTTCCGACCGTCTTCTTTGATTTCCCACCTTTGTTTCAGACCATCTTATTCCCCACCTACAGTCCATCTGTTTTATGCCTTCTCTTATAGTCCTCCATCTTTTTTCAGTCCCTATCTGATTCTCCAACAATCGGTCCATATTTTCTTTACTTTCTCTTATTCTTGACATTCCCAACATCCTTATCTGAAGAGTGTGGGGTTTTTTTGTTGTTTTTTTTTACTTCCAACTTTTTCTGTGTCTTCCCTGATTCCTCGCCTTTTCAGCCCCTTTTCTGTTATTTTTTTGTTTCACGATTCCCCAGTTTTAATCTGTCTCTGTTTCTTCACTGATTCCCCTTTTGCGGATCCTTTTTCATGATTCCAAACCTTTCTCTTTTTTCCCATTTCCTTTTTTTGTGTCTTCTGTGATCCCCCATCATCTGTGTGTCTTCTCTGTGTCTTCTCTATCTCTCCAGCTTTCTTTAGTTCTGCTACTCCGTATCCTCCATGATTCCTCACTTAGCCTTCAGTCTGTCTTTCCTGTGTCTTCTCTGATTCTCCACCTATTCTTCAGTTTCTCTTCTCCATATCTTCTCTAATTCTCGTTTTTTCCCCTTCAGTCTCGTTTTCTGTGTCTTCTTTGATTCCCCATCTTTCCTTCAATTCCTTTTTTCCGTGACTTCTCTGTTTCCCTATCTTTCCTTCGGTCCTCTCTCTCTCTCTCTCTCTCTCTCTCTCTCTCTCTCTCTTCTCTCTCTCTCTCTCTCTCTCTCTCTCTCTCTCTCTCTCTCTCTCTCTCTCTCTCTCTCTCTCTGATTCCCTGTCTTTCCGTCAGTCCTCTGTGTGTTTTCTAATCCACCGACTTTCTTTCAGTATCCCTTCTCTGTGTCGTCTCTTATTGCCCATCTTTCCATCAGTCCCTCTTCTCTGCGTGTTTTCTAATCCACCAACTCCCCTTTCTCTGTGTCGTCTCTTATTGCCCATCTTTCCATCAGCCCTCTTCTCTGCGTGTTTTCTAATCCACCAACTCCCCTTTCTCTGTGTCGTCTCTTATTGCCCGTCTTTCCATCAGTCCCTCTTCTCTGCGTGTTTTCTAATCCACCAACTCCCCTTTCTCTGTGTCTTCCCTTATTGCCCATCTTTCAGTCAGTCCCTCTTCTTCTGTGTATTTTCTAACCCTTCAACTCTCCTTCAGTATTCCTTCTCTGTGTCGTCTCTGAGTCCTCGTCTTTCCTCACTCCCTCTTCTCTGTGTCTTCATCGATTCCCCATCTTTACCTCTGTCCCTCTTCACTGTGTGTTTTCAGTCCTTCCAAATATCAAACCAGCGTCTGTCTAGCTGCAGACTGGGTGGCTGGTGTTGATTATGGTGTTGTAAGAGTGGGAATGATTGCACACAGGTGGACAAGCAGCAAACAGGCACCCCTTTTGTTGGAAGTGAAGAAAGAAGAAAGAAAGAAAGAACAGACGAAATATAAAAGTTGAATACTGTGTTAGCAGTTCTGAAACGACTGTTTTTGTCAGTGGTACGCTATCAGTCATTATGTGTGCAACAGGATACATATTGATTGGCTCTAATTTGTTCAGTCATGTACTGGCTGATTTGGATCGAACTTCGATTGATTGATTTTGATTATTTCTTATAATATTTTGTATAAAACAGCCGTTTTCTGTCTGTCTGTCTGTCTGTCTGTCTCTCTCTCTCTCTCTCTCTCTCTCTCTCTCTCTCTCTCTCTCTCTCTCTCTCCATGTCGCATGTGGTTCTTTACTCTTGTTTTCGCCACCCCCACCCTGTCTTTTCCATTAGCATAACTTGCGCTGTCACTCCATTGACACAGTTTTCACAACACTGCAATGTGATGGAAACAAAAACAACATGTCTTCGGCTCATGCATGATTGATTGATGTTGATTATGACGTGATTCAGCTGTTTATATAGTATGCAAATGACACTTTTTGTGTTGTGTCTGGAAAATATTCGCTGGTAAACTAACTATTATTGTGCACGCTTGTCCACTTCGCACGCGATCAACGTGAGCTGTTTTGATGTTGGACCCTTATCCTTCTGTAAAATATTTTTATGTGTATTATTGATGATGTATCGATATTGCTAAACTACTTGTGTTTTGATTGATGTCGTGTACACACACACACACACACACACACACACACACACACACACACACACACACACACACATATATATATATATATATATATATATATATATATATATATATATATATATATATATATATATATATATATATATATTATATATAATATAGTTAAGACAAGTATTAAGAGGGATATTAATACTTGTCTTAACTAATGTTGCTCCCCAAGGGGTTGAGCACTTGTAGAATTGTTTTAGGCTTTTTAACCATACTGATCTATCTATCTCTCTCTCTCTCTCTCTCTCTCTCTCTCTCTCTCTCTCTCTCTATATATATATATATATATATATATATATATATATATATATATATATATATTTATATTCTGCATGATTTCCGTTCGCGATCTTCCGAGGATCAAAATGTTCCAGACCTCATTCCTTTCTTTGTCACTATCCTCCCCTCCCCCTCCTGCAGTTCTTCCCCTACTCCTTCCCTGCTCCGGACGTGCCACCCCCCCCCCCTCCCCCTCCCCTCCCTCCTCCTTCTCCTGCGATTGCTACTTCGGTGTTGCATGTGTTGGTGTACACTACGTATAGTAACTTCTTTTTTTTTCATGTTGATATTGCTACTCACCTTTTTTTTCCACAGTGGAATACGGTAGGTGACTTGAAGCGCGTTACATGATGGGTGTTTCTAGGTAGTTGGCGGACTGGTTATCTGATTGATATTTTCTTTGATGGTCTCTTTCTGTGTGTTGGCGCTTGTGCGTATGTATGAATATGTGTGAGCATGTGTGCGGGAAAGAGAAAAAGAATACGTTTGTTTGTGCGCGCGTGCGTGGGCGTGCGTGCGTGCGTGCGTGCGTGCGTGCGTGCGTGCGTGCGTGTGTGTGTGTGTGTGTGTGTGTGTTCGAGTGCGTGTGCGCCTATTTGTACGTGCGTGCAATACCAGCAGTTTATATATGAATTTGTTATCTTAAAACAACAACAGCAACAAAAACAAGCCATTTCTGCTGTTTTAGAGAGCTTTTGAAAGTCGTCCAGACCAAAGTCTGAAAAACAAAATCCGCACTGGAAGTCTTCGATCGTCCGTTCTTTGAATACCAACCTTCTATTAAAGCCAAAGTACACAATAACTTGAGTTCAACAGATTTTGAGATTTCCAATCACATGTGTGTTAGTTCAAGATATTGTAATCGGTATAAACGTTGTGAACCTTTGACTTGTGACATTGAAGCAAACTGAAATTATTGATCATCTTTGTCTCGCTTGCAAGTTTTGAAACATCCATTATAGAATCACAGTCGCAGCCGGTGCTTCGCATATCAAGAACCCAAGAACTTGAGTGCCAACTTTTATCATTGGCCTTAGGAACAGTTTTGAACACGACTTACCATCATATTCGGTTTAAGCAACTCTACCAGCATATTCACTTTGTACGTAGCAGTTAAGCATTCATGTTCAATTTCCACTACCTGGACTTGAAGTGGAAGTGATGCTTAAATGGTTCTGTCATTTTCAATACATTGTTAAATATGAATAGAATCTAAAGGGGAAGAGAGGTGAGGCAAACCCTTATACGCTTCCGTTTGTAAGTGAAAGTCCCTGGCCATCCCGATAATTTGTGTGTATGTGTGTGTGTGTGTGTGTGTGTGTGTGTGTGTGTGTGTGTGTGTGTGTGTGTGTGTGTGTGTGTGTGTGTGTGACCGTTTTCAGTCATGGCATGATGTCGAACGTTCTTCATTACGTTTCGTCAATTTCTTAACCAAAACAATTCCGCATTCCTGTGGACAACGACCTTGAAGAGCTCCACACTGAAAGCCTGTAGACATCGACACCGGATGATTCCACGTCGAGTTACCTGTAGACACTGACCCCGGCGAACTTCATACTGAATCACCTATAGACTTTGACCTTAGAGAACTCCATATTGAATCACCTGTAGACAGTGACCCTGGAGAACTTCAAGATCAATCACCTGTAGACATTGACCCCGGAGAACTCCATATGGAATCACCTGTAGACACTGACCCTGGAGAACTCGATATTGAATCACCTGTAGACACTAACCCTGGAGAACTCCATATGGAATCACCTGTAGACACTGACCCTGGAGAACTCCATATCGAATCACCTGTGGACACTGACCCTGGAGAACTCCATATTGAATCACCAGTAGACACTGACCCTGGAGAACTCCATGTTGAATCACCTGTAGACACTGACCCGGAGAACTCCATATCGAATCACCTGTAGACACTGACCCTGGAGAACTCCATATTGAATCACCTGTAGACACTGACCCGGAGAACTCCATATTGAATCACCTGTAGACATTGACCCTGGAGAACTCCATTTTGAATCACCTGTAGACACTAAGCCTGGAGAACTCCATATTGAATCACCTGTAGACACTGACCCGGAGAACTCCATATGGAATCACCTGTAGACACTGACCCGGAGAACTCCATATGGAATCACCTGTAGACACTGCCTGGAGAACTCCATATTGAATCACCTGTAGACACTGACCCGGAGAACTCCATATTGAATCACCTGTAGACACTGACCCTGGAGAACTCCATATTGAATCACCTGTAGACACTGACCCTGGAGAACTCCATATTGAATCACCTGTAGACACTAGGCCTGGAGAACTCCATATTGAATCACCTGTAGACACTGACCCAAGAACTCCATATTGAATCACCTGTAGACACTGACCCTGGAGAACTCCATATTGAATCACCTGTAGACACTGACCCTGGAGAACTCCATATTGAATCACCTGTAGACACTGACCCTGGAGAACAGAACTCCATATTGAATCACCTGTAGACACTGACCTGGAGAACTCCATATTGAATCACCTGTAGACACTGACCCGGAGAACTCCATATTGAATCACCTGTAGACACTGACCTGGAGAACTCCATATTGAATCACCTGTAGACACTGACCCTGGAGAACTCCATATTGAATCACCTGTAGACACTAAGCCTGGAGAACTCCATATTGAATCACCTGTAGACACTGACCCGGAGAACTCCATATTGAATCACCTGTAGACACTGACCCTGGAGAACTCCATATTGAATCACCAGTAGACACTGACCACCCGGAACTCATTTGAATCACCTGTAGACACTGACTGGAGAACTCATATTGATCACCTGTAGACACTGACCTGGAGAATCCATATTGAATCACTGTAGCACTGACCCAAAGACTCCATATTGAATCACCTGTAGACATGAACTGGAGATCCATTATTGAATCACTACAGACTGTGACGGGAAATTCCACACTGTATGTCTGGTCGTAACTGAAGTTGGGAAGTTGTTATGTTTTTCTCGTGTGAACATGCCTGTTTGCAGCGAGCGTTAATCATCCATGGCGAGCTTCCACTAAGAGCATGCACTGTAGTTGTCAACATATGATGAGTGTTTGTTGACGCAAGTAACGTGTGTGTGTGTGTGTGTGTGTGTGTGTGTGTGTGTGTGTGTGTGTGTGTGTGTGTGTGTGTGTGTGTGTGTGTGTGTGGAGCGCGCGCGCGTACATGTGTGTGAGTGAGTGGTGTTTTGTGTTGGCGTGTGTGGTGTGTGTGTGTGTGTGGTGGTGGTGTGTGTGTGTGTGTGTGTGTGTGTGTGTGTGTGATGTGTGTGTGTGTGTGTGTGTGTGTGTGTGTGTGTGTGTGTGTGTGTTGTGTTTGCACTTGCATTGCATTGTATAATTTCGTTTGTGTTTCTGAACAGGTTCGGGCGGTAACGATAGCAGGCAAAGGTAAGCTTAAAGTGTGGTGTGTGTGGGGGGGGGGGGGGGGGTGTGCGCGTGATGGTGTGTGTGTGTGTGTGTGTGTGTGTGTGTGTGTGTGTGTGTGTGTGTGTTAAAGCTCAGACTCTTTCTTCCACAAGCAAACACACACTCGGACACACACAAAAACACATATAATTAGCTTCTTTAGCGTCCTTTTTTTAACTTCAGCTAGAGCTGAGAGATGAGATCGTGAAGAAAAAAAAATTGTCAATTAATCCGATGCTTGCCTATTCCAAATAAAATTTCTTCTGTTTTGTTTCTGTATATTCTGCAGTTTCCGGCTGCTAAGAGTGAATCCGTAAAATGTTACCAAACTTAACCTGACAATATCTTGTCCATTACGGTGTCATCGTTTAGACGCGAACTCTCCACGTCGGGTGCGCCTCCGGGTGTCACCATCATCATTGGAGTTGTAGACTTTATCAACATTTTGTATGACTATTCAAGGATCATGTGTTATCTTACCCAGGTATGTGTTTACACAATTACTAATGTAACAGCTAAGTTTCCAATAGAAACATTTGTCTGGAAGCTATCTAATGATTTGGGGGGGGGGGGGGGGGGGGGGGGAATTAAGTGTTCCTGCGGTGGCAATATGATAAGACAGACTGTGCCACAAGTTTACAGCTCTATTAGTTATGAAACTGTGCGAAGAGGCTTAGATTTGGTGAAAGGTTTTGTCAATTTCAGTAGGTGCCCCCTATAGTATGTGTATTGTCATTCAATAATGTGAACAGCTTGTGTATAGCGTTTTCAACACAAGTGATGTCCATGCAGACTAAATCTGTCGATCATCTATCATCGATCATCACCTTTATCTACAAAACTGTAGCTATGGAAGCTCTGCCGACTCTTCAGTCCCTCCTCGTCAGTTACTTTTTTCATTCTTGTCATCTGCCCGGTGAAGCTTCTCCACACGTTTTCAGTTCGTATATTTTCTAAGATACGGGGACGTTCAACATTTCCATAATCGTAGGCATGGCCTAACTGATGATTTGGATAACAGAACCATTCTGCCTTTATTTTTGAACTGCTCGTATGAGTGATCAAGACACCTTTTCTTTTTGCCTTTTTAACGGCAAGCGCTAAGGTGATGCGCGAAAGTGTTGGTGGTGGTTTTGTTTGTTTGGTTTGGTTTGGTTTTCCTTTCTTTTCTTTTCTTGTGCAATAAAATTCACATATCGTTCTCGAACTCATTATATTCCAGGTCAACAGACTTACTACCATGAACATTACTAGGTCATTGCTGGCGATTTGAAGTATTTTCCATTTATCACTGTGAACCTTCGCCGTCAGTCGTGGGTATTAAATCATCCACAGACCGTCACAGTCCTATTTTTGCTTGATAATTGAGTCCGGTTGTTTTGTTGTTGTTGTTGTTGTTGTTTGCTTGTTTTGTATTTTAATCTTCACAGAATCTTTTGACTTTGTCAACTAAGTGTGGCTCCGCATCTGTACCAACTCGTTTCTTTTTGTCAACAAAAAACAAAACCGCGGCAAGGCTTCATTCCGTCAGATACAGTATGGGTCTCTGGAGACTCACGATGCCCGGCAAGGACTATTTGTACACGAAAGGCGTGGACCCTCAGGACCGGGAAGTCTGGCACGCCGAATTTCAGGCATTGAAGGTTAAATAGTTTGACTAACACTTCTCAATCCATCTAACCAATTCATTTGTACTTTCTTGACTTTAAAGAGAAAGAGCTGACTTTTACAGTTTCAAGATATTATTCAATCGATGGATCAAATGAGCAGAAGTGCACGGACTGTCTCTCTCTCACAGAGAATATTTTAGATATGAATTAACAACGGGAAATCCGTTGTTTGCAAACAAATGTTTATACAGTGTGGATATCCTACGGGATGGAGTCCAGGAATGGGATATGATCATGCGCACACACATACTCAACATAATTGTATGCATGCTTGCTTACATGCATACACACATGTACACACAGGTGTGTATACACCACACACACACACACACACACACACATACACACACACACACGCAGCACGCACGCGCGCACTTACCATCCTCGCACGCAGTATCAGGTGACAATTAGAACTGAAGACAGAAGAAAGGAAACAGAAATACAGTTTCGCACTGCTACTGTGTGAGCTTATTTGGCACAGCCGTGGAAACTAGCAACAGTTTTCATCACATCTCAGACAACGTAACTTCAGGCAGGGTGGTAGCGGGGGGTAGGGGGGGGGGGGGGGGGGGGGTAGAACTTCGCATTATTTCATCCGGTGTGAACTTCCTGGTCATTGCAAGATTCTTGTATGATGTATTCTATGCTTGGTGTGCAGAAGCTGGCCACCGGTCAGAGAGAAGTGGCGCTGGGCATTTGAAGCAAGGAGACATCACCAAGCCACCGTCACCACACTATCACCTTGGTTTTACTACAGTACATTGTTTACCTGTGCAGGCTGTGTGTGTTGGGTTTAATTAAGATTCATCGTTTGCTGCTCGACTCCTTTCTTCTCTTGGTTTAAGTGGAGCACTTTCATGAGTCGTCAACAGCGCTTTTCTTTTCTTTCTTTCATTCATTTTTTTTTTTTTTTTTGTTCCTTCCTATGACTTTTTGTCTGTCAGAAATTTGGTACATTTGTTTTGAGGAGTTTGCCATGACACAAACATACACTCTCTCTTACCCGCAAGTTACATGAAGTAGAAAGGCACAAAATAGGAAACAAACCATTTCCCCGTGCATGCATGCACACAGATACACATCAAACAAACAGCACCAAACACAACAAGCTATATCCCTCACACGCGCGCGCTCACACATCAAAACAATGACCAACCCATATCTGCTTTGCACATGCATGCGCACGCACACACACGCACACACACACAAACAATGACTAACACATTAAGGAGGAAAATGATCTCAGGTTAAAAATTATGTTTGCACACTTCACCTGCAAACATGTCCGGTTTTTCTTTTCCCTAAATTCTGAGCGTAATACGCAATGCCAAATGAACGTCCCAGGCAAAATATGCCGTGGAACCATGCGTGATCATGGCACCCATGGGTAGATGAGATGGGAGGACGCTGTGTACGCTCTTGACTTGAGAAACCATGCCCAAGAGAACAGTTGTCATGGTCTGGGGGCACCAACTTTCGAAGGGAGCCGTCACATCCAGATTTTCCTAAGTAGCATATTACACAGGTTTCACTGCTTTCTTCCTCTGTCACGCGTGTCCATTTTCGCGTTACAATCATATACCCGTCTGCAAATGGTGGCCCAGTGCAACGGAAACTATGTTTTCATGATCAATGGGAAAACTATAGTTACAAGTTGTATGTGTGCACATTCTTAATACAGGCTGTTTGTAACTGGGTTTTTTTTTGTCAAAATTATTGTGCTATGTTGTCGAAAGTCACTGTGAAGGGATTTTTTTTATTTGTGTACT
This sequence comes from Conus ventricosus, assembly GCA_018398815.1. NCBI lineage: Eukaryota > Metazoa > Mollusca > Gastropoda > Neogastropoda > Conidae > Conus > Conus ventricosus. The sequence continues at coordinate 83,222,039 of CM031597.1, forward strand.
TGAGATTATTTTAGGATGTCAGTAATTGGATCGCTCTTCCAACCACAGCGAAATTGTGTACCTTGATGTGCCAAGGGGCCAGCAGTCACCGTGTACCAATACATTGGTGAGAATTTCTTTTGTATCAGTGTGCCATTTAATCTAGTTATAACACTGTTGACTTCCTTTCCTCATCAATATCAAGATTTCTCTCTCTCAGTCTCTTTCCACACGCGCGCGCGCCACACACACACACACACGATACACAATGGTCCTTTGTTTGCAATAAATCTTGATCTCTCCAAAATGCCTTCCTCACCCCATCCACAGTCCCTCTCCTCCAAAACCTATGCCTCCATTCCCAGTCTTTGTCATATCAAACCTTTAACACAAGATCACATGCATGCCCTCCTCACCCTACTCAAACCCCCTTCCATCAAATCGTATGCCTCTATTCCTGATCTTTCTCGCATCCAACCTTAAAGCTCACCAGAGCATGACATCCTCACCCCAACTCAACTCCCCTTCCATCAAATCCTATGCCTCTATTCCCGATCTTTCTGTTATCCAACCTTAAACAAAGCTCACCAGAACATGACTTCCTCGCTCCAACTCAACTCCCCTTCCTTCAAAGCCCGTGTCCCCACCATTCCCGATCTTTGTCATACCAAACCTTGTACACAGATATGATGATGGTTAGTCTACAGCATGCATTACAGAGATATTTTAATTCTCCAGGGAACATATTGCCACGAAGTATACAAAATGCACTAGGAACTTTTGTCTTGTTTTAAGAAGTTGTGTTGATGTGCTCATAGAAGCTTTCATGAAGAAAATCAATTATTTAAGTTGTCTTTGTTTGTTTATGTTAGTCCATCTTCTTGATTTTTGTTTGTATTTTTCCAGAAAGGTCTTAGGCAGTGTGATCTCCATTTGCCACTTTTCAATAAAGCAGGAAATGGATACAGTGTTTACCGGTGTGCGAGCATGTCTGCCTGTCGGCCATCATTAAAAAAACAACAACATTAAAATGATTGTGTGGGGCTTCTCCATTTGTAAAAGGATAAACAGTGGCAGAAGGAGATCTTTTTGAATTAATTAAATCACCTTTACTGCCACTTGGAACTGACTGCGATTTACTTTCAGGCTTTGGGGGTCTGCCTATTCACGTGTGTGTGTGTGTGAAATGTGTGTGTGCAGGTGTGCCTTGTTCTTTCTGGTTAAAACATAGACACCACATAGCCAAACACCATTACCACCAGTCTAACTGCAAGCTGTCGACTTCACACTGCTCCCATTCATCAGAACAATCAATCATTTTCCATACTTGACAAATACCATACAAAAGACACAGGAAAAGCATATTTCTTGGATTTATGAGGTTGCTATGACAAACACACAAAATGAAAAAAAAAAAGCCCAATCATCCACCAACCAAGACAGACGACGAAATGGTCATAAATTACAGAAACTGCTACAGATCTCGCACCACCAAAAATGGAATGGTCAGTAAGGCACTGCCAGACGGACAAAACATACCAATGGCTACACCTTGAGGGAGACTTCTTTCCCCTGGCTGTTGGACCAAATTAAGTGAAAGAAAATCACTACAGCACTTTCTGTTGTCCATGTATCGGTTGTCAACACAGGTCCTTTCTGTTGTCTCAAATCAAGACGTTTCAGATTATTACAACCTAGCAGACTATACAAGACCCTTTAAGGGTTATTGCCATATTTTCTTTTTAAAGAATCCTTTCCATAAAAAGCCACACACACACATGACAGAGCAATCTGACAATATGTACAATTAATGACAAAACGAGAGCCAAATTACTGACATCCTCAAGGCAGAAAAAACTTCAGCCCTGCTGACGGCATCGTCAAGCCGTTTGAATTTGCAAGTACAATTTTCATTATAGTAATAAACACAACCCCACCCCCACCTCTTTCCCCAACGCATAAAAGTGCCATGAACATAGGTGAATAGTGAATAGATACTTCAGTCATTGACAGCTAGTTGTCCACTTTAAAAGGCGTTTTTAGTATCACAATCTTGTTGCCAAATTACAACCCCCAAAAATATATAAGTGAAAAGTGCAAAGACCCTCCAGAACAAAGACGGCTGAACGGGCTACAAAGGCAGACAAAATGAAAGTAAAGAAAGGAAGACGATAAAGACAGATAAAAAAATTAGGGAGGCAGAGTTTAAAAAAAAAAGAAAACAAAAAAAAAACAAAGAAGAAATTGCTGGCGCACAGTTTACAGAAGGGGATACAATAGATACTGGAAGAGCTCCTGACGTCTCCACTAGGGGCATAAGCAAGGCCATCTCCCCTGGGGCTACTCTTTGAAATGGTTGCTATTCTTTGCCACCAACTGCAGTGAACAAACGCCCATGCCCTACAGCCTGCAGACTATTTTCCTTCACCAAAGAATCCTGAGGAAAGTAGGAAATCCACAACACAGTCATGCTGTTTGAAAGTCACAGTGTCTTAAGTTGGAGCACTGATGACATATAGAAATAAGAATGTAGGTCAAGTCAACAGAAATCATTTGGCAGGAGTGGGGCTTGATTTCAATACTGTCAACTCTTAATTTCCTGTACTGTTAACTCTTCGTTTTCTGTACTGTTAACTCTTAATTTCCTGTTCTGTTAACTCTTAGTTTCCTGTACTGTTAACTCTTATTTCTGAACTGTTAATCTTGTTCTGACTGTTACTCTTAATTTCCTGTACTGTTAACTCTGGACTTAAAAGATGTTTCAAGCAATTCACATTGTTAAAAAGAAACAAAATTTGCTGACGCAACACAGGATTTTTTTCCACCTTTTTCTCTTTGCTTGTGTTTGACCAACTTACATAAAAGAAGCGAAGGAAAATATATTCAAAAAACACACACACACAACACACACACACACACACAACACACACACACACACATGTGGAAGCTGTAAAGTATCCAGACATATTGTGAATAAAGATGATTTAATTTAAAAGAAAAAAAAAACAACTTTGAGACAAATTAAAAGAAACAAATCAAACCCAGGAAAAACAGATGTCTGTCTTGCACTATACCTTCTGGAGATGTCCTCGGTGCAATGCCAAAACAAATTACATTTGCAAAACATCACCAAAGGAGAAAAGGGTACATTTTTGTACATGTATCTAAGCACCTCAAAGCTGGTTCCAGTTACAGCGGCCAACTTCTTCATGACCTTTCAAACAATAAAATGATGTGTCAGGCTTTGCGCCATCAGGCATACATGTTCACAACCTGTGACATTAAACCAAGCCAGGAAGCATGCAGTGGAAAAAGAAAAAGCAAAACATGTCCATACAACAACAGTGAGAATTTCTGAAATAGCAAACCACCAGCTGTCGATTCCAATTCCTCTCATTACTGTCTGTCAGTTCTTGTATAATGCATTTCTTTCTATTAAACCGAGCAAAAGTACTCACTGAAATCAATCCTTTAGTTTGTTAAACCAGACAAAAAAGCACTGCGTGAAATGAAGACTGCATCTACATTTCCCCGGGCAGAGAAATGGCGCTGAATACAAACATGCTGATTATGCAAAGAGAAAGCGCTGAGAAAGCTTGCGAGTTGCAGACATCTACAGAATGGTGGAATCCGACACCAACCCATTCCTATTCAGACACCAAAGCCATGTCTGTGTCCCTGCTGTTTCACTAGTCAGCCGCTACTTTCACACCCTGGTGGATGGAGCATTCACCGAAGGCCTGGGGGCTTGTGCGCTTCTGAACAGTAACCTGATTAACCTCTCTGGTGCCAGTATTATGGAGTATGGTATTCTCATAAACACAGAGTCCTTCTACAAATCTGATTACCCCGTTTGGAAATCGTGTTCTGGAATGTGGTATAACACAGAATCCCGTTGGAAGCAATCTGATTCAACCCTTTTGGTGCCAATATACACTTTAATAATCAAGAGCCCTCACACAGAGCGATCTGATTTAACCCCTTTAATGCTAGTATTTTGAAGTAATATATCTTTATCATAATATGGGGCCCTTCTGCAATGAAGCATTTCAGAGTGTTGTGGAGTTCAGTAAAGATATTGGCTTGCTCTCCTTTGATAACTCTTTATAACATTTCTGAACCAATTTTCTCATTGCTCTTTTGGAAAAAAAAAAAAAACAAAAAAACAGCTGTAATATTTAAAACTACTAAAACAAGCACAATCAGAGTCCAACTCTTCGAACTGGACATTGGCCAAGATGTCTGATCTCTAGCTCTCAGCTGTCAAAAAAACTGTGTGCAACTCAAAACAGCCAAGACGCAATGTAAAACTGTAGTCTGATTTTTCAGTTAAGTAATACACCAGATTCAAACAGCATAAACTCAATTACTGTGCTCACAGACCTCCCGCCATTCACTTATCTTATCCACATTTAACGGCAGACATGCACAGTTTTCAGATTTCCCAAGACAATGAAACCATTTGTTTCCACTTGCATTTGTGAGATCACTTTAAGTTATTCAGTCATCACTGTCATGTGTTTCCACCAGACTCTGTGCACACTGCCTGGGAGAGAAAAATTCCAGACCCTGATGCCTCCTTGCCTGATCTCATGGATATATGAGAAAGGGAAGAGGGTAAGGGGTGTGTGTGGGGGGGGGGGGGGGGGGGAGGTGCACATAGGCAGGTCTACTATCAACTGGATGTACACCATAATCAACCAGATGTTTACCACAAAAAAAGCACTGAAATGTACACGCACAAATCATACTATACCACCGTGCTTGGATACAACATACCACACTGCTTGAATATAACAAGGTTTATAGCCTTTTAGATCTTTGCAAGCAAAAAACAAAACTTCACACACAAGGCATTAATTCGACGATTGGTCCATCTTTCTCACACTCGAATATCCACCAGTTTAAATTAGTGATATCATGTTCCCTTACACCAATATCAATTAGCCTTTTATTCACCTAATTTTGTGACAGCTTGATCCTGGCATACACACAAAAAGCCTTTGGCAGCTCATTTTCTTCATGCAGGCAGGTGCCAAAATTGTTACCCCCCCCCCCCCACAAAAAAAAGCAGAGGCTCCTGCCATACATGCACTCATGGGTTAGCCCTGACAAACACAAGTGGAAAAAAAAAATTGACCACTTTGCCTCAGACAAAAATCCCACCTCATTACACTCCTTGCCTGACTGGCCATGATTAACACACACACAAAAAAAGCTCTGATATCGCCTTACCCAACTGGCTCTGACTAAAAAAACAACAAAATAACTAGAACAAACAGCTCTGTCACCACCTTAACTGACTTGAATCTTGATTTTAAAATTTAAAAAAACTCTGACAGCACATTATCTGACTGACTGACAAAAACAAATCAAAAAACTTGAAACCACCTTACCTGACTGCCCTGACCAGAAACTCAACTCTGACACCATCTTATCCAATCAGCTCTGGCCAAAACCCCAACTCCGAGATCTTCACCGAACGATTGGCTCTGACCAAAAAACCCAAACGACACCAACTTACCTGATTGGCTCTACCCAACATCCCAACTGATGCCATCTTACATGAATGGCTCTGAGCAAATACCCAACTCTGACACCTTAATCGAATAATTGGCTCTGACCAAAACCAGCTGGCATCACCTTACCTGAGTGGCTCTGACCAAAAAACCCAAGTCTGAGACCCTTTGATTTTTCACCTTGCACTGAATGTCTGCACCAACTTTGAAAAGCCTTGAGCCTCCACTTTCACCCATTGGCTGTCAATGACAGTAGAGCCTCCACTTACACCCACTGGCTGTCAATGACAATAGAGCCTCCACTTACACCCACTGGCTGTCAATGACAGTAGAGCCTCCACTTACACCCACTGGCTGTCAATGACAGTAGAGCCTCCACTTACACCCACTGGCTGTCAATGACAGTAGAGCCTCCACTTTCACCCATTGGCTGTCAATGACAGTAGAGCCTCCACTTACACCCATGGCTGTCAATGACATAGAGCTCACTTCACCATGGCTGTCAATGACAGTAGAGCTCACTTTACACCATGGCTGTCAATGACATAGAGCCTCCACTTACACCCACTGGCTGTCATGACAGTAGAGCCTCCACTTTCACCCCTGGCTGTCAATGACAATAGAGCCTCCACTCTCACCCATTGGCTGTCAATGACAGTAGAGCCTCCACTTTCACCCCTGGCTGTCAATGACAGTAGAGCCTCCACTTTCACCCCCTGGCTGTCAATGACAGTAGAGCTCCACTTTCACCCATTGGCTGTCAATGACAGTACAGCCTCCACTTTCACCCATTGGCTGTCAATGACAGTAGAGCCTCCACTTTCACCACTGGCTGTCAATGACAGTAGAGCCTCCACTTTCACCCCCTGGCTGTCAATGACAGTAGAGCTCCACTTTCACCCCCTGGCTGTCAATGACAGTAGAGCCTCCACTTTCACCATTGGCTGTCAATGACAGTACAGCCTCCACTTTCACCCATTGGCTGTCAATGACAGTGCAGCCTCCACTTTCACCCCTGGCTGTCAATTACAATCTCCACTTCATTCTACCCACCACATGTGCTCCACACAGCCATGTTGTCCTTTGGCAACTGAAGGGTCATACTTTACCGGCAGTCATCACAACCATGTAGTACATCAATACCAAATGTAATAACACAACACTTACCTGGTTAAAAAAAAAAAAGAAAGAAGAAACATGCACACAGACACACAAAGATCTGTCATGGTAGACAAAACTGCTTTCAATACAAAATGCCAAGGATCAGCCAGGGAGGTAATTTGTGTGTAACATTCATGTTCAGCAAGAGTGTCAGACGCTGCTGGTGGTCGCACGCAAAGCCATTTCGCCCGATCAGTCAGTTTAACCGTTCAACCAGAGACAGAAACGCCAAAACATGGCTGTGAAATTGTGTGCCTGTAATACAGACAACGGATATACTGATCATTATCCTGGCGTGCACTCTAGATCAAATATTTGTCTCTTTAAATCAATTTGCTTGACCCATATTTTGAGAAAAGGTAACTCTATCTGCAGCGGAAAAAAACAGACATCTTCCCCTGATTTTGTTTTTTTCCAAAACAGGTCTATTGTACAACATTTATGCACAGATAAAACAAAAAAACAAAAATATACAAAGCAAGGACCTGCCACAATGCATAACACTTGGATAAAAAGACTAATGGCCAAGGCATTGACACACAAATATATCACAAACCAAAGGTGAAAAATATTGCCATCTCAATCATCACTGTGCTCTGTACAATCAAAGCCAACGCACATCCTGCCTGGCATCCATATTACACACTGCAAATAAGCATCAGTCAGTCTCAACAGACAAAGTCCTTGTCTTACTACCACAGCCCAGCTGACAACATGAGGCCTTTTCAAGGCTGTCAGTGTCAAGGGAAATGAAGTCCTGTGCCACACACAAAAAAAGACAACAGTAAACATCCATTTACATACATAGTGCTTGATATTCTAGCAGCTGATCAGGTGTTCCTCAATTTTTCACCACCACTTCATAAAAATGAGCCCTGTACTCACAACTCAGATCAGCGAAAGGATTAGGAATGCTATGTCTATCAGTAACTGATTTAAAGAGAAAGGTCTCTCTGCTTGAATGAACATAAAAATCTGATTTGACCTAACTAAACATTTAAGCCTTGAAATTTTTATGTTATTTTATTTTACTTTTTAACATGCGCGCTGGTGACCTACTTGTTTTTGAGTGAACCAGTATTTTAGGAAGAAGAAGAAATGAATAAATCTCTGTAAAACATCATACATTACAGTACTGGAAAGACTGATCAAATGAGCAACACTGAGAAGGAAAAAAAAGGTAAATATTCATTTTTAAAGCTCCTGTTCAAGGGAATTACAGTGTGGAAAATTATTACATCCTTTCCATTTCCATTCCCCGTTGCTATCTAAAATTCATACCTGAGGATCAACTCCCTGATTTACTGTGGGTACTAATCGTTACATTTTCCTCAAATCGCTGGGCACTGCATATCTGTATTTGGTTCTGGCAGCACTTTCTTCTTCTACTCCACCATTTCTGTTCCTCTGTTTTGCACTCATGTAGTACACTTCAATTTGCTACTTCAGACGGTTCATGTATCCACAAATACCCAATCTTCATAAAGACTTGACTGCTCTCTGCTTTGTAGGACAGCACTTTCCTACCTGCTTTAAACACCCATCTGAAACCTGTGTCTCCACCAATCTCTGGCGGTAGGATTCCTCTGCAAGGCCAATGTCCCTAGCTTCTGATCTGTGGAAAACAAGACCAGGACATTAGTAATCCTGTTAAGGGAGAGAGCAAGGCTCCCTTCTTAGATCACATCAGAGGACAGGCAACTTCAAAAATAGCCCCTGATACTCCAGCACTTTTCACTTAAACAGGAACATTCTGCTGTACAATTTATATCTCCCTTGTATGGTCCCCCACCCCCACCCCCTCATGTGTACCCCAAAAACAAAAACAAACATGAGAATTCAGTGCACATCCATCTTTGATGATCAAGCATGTCTCACATTTACACAAAATAAATAATTGAATCGTTGTTTTCAGTGTGGTCCACGATCTTCGGGGCGTGGTTTTCTAACATTGTACGCTCCATGGTGCAGGCACACCTTGTTTCACACTGTTAATGCTCAACTTCTGCACACCGTCACACAACCTTGCAATGTACAGTGAACCAGCAGAACCACACATGTCTGCTGAACATGGCAGAGTATAAAATGCAAAAAACAATCCTGCCGATCTTTGGATATGTGGTCCTTAAAACTCTTGGATATGTTGATATAAACCTTTTCACTGCATCAGACTAGACACTGCTCGACAAGTCGAACATCACAACAATATTCACACAAAAATGTAACAACAGGAAACAAACAAAAAAAATTTTCTTCTTTTGGTCACCCAGCAAATATCAGACTAGGCAAACAGTTACAGTGAGGAGAAAAAAAAAGAAGCGTTTCTATATCTTGATAATGTACAGAATATACATGTGACACAAGTGTATCCAATCAAGTGGTCAACAGGAGTGTTAAAAGCAAAAAACAAAACTCATAGGTAGACGAGCACAGAGATCAACTACTACATCTCCTGGCCCGGGGGCAGCCCTACAACACACAAAGCAAATTACCCTATTTCCCGGGCTGTAGAGCAGGACACTGTGGAAGGTATCCCATCCTCCCGACAGTCTTGTTTACAACACACACACACACACACACACACACACACACACACACACACACACACACACAAATTAGTCTTAATGGATTTGAACAACCAGAGTTGGAAGGCTGTCAACAATATTTGACAAATGGAGACAAAAATCCAGTAACATCACTCTTTGTGACGTCTTTAATGGCTGAACCTTGAATAAGTTGTATGGATTTTCATCAAAAACAGAACAGGTAAAAACTCTAAGTTCTTTCTTTATTAGAGATATTTCTGGAGAGAAAAAAAATTATAAAGCGTATGGGGCCTGCAACGCATGAATTATCATATGACTTAAACACAGATTGCAAATCAATTTCACACATATAAACACATTCTTCTGGTGTCAGCCTTGTTACAAAATGCATCCAGTCTTCATCAGTGACCATGCACATCAACACGTTTGCAGCCCAAAAAGAAATGCATAAAACAACTGTAACTGTTAACCAAGAGTTGATTTCCCTTTGCCGTTTGTTTGGTGGGTTTTTTTTTTTCTTCTTCTTTATTGCTTGGAGTCTCACCTTCCAATAGTCACGGCTCACATCAAGGTATTTCTTAAGCGGGAATGAGCTGGGCAAACAAGGACAACACAAGGTGCAGCCCTTACTTAAGTATGATGGAGGACAAAAAAGCTAAAATGCCCAAAATACATTGCAGTCTACACAGAGGTCAAAAGTGCTTCATGGATACACACAGCAAACTGTAACTGCACACCAGGAAAATACTGCTTCCCAATGCAGCGCGCTACCACCTGGAATGATCAATAGCGCACTCCACTGAAAGTATTCACTGTCATGATATTTGAGCAGACTTGATTTCAAATACGCATAAGGCAAATGAGACAATATCAAGAATAATCAAAAACAGGAATGTATGAGAACAGTATTGCCACATCAACATATGTACAAACAATGAAAGCCAAACTTTGATATGTTCATGAATTCTTCAATTGTACAAAAGAGGCATCTATGTAGATGAGTAACACTTACATAACACTCTTTTAAAACCGCAAACCCTCTTTCGTTTCTCTGCTCAAACACTTACATAACACCCTTTTCAAACCGCAAACCCTCTTTCTTTTCTCAGCTCAAACGCTGTAAATTTCCTTTCTTACATAAATTCAGTTAAAATCAGTAATATCAAATGTGGAAAAAAAAAAAAAAAAAAAACACAACAAAGGGACAACCAGAGCCATAACAAGAAAATAATACTGATCCTATTTCTATTTTTGCTGTGTAATTTTTTTCTGTCAAACTACATCTACCCTCATCCATAAAAAACACACAACAATCTTCTAATATTATGTGTGTGTGTGTGTGTGTGTGTGTGTGTGTGTGTGTGTGTGTGTGTGTGCATTCATGTGAGCATCTTTGTACATCATTTTCTCCTTTACCTTCTTTCCATAGCCTCTTCTATGTAAAACAAAAAAACAAAACAAAAATCAATAACAAAACATCCCAATTCATAGAAACTACCAGATACACTACCGAACCCAACTCTAAACATTCTCTATCTGAGATTATGAACTAAGTCAAAATGTAACTGTAGTTTCATAATAGATAAATAAATACATAAATACAACTGGAATGACTTAGTTCAGATGGTTTTCAAGTTGTATGTTACATCCAATCACACATTTACACTCATTCCATGCCATCCTGATGTTCTCACAGCCAGAAATTCACCTGTCAACTCAGATGGCCACACTTATAATATAAATAAACCATCACCACACAGGTGTCAATCATTCACCTGCCACACTTCAAAGTCCATATTTCAAACCATTCCCTTGATCTATCAGCATCATGCGCAAGCCCATCCATCAACACAGTCACATGAAATATACTGACTTCAGAATATCCCCTAGCTTCAACACAGAGCACGTCCATGGATGTACTAACGTTCTCACACAAAGGCACAGACTGCCACCTGCATAGGAAAACAAACAAACAAACAAACAGCATCATACCAACATGGACACTGGACAGAGGCGGTTGAACCACTAGACTGGAATATCAGCAGAACCAGGTCACAACCTCTAGCACTGGACACCCCTCTTTACTAAACCACACATATGTTGTACAGGACATACTGGAAACCCATCAGATGAAACATTTTGCAAAAACACTCACTAGAATGTCAGAAACATAGTGCCTGATCACTATACACGGACGAATTCGTCCTGCCCAACCTTACAGGACAGAAGCCGAGCATACCACCAACATGGAACAAAATCTGGCCACACTTTCCAGTTCCATACAGGACAAAGCGGATTATACAACCAACACTGACCGAAAGCTGCCACACTACCAACTGACAAGCAACATGGGGCAAAAGGTGGTTACACAATCCACCCACTTGGAACACAAGCTGACCACTTCACCCACATGGAACACATACTTACTACCTCACCCATATGAATTAAAAAATTATCACACCATCCCCAAGGGAAAAAAAATGACACACCACCCACACAGGACAAAAGCTGATTAAAGCACCCACATGGGACAAAAGCTCAACCCATCACCCATATATGAGAAAAGCTAGCCTACTGCCCACATAAGACAAAAGCTGACCCCATCACCCAATTGGACAAAACAAAACCCACCTAACCGGGACAAAAACTGACATCGTCATCCCCCAAACTAAACACTGACCACACCATTCCCACAGGACAAAAGATGACCCCACTATCTACATGGGACAAAAACTAACCCTACCATTTCCATGGGTCAGTGCTAACCAAAACATCCTTACACAGCTTAAGCTCACTACACCATCAGCATGGGACAAAAGTCAACATGGGACAAAAGCTGACCACATCATATATATATGACAAAAGCTGACCAAACCACCCCCATGGGACAAAAGCTGACCATATCATATGGGACAAAAGCTGACCGCACCATCCATACACGACAAAAGATGACCGCACCATCCATACACAACAAAAGGTGACCACACCATCCATACAAAAAATAACCACACCATCCATACATGACAAAAGATGACCACACCATCCATACATGACAAAAGATGACCACACCATCCATACATGACAAAAGATGACCACACCATCCATACAGACAAAAGTGACCACACCATCCATACAGACAAAAGATGACCACACCATCCATACATGACAAAAGATGACCAACCATCCATACATGACAAAAGATGACCACACCATCCATACAAGACAAAAGATGACCCATCATAGACAAAGTGCCACCATACACAGACAAAAGATGACCACACCATCCATACATGACAAAAGATGACCACACCATCCATACATGACAAAAGATGACCAACCACCATACTACAAGAACCAACCATAACAACAAAGATGACCACACCATCATACACGACAAAAGATGACCACACCATCCATACAGACAAAAGATGACCACACCATCCTACACGACAAAAGATGACCACACCATCCATACAGACAAAAGCTGACCACACCATCCACACCAAGACAAAGATGACCACACCATCCATACACGACAAAAGATGACCACACCATCCACACAAGACAAAAGATGAACACCATCCATACATGACAAAAGCTGACCACACCATCCACACAAGACAAAAGATGACCACACCATCCATACATGACAAAAGATGACCACACCATCCATACAGACAAAAGATGACACCCACACCACCCAAAGTGACCACACCTACACGACAAAAGATGACCACACCACCATACACGACAAAAGATGACCCACTACCAAAGACCCATCCATACACGACAAAAGATGACCACACCATCCATAACGACAAAAGATGACCACACCATCCACACAAGACAAAAGTGACCACACCATCTTACACGACAAAAGATGACCACACCACCCATACATGACAAAGATGACCACACCATCCATACACGACAAAAGATGACCACACCATCCATACATGACAAAAGATGACCACACCCTCCACACAAGACAAAAGCTGACCACACCATCCACACAAGACAAAAGTGACCACACCATCCATACACGACAAAAGATGACCACACCATCCATACATGACAAAAGATGACCACACCATCCACACAAGACAAAAGCTGACCACACCTCCACACAAGACAAAAGCTGACCACACCATCCATACACGACAAAAGCTGACCACACCATCCATACACGACAAAAGCTGACCACACCATCCATACATGACAAAAGATGACCACACCACCTATACACGACAAAAGCTAACCACACCCTCCACACAAGACAAAAGATGACCACACCATCCACACAAGACAAAAGCTGACCACACCATCCACACAAGACAAAAGATGACCACACCATCCATACACGACAAAAGATGACCACACCATCCACACAAGACAAAAGCTGACCACACCATCCACACAAGACAAAAGATGACCACACCATCCATACACGACAAAAGATGACCACACCATCCATACACGACAAAAGCTGACCACACCATCCACACAAGACAAAAGCTGACCACACCATCCACACAAGACAAAAGCTGACCACACCATCCATACACGACAAAAGATGACCACACCATCCACACAAGACAAAAGATGACCACACCATCCACACAAGACAAAAGCTGACCACACCATCCACACAAGACAAAAGCCACACCCTCCACACAAGACAAAAGCTGACCACACTATCCATACAAGACAAAAGTAAGCCACACCATTCTCACAGGACAGACAGAAGCTGGCCTACCACCCAAAAAAGATCTGGTTACCCAGTCCCCTTCAACTGCTGTATCTCATTACTCAACACATGCGCACCACAGATAGAAAATGTCTTTTTTGGTCAGTGTGATTACCCTATTTCCAGACAAATATTATTTAAAAGTCCCTAAAACTGAAGAAATCTTTCCCTGACAAAGACGTCCTGAGAACAAAATAAAAAGAAACAATAGTACTACAAACAAGTACATCACAAAGCAAGTACATCACAAACAAGTACATCACAACAAGTACATCACAAAGCAAGTACATCACAAACAAGTACATCCAAACAAGTTACATCACAAACAAGTACATCACAAAGCAAGTAACATCACAAAGAAAACAAACAGATAACAGCACAGTTGCTGATTTTCTTCCCGGAGAGGAGTAGACATGTGGAAAAGATTTTTCTCAAACTTAAAAAAAAAAAAAAAATTTTTTAAAAGAGTTCCTGGTCAGGGGGGAATCACACAGTATCTGGAACAAACAGCTCCTAAAGCAGAAGACATTGGTTATCTTTTCTCTATTCTTTTTTTTTCTTCTTTACAATGGAACCTCATAACTATACCTGAAACTTTTGTTTTAGGTGAGGTCTTTAGACACTGTGTCTACCTTACGAAGTTAACCCACCTCCATAACCATGACTACACCAGTAGCTGAAACAGTAACTTCCAGAAAATCAAACCTTGTAGAAGCAAAATTATTCAGAAAGTCTTCACCGGAAGCTTTAAATATTAATGCCGATGTGAAGAGAAATCTGGACCAGGTCATCTTCTGGAGGTGTAACAAGGATCGGAACTTAACTGATAGCTCAGTTCACAGTTGTTGATTATGAATTTCTCCTGGCTCAGACAAGGTGAGTTTCCTATAGAGAAACTTGTACCAAGTCACCACGCCTCAGCCTTCTCCACTGTTCCAATGTAAGAACTGAACACAATAGAACTAGAAGCTGGTCAAGGACGGGCCAACCTCACCAGGGTCATCAACCTGTGGCTGGATCCATGCAAAAACTTAAAAAGCTGCCATGGGCCATACTCATCTACCACCAAGTTTCCTTGAAATTCGTTCATACTTTTTGTGTAGCCTTGAGGACAACAGACAACAGACATGGCGGAAACAGTATGCAGAGGTAACTCTGACGGCGCAGTTCTTTTTCTTGGGAAACGCTTGCTCTAAGAAGAGAAAAAGAAATCTGAAGGAAAAGAAAACTGGAATTAGGCCTTACACACTGTCCTTGTGAAGAAGAAAAAAACCCAGTAGTGGTTATCTGTAATGGAACAGCGGGAATGAAGGGCATGTGCAACACAAAAAAACGCCGACATGGAAAACAGGGCAGTAAAAAAAGTACATACAAATAAACAAAACGGGAAAACAAGAAAATCCTTCAACCGTTGATGGATCATCATTATTGCTTTGGGCAAATCAACAGCACACAAAATCATATCAATCTTTTACTGTCAGTGGTCCAGCAATGATTGCTTACTAAAATCAGCCAAGTCATTCTTATATCTCCGCCACAGACTGCTTCTTAGCACTCACATAATTGTGTTTGGTTTTAAGATACCAATCACCAACCAGTCAATCCAAAAATACTGATACAATGTAGTCTTACAAAAGTATATTTGAGTTCAAATGAGAGATTTCAGTACAGGGAGCTTACTGTATAAGAGAAGATAACATACTGACAAAAGATTTCTAAACGATTCATGAGCCTCGTCCTGTCAAAAGATAATCTTTTCATCATAAAAAAAGTGTGGATACTGCCAGCGTAATGAGAGTTAACATAAATACTTTATCTCAATAACTTGTTTTCATGGATGGGATTTTTCTACTGACTATGAACACACAGCTGAGACAGGTAATCATGTTTTGCATAACACACACACACACACACACACACACACACACACAAACACACACACACACACACAACACAAAACTGAGGCAGACACACACATAATACACTGTTAACCCTTTGAGCAACAAGGAGAATAATACAGGCAAGAAGCTGATAACTGCACAGCAATACTGAAGAAAGGATAGCAAACAAAGCCACCAAAGACAAAAAACAAAACATCTAAGGACTCTGGATGGGGAGTACTGAGGAAAGAAATAAACAGCTCAACTTACAAGAAATACCAAGTCAAAACAAGTGGCCAGAATACATTTACTGTGTGCAGAAAATCAATCTCCTGTACTTATTTTTTTCCTGAACAGTACTTTGAATTTTCAACTTCAAAACTCTGACATGTTCCAGTTTCAAGTCTCTTTTAGAGAGATTCCCCCTCAATGTGATGTGACAAGAACAGGTTCATGGTCAAGGTCAACAAAAGGCCACAAAGCAAAGCATTCTGCTGGTTCAGCCAACGAAGTAAAACACCAGCCAAGGGAAGCTTCTTCCGTCTTCTGAACATCGTAGAACAGGCAAGGCATAGCTAGTAAATTTGAGAAACGCAAGATGTCTGCAAAAAAATTAATGTACATTGTTTACAAGTACAGCTATTGCAGATCAAGATTATTTTTTATAATTTTTGGTCAACACAGAAACAGTTTGTTCCTCTGAAGCTCATAGCAGCTCTTCATTTGCAAATTTCAGTTTGAAATTCACAAAAAGATGCAAGACTCAATGTTAAATTTGTTCATGTGTAGCAATTGTACAGAGTGACCGATGTTCCTGATTTTATCTCCGAAGGCTGAGTCTCATGTTTACATGACTCTGTCAGTCAGTAACCACGTCAAGCCCGACACTTCACACTGCAGTATGGTAACCTCCATTAACATTTATACCGCAAATTTCAAACCCTGGCTTGACACACACTTTTAGTCATATCGCTTAAGTAATTGCAAAATGTACTGACTTCTTTATTTCACACCTGGCCATAGAGACTAAAGTGTCTTTTGCATTTCTGTCCCCATCACTATAAATACACAGAGCTCCCAATTTCTGTTCAAGTCCAAACAAATGTTCCTAACAAATACCACTGCATGATCGGTTCACAGCAGTCAGCAAGGGAAGGGATGAGCGAAAGCCAGATGTTTCTGGAAGAAACTGACATCCCAGCAAGCACTATTTACACCAGTTGGCAGACTGAGGTCTCTCTCTTAACGATAGCTACCCAGTAGTACAGATAGGAAACACTTCTCCTTTCTTAAAGCAATCAGCCTAATACTGCAAATTTAAAAAAGTCTCTTCCTAAAAAAAGTTAACCTGGTACAATAGTTAGAAAACAACCCTTTTTACAACAGTTAGCCAGGTGTTACAAATAAAAATTCAGCCCTAGCAATGGTCAACCCCATATTACAGCTCCCATTGACACAGAGCTACAAAAACCAAGACTTTAGTTTAATTCACCAATGGGAAATACAGACATATTATGATGTGTGACTGAACTTTAAAAAGGCTGAAAAAGACAGGAGGATGGGGGAGGAGGGGAGGGACAGAAAGAAAGAAGAAAAAATAGAGAATAAAAACCAACTGATACTACAGACAGAGACTCTCTCTCTCCTTACGATTACTAACCTGGTACTATGGCTAGAAACTTTCCTTACTCTAGAAAACCTGGTACTTCCTTCAACTCGAAAATCTCTCTCCTTCTAATCATTAACCTGGTGCTACAGCTGTACTACCTGTTGACATGACCCTCTATTTTGTTCCTGGATTCCTTGAGAAGCTTTGAGCATTTAAGTGTGCAGTTGGAGGATAACAACTGTACAGAAGTGGCTGCCATTTGTATAGGGCTTCATTCTGACCGTTAAAAAGTTTCAAAATATTTCTGAGCTCATGTTGAGAGCAACCAAAAATGATACTGATATCAACTGTTCGTTCAATACAACTGCAGACAATTTAGTGCCAATGCATTAGAAAGGACAGCTCAGAAAGCCACATAGAATATGTAAGCGAGTCTGCACTTGTTTAAAACTTTAGTAGCAGTGTGTGAGTAAGCTGGAAGAGGGAGAATCATTGTCAAAATTACAGACAGATTCCAGGTTCTCCATAATCAAGTAAGTAACGTAGTTAATGGTCAGTTTTAAATATCGACAACACGCTGCTATGCACATAGCAAAGTAGATTTGTACACAAAACTTGCTGTGTTTTACACCTACATTCAAGAGTGAGCAGGGGTAGGAGTGGAGGGGGGGGGGGGGGGGGGAAGAGGATTTCAAAACAAAAGTTACCAAGTTTTAAAAGATCAATTATGTTTGTTTCATCCTCTAAACAAGTAATTTGGAAGTTACAGAAATATAACACAATAAAACAGCAGCTAATGGGTTAACCAGGACGATTCTTACTGGAAGGTTCCCCTGCATGGGGGAATCATCACAACTCACTTCACACCCATTCTTTTGCTGCACATCACCCCACTTACTACACAAGACTGAATCATCACTCTCCTCTGTATGAAGCAGAGGAAAAAGAGCATTCACATTCACGCAGACGGATCATCAATCACACTGTCAATAAATACAAGTATCTTGCAGGACAGTTCCAAATGTGGGATAGTTGTTGTTGTTGTCTGGTTCTCCTTGAAGACTGTTGGGACACAGGCGAAGCCCACACAGGAACCGCACCATTAGTCATGGTCCCTGGCAGCATGAAAGACTTGGCATAAAAGTGTCCATGGGAACACTTTTCAAAAACTTCATTCTCTGAAGCCCCCATTTTGTTCTTTAAGGCAAGTACTGTTTCTATTTGCTGTGGAAATACCAAACAAACAAACAAATAAATCGCCGTACAATTGTTTGTCACACTTGGCAAAGAGTAAGTGGTAAATAAAAGAGTTTGTAAACAGTTGTTTTTTGTGGTTCAAAGCAAGTTCAAAAACATCAAACTTAAATTCAAACCACACTTCAGTTCTATCTAATTCCACATTGCATATGACAAAAAGATATAAAAAAAATTTGCACTGTCGATCACAGTGGGGTGTACTCCCAGCCAGAGTAGCATCCAAACCCACTTCAAAGAAAAGCAGACACTTAGTCCATTCCATGTCGCACAATTCTGTCATCAAAGGTATGTATAGAGTCCCAGCTGTTTCACAATCCTATCATCAAATGTATTGACTATGTAAAGTCCCAGCTGTGTTTCACGTTTCTGTCTTTAAACAAAAAGAGTGAGGTCCCCTTTGTGTTTCATCAGGAAGTAAAATGGAAGTTAATTTTTATAAACGAAAGTCTGGGCTGCGTTTCAGAATTCTATCATCAAAAGTATAGACCCTTTCATAACTTTTTACTCTGAAGTATGTTTCACAGTCCTTTCATCATGGGTGTAAACTAAAGTTCCATCTACGATTCATAATTCTGGGGTCAAAAGCGTGTCTCACAATTCCGTTGCCAAAGCTATGGTCTACAGCCCCATCTAGGTTTCGTACTTCCGTTGTCAAAAGTGTCTTTTACAGTTTGTCAACATAAGTATACACTAAAATTCCATAATCCTGTTGTCAAAAGCGTGTTTCACTTCTGTTGTCAAAGCCATTGACTAAAGTCTTATCTACTTTCCATCATTTTGCATCTGTAGTATGTTCGACAATTCTGTCGTCAACAGCACTGACTAAAGTCCCATCTACCTTTCATCATTCTGCATCTATAGTACTTTTGACAATTTTGTAATCAACAGTACTGACTAAAGTCCCAACTACGTTTTATTGTTCTGTCAATACCATGCCTGACAATTCTGCCTTCACACATCTCTATTTAGTCCGTCATCAAAGTTATCTTTTGCAATTTCGTAGTCAAAGCTACAGACTTAAGTTCTGGCTGTGTCTGACAATTCAGTTGTGAAAAGTACAACTGAAAAGTATAGACTTGATTCACACTTGTGTCACACAGTGTTCTCTCATCAAGCAAACACACAAAAGTTCTCAGCTGTGTCTGACAATTCTGTCGTCCAAGGCATTGTTATAAGTGCCAGCTGCGTTTCACAATTCTGTCGTCAAAGTGACTTTGCGTTCCTTCTTCTGTGGACCGCTGACCTGCCTTGAGGGGTGGGGCTTGTGTGAGGGGACATGGGAGGAGGTGACAGTGGTCCTGACGGCAGACGATGACAGAGACTTCTTGGTCATCTGTCTGTGGCCAGTGAAGGAGGTCTCCTAAAACACATCTTCACCGCTCATTGTAAGCTCTACTGGCACCACTCAGTTCTCCCTACACAGGCATGCACACACACACACACGCACACACATGCGCACACACATGCATATACACACATGCACACACATATGCATGCATAACACACACACACACACACACACACACACACACACACATACACACACGCACACGCACACACGCACACACGCACATGCACGCACATACATATCCACGCATATACCTGTGCACACATATGCATGCATAACACACACACACACACACACGCACGCACGCACCACACACACGCACACACCTCAAAAAAATACTGTCTTCACAGCTCAGTGCATCATTTTCTGTGGCTAATACTTTCCAAATTTCTGATACATTCACCATATAATCAATGATAATAACTTACACTGCTCTACAGTACAAGTGACATCAAGCTTTCTGCACTTTCCACAAGTCAAATGAATCATAGACCCTCCCCCACTCCCCCTACTCCCCCCCCCCCCCCCCCCCTACCCCAAGCAAACACACAATCATCATCATCAACACAACACGACACGAAGTGTATACATCAGTTAACAGAGAATTATCTTTAAGAAAAGAAAATAATAACATTAATTTGACCAGGTCTTTAGCTTGTCAAGTTATATTTACATGGAAAAAATATAGCTGTGTGTGTGTGTGTGTGCGTGTGTGTGTGCGTGTGTGCGTGCATGCGTGTGTCTGTGTGTGTGTCTGTGGTGTGTCTGTGTGTGCATGCGTGTGTATGTGTGCTAGTGTGTGTGTTTTCTTGGTAACTTGGGGGGGGAGTGGTGAGTGCTATTCAAGGCTTCAAAGTGTGCATTTGTGTGTAATAATGCAGTAAAAGAGGAAAAAACCCACGTTAGTGAATGCATAGAAGTCAGCATTACACACACTGCACACACACAGCACATGCAACACCACCTATGCACCATACTTGAACAGTGATAACACAACATAGTCATGTTACACCAGGGCTTTTTCATGCGTCCAGTCACTAAACATTAAGAACACTGGTCAAGCAATGGCAGGAATCAAGTCGACACAGCTCATTTCAGTACTGACATGGTTTGGTTAGATTGCTTGCTGAAATGGGAGTGCACTGGAAACCAATGGAGAGATCTGTTTATTAGCAAGACAAGCTAGTTCAGAGAGAGAAAAGAGCTGTGTGCGTGTGTGTGTATGTGTGGTGAGTGTGGCCGTCAGTGCGGAACGTGAGCATGCACATCATAGCATGCTCGAAAATGTATGCAATGCAGATACCATGTAGTACCTGTCTCACAGTCTCCATCTCAGAGTCTGCAAACCAACTGAAGTGTAGAAGTGCTTATATGAAGTGTGTTGGTGTGTGTGGGTGTGTGTGTGGTGTGTGGTGTGAAGAGTGTGTGTGGTGTGGGTGTGAACACATGTGTGTGTGTGTGGTAGTTAGTGCATGTGGAGTGTGTGTGGTGTGAGTGAGTGACGGTGTGGCTGTAGTTGTGTGGGGGTGTGTGACGGGAGAGCGAAGTGGTGGTGGCAGTTCATGCAATGGATATGTACAGTCAACATGAAACAGATCCTCTGTTCAAAATCAAGGGACAAGAAAAAAAAGAGGACACTTGTGCAGGACAGGGGAAAAAGAGCAAGAGGGAAAAGAAGGGAAAGGAAACCAGAGGTGGAGCACTGTCAGTTAGCAATGGCAACAGGAGGGAGAAAAGAGCTGTGAAAACAAAGGGAAAAGAAGGAAAGGAAACCAGAGGTGGAGCACTGTCAGTTAGCAATGGCAACAGGAGGGAGAAAAGAGCTGTGAAAACAAAGGGAAAAGAAGGGAAAGGAAACCAGAGGTGGAGCACTGTCAGTTAGCAATGGGAACAGGAGGGAGAAAAGAGCTGTGAAAACAAAGGGAAAAGAAGGGAAAGGAAACCAGAGGTGGAGCACTGTCAGTTAGCAATGGGAACAGGAGGGAGAAAAGAGCTGTGAAAACAAAGGGAAAAGAAGGGAAAGGAAACCAGAGGTGGAGCACTGTCAGTTAGCAATGGGAACAGGAGGGAGAAAAGAGCTGTGAAAACAAAGGGAAAAGAAGGGAAAGGAAACCAGAGGTGGAGCACTGTCAGTTAGCAATGGCAACAGGAGGGAGAAAAGAGCTGTGAAAACAAAGGGAAAAGAAGGGAAAGGAAACCAGAGGTGGAGCACTGTCAGTTAGCAATGGCAACAGGAGGGAGAAAAGAGCTGTGAAAACAAAGGGAAAAGAAGGGAAAGGAAACCAGAGGTGGAGCACTGTCAGTTAGCAATGGAACAGGAGGAGAAAAGAGCTGTGAAAACAAAGGGAAAAGAAGGGAAAGGAAACCAGAGGTGGAGCACTGTCAGTTAGCAATGGGAACAGGAGGGAGAAAAGAGCTGTGAAAACAAAGGGAAAAGAAGGGAAAGGAAACCAGAGGTGGAGCACTGTCAGTTAGCAATGGGAACAGGAGGGAGAAAAGAGCTGTGAAAACAAAGGGAAAAGAAGGGAAAGGAAACCAGAGGTGGAGCACTGTCAGTTAGCAATGGGAACAGGAGGGAGAAAAGAGCTGTGAATACAAAGGGAAAAGAAGGGAAAGGAAACCAGAGGTGGAGCACTGTCAGTTAGCAATGGGAACAGGAGGGAGAAAAGAGCTGTGAAAACAAAGGGAAAAGAAGGGAAAGGAAACCAGAGGTGGAGCACTGTCAGTTAGCAATAGGCAACAGGAGGGAGAAAAGAGCTGTGAAAACAAAGGGAAAAGAAGGGAAAGGAAACCAGAGGTGGAGCACTGTCAGTTAGCAATGGAACAGGAGGGAGAAAAGAGCTGTGAAAACAAAGGGAAAAGAAGGAAAGGAAACCAGATGAGGAGCACTGTCAGTTAGCAATGGGAACAGGAGGGAGAAAAGAGCTGTGAAAACAAAGGGAAAAGAAGGGAAAGGAAACCAGATGAGGAGCACTGTCAGTTAGCAATGGGAACAGGAGGGAGAAAAGAGCTGTGAAAACAAAGGGAAAAGAAGGGAAAGGAAACCAGAGGTGGAGCACTGTCAGTTAGCAATGAGAACGGAGGGAGAAAAGAGCTGTGAAAACAAAGGGAAAAGAAGGGAAAGGAAACCAGAGGTGGAGCACTGTCAGTTAGCAATGGCAACAGGAGGGAGAAAAGAGCTGTGAAAACAAAGGGAAAAGAAGGGAAAGGAAACCAGAGGTGGAGCACTGTCAGTTAGCAATGGAACAGGAGGGAGAAAAGAGCTGTGAAAACAAAGGGAAAAGAAGGGAAAGGAAACCAGAGGTGGAGCACTGTCAGTTAGCAATGGCAACAGGAGGGAGAAAAGAGCTGTGAAAACAAAGGGAAAAGAAGGGAAAGGAAACCAGATGGGAGCACTGTCAGTTAGCAATGGGAACAGGAGGGAAAAAGAGCTGTGAAAACAAAGGGAAAAGAAGGGAAAGGAAACCAGAGGTGGAGCAGTGTCAGTTAGCAATGGGAACAGGGGGAGAAAAGAGCTGTGAAAACAAAGGGAAAAGAAGGGAAAGGAAACCAGAGGTGGAGCACTGTCAGTTAGCAATGGGAACAGGGGGAGAAAAGAGCTGTGAAAACAAAGGGAAAAGAAGGGAAAGGAAACCAGAGGTGGAGCACTGTCAGTTAGCAATCGGAACAGGAGGGAGAAAAGACTGTGAAAACAAAGGGAAAAGAAGGGAAAGGAAACCAGAGGTGGAGCACTGTCAGTTAGCAATGGGAACAGGAGGGAGAAAAGAGCTGTGAAAACAAAGGGAAAAGAAGGGAAAGGAAACCAGAGGTGGAGCACTGTCAGTTAGCAATGGGAACAGGAGGGAGAAAAGAGCGTGAAAACAAAGGGAAAAGAAGGGAAAGGAAACCAAGGTGGAGCACTGTCAGTTAGCAATGGAACAGGAGGGAGAAAAGAGCTGTGAAAACAAAGGCAAAAGAAGGGAAAGGAAACCAGAGGTGAGCACTGTCAGTTAGCAATGGGAACAGGAGGGAGAAAAGAGCTGTGAAAACAAAGGGAAAAGAAGGAAAAGGAAACCAGAGGTGGAGCACTGTCAGTTAGCAATGGCAACAGGAGGGAGAAAAGAGCTGTGAAAACAAAGGGAAAAGAAGGGAAAGGAAACCAGAGGTGGAGCACTGTCAGTTAGCAATGGCAACAGGAGGGAGAAAAGAGCTGTGAAAACAAAGGGAAAAGAAGGAAAGGAAACCAGAGGTGGAGCACTGTCAGTTAGCAATGGCAACAGGAGGGAGAAAAGAGCTGTGAAAACAAAGGGAAAAGAAGGGAAAGGAAACCAGAGGTGGAGCACTGTCAGTTAGCAATGGAACAGGAGGGAGAAAAGAGCTGTGAAAACAAAGGGAAAAGAAGGGAAAGGAAACCAGAGGTGGAGCACTGTCAGTTAGCAATGGCAACAGGAGGGAGAAAAGAGCTGTGAAAACAAAGGGAAAAGAAGGGAAAGGAAACCAGAGGTGGAGCACTGTCAGTTAGCAATGGCAACAGGAGGGAGAAAAGAGCTGTGAAAACAAAGGGAAAAGAAGGGAAAGGAAACCAGAGGTGGAGCACTGTCAGTTAGCAATGGGAACAGGAGGGAGAAAAGAGCTGTGAAAACAAGGGAAAAGAAGGGAAAGGAAACCAGAGGTGGAGCACTGTCAGTTAGCAATGGAACAGGAGGGAGAAAAGAGCTGTGAAAACAAAGGGAAAAGAAGGGAAAGGAAACCAGAGGTGGAGCACTGTCAGTTAGCAATGGGAACAGGAGGGAGAAAAGAGCTGTGAAAACAAAGGGAAAAGAAGGGAAAGGAAACCAGAGGTGGAGCACTGTCAGTTAGCAATGGGAACAGGAGGGAGAAAAGAGCTGTGAAAACAAAGGGAAAAGAAGGGAAAGGAAACCAGAGGTGGAGCACTGTCAGTTAGCAATGGGAACAGGAGGGAGAAAAGAGCTGTGAAAACAAAGGGAAAAGAAGGGAAAGGAAACCAGAGGTGGAGCACTGTCAGTTAGCAATGGGAACAGGAGGAGAAAAGAGCTGTGAAAACAAAGGGAAAAGAAGGGAAAGGAAACCAGAGGTGGAGCATGTCAGTTAGCAATGGGAACAGGAGGGAGAAAAGAGCTGTGAAAACAAAGGGAAAAGAAGGGAAAGGAAACCAGAGGTGGAGCACTGTCAGTTAGCAATGGCAACAGGAGGGAGAAAAGAGCTGTGAAAACAAAGGGAAAAGAAGACACAACACGTTCAAAAGGTTACAAAGAACAAAGTGAGCAAAATTCATGAATAAACGATGACATGCTGTTAGAGTGCAACCACCAGGCCACACAACTGGCCTTGACTGAGACACTAGGGAAAAAAACACACCTGTTTTCTTTCTTTATTTCTTTCTCTATGACGGTCTTTCAGAGTCAACAGCAAAAGACAACACACCTCGCCCTGCCCCATGAGTTAGTAGAAAGTAATCAGCACCAGGATACTCCAGCACCAGAGACCTAGGTGTTAGTCGTGTACAAATCACTACAGATCCGGATCCAAGACCGGGCGTGGTACACTCTCAGCCCAGAGAAACCAGGAGGCCAAAGACAGCAGGGGGGGATACTTTTGTCTGGACGACAGGAAACAACTTACAACACACAGAACAGGTGTCTGCTCCATGCTGCTCCCTTGAGGGGTGGCCGACACCAGGGCCATCATGGGAGCTTCTTTTGTGACTGGCTGAAGAGGAGGAGGAGGAAGCGGAGGAGGGCACAGTCGGGTTGGAAGACCTGGTCATATTTGGGGACTGAGCTGGTGAGGATGCTTCCACTGCCTTTCTTCCAGCCCATGAAGGTATTGGGGGAGGTGTACTACTCTCTTCCAATGTAGAGCCGGCCTCGTTGCCCTGTTTGGTGCTGGCTTTTGGACGAGGAGGTGGCGGGGGTGGCAGACAAGCTGAATCCTCCTGCTGCTTTCTGGGCAGTTCTTTCTCATGCCCGTCTTTATCTTCAGGCTCCGTGCAAACTTCAGTTCCGGGCTTAGGAGAGGGATTCAAAAGACTGCGTGGCGGGCGGGGAGGAAGAGCTGGTTCCTTGTTGTCAGACCCTCTTCCATCCATCCCTGGTGAGGATGAATGGGATGCTCTTCTTCGCTGTTTTTCGTCAGTGGTGCTCTCAGCGCTGTCATCCCCAAACGGTCTGGAAGATCGTGGCTTTGGTGCTGGCTTGTACTTGACTACTTTCTCATCAGTATGGAAGAAGGGGTTAGTGCCCTTAGGTTTGGGTGAAGGTGAAGGAGAGGGAGAGGGAGAACTTGCTGCTGCATGAAAATCTATCAGCGTCTCCATATTTTGAGTCTCAGGGGATGGGAATGAGCGGTTGTGAGGAGAGACAGCGGGCGACCTGGCGGAGAGGGATCTGTGGTCAGGTGAGTGGCCTCCCCTCCTCCTGCTGGGGGACAGGGAGGCAGAGGGGGAGGCACTATCAGGGGGCAGGGAGAGATAGGGACCTGCGGCCTTAGCTGCATCGAGTGGCTGGACAAGACAAAGAAATCATCCAGGATTGTCATCAGCCTCTTGGACCAAATCTGCTGAACCTACTGCACAATAATTCCCGCTTAATCTCCGAGACACAAACACAATCTACAACTTCCGAACTACCAAGCCAAGCTCTAAACTGAAAACAATAGCACAACTAAAACGAGAAACGAAATGTACTTATTTCAAACAGACAGTCAAACACACTTTCACAAACTCTGACGCGAAATGTTTAAAACAAAACAAAAACCACATCTTAACAACACGGACACATACATCTAACAACACATAAACACATCCATCCTCCTCAACACCTCTCAAAGCCACGTCAGGTAATGCGTCACCAACCTGGGGTATTCCCGGGACGCTGAGGGAGGCAGGAAGACTTCACTGGACTGGTTCAGCTTGCGTCTGTCCCAGTCTCCACCATCACCCGTCTGACTAGTGCGTTTGTGTCGTCGCTCGTTGCCCTCACTCCCGTGGCTGCATCGCCGGGACTTGCGCTCCATGCTGCCTGTATCGCTCATATGGCCCGAGTTACTAGTACGGCGATCCAAAGAATCATAGCTGGCCATACAGAGAAGAAAAACACATTCATATGACATCACTTCTCAACTTTAAAAGGCAGGTGACAAGAAAGACTTCAAAAATATAATTTTTCCCCTTGATTTGTTTATTCATCTTTTTTTTTCATAAAAGATGTGGATCAACCAGTATTGCTCTGTAACGTGCAGTACTCTGTGTAACAAACAAATAAACAAGCAAAAACATGAAAATGTTCACAAAAAGAAGACATCAATCAGACTTACAAGACATAGATCAAAAATAGAAACTGAGTATCAGTGGTTTCAAGTCTCTCAAATAAGACTGATTCTTTTACTGCATTAGTGATGCAGAAGAGTTGAAAACAAAATTTACCACTGAAACAAACAGTAAACTGATGTAAAAACAAAATAAAACTCAAAGACATGCACATTCTACTACGGCCAATGCAACAGAAAAGGAGGTACCTAAACACACGCCCACATGTATGCATGCACGCGCGCACACACACACACACACACACACACATGCACACACACACACACACACACACACACACACACACACACACACAGAGGAAAATAACACAAAAAATATTGCAAAAGTTTACCCGTTATGGAAACTAGTGGAGAGAGTGGCAGGTTTACAGGCCGTTGTCAGGAACAACTTGTCCTCTCCAGTGGAAATTCTATCACAGTGAGGTCAGTCCTTCAGTTAGCTTCATACATTAATTCATCCATTCCATCACTCAATCACTACTTAGTTCCATTCCCAAAACAACCACTGCTGCTGAAAAGGATTTTAAAAAAATAGAAGAAGAGAGCGGAAGTGGAGGAGGAGGAGAATATGACGCTTGGAGGAATGTCTTGTCAAGCCAATTTACTTACTGTATGCTTTCAAAATATTCCAGTTCTATATCTCTGCTTAATTTTATTTGATCCAACTAAAAATACAACTGTTTTCAAATAATACCTTTGGAAATTTTTCAATTAAGGTGCAGTTTTTTTTCAATTTTTTTACACAGTAAAATAAAAATTTTGAAAGTATTTGCTGAAAGCTGGAACAAAAACAAATAAAGAAAACAAACAAAGTAAGAAAAACAAGCAAAAAAGTGAACCACTGGTTGGCAGGCAGGAAGAAGTTTAGCTGTTAATGGTACACTACTTTACTGGCTGGCTTCCTTTTTCACCAGACTGGTTAGCTGGTTGTCACTTGGATGGTTAGTCAGGTAAAAGAAAAAAGCCATTGAAGAGAACTTTCCCAATTACTTTTCAGTTTGTTATTTCAGTAAACGTGGACCAACCGTTTCGAATGTCTCATCTGAGAAATGTACGCACTACTGGACAGTTTCATAGTTTATATTATCGTAATAGCCCAGCCAACCACACTGAGTCTTTTCAGGGCTGTCAAACTCATAGACATATGGAAAAAGGTCACACGAAAAAAAACCCAAAAAAAACCCAGTTATATCCAGAAAAACAATACACAACAACAACAGAAGGGAAGTGAAATTGTAACTCTCGAATTGCTAAGGACAGACTGAACAACTACTTGAAATCAAGAACTCTCACAAAGGGGAAGTCAACAGCCAAGCAAGCACATGTTGCACAGCGTGCCTCAGTTCAACACTGTATCCTACAGTGGCAGAAATTTGCACCATGGTCGTTCCTCTGTCAATGATAGATTTATATTATCTACATGTATTCAGGTCCTTCCCACTGTCAATAACAGATTTATATTATCTAAATGTATTCACACTTTCTTTTGGCAAAGCTGCCAAAAATATCATTTACAAAATTTTGGGGGTACACTGACATCCTAAAATCTAATGAGACTAGGACGGACAGTATTTATGTTGTTTCATCTTGTGCAAAAAGTACAACTTAAAGTGCTTGCACACATTATTCACATCCAAGCATACCATAGCTGAAAATGAAAACACATAAACCAAAGAGTGAAAAAATAAAATTAAACAGATGGAGAGGGCAAGTTACGATAAAAAAAATTTTAAGATTTTGAGGCTAGCATAAAAGCAATATATTAAAAAAAAAACCAATATATTCAAAGAATCATATGGGGAAATAGACACTGAAGAATGGACAGCTCAAGTCTACTCTGGACAAAATCAATAATTTTCATTCCCTACTTACTAGGTTACAAAAAGAACACGAAAAGAAAAAAGAAAAGAAAAGCAGGCATCTTATAAACTGTCTACAAAGACAAAAAATGTGCAAACATATTTCCAGAACAAAAACAGGAGAATGGTCTACAAATCCATAAAAACAGTAGAAGAGAGCAAAGGACACTTTTTTTTTTTAACAAAGAGCAAGAGAGCGTTGAAGAGTCACAGAAAAGGGGAAGTTACTAGCACAGAACTTCCAGAATGAGAGCAGAGGGGAGTTATCTCAAGTGGAAAAGCCCCCAACGTCCCCACAGTGACAATTAACCAGATGACCTTCTAGGTTTCCGCTGTGCTTAGACAGAACTTTCTCCTCAATCCAGTTTACCTTTTGTTCCTATTATCTATGGTCTATTTGCTTAGTTTGTTTGTTTTTGCTTTGTCAGTGGAGAAACAAAATGGCGAGTTTATAACTTTATTTAGTACATGACACACAGAGCATGACACATCATAATGGTAGCAGAGAACTTTTTTGTCTGTTCTGAAAACAAAGGGAAACACTGTTGACTGTCATGAAATTCTCTTGCCTGCTCTATCGAATAAGTGTAGTTGGGGCAGAAAAAAAGACAAGAAAGATAGCTTTGCTTTCTGTGTGTGTGTGTGTGTGTGTGTGTGTGTGTGTGTGTGTGTGTGTGTGTGTGTGTGTGTGTGTGTGTGTGCGCACCTCTGTGTGTGTGTGTGTGTGTTGTGTGTGTGTGTGTGTGTGTGTGTGTGAGTGCGCGCGCGTGTGTGTGCGTGTGTGGGGTGTGTGTGTGTGCGTGTGTGTGCGTGTGTGTGAGTGCATGTGTAAATGTATGTCTATTTTAACTGATTTCCTGTAGACAAATGCAACAATAGTAAGCAGGTAAGTATAAAATGAAAAAGCTTTGCACAATCACTCTCCATGATGGAAATAAGAGGTAGACAAACACAGCAAGTCAGACATGGAAAGACAGATAAAGAGAGTGAAGGTGGTGACGATTCTCTGACAAAATCCCATCAACCAGTACTACCTTTGTTTGTTTTTTCAAATGAAAGGTGTTACATGCAAGAACACACACTAGCACAACCAGTGATTGTATTTACCACACAAACCCATTGTTGTTAGTTTCCACACACAGACAGCAGCAACTGACGCCCAGAAACTGTACGCTAGTCCACCCCTAACTGCCTCCCAATGCATCCTGCTATGCCTATCCCGTTTATCTCTCAATGAGGAGAGTTTCAACTTGGGATATGTACGGACAACCACAGGTCATATAATAAAGCATAATGATAATACCTGTGCGTACCCTGTCACTGATTAAGACAAAACCTGCTAGAATGCCGACGCTGAATAAGCAAAACTGTGTGAATACAAGCTGATTCATTTTCTGCTGTTTTGCCAAGGCACATGATAGGGTCACAGCCCAGAGTACTCTTTAACAGTCTGGCTTTCCCAGTGGCTGGCAGACAGAGTAGGTGGTGCCGGAACAGTATGTCGGACGCTCACATACTTCAGCCGAATGTTATGCTACACACATACACCCTCTTCACCTACTAAGAAAGATGTGTATGAGACATCTGTATCCGTCTGAAGTTGCAGAAGTTAAAAGAGCTAAAATACTACTGGTCCAAACTCCCAAGTCCATTTTTCTCAAAACTAACAGTAACAGAGATGCTCCATTCTGGTTGAAAACCCTTGATATCATCCTGTGATCAGTAAGATCTTATAACCTTAATATATAGAGGCTTAGCAATCTGTATGCAGAACAAGACATATCACCCTGTGATTAGTAAGATCTTATAACCTTGATATATAGAGGTTCAGCCATCTGTATGCAGAACAAGACATATCACCCTGTGATCAGTAAGATCTTATAACCTTGATATACAGAGGTTTAGTAATATGTATGCAGAACAAGACATATCACCCTGTGATTAGCAAGATCTTATAACCTTGATATATAGAGGTTCAGCCATCTGTATGCAGAACAAGATATATCACCCTGTGATTAGTAAGATTTAATTCTGTGGCAAACAGTTTCACCGTTAGATACATGCATGTGGAACAAGACATATCACCCTGTGATCAGTAAGATTTCATTCCATGATAAATAGAGTTACTGTTAGGAACATGTATGTGGAACAAGACACACCACCCTGTGACCAGCAAGATTTCATACCATGATATATGGAAGGTATCATAGTTAGCAACCTGTATGTAAAACAAGACACGTCATCCTGTGATTAGTAAGATTTCACTCCGTGATAGAGAGAGGGTTTACTTGTTAGCAACCTGTATGTAAAGCAAGACAAGTGACCCTATGATTAGTAAGCTTTCATTCTGTGAGGGTGTTATGATTAGCAGCCAGTATTCAGAACAAGGGGGGTTATGCTGATGACATGACTTGCATCTACCTTCCATCTTCCTCATCTGACTCTTCACTCTGGTCCATGGCGGAGTCTTGCCTTGCAAGGTGAGGTCTCTCCTCCTCACTACTGTTGCTGGAAGGAGGTATAATGTCTGCATAATCACTTCACCTCCCCCTCACTATACCGTGTCTCACACCACTTCCCAAATGACACCACCAAACAATATAACACACACAAGAAAAGAAAATGTTTTAAACTTGTGGTTTGCAACAGGATGCCTGCAATGAGATGCCTGTAGCTGAACTATTTTGCCATACAAAGGTTGATGTTACGATTTTCCTCAATCACATATGACTTAAGTGCACACAGCACCAGGCTATGAAATTTGATAGTCAACCCTGTTATAAAAGAAACCATGCTATGGTGTGTGGCATCATGATCCCAAACTAGATTAAACAGGCCAGCATAAAATGACCCCCTTGTTCTTAACCTTCCTGGCAAATCACTGTCAATGGTCCGTACCAGTGATTTCCACCAGGAAACAATAATACATTTGATACTGATGGCAGTATCTGAGTAAGAACAATACAAAATTAAAAGCAAAAGACTAGTCAAGCCACGTTCTCTTGTTTTGGTAGGCTTAATATCTTCCTTCTTTTTTTTCTTTGATTTCCCAGTTAATAATATCCACAACAAATCCAGTAAGGATACAGTGTTAGCAGTTCAAGTGAACGGTGGTGAGATGATGTCATGGACATGTTTGCCAAAATTCACCAGCTTAATACGTCTCTGGGGGTCATCTGATATATTCATCCTCACAAGAATATGTCTGATCACCAGATGCATTTCAGTGGGTGAGAGGATTGAGCATATTGTCATTTTTTTAAAAAATTACTTCACCATATAACCAGCCACACTCTGTCTTCAAATGGTTCAAACCCTATTCAGTAGGATGAAACTAGGCAAGACTGAAGTTTAGGGGGCCACTGTTTTTTTTTTTATGCAGCCTGTTCAGCCACTTTCACGGTCTTCAACCCTTCGCAATAGGTACAAACACTTGGCACATTAACAATTTGTAAGTTTGTAATTACCCGTTTCATATTCAGATCTATTTTTGTTTGCCTAGACCAGCATCGCATGTCTGCAAGGAACCGGTGCCATGAAACCACCTTGGTCTGTGTCGTCTTTCCAGGTCATCCCAGCTACACTCCCCTTGTCAATCAGAAAACTATACGTCAACTTATGGACATGATACTAGAGGCAGACTGCGACTGTCCTAAGATGGTTATGCGAACTGAGCAGCTTAAGACCAATCGATCAGACACATGACATGAACTGATATGGACTGGCAAGTCAAAAGTTTTACATTTTACCCTTTCGCAACTCCCTGACCGTACACTTATTCATACCTGCTGCAGTTTCCACAGCCCCCTGCCTGGCGCTCAGGCCTGTTGGTGATTTTCCAGCACGCATCAAGCACTGGCTTGTACGCAACCACCCTGACTGAGGCTTCACACCAAGGCCAAGCTAAACCCAGTGAAAGAATGGTGCTAATTTTGGCAGTGTACAGCAATGATGCTGCATGACCTAGAACAGTATGAACATTTTTAAACACTAGGAAGAGTTTCTCTGGAACATTTTCCAATGCTGGAGGGTTAAGCGAAATACATTCCTAAATCTTGTGCTTGCAGGCAACCATACTGAGCCATCATAGACCACAGAGTAAAGTTTAAAAACGTGTTTAAAAGTTTAAACAGGGAAAAAAAATCTGTGTTAAAAAAGGACTCCTAAAAGTAAAACACAGCGTTGCAAAATCAGCAATGCTAGAAACTTACCATTGCTGACAACAATCCCCAAATTAATAATGCGCTGAATAACCTCAAAAACTGACAAAATTTTCAGCCAAAATCAATGTCACAGAAGAGTCAACAGATTCACATTGCGATTACTTGTGTGACATCCATATTGACACCATCTTGAATTGAAACCACAGTGTGCCCGCCAAAAAAAGTTATCTGTTACCCCCCTTCTCTTAACGCCATTTGGTAACATACTGCCAGGTAGAATTATAGTAGTACTGTGCTAATGTGAGGACATTCAATCACAGTGGGTGCATCGAACAAATCAGCTGTGTTTTCAACAGCTCAGTGAGACAAGTAAGCGGCTCTTTTTAACGTGTGATTTTGGTCATATCTTAAACGGAAGGTAGTTACGGAAAATGAAACAGTGCAACGCGAACTTCAAAAGTGTAACGCATTATACCCTGAAAGGAAGTAAACAGGTCTTGACAGGGAAAAATGCAGAAACTGAGAGACAGACAGAAAGAGGAAACTGCTACCACAAACTTCCAAAGTTTGGATACAAAACAATCCAGTCATGTCACGAAGTAAGTGTGCACAGTTTCGCACATCCACATCCCCTCCCCCTCCACAACACACACACTGATTAAATACACACATGAAAAATGGCTCATATGGTCAGAACACCGAGCCTCAGAGGTTCAAGTCCCAGAAGTCCGTAGTGGGTGAAGAGTGCTGCAGGGTTCCCCTCGTCTACCAAATATATGTAGACCTACCTGTGGCTACACCCAGTGTGTGCAGAACAAAGCCACTGTGCATCTTAGGCTTTTCTTTCCAAAGCATGCCACTCTACACATGATGGTTGTACTGATCATGCACAAAAATAGGAGCAGGGTGCATGTGTGTGTGGATGCAGCAGAGGTTTCAAGGTAAGGGGTGCAGGGTGTAGGTACAAGTGCATATGTGTGTATACGTGTCCATGAGTTACGGAGAGAGAGAGGAGTGGGGGTGGGATATGGGAGGAGGGTGGGGTGGATAATGGGGGGGAGGGGAGGGGAGAAAGGAAGAACAGGAGAGCAACAATAAAAACCGACAACACAGACAGAACGACAACAACAAGAACAGAGACAGGGCTGTGCAGCTGCATGCATGCCATTCCGTGATGTGCAAACCGCCTATGCTCCAGTTCCCACCCAAACGAGGATGCCGATATTCAACATCCAGCCATAAGCATCTAAGCTGCAGCAAGTTAAAGCCAACAGCACAATGTACGACGAGAGAAAGGAGGGACAGAAGAGGTGGAGGAGTGCAGAAGCGAAGACAGCCCGGGGCGGGAAAAGGGGGAGGTGGGGTGGGGGGATAGCAATGTTTGATGGGGAAGGAGGGGAGCGGGGGAAGGTAGTCGTGAGTGCCCGGTGAGCAGGTAGCAGCCGCTGACACTTACCCATAGCCCGTGTCACCATGAGCATAGGTCACCACGATGCTGGGAGCTACGTAACTACCGACAAGGAGCAACGGAAGTGTGATGGCACACATCAAACTTTCAATGTGAAGGGAAATACCTACACTCACATACTCGGTGACATGCATACATACACACAAATGACTAACATACAACACACAAGCATCCAGTTCATAGTGGTGGATGAAGAAACAACCAAATCAACATACAACAGCGACATTCACATTCCCAATCATGAAAAACGTAAGCCGACATATAAAAAATCTGACAAAAAAACAACAACACAAACAACAACATAAATGCAATATAACATGCACACAAACAAAACCACTTCAAGAGTACACATGTGCAACCACTGACAGCAAGCAAAAGCTATAAAAATTGATAATGTGACACTTCAGGTTTAAATTTTATTCAGTGTATGTTTGCTGTCATCAAAGATTTACCTCTGAGTTCAAATCTCAGACTAATTAACCCTCTGCCTGCCGCATGACTTTGTGCTACATGAGACTATGAGAATACCATGCCAAGGGAGGTAACTCCGCAACACTTACACACTTGCCATGAAGAAACCTCAATACAAAAAAATGTTTTTAACTTATCTATTCTTTAAAAGTAATGAAAAATATTCAAAGACGTCACTCCATCCAAACCAGACATTTTTTCCCATATATAGTGAACTGGTACACGAGGAAAAAAAAACACGAACAGACTAACTCTACTTCGGTGTTCTCGGTGCTAAAACAATTTTCCCTAAATTCACTGTACCCACAGAATATCATGGATTAGGAGCATACAGTGATTTAGTGACTTTCCAAGTCTAAACAAAGTACTGAATCCTTCAGGAACAAAATAAAGTCATTCTATATGGTCTGCACACTAAATAATCAACTTTTGTGGTGAAGGAAAAAAAACAAAAAACTTCAACAATTTTGTTAAACCGAAGGCATCACATTCAAGAAGATTAACTACTGAGGGGAAAAAATAACACAAACAGATTACTGGATACTGGACTTGAAATTGTGATGGAATTCAGCAAAAATGTGCTTTTGCACAAGTGCACTAAGCAATTGACCCCCCCCCCCCCCCCCCTCCAGCCCCCCACCCCCCGACACACACACACACACTGTGGTGATGATGTACCTCTTGTCCGTCTCCTCTTTGCTTTTTGATAAACGAGGCAGTTTTTAATTTAGGCCAGAGTTTATGCTCATCCTTTTTTGCTTGCTTTTGTGCAGCAAATAAATTTGTTTCTCCTACTAAAAGTCTGCCAAAATTCCTCTGAAATCAAAAGGCTAAGAGTGACGCTCCCACAGGCAAATCATGGGACACACCCACTGACTGACCCGGTTTCCTGGCTGTCAAAACAAGGGAAACTTTTGGGGGGCTTCACTTCTTGTAGCCAACCACTCCAGTCAACAACTAAAGAATCTCTAGCAACTTTTGTTTTTCGAATTTTCTTTTTCGAATTTTCTTTTGGGGGGGGGGGGGGGGGGGGGGGGGAGGGGGCTGGGCCCAGCAGCAATGGGCAGTTTGACATCGCCATTATCATCGCCTGAATCATTATTGATTCCAGCTTCAAAATCAGTCAGCAGTCGATCTTTATTTATAACTAGGTCAAGATTGACGTCCAAATCGTCTCGCTTAAAATCTTCTTCAGGAGTGTAGCCCTCAAATATGCACTCTTCATCACTATCACATCAGAAAATGAATTGTACAAGTTGCATAGTTACTTGATCCACCATTTTCCCGAAAATCTTCGCGAAAATAAAGCCGAACTTTGAGAATTCACAGCAGCAATACTACTCACCAAAACTTGTGCAACTAAAACCAAAATGGCGTCCAGAAACTGCCATACTGGAAGACTCTCGCAGTCAATCTCAGTCGATCGGTAGGCATTGGGTTAAAGAAACTGGAATCAGGTTTTTTGCTTTGAGGCTTCTTTTTTCACAGTGGTTGGAGGGGAGGAAAGGGGGGGGGGCACATTTTGTTCAGTCTATTTCAATTCCTTATGAAACATGAATGTCATTTATATAAATCTGACCATTATCCATTTTAGTATGCTGCATCATCTTGCACAGTATTTCTGTTCGGCTTCATTACCCTTGCTTTCTCTAAAGTATTAATCCCACAATGCACT
The DNA here is from genome assembly GCA_018398815.1 of Conus ventricosus. Lineage (NCBI taxonomy): Eukaryota > Metazoa > Mollusca > Gastropoda > Neogastropoda > Conidae > Conus > Conus ventricosus. Next base: position 83,259,047 of record CM031597.1, read on the forward strand.
TCCTCAGCCTAGGATACACACTGCACTTCCTCTGCCTGCTATACTCAGCAACACACAGCGTCATCCCGAGTGTTGTCTCACCATCAGTAAAAGACACAGAGCAATCAACGGCAGATCACCACGAGGCCACGCATCACATGAGACACTGCGCTGCTGCACAGTCAGTCTCTGGTGGCTCAGTCGCACCTTTTTGATTCAACATAATAAATTCTAACCACAAAGCCTCCAACCGATGACAATAATTGTTAAGTCCTGAACCCACGCCTGAACACACACCTGAGCCCACACCACGTACATTCCGCTCTGAAGTGGCGACTATACCAAAGGCTTGAAAGAAACTCGCCTAATCAGTTCGTTCTTTGACAAGAACTGATTCAAATTCTCTGAAGGTAGATCTGATAAGGATCAGCTTGACTGTCATTCAGACCCTTTCCTTCTGAGTTTTGTACCCATCACCGCGAGCAAATCTTGATAAACATAATGTGAAAAATGCAACGATTCCAGGACCATTCAATTCAATACCCTTACACAGAGCAGGACAAAACAAACAAAAACTCACACTGACAATAAAATGGGAGCATCACAAGTGCCAAACAAGATCTGCCTGGTAATAAACCGTTCGACAAAATGTTCAGAACCCATCCACGAGAAATGTAAACATCCATCTGAATAAAGCCACAACACTCCTACAGTTAACATTTCATGAGGTTTGATGTTGGTGACAATCAATACTGACCTTTTTCCACAGAGTTTCTCATCCATGTCGTCCATCCCATTCTTCTCTGCTGAAACAAAGAATGCAATACATGGAACATCAAACATTCTCCCAGAAGTTCCATACATCTCATCAGTGTTCTTTTTTTCAGTCTCACCTTTAGCGCTATCCCATTTATCCCACAATTTTCTGATCTCTTCAGTCTCTTGTTTTTTTCTCTTCGTCTTCAGAGTCCATGTGGTGACTCCCCCCCCCCCCCCCCCCCCCCCCCCCCCCCCCCCCCCCCAAACAACAATCACCCTCCTCTTCCCCTCCCCGTTATCCTCCATCCCTAGGATGAGCAATCTGAGTTAGGCCGGGATATTTGAGCAACACCGTTATATGATATATGGCATCCATGAAATGACTGAGAGTTCACTGTGCGATCCCATTTCAGCCCTTTGTGCATACTGGCTGTCAGCCAACCAGGGAAAAGAACAAAAATGTAATCATGCCTCCGACACGGCTCAAGCCGAAAGCCTTGCTTTTGTAGCAAATGACACCAACACTGTACCCTGGTGGTACATCTTTTGTATACAACAGAGCAGCTACACAAAAACCCTCTAAGCGATAATGTGAAGGACTAGGCTGGATATAACATGACGTACAGTCACAGAAAATAATGAATGAACAAAGCGCCGTGATTTGCATGCTATTGAGATGAACAAAATCAAAGAAAGGAGAAAATTGTAAAGAGACCTGACTGACCCCCAATTTATCCAAGCACCCTCATGACCTGCTGTCGGCAACAACAAATCACTGAACAGCAAAGAACTCTGACCGTTCAAGGATCTATCCTAACACCCTAAAGTCTTACAGTCATAGATAATAAATTAGCAAAGGTGTGGAGATCCATCCTGACTGACAAGAATCTATCCCAGCATCCTAATGACCGTTGTCATAGATGGTAAATGAACTAAGCCATGAAAATCCCTGACTGCCAAGCTATCTATCGCAGCAGTCTACTGACCTTCAGTCATATACAATGAATAAACAAAGCTATGAAGATCCTTGACCACCCAAGTATCTATCCCAGCACTCTGACAACATATCGTCATAGAAAATAAATGAAATAAGCTATAAAATCCCCTGACTGCCAAAGTATCTATCCCAGCACCCTAACGACCTATAGGATAAGATAAAATAATGTTGCTTATAGCCCAGCCGACCGCTAAGGGCCACATCAGGGTTAACGACCTATAGTCATAGATAATAAATGAAATAAGCTATAAAACTCCCTGACTGCCAAAGTATATCCCAGCACCCTAACGACCTATAGTCATAGATAATAAATGGAATAAGCTATAAAAAGCCCTGACTGCCAAAGTATCTATCCCAGCACCCTAACGACCTATAGTCATAGATAATAAATGAAATAAGCTGTAAAAAAACCCTGACTGCCAAAGTATCTATCCCAGCACCCTAACGACCTACAGTCAGAGATAATTAATGAACTAAGTTATAAAAAACCCTGACTGCCAAAGTATCTATCCCAGCACCCTAACGAGCTATAGTCATAGATAATAAAAGAACTAGGCTATGAAAAAAACCCTGACTGCCAAAGTATCTATCCCAGCACCCTAACGACCTACAGTCATAGATAATTAATGAACTAAGCTATAAAAACCCCTGATTGCCAAAGTATTTATCCCAGTACCCTAACGACATATAGTCATAGATAATAAAAGAACTAGGCTATGAAAATCCCTGATTACCATGTTATCTATCCCAGCACCCTAACGACCTATAGTCATAGATAATAAAAGAACTAGGCTATGAAAATCCCTGATTACCATGTTATCTATCCCAGCACCCTAACGAGCTATAGTCATAGATAATAAAAGAACTAGGCTATGAAAATCCCTGATTACCATGTTATCTATCCCAGCACCCCACTGACCTTCAGTCATAAACAATGAATTAACAAAGCTGTGAAGATCCTTGATCGCCCAAGTATCTATCACACTCTAACGACCTGCAGTCACAGACAAGAAATGAACAAAGCTGTGAAGGTCCTTGACTGAACAAAGATCTATCCAGCACCTTACTAGTCTGCAGTCATAATGTGTGAGCAAAGTACTGAAGATCCCCGACTGCCAAAGTTTCCATCCTAGCACCACAATGACCAACAGTAATAAACACTGAATAAACAAAGCTCTAAAAGCTCCCACCATATACATAGATAAGCGCACACACCACACACACACACACACACACACACACACACACAACACATACATAAACACACACAGCAAACATAACATGTACACCAGATGTGCCACGCAACCTGAGTGACCAGGCTAGAAAACTGATGAAAACTGGTTTTTCCTAGTACTTGTAAAAGTGAAAGTGTGAGGGAAGAGCTGGGGTGCTCAGCCTAACAACAATGCACCTGATCCTCTTAATGATCTGCCTTTGTTTCTTAATTCATCATACTCATCAAACCATTGACTATTTCCCCTGAAAAATCTTAAGTCTATCTAAATTTCTCAGCAAATGTCAACACCTTACCTGCTGACATGCCAAGCTACAAAACACTGAACAGAAGTCACAAACAGAAGGGTGGTTTTTATTATGGAGAATTCCTGTCCTGACCAGTCTAAAGCCGATCGCTTTCTGCTGCATGTTAGTAGATCAGTTCTTCACTGTTAACTGGTGGAAGTCTTGGCAAACCTGAGTTACTAAAAGCAGGGATGAAAACAGTTTTTTAAAAAAAAGAGGAGATTGGCGGGGATCTGGGGGTTCACCATGGGCCCCAGTGGGGTACATGGGCAACAGCCCGGCGGGGGTCAGGGGGCGGTGCCCCCTGAAGCTGAAGCATATTTTGTATTAAATATGGCATAAAAATCTTTAGAAATCACTTTCTTGCTTCTAAACAACTCATTCCATAGAACAGCTTTCAACACCATGAAGACTGAGACTGATGTGGAAAGAAACTATGTCAATTGAGACAAACATTTAGTATGATGAATCCTCAGAACTCCAGCTAAAGAAAATTTGACAAACAGTGCTTTCAGGACATAAAGAATAAGGCCTGTAGATAAGTAAATCAGAGTGGGAAATCAAACTAAGTAAATCAGATGTATGAAAACGACTGCTGGACTTCAATAAACACAATATGAAAAATGATTACTTTGAAGTCCTTTAAAAAAAAACCTGAAGCTTTTGGGCCTTAGACCCTTCGTCAGGAAACACTAAACACAAAAAATAACATAAAAGAACAAATGACATAAAATCAAACTGATGTCACAACAGTACCCCCCCCCCCCAACTTCCCTCTTACAACTAATCATATACCCCCCCCCCCCCTCTTGACAAGTGTGTGTGTGTGTGGGGGGGGGGGGGGGGTGATTGTGCGTGTGTGTGTGTGGGGGGGGGGGGGGTTGTGTGTGTGTGTGTGTGAGGTGGGGACGGGGTGGGGGTGAGGGGGCGAAGTGTGTGGGGTTGTGTGTTGTGGGGTGAGGGTGGGGGTTGGGGGAGAAGGAGGAGTAGAGGAAGTATATATGTAGTGGGGGGAGTGGGCTGGTGGAAAAGGATTTCATAGGGGGCTGTTAGCAGACACCTAACAAATGTAGCAAACGTTTGCATTATACCAGGGAAAGAGTGTTAAACAATACTGTTGTGACATCAGTTTATTTTGATGTCATTTGTTCTTTTATATTCTTTTCGTCACTTTGACGTTTTTCCCTTGCTTTGAAGACTCTACGAGTGGAAGTACTTAGAGTAGGAGTCAAACTATCTTTGGAAATTAAACGTAGATTGTTGCATATCCAATGATCTGAAAACATGCTGTAATGGTGTGGGAAACACACACATTTTCTGTTGGTGACTGGGACGCTCGATGTGATCTCTGATTGCCATAAAGCCACGACTACCAAAGTAGACACGTTTTTGGCAAGGCTCGCAAAACACTTCAAATTGCCGTCTTTGTCATGTTTTCTTATTACATCCGCGACTCTGCGGTCACACACGTCCTTCTGCTGCCACTCGGTCTTCTAGTGGTTCACATACTTCTTTCTTTTCTTTTTTTTTCCGTTTTGTTTGCACTCACTGGAGGCAAACTCTCACTGTGAATCGACGCCATGATGAGAAATGATACTGGAAGGAAACAGAATGAGAACTACGCCGTTTGAGAACATTACCGACAGAGAAGAAATTCGCTGTGCAGACAAGTTGAGATCGTTTCTGAGCATCATTCTTCGAATAATTTTTCGGCGGAGACTTTTTCTTTCGGCGGAGATGCGAAAAAATAACGGCGGAGACGGCGGAAATGGCGGAGGAGTTTTCATCCCTGTAAAAGGATCATGTACAACAGAATGGCAACTAAGGAGATTTCAAGATTTTTAAACTGGGCCTAAACTGAACAATATTTCGCTGGAGCTGGAGAGGTGATTTCCTGATTTTTCATGCGCTGGATTTCTGTCGTAAGCCTAAAAAGTGGCACATTTGATACAAACACAAATACAACACACACACACACACACACACACACACACACACACACACACACACAGTTCCCACAGCCCTACTTTTTCTCAGGTCCTCCTCCATCCTGGCCTTCAAGATGTTGCACTTCAGGTTCTCTGGTGGGATAGCCGCCCGTCCCTGGACGAACTTCATCTGGTCGTTTTTGAAGGTGTTGAAGTCCTTGGTCTTCATCGTCTGCGGATTGTGCTCATTCAGATTCTTCAACTTAGCTCTGGGGTGGTCCACATCATCTGCAAAAACCACCACAATCTTTCGCAAATCTAATGGTTTTTGAAATAGTAACAGAAGAAATCAATAGATCTACTTATCCTAGAACTGCTGCTGATGTACTTTTCCTCAAAAATGAATGTATTTTCAAGAGAATGTGCACAACCCTACCAAATTTTTGTACAACAAGGGAAGGGGAGGACATATTCCATCTTCAAAGTGTTTATAAAAGCCGGGAGGTGAACATGGGGGCGGGGGGTCATTGTCATAACTTGGCACAAACTCATGCTCTCTCAAAAGGTGGGGTTTTTTATTGTTGTTGTTTGTTTTTGTTGTTTTGGGGGGGGGGGGATGTAGGAGTTACATTTCAGGCCTGCAAGCACCACTGATGTTTCAATGACATTGGTATGTTGCAGCAGAAGCATGCAACCAGACACTATTTCACACAATAGTACTTATCTTTGTTCAAAGCACGCAAACTGGCACACCAAGACAACAGAATGGGTACACACCATAAGCATGATTACCACTCAAGAACATGTCTGTATTGTGTGTGTGTGTGTGTGTGTGTGTGTGTGTGTGTGTGTGTGTTGTGTGTGTGTGTGTGCGTGCGTGGACATGTTGCTTTTTCTCAGTCCCCCCCTCATATCCAAAAAAGGGGGGCACCCCCTCCCCCCCCTCCCCCCCCCCCTCCCCCCCCCCCCCCCCCCCCCCCTCCCCCCCCCCAGGGCCACTTCTTCAGCCAATCGTCTTGAAACCGGTGTTCCCTTGCACTGGCACTCTTTTTCGGGCTGCTTCTCTGAGCTTTTGGTTGTAGTCGCGGTTTCTTCATGATCTTCTCCACCTTCGCATGGCACAGAATCTTTTTTTTTTTTCACTTTTCCTCCAGAAAGTCGAAGTCGAATAGGGTGGGTGCACGCTTCACTTTGGAAAATATCCAATATGGCGCCTCAAACTCTCGCAACTTCTCGTCGGTGATCGAGATGGAGGAGATGAACGCCGCCGATTGGTTGATTTACACTACCAGCCAATGAAATATCAAGAAATCGTTCGCTCCTGCTCAGTCCTAGTTTCAGTTTTTCAAGCAGTCGACAAACGAGCGCCCGCAATGATCAGTGAACAGGGCAGGCAGTCCTGCAACTGTGCGGGAGTCTGCCCGCGTTAAGACTCAATAATTGTGGGAAGGAACAGATTTTCGGGGCATTGTACCAATCCCGTGCTCTAGATTAAGCTGTTTTCTGTTTTGTTTTTTCTGTTCGTTGTATCACTGAATTTTCGCCAAACATGTACAAAATATGGCAAAATTATACAGATAAACAGGTCTGCATCTATTTGTGCGTTCATTTGAATCAGAGGGTGTATGTGTACCTTTCTATCTCTGTGTCTGTGTGAGTACATGTGCATGTATGCATAAGCATGTTTGTATGTGTATTATATATTATGTTTGTACTTGTTTCCTCAGAGGGAAACAAAACCGATATTTCTCCCTAACTCTTTCAGCACAAACTCATTTCATTTAATCACATTTCATCACAATCACACTAACATGGGTGAAACCTGGGAAAATTGAAAATCCTGAAAGGTGGGGGTCCAGGGGGCCGGGAGGCCCCCTGGCGGGGTCAAGGGGCAGAGCCCCTTGTCGGGGGTCAGGGGGCGAAGCCCCCTGAAGCTGAAGCATTTTTACATTTTCGTTATTAAAATCAGACCATTTTGAGGTACTTTCAGCATGTTTTTATAAGTGAAATAAGACTAATGTTGTGTCCCAGAGTAACTTATGCTGCCCCCCCCCCAAAAAAAAACAAAAAAAACACACACAATAAAAGCCGACCACCCACTCCTATTCTAAAAACTGTGTGCGTGTGTGTGTGTGTGTGTGTGTGTGTGTGTGTGTGTGTGTGTGTGTGTGTGTGTGTGTGTGAGTGAGTGAGAGAGGAGAGAGAGAGAGAGAGAGAGAGAGAGAGAGAGAGAGAGAGGAGAGAGAGAGAGAGATTGATTGATCTTTAATACCCAAGGATGAAGATTTTAGGCCAAAGCCTAGTCTTACAATCTGTCCTTGTCAAGCATACATTATTTCAGCACATATCATTCATACAGACAATTCAACATAGCAACATGATAAAGAGAGAGAGAGAGAGAGAGAGAGAGAGAGAGAGAGAGAGAGAGAGAGAGAGAGCGAGCGTTGCCTACCTTTGCATTTTCCTGGTGTTTCTTCTATTTGACATGCTTTTTGAGTGCCGTTATGCCAGAGCTTCCATACTTGATGTCCTGCAAGCAGACGATGCACCGGGCAACGCCAGCAGCTGTGGTTTTGCGGCACCAAGTCAGAAATGTGTCGCCCTTTCCCATTTCGCCATCATTGTCCGGACCTCTTTCGTCCAGCCATCGCCAAGACCATTTGTTGGGGACAGAAGCATCGATCAGCGACGTGTCTTCATTCACAGCCACAAACGGCATCGTGCTCAAAGAAGAGAATGAAGTGCAGCAGATTCAGACTAGATCTAGGTCGACGGGATCGTTCCGACGTGAAGAAGATCGTTGCGACGTGAACACGCTGTAGGCTATCGTGAAAATGGCGCAAATCGGAAGACAAGTTTTGCAACAACTTGGACAGCGCATGCGTGAGTTGTTCAAGAACGCAGCTTCACCAAAAACTACCAAAAAGGAAAATCGACCACAACGAACGCCGATGTCCGATTTCGGACAAACGACCAATACGAAATCCGGATTCCGGATTTTCCGGACGTGTGGTTTCCACCATGCACTAAGCAAACGTCTTTTTTTTCATTTGTGTGTGTGTGTTGAATCCTGTAAAAAAACAACAACAAAGATATAGCTTGAACAAGATGATGATTTGTCATTGATACTAGAACCTGAGGACTACTGGCACTGGAACTGCAAAAGAATTAAGGTGCATGTGGTCATACATGGGGGAGCAGCAATGGGTGGCATCAAAGACATGGTACAGTGTGATGAGGCAGCAAAACAAAAATCAACAACAAACTGAGCAAGACATGCACTGAAATCAACAGAATCCCACCTGAAGGTTAGACCAAGTGACCAACAGACTTCCTCTGAGAAGAAAAGACTTAAGCCTCTTAAGGCCGACGCCAAACAAACTGTTACCTTTGAGGTTAACATGCAGGGCGAGGCTTGAGGCTCCCCTGCCAGCAGACACCCCATCCTCGTACACTTGGTCGTTTCTCTCCGCTGCAGCCCCGCCTTGATGAGAGAGTCCAGGCGATCCAGTGCCGACTTGGGAGGCAGAGGTTGGGGGCTCTCTGCCTGGCGCCGTGAACTCTCTCTGGTTGGGGGCTCTCTGCCTGGCGCCGTGAACTCTCCTCTGGTTGGGGGCTGCTTGGGACGCAGGGAGGAAGGACGGTTCGAGACTGAACTGGCGTTGGAGCGGACGAAGGGCGGGGGGAGTTGGTGTGGGATGGCCGAGGTGATGGGGTGGCATCGAAGGTGGTCTCCACAGTGGCTCTGGTGGTCGATTTGTTTCTGGAACAAAGAAACAAGTCACATGACATAAGTTCTTAATAGCGTTTTGTTGCAGTTTGTTTTAAAGGCAAGTAAATGGTGATTTCTCTTGGTTTGATGTCACTCATTTATGTTCATACGTTATACTCGTGTACATTGTTTTTTTAATTTAAAAAACCCATTGCTTTCAGCTGTAAAAGCATCTGGATATGTCAGGTTTATTCCATCTGTAAATGGCAAAAGACAGCCACGCAGATAACATACACACACCACGGAAATGCAGGAATCGTAGTTCATGGCCAAGTCTCACAAAGAATGTTTTAATTTTTTTGTTTTCTTATCTTCTCCCCAAATCCATTAAACCATAAGTGGTGGTCTGTTTGGTCGCCTTTTGAATGATATGATTAAGCAAGCTCCAGCACACAACATGCACTTAAATATGAAAGAACTGATAACTAGAAAAGAGTTGTCCATGACAACATTTTGTATGGAAATCTTTGTTAATAGCTAGTTTCAGTGTGGGGTGACTGTCAGCAGAAAGAGAAGCATAGGAGCAGTGGACTCACTGGCCCAAACAAATTGTCCTGCATAAAAGAAGACCAATAGGAGAGAAATGCACCGTTTGTTTCTTCACGTATTTGTTCCATTCATTTGGCAGCCTGGGTACTTTTCCTTTTGCTATTTGTTGATAGGTAAACAAATATAAGCAGATAGAAACTAAAAACCCACCAGAATGCACTTTGCCTGGAAGTTTTTTTTACCCAAATCCACACCAAAAATCCCCACCAAAATTCTCTACATTTGTCCTTGGGCATTATTCCATCTTTTGATCAAGTTTTCTTAAATCAGTTCTGTTGTGTTTGCGTAATCTTCCTTACAAACAGACAGACAAACAAACTAGCCTACAAAATAGCTGGGTAAACACATCTTTGGCAGAATCAGAAAGGAGAGGTACCATCCTATGATGATACACTCTTACAGAGGACACCAGCCCTAATTTCACACAAAGAAATCCGTCGGACGACAGAGGTACACAATACTACTCAATACAGTACATTACAGCACTGTACAATAAAAAGTTCTTTTTATTCACAAAATAGTTTTTTAAAGGCTGTAACATCATTCAGAGGATCTGACATCTAGACAAGCAAGAGCAAATGGTTTACACAGCAACATCACAAACCTAGACTTCTCCCCCTGTTCGGCAAGCCTCCTCTTCTCCGACTCTTTGCGTCTCGATTCCCTCTCTTTCTTCATCCGCTCTTCTTTCTCTCGTCTCTCAAACGTAGGTCGGCGGGAGTATCTCTGACTGGGCTTTCGCTCAAACCTGACGCTGCGTCGCGCTCTGTTGGTGGTGGAGGTCTGGTATTCTGTGTGTCCGCTGAAAGTTAACACAAAGAAAGGGATAAGACAAACAGGATATTCACTGCCTTGGTCTTCAACACCCAAGACTCTTGCTCTGTCTGACTTATAACACAGACACACACGCACTCGTACACACGTGTGCGCACGCACACAAGCACGCATGCACGCACGCACGCACGCATGCACGCACACACACACACACTCCTACACCCCTTTCCCACATTTTTTTTTTTTACATTATCATCAGTTTCAGCAAAAGTATTATCAAGGATGCCTCACTACCTGCGTACATGTCTACATATGCTGCACCTGATCTGTTTAGGTATGAGGCCGCAGTGCACAGTGTTTACAGCAAGAGGACTAAACTGTCAATAACCAGAAGGAATAGAGGTGGGAGGAGGATCTCATGGACAAGATTCATCAGATGCTGAACATAAGCACTAAACCCAACACACTAGTCAGGACTTGGGTACCTAGCTGGCATGGTCTGCTCTACTCTTAATGTTTTCGTATGTGTGCATGTGTGTGTGTTGTGTGTGTGTACACGCATGAGTGCATATATATGTGTGGACGCATGCGCGCAAGTGCATGAGTGAGTGTGTATATGTGCTGTTGTACCTATGTATGTGAATATGTGCATTAGCACGTGTGTATGTATGTACATAGGCATATCAGTGGGATGACCATCTACATATGGTAATTTTAATCATATTTGAACAATATGAATAAATACATAAAAAGTTAATGATAATTTTTTTTAATGTAGTTAAAAAGAATAATGAATAAATAATAACTAAGACAAATTAAAAAACAAAAAATTTCACCGATACCAATAAAATCAACAAATTCTGCCTCAACCAGCTTCTACCCAGAGTTTGCTATGTGCTCAACTAGGCAAAGACAGGGACCACACAGTCAAGTTTCATCCATTTAATGGATGCATTTCTGACAGTGTTGCTCAAACTTCCTGACCAACACTGCGGGTGTCTGTATCTCTCAAGCCAAGTTGACAGTGGGATATATATATATTATGAAAGTAAGTACAGAGCACAACCCTGTCATGCAGTCTCAGACAAGAAGGAAAATCCATATTTTCATCTTCCTCTTCATCATCCAAATCCTTATCGATCAGCATTAAAAAAGAAAAGAATAAAAACTATAAAAAGCCTCAAACCCTGTGGCTCTTTATGCCCTGCTCTCAACATGACCTTAGTTTCGATAGCCCTTACACGTCTATGACCTTGGTTTGAATCTGTTGGGGTCACCAGTATCATCAAATTCAAAAGGACTTTCCTTGGACGGATGTGATGGCATTCTCCAAGGACAGAGCTCACTGACACTGGCTCTGCAACTAAACAATTATTGTCACCAGTAGAGGGCTTAGTAACTGGTGTCCCGAGTATGTTGGATCAGAACTGCCACGGAACACGACCAAAATGCCTTGGCACAGTGCAGTTTCTCCTCTGAAGCGTTGCCTCATGACCTCTTGACATTGACCGTTCCCTACAGGTTGCTGGTGCTGAGGCTGTAGTGGGACAGGACAGGCCAGGCTGTGACTCTGGTTGAGTAGTGGGAATGAGCTGCGTGGGTGCAATGCCACTGTGGTGGTTCATAAGATGGGACAGGAGGAAAAAATGAATAAATAAACATGAAATTAATCATCAACACGACCATTACCATCATGTGGACGCACAATCACAATCACTGCAATCATCATTATGATAATAATAAAATGAATAAAAGATAAAATCTTCATTATTATCAACTGCACATACAAACTATCATCATCAACTGCAAACACAAACATGATCTCCCACAGTTAGATAAGATAAGATAATGTTGCTTATAGCCCAGCCGACCGCAAAGGGCCACATCAGGGCTGTCACCACATTAAAATCAACTCACTCTCCCACAGTTGCACAAGTGTAAAGACTATCAATACACATACACACTCACACACACACATACACACAAACATGCACACACACACGCATTGTGGACTTTACAATTTTCATCTAAGAAAGGTTGACTCCCCGCTCTCCATTTTTTAATCTTTTTACGGGAATCCTGATGTACAGCATGTTCCACACATAGTGGAGATAAGGCATTTGTTTGGACAGGTAAGTATGGAGAAAAACACCTACCATACATGAAAATATCTACTACAAAATACCATGAAAACAAAAAAATTAAACCTTTTTTTTGTACTGGTCTGTTGTGCAATTTATCTGTGTAACTCAAACAAGCTAATGCTTAGTATCAGGATATCATCATCAGAACCCTTCTACAATCAGATTTGCAGACCAACATCATGAAAGATCATTTCTTGTTTTCTACACTTTTTGAGAACTCATCAATACACACAAAGGGAACAGGATACGCTAAAAAGTCGGTCAGACCAATTACGAACATTACACGTATATTCCACTTGAACACATGATGCAACCATCATGTACAGACCCTATCAATAAAACATTACTTTTTCTAGAACATTTGCCTTTTCGTCTACACCCTAGTGACCTCCCAACAAACACTCCCTTCCCTTACAGACCCCATTCTATATAAATCTGTGGAAGTCAATATTGAGGTTTCCATTCTAAAACATGCTAACATCTCTCCACAATTTGACTTTTGTTCACAGGTGCTGAGATCAGGAAAGTTCATCTTTTTTTTTTCTCCTGACAGTGAATCTCATTTGCTGTACCTGTAGCGGAAGCGGGACCCCATCCTGAAGAAATTCTGTCGTGCACTTGGACCTTGCACGGGTCCCTTGAGGCGGAAGAAGGCATGGTGCTCTACGGCACACTTCCATAAATGCTTGCACGCCTTCTCGCTTTGTAGCCGAAAAACAAAGACGTGGTCCTGACTCTGTCCCTAAAAAAAAAAAATTTTTTTAAAAAGAGACTGCACTGTCACTTTGCATCAGATCAGAATCGTCATCTATTTTTTTCATTATCTGTTGTTTAAAAAGAGTAATTACATTTGTGATTATTGCCAAAACGAATATGTAAATTTGAAATAAAAAATAGATATATTTGTGCAACCAAACTTGGAAGCTTACATCATTTCAAATGATGTCAACAATATGACACAGGTTCCTTTACAAAAGTAATAAAGACTAAATAAGTGAGTATGAAAGCTAACTATTGAATAAAGCTAACTATTGAATAATACAAGTTAATTCGAATAGAAGAAACTATTTTTGCACAACAACAAATTTTCTTCTAATTTTGAAATATAATAGAAGAGAAAGATCTTCAAACAGAATGATACACAATCCCTGCAAGATGACCATCATTCATCAGTGTTTGATGACTGAAGGTCAAAGAGATGACCTGACGGAGACTCAGGCGGTCAAAATTCTCCACAGTTCCCTGTCCTCAGTCATGCGTATGAATATAGAACTATGACCATTCTCACAGAAAATGTGGGGGAAATTTGCAAGGGAGGTAATCTGTGTCCGAGCTCATGTTCCAATAACCCTGCCATTTTCATGAGATAGATGTCGCTGGTGGGCATGACAAAGCAATTCTGCCCCATCAGTCAGAGAGAAAATGCCAAAACATTGGTGTGAAACAGTGTGTCAGTAGTGCTGACAGTCAATATCCAGACTGTTACTCTGACGTTCACTTAAAATCATATTTTTTTTACTCTCTAGACGTATGTGCTTGACCCACAACTTGAAAAAGATAATCTATTTGCATTAGAAATATGCACTATCTTCCCCTTTTTGTTCTTGTTTTTGTTTTGTGTGTGTGTGTGTGTGTGTGTGTGTGTGTGTGTGTGTGTGTGTGTGTGTGTGTGTGTATGTGGAACAGGCCTATCCTGCACTCTGTCCGACCAAGACTTCTTTGGTCCACATCTGGGACGTCACCCCTCCACAGTTACCTTGTGGCTGGTCTTGGTCAGGAAGTCAAAACAAGACACACGCCTGCTTCAGGCAATCTCATGATGTGCCCAAAAACCATGAGGCGAGGTACATGTTTGCTACAATGCAAATCAGCTTGCTGCCAGACATACGTTTTCTGTACAAGGAACGAAAAAGGCCATCAAAACCCCATTCATTCTTGAACGCCTGAAATTCCCCTCATCACCCATGAAAACAGTCTGCAGACACAGTTACATCCTCTTAATTAAGATACACAATGATTCCCCATCTGACAGAGGATAATATTGCAGACATCACCATAAAACCACCTGCAGAACACTTACATTCTCATTGTCCTCCACAGCCACCACAGTCAGCTTCTTGCCCTTGAAATCCAGGCGGGTCATCTTGGGCCTGGAAAAACAAACAACAGAAATCATGTCTTCCAATCCTGACCATAGCGTCACATCTGCGCTGAGCCCATCGCGGTTGCCAGCAGAGAACATTAAACAAGGGCTGATAATAAGAAAACCTCCATTCCTCAGCCTTCCATCCAGCCCCTCACCCAGCATTTTGATTTTTCTTTCAGTCACACCTATTATGTCTTCTCAATCATATGTCAGTCAAGACATTTTTTTTCCAAGATGTTTATTGTTGTTGTTGTTGTTTTCATAGAAAAAAATCTATGGACTGTCACCAGAAGAAAGTGCACTTAATTTTTCGATCAGCTCTAGTGAAACTAGTGCCGTCATCAATGATGCTCTCAGCCGCACTGCAGCTAAATCCAGAACATCTACTCTGGAAACTAAACCTCCCAAAGAGACAGACAGACCCACTGCCTGCCTTCTCTTCCATCCTCAAAATCTGCCCATCTGCAGGATCCTGAAGTCTAACTGGCACATGGTAGAAAATCATAAACCTGCCTTTGAGACGAAACCAATGATCACTTTCAAACGTGACAAAAACCTCAACGACCTACTGGTGCGCTCTAAGCTGAACAAAATCTTCACACCTAAGCCACCAGGTACTTTCCCCTGCTCAAAACCCAACTGCAAAATCTGCTCTCTCACCAAACCAGACACCATCCTACATGGCCCCACAGGCTCTTTCACTATTAAACGCACTTTCTCCTGCCAGAGCCACAACATTGTGAGCCATCCACTGTCAGCTGTGCGGTAAGATCTATGTAGGTGAGACATCTCGCACACTTGAGACGCGCATCTCTGAACACCTGGCCGACATCCGCCACCATCGGCCCAAAACCAGTCGCTCTCCACTTCAACCATGCCCAACACAACATCAACCATGTCAAAGTCTTGGCACTTTGGCAATCTAAGAGTGACAACTTGGAACGCCTTATGCAGGAATCTCATCTCATTGCCAAACTGGGCACCGTGCACCCTCATGGCATCAACGTCCAAAAGTAGTATGTGCCATTCCATCTCTGCAGCTCCAGCCTGAAATATCCTCCACCTACGCACACCCTACCTCTGTTTACCTCAGACATATGTTGCAGCTATCTTCCCCTTCCCTTTTCCTACACTCTCTGAGTCTCTCCATTTGCTACATCAATCGACTTACCCCCACCCCCCCTGCCCTAGTAATGATGTGTGTAGGGATGTTGGTGGGTATGGCGGTTGTTGGGGGTGGAGGTGGGGGTAACCAATGAATAAGGCTGATATTACAAATGGAACACATACACACACACACACACACACACACACACACACACACTCACACATACACACACACATAATGAATAGAATGCTAGCTCCTTTATCGTTGGTCGTGAAAAATAGGGGGGGGGGGGAGATATATATATATATATATATATATATATATATATATATATATATATATATATATTATATATATATATATATATATATATATCAATCTCAGCCCACAATATCCTCCCACTACACACACACATACTACCTTATCTCCCACTATTCACCTCACACATAACTTATAGCTATCTTATTTATGCATTTATTATGATTAATTTTTTTATTTTTTATTTTTTATTTATTATTATTATTATTATTTTTAATGTTTCTTTTATTTATTTATTTGATTATTATAAAAATGTATTTTCTAAATATATTTCTGTATCATGCTTTCGTTACCTTAACCTTCACTATCGTTGTTAGCAGTATCATTCAGTAATACTATTGCTAGTATTGATACTACCCCTAGCATTGACATCACCAGCACCTTCGCCTCTGGGACTGTTGCCACGGCAACCCTCTGCTTAAGAATCCTCTAACCCACTCTCCTTTCTCCCATACACATACTTATTGACACCAAGATTGATTTTCTTTTTTTTTTTTTCTTTTTTTTCTTTTTTTTTTCCCCCCCCAATATTTTGACCATTAATAGTATTCCTATCAGTAATATTATTATCATCATTACGACTTTGACTCGCTCACTATTTCCCTTCCAACAGCCTCGTTCTCATTCAACGCCTTCTTCCTTGCGCTGAACCCTGAGCGATCTGAAGCGACCAAAGCTAAGTGAATTTTCGTTGTTTTATTCGTTTATTTATCACCAGACGAAGACCTAAGAGGTCGAAACGCGTCGTGTTTTGTCTTGTAACTCGTTTGTCCACGTTCTCTGGGCGGTTCGCTAACATTTATTTAAGATTTGTTCTGAAATTGTAATCAAATATAGGGAATGCATAAAAGGGGCTGCTTGTGAGCAGGTAAGATAAGATAATGTTGCTTATAGCCCAGCCGACCGCAAAGGGCCACATCAGGGCTGTACAGCAGAAAAATATGGGGCATGACTAATGACTATGTACTAAAATGACATCAAGATGCCTGGCGACATCAGCTGGTTTCTGTGCCACAGAAAAAAATCAGAAAACTGATGTTTCTGATGATCTTTGGCTTAACTTTTTCTCAACCAAGGCAACACACACAAAGTACAGTAATACTAGCAGCTGACCATAAGTCAGACACAACACATTATGAGAATAACAGCTATGGAAATTCTGAAAAACAAATGTGATCAAATCTTTTGAAGGATTCATAATCAGCGATTTCAAAGCAAACATTCAGTCTTTCTTATATAATGTGACATGAACAGAAAACAGTGTCAGTTGATTTCATTGGTTAATTTGAAGAGAAATCAATCACTCCATACTTCTTTGCAGACTGCAGCTGACAAAGATGCAATAAACGATTCTGAGTAGACTTATTTTCAATTACATCAAACAAACAGAATGCAATTTTTTCAACTTTCGAAACATTTGAAAAATAAATAACTAAATGATTAGATAATATCACTTTCCAAAATGAAGTCAAATTCAGCTTTTTTTCCCCCGAGAAATTTTATCCACGTCTAAAATCATTTGTTCTGAGGGAATTCTTGCGCTGTCACAAAAAGTATTAACAACCCACACAACGCACTTTTGTTTGAGAGTCTCCGTTGAGAGTTTTGAGGCAGTACTTTTCAGTGTCAAGAAGGATTTATTCTTTCAGCCTGTCCAAGACAAATTTTGATCTAGCCTATTAAACAACAAATATTGATTGGTGATCATAAAGACTCTGCATTCAAAGTACCATTTTGCCATCTCCTCCCTCTGTCCCTTCCCAAAATTACAGATGAATCCACCCAGACCCACCCTCCACCCACTCCCTCCAAAATTTCAATATTAACAGGAGGTCTGAAAGACCATCAAGAGTTCTAGCTGTGGGTACGAAAATGCCCTTCACTGTATTGGACAGGACACCCTGATGACAGGACTCACCAGAAAAACAGCCCAATTTTCTGAGCCCCTTCAAAGACCAGAATGCCCGTGGGCGTCAGTCCCAGGCTGTACTCATTGCTGTCTCGACCCTGAAATCATGCCACACCTCTCTGATGTAATAATGCTTAAGACATGCAACATTTGGACACTTTCTGTAACTCTCTATAACATGGGACATGCTGCTTCCACTATAAAATCCATCAAAGCAGTGAGGAAAGTTTCAGACATTTCTGACTAAATAATAATAATAATAATGGGGATTTATATAGCGCCTTCCACGGCACAAGGCGCTTTACAAAGGCAGAAAAAAATACAATTGCTAAATGTAAAGAAAAAAAATACATTGAAAAAACGGTTTAGAAAATGAAAAACAAAGGCTCTCTCCCACTCTCTCACCACGCGCACACACACTCCCACGCACAAACACACAATACACAACAGCCGCAACAAGCACAAACTATTAAGCGATCCACAAAACAACAAGAGTCAATCAGCTATCTGGTAATAACTGTCTTCTTAGTATTGTTTGAAAAGGTGGGTTTTCAGGGAGGTTTTGAAGGAAGAAAAGGTTTGAGAATGTCTTAAGTCATAGGGGAGTTTATTCCAGAGTTTGGCAGCTGCGTATGAGAAAGCTCGTTCGCCATGCTGTTTACGATGGGGACGGTAACTGGGAAAGCGGAAGGTTCTGGTGTCAGTGGAGGAGCGGAGCGTTCGTGATGGGACATATACTTGAAGGAGATCGGAAAGATAGGCAGGGGCATCACCAGTGAAAATCTTGAAGCAGAGGCAACAACATTTGTATTTAATTCTTTCTTCAACGGGGAGCCAGTGCAGCTTTTTCAGGAGAGGGCTGCAGGGTTGGGTCCTAGGAGATTTGCAAATGAGACGGGCTGCAGAGTTCTGTACACATTGGAGGGGTTGGATGACGGTTGAGGGACAGCCGAGGAGAACACAGTTGCAGTAATCTAGCCTTGAAAGGATGTATGATGAAACGAGAGTTTTTGTGGCGTCTTCGGTGAGATAGGGTCGAATGGCAGCAATTCGTTTAAGTTCCATATAAGCTAACTGACAAGTTTTTGTGACATGCTGTTTCATTGAGAGGTCACTATCAAGGAGAACACCAAGGTCACGAACAGTGTTTGAAAATTCAATAGTGCTGGAACCTAAGGTCAAAGAAGAAGGGAGCGGATCAAGAAGGGAGCGGATCAGTTTGACTGAGCAGTTTAATTAAACAAGACCGCTTCCCTTTGCCAAAGCATTTTTTTTTTTCAGCTCATTCCCTGCATACACTGGTGGAGCTGATCTTTCCCAGGCTTATGCAATGTTTATGGGTGCACAACCACTATACTAAGCACATTTAGCAGTATGCCATTTTTTCTTTATTTCTATGCTGATTTTTTTTTCTGTATGGAAATAAATCAGTCCAAGTAAGACACACAATATACCACAGAGCATATAAACAGATAACTTGAATGTGTCTGCCTAACAGAATGTTATCAATAAACATGTTAAGCCCCCTCCAGTTAACCCACGCTGAGACATTACCTACAACACATTGTAACAGCAACAGACAAGACCTGCAAAAACATACTTCCCATAATCTCTGTGTCCACATATTCCAAATCTCATGTACACACACACACACACACACACACACACACACACACACACACACACACACACACACCAAAATGGCTGGACTATTCACCACAACAATGTCCATGTCAACCCCATACATTTTCAACCACACACACACAACGCACACTATCCACACGACACCCAGAAGATGGAGTACTAACCATAACAATGTGCATGTCAACTCCATACATTTCTAACCACTTGGCCTTGTTCAGGAAACGCAGCTCTGCCTGGGCTGGATTCAAACCCCTGCCCAGTGAAAGGTTTATTCTGTAGTATGATGACAGACATGCTATACACTGATCAAAAGTAAATGCTTATATTGTAACAAGCCAACAAACAACATTTACCATGCAAAGATTAAATGGAAATGACAAAATGTAACATGTTCTTCATAGTACATAGATTTATAAGAATCATAATCATTTCATCCTTATACTTGATAGCATCAATTTTAGACACAAACACAAGTACAAAAACAACTAGGAATGTTGAATTACTGTTCATGCAAAATTCAAGGTCTTCAGAATAAACTGCAATGTATGCGTGCATGAGTATGGGAGGGGGAAGGGGGGGATGGGGGAGGTTTGTGTGTGTGTGGGTGGTGTGCGCTAGTGTGTGTGTGCTATACTGAATTCCAGCATCATACCTAAATAAGTCCCATCAAGGAAAAACAAAAAATTTCAAGTAACCAACCATGCTCCTCCACAAGAAAGAATATCATACACAGTTTGGCAGCCAAATACTTGGTTCACCACAAATCCTTTCATAAAAAATCTGGAAATATGTGCCAATAACTCTATTATTCAGTTTCTGCAGTTAATTCACTCCAATAAGTTTAATTCACTTAACCGATGCATACTTTGTATTTATGTTACCAATTCTTTCCTGTCAACGGCAGTGTTCATTCATTCTAGTCAAATTCCTTTCCACCCATCTTTCCTGAGAGCACATGCGTACACACACACACACACACACACACACACACACATACACACACACACATACACACACACATACTCACACACACACACACATGCACACACACACACACACATGCGCAGACCTGCCAACCCCCTAAGAGACCAATGAGTAAGAACTGAAGCTCAGTGAGGCAGAAATGTGTAATTTCAGAGAGCTAAGAGTAATCAACCGCGACACTTACCTTTTTTCAAACAAACACGATGCGATGAAATTGTTCGCACAAATTTTGTGAACTTTACTTTTCTTCAAAAACAAGCTTTTCTTTTAAGTGTCACAAGAAATCTTTACAAATCACAAAAACGTTTTCGTTGCTAAAACTTCAAAAGGACGCCAACTTCGTTGAATGGTAAAGATGGTGAAACGAACTGTGCATGATCGGAAATGTTTCTTGAAGATTACTGGTTATACACACGACGCCGTGCGTGTCTGTACATAAGCCTATTTTCTCGTCCTTTTTTTTTTTTTTTTTTTTTTTTATAACTTTCAATGCGTAATTTTCGGGCTAAATGCGTAAGGGCGTAAGAATTATCACTTGGGCGTAATAAATTACGGGAAATGTGTAATGGTTGGCAGGTCTGCATGCGTGCACACACACACACACACATGAGCGCGCGCGCGCCACACACACACACACACACACTCACTCACACTAAGGAAGAAAAAAAAAAGTTACTCACAATACTGTCTGGAACTTCTCATATATATCCAGCTCCAGATCTTCCGTCTGGTTTGGAATAAAGCGGAACTCTGATACATATCCTGGGGTATGTACACTGGGATCAAAGTCTCCCAGTTCCGCTGTAAATGGGACAATACAGAGTGATGGGCTCATTCAGTAATTGTACACAATTCTGTTTCTAACTCATGAGTACAGCAACAGTGCGGGGTCACTTAAGTTTTACATGGATGCCAAAAATTAGAAATGCAGCATTGCTGAATATTTCAAGTCATGTGCATGCTAAATATAGTGAATTTCACAATAATTCAAAGAGTCTGACCTAAAACATATAACTTTCGCTTTAGAAACTGGAACTTCATATGGTACTGTATATACCATCAGTGTCATGAGTTTCTGCTGATAATGAATGAACTGGACTTAAAAGTTACATCATTGAAATGAAAACACCAAACTACTTTCTTCTTTTTTTTCTTTTTTACTTTGACCTTTAATGGTCAGTAAAGTTATATCAGGTTATTTAAACACATCCTTTGGGATTGGGATTGGTGCTTTGAAAATAACACAACTGAACACCAAACTACTCTCTTGGTTTTTGTGGGGTGGGGGGGGGGGGGTTATTTGGTTATTTTTTGTTGGACCTTTAGTGGTCAGTAAAGGTTATATCAAGTTATTCAAACAGGTTCTTTGGGATTGGGATTGGTGCTTCATAATAACAGTATTGTGCTATTCTGATGAAGTTTTTGGACATAGCAGCTGTCCACATAACCATTTGTTTTAAATACATATAAGACATTACATTAGTCAGCCTTGTTATGAGGTATATTTCACTGAACACACAGAACACCTTTTGACACGTTTTTACTTCATGAATAAGCAGCACCTCTGAGAATTCTATGGCTTTCAGCAAAGTGAAGAAACTTGATGAGAACTGACTGGGTTCCGTATGTAGCAAAATGGCAGCAAAATACCCTTCGTTTTCTGATCCTCTTCACCAATAATAAATGCAAAATGGAATGAATAAAGTTACTGTTGCATTTTATAAAGACTTTTCAATTATCTCTACAAAGCCTGTATGATGCGTTCAAAATGACTTATATTCAAATGTTTTTAATTTCGGTTAGACTAACCATCAATGGACCCACCCCTGTGCTGTGCACTGACATTGGTGATATGGTCTCCTCGGTCAACTGGCCTATCAACATGTCCTGACAATCTGATTTTCAACATTTAAAACTAGCGTCTCGACATTGTCAATTCTTACTGCAAGAGCTGAATTATATACACCATGCCCAACAAACAAAAACATTCTCCAATAAAGGATCCTATTCTGTTGTCCTTCTGTATTTTCTCTTGTTTCTATGTTTCAGTGGACACAACAATCTGAATCATAGAACAGGTTTGAAGCCAAATTTGAGATGATAATGGAGTTTGCAACATTCGCTGAAAACAAGTATAATCAACCACAACTGACAGCATCCAACTCAGCATATTCGAAAGGGCTGTTGGCGTTAATCACATGCTCAAACTTTCATATGTTTGGATGTTTTCATTAAATACGAGGTGGACGTGGGAAGTGAGAGGGATGGAGGGTGGGGGTGGAGAGCTTTTTCTTTGCGAACAGCACAACTTCCCCAGCTTTTGAATGGACCTTTTCTTTTTGTATGCACATACTCATACAGACTGAAAGACAAACATGTGTACTATGCAATGTGTCCAGGCTTACATAACAGGGTGAGGAAGGTTAAAATTTAGACCGTCAGTCCTTTATCAGAGAGACAGTGACTATGGGGTGTGTTGTGTAAACATACTGGACCTCTAACTGCAATAACCTAAACTAGCACAGATTTCGATTATTTCATTTCATGAAATCAGTGATTACAGATGGACTTTTAAAGCTACAGTTCAACATATACTTTTAAAGAAAGCAAATACTGTAAGCACAGGTGTTTGTTAGTGATATCCTTGTCTGACAAAAAGAAAATTTTTCATATGCTTACACTGCAAAGCGAGAGCTGCCAGCTCCACTAGTGTATCCAGTTCGCAGGTCAGTCGGCCAGCGTATATGTCTTGCTTCAACTGCAGGAAGAACATGTACCTGCCCACAAATATCAGCTTCAGCATTTCACTGTGTTGTATGATCATATACTTATACACACATCCATTATCATCATTTCACTGTGCCACACCATCATATACCTGCACACAAATCCACTTCACTATTTCACTGTGCCACTCTATCATACACCTGTACAAACATCCATTTTTACTCTTTCATAGTGCTATCCTAATTATACATACATGCACATATCATTCACTATCACATACACACACATACACTTTCATCTATCCTTTCACTATGTCAACTGCCATATATGTACAAACACCCTTTCCTGTGCTGCATTATAATGCAGCAACACACTCAACCACAACACTGTGCCGTACTATCACACACCCTACAAAAACATCCACTTCACCATTTCCTTATGCTACACTATCTTGAACCAGATCATACAAACTCTACCACTATTTCACAGTGCCACACAACACGTATCTACATACACACAACTACTACCACCATTCTTTCATTATTTCACTGTGCTACACTATCATGGACCAGAGCATACATCCACTACCAGCATTTCACTGTGCTACACTAACATGCACACACACCACACAATCATTCCCACCATTCTTTTATTATTTTACTGTGCTACACAACACTATCATGGACCAGAGCATACATCCACTACCAGTATTTCACTGTGCTACACTAACATGCACACACATACACACAATCATTGCCACCATTCTTTTATTATTTCACTGTGATGCACTATCACACGCATCAGCATACATCCACTACCAGCGTTTCACAGTACTACACAAACATGTACTTACTCACATATCTACTCCCATTTCCCTCTGCTGCACCAACATGTATGTAGAGAAACATCCCCTATTGCCATTTCATAGCGCCCCACTATCATGTACCTTCACTCATATCCACTACCACGCCAAGTTGGAATATGGCACTTGTGTGGACAGGTAAGTATGTGAAAAACATCCATTATCATCACCACTTCACTGTGTCACTGTGCACACACATCTACTATGACCATTTCACTGTGCCGTACTATCATGTTCCGATACACATATCCACTATCAGCATTTCACCAAGTTGCACTGTCATGTGTCTATAAGCATACACTCTATCAGCATTTCACTGTGCCACACTACCATGTACCTGAACACATACTAAAATCAGAATTTCACTGTGCCACACTACCATGTACCTGAACACATACTAAAATCAGAATTTCACTGTGCCACACTACCATGTACCTGAACACATACTACAATCTGAATTTCACTGTGCCACACTACCATGTACCTGAACACATACTAAAATCAGAATTTCACTGTGCCACACTACCATGTACCTGAACACATACTACAATCTGAATTTCACTGTGCCACACTACCATGTACCTGAACACATACTACAATCTGAATTTCACTGTGCCACACTACCGTATATATGAACACATAGTACAATCAGAATTTCACTGTGCCACACTACCATGTACCTGAACACATACTAAAATCAGAATTTCACTGTGCCACACTACCATGTACCTGAACACATACTACAATCTGAATTTCACTGTGCCACACTACCATGTACCTGAACACATACTAAAATCAGAATTTCACTGTGCCACACTACCATGTACCTGAACACATACTACAATCTGAATTTCACTGTGCCACACTACCATGTACCTGAACACATACTACAATCTGAATTTCACTGTGCCACACTACCGTATATATGAACACATAGTACAATCAGAATTTCACTGTGCCACACTACCATGTACCTGAACACATACTAAAATCAGAATTTCACTGTGCCACACTACCGTGTACCTGAATACATACTAAAATCAGAATTTCACTGTGCCACACTACCGTATATATGAACACATACTACAATCAGAATTTCACTGTGCCTCACTGTCATGTACCTTCACACACATCTACTTCCACCTTTTCACTGTGCCACACTATCATACATCTACACACACATTTACTATCAGCATTTCACTGTGTCGCACAATCATGTTCCTACACACATATCTACCATCAGCATTTCACTGTGTCATACACACTCTCATGCATTTACAAAGACATTGACTATCACCACTTTAATGCACCACATTATTTTATTCCTACACTCATATTAGCATACCCACTATCATGTATCTATACACTCATATCCACTATCAGCTTGTAGCACATCCCTGAGCCACAATGTTTCAGTTCAGAGAATCTGGAGCACTCATGTAAAGGGAACACTCCAAAAACACCTGTGAACTACAATTCATACAAAGGTATGTCTCACGGGAAATAACAAGCTGATCCCTCGTTTTGACATGAAAACACATTTTCCTGACAAACTGAACATTAGCCTGAAACATGTGCCATGTATTATTTATAAATCAACACACCTCTCTCGTCCCCATTCCCTCTGCTTCATTTTCTCTTTCACTCTTACCCCCACCCGTCCACCCCCACCCCCACCATTACATTTTTAAAAAGTCACCCAAGTTCCTCTCCGTTTGATTTGGACCCATTCTCAACGACGTGTGCACTTTAGAATTTGTCGCCAAAGTAAGCTTCCAAAATATTTCAACGCTGGTAAACGGAGATGTTTTGAATGTGAGTGTGATAAACTAAATAAGTGAGCAACTGAAAGACAGAGAGAGAGAGAGAGAGAGAGAGAAGGAAGAGAGAGTGTATGTGTGTGTATGTGTTCTATAAGAGAGAAAGAGACAGTGAGTGTGTGTGTGTGTGTGTGTGTGTGTGTGTGTGTGTGTGTGTGTGTGTGTGTGTGTGTGTGTGTGTGTGTGTGTGTGTGTGAGAGAGAGAGAGAGAGAGAAACAAAGAGAGAGAGAGAGAGAGAGAGAGAGAGAGAGAGAGAGAGAGAGAGAGAGAGAGGAATGAGTGAGTGGGTGAGTGTGTATATGTAATGTCAACTTAAAAGGGACATGAAGATGGATAAATTATCATGTGCCTCGAGCAAAACATATGGACAGAACAAACGTGATAATGATATGCATAATTTACCGAGTCAGTTCTTCATGAAGATTGTTGGGTTCAGAGGAGTAAAACTTCACTCTGAAACGGAATGTGTATGGAGGACCAACTGAAATCAGATCAATCAAGTATTCAAAATTATTAAATGCATAACTGAGAATCAGGGATTATAAAATGGTATCATATCAAACATATAAAAACCTATATACCAATTACCATCACCGTCATCCTCATTATATGCTGACAAACTTGTAGCCAATTCCTGCAGTGCTTCACAATCGCAACATTAAGATACATGTGACAGGACAGGTCACATACGTAACTGAACAGAAACACTAAATAGTTCGAACTCATCTAAATTTACCACTGGCTCCACACACACACACACACACACACACACACACACACACTGAGGGAGAATGGAATGGAACACCAGGAGGGGAGGGGAGGGGGGGGGGAAGGGAGCAACATTAAAGTATAGAAAAAAAAAGAGGGAGATCAAAAAGGTCAGAGATGAGGGAATTTGTGCTGGAGGACAGAGACGATGATAAAGGACAAAGATATGAAGGTAGAATTACATATAGGTAGATTAAGAAAAAGGTAAGAGAAGAGACGCATGGAGAAGAACAAAGAAAATTATGTGAAGGGAATGGGGTGGGGAAGGGGGGGGGGGGTTGTGTGAAACAGCTATGAAGAATGGAGAGAGGAAGATGAAAGGAAAGACAAGACAGAAGAGGGATGGGTGGGGTGGTGGGAGAACATATCAAACGGCTTGTGTGTGTGTGTGTGGAGGAGGGTCACTGCGTGTGTATGTGTGCATGGGGGGGATCAGTGTGTGTGTGTGTGTGTGTGTGTGTGTGTGTGTGTGTGTGTGTGTTGTGTGTGTGTGTGTGTGTGTGTGTGTCTGTGTGTCTGTGTGTGTGTGTCTGTCTGTCTGTGTGTTTGTATGCGTGTGTGTGTGTGTCCGTCTGTGTGTGTGTGTCCGTCTGTGTGTGTGTGTGTGTGTGTGTGTGTGTGTGTGTGTGTGTGTGTGTGTGTGTGTGTGTGTGTGTGATACTGAATGGAAACAGTGATGAGCTAACAGTGAAAGGACTAAAGAAGAAGTGTGGTGAGGCCTATTTTCTTCGTCTATTTCCAAAGGGCAAGCATGCAGCAGAGTTTGAACCTTGCATACCCGATGAAGGAGATTCATTCTTTTGTTAGGCTTACCATCATACATGATACACAACTTCACATCTAATTATCATCTATCATAAGCCTTTACTTCCCATTCTCCCAACTCCTTCCAACACATGCGCATGCATGTAAACATATAAAGGTTAAAAATAGGTACTGTTTTGCCCATTTTTATTCTAATGGATCATCTCTTCATGCAATCAGCACAGAATTAAAATGCCTGCGCATAAATGCATGCTTCAAGTAATCTTACGCTAATGATACCTCAACTAACTGTCCACCTTCTCTTTATATCCCTCTTTACTCTAGCCCTACCCATTCCCTTGCTCAGGTCCCCATGAGAATATCAGTTTCACATACATGCATACCCAAACAATGATGAGCATAGTTATGATCTCATTACAATATAATGGCATACTAAAACCCATTCTATACTTACTCTTCACTTGCTTTTTTACTGGTTTCGTAACATCCAACCAGTGCTGAAATAATCAGGCAACAGAACATTTGATCAGGCACAATGTGAAGAACAAATACATGATATTGTA